>CM063257.1:15992313-17192313 GCA_032158295.1 Pycnopodia helianthoides | reverse complement strand
GCGCGTTTATATCATCAACTTAAAACCCCTTTTTCTCGATTTAGTTTTTTAAATACATACATTTATTCCCCCCCCCAAAAAAAAAACAGGACAACACCCTCGTTTCCCCCTCCTCCCCCAATTGCCCCCCTAATCCCCACAATAGGTGATACACTTTATTGTGTTTTCTCTCAGATGTACGAATGAATGGTTCTTTACATCAATGCTATTAGGGTTCGAAACTTCAGGCAATGTTTTACAAGATACTTAGTTGTGAACTCACTTGTACAGTTGAGCCATGTTCGAATCTCCTCTTGGTCACCACTGTACATGAATGTATCCATGTATGTAACCACGAAGGGTCTGTAAGGTGTACGGGTATTCAGACCACCAACAAGAAGCGTAGTGCACTGACATGGATCAGGTACAGGAATTACCCAACGGTACCGACCACCAGACTCCGGATCCCGTTCTTGTCCAATGGTACAATTTAGTGCTTAATGGAAAAAAAGAATACAAAAACAATCAATTGTTGTAAGGCTGTAACAAAATAACTACTTTTGTTTTAACTTAAAGGCACTGGACACTATTGGTAATTAGTCAAAATAATTGTTAGCATAAAAACTTACTTGGATCGAGCAATGGAGAGCTGTTGATAGTTTAAAACATTGTGAGAAACGGCTCCCTCTGAAGTAACGTCGTTTTTGAGAAAGAAGTAATTTCTCAGTAAAATATTTGAATTGATTTCGAGACCTCACGCGTGAGGTCTCGAAATCAAACTATCAAGCATCTGAAAGCACACAACTTCGTGTGACAAGGGTGTTTTTCTTCCATTATTATCTCGCAACTTCGACGACCAATTGAGTTCAAATTTTCACAGTTTTGTTATTTTGTGCATATGTTGAGATACACAAAGTGAGAAGACTGGTCTTTGACAATTACCAAAGGTGTCCAGGGGTCGATTTCACAAAACTCTTCCTAACTTAGGACTAGTCCTAGGCAATGCTAAGAGATAGGACTAGTCCTAAGTTAGGACCAGTACTTAGGACTAGTCCTATCTCTTAGCATTGCCTAGGACTAGTCCTAAGTTAGGAAGAGTTTTGTGAAATCGACCCCTGTGTCGTTAAAGCAAACAGAAAAGAGGGAGAGAAAGGGTTTTTAAGAACCATATTTTTTAAATGTTGTGTACCCAAAACATAAAGTTTGTTATTTCAGTGAATAAATGAATCAAGAGAGCTGCTAAGTGATTTGAATGATTCCATCTTGATTCACCTTATTTTCAATCACCCAGCCGTGAGTTACTGCATCATACTCGTGCACGGTAGTTTCAATTATAAAGCTTAGAGTGCTACCTGTGTGCGTAACGTATGACAAATTTGGCGAATACGCTTGCGTTTTGTATAAGTTAAAGGGACACACCCGCTTCGTTGGGCAATTTGGGCTACAAAATAGACTAAAACATGATTCAAAAGTTATTCCTGGAATGGAGAAGAATGGTTCATAAAAGAAGCCATCAAATTTTGCCGTTTTCGAGAATTTTTCAAAAAACGCAGGTCACGTGACTTTTCGGAACCGTGACATTTTTGATGATTTCTTTTTTTACAACAACCATCTAAAAATTATTGTCTGTGATTCCACATCACTAAATTAGATAAACAGTAAGCCGGTGTGTCCCTTTAAGAGCATGTTGAATCACGCTTGTATACGTCGAAGTACGGCGAGGTGTCGAAAAATGTTGTGCGTGCACACACAATTTCGGCGTAGGCGTATGCCAGCGTGTTGCTCATACGTCCCGCATACGTTGTACGTAAGTTATACGTTCGTTTAAATGCGTTCACACACTTTACTTGCAAGTTACTCATAAGTCGACATACGTCGAGATAATGTCTAGCCTACCCAAAACTTATTTCTAACCTTTGAGTAACGTGCTTTGAACCTATGTCGAACTTATCTCCAACGCATATTAACGTTTGTATACATTTTGACGTGTTCCGGACGACCACAGAATTTACTAAACGTGTTTCTAACTAATAGCAACCGTATAATAGCGTATTGGCAGCGTTTAGGGAAATTTATAAATAAAAACAGGGTTCGCAAGAGGAACCCGTCAGTACTCCTCATCAAAATCCATGGTGAGCAGATATCCATGTCATCCGAGAGATGGAGGATCCGGCAAGGCTGAGACGAGACTACCTACTAGCAGTTATGATTTGAATCGTCGAGTGGCAGCCTTTTTATAGGGTTACGACACGTGATCGTCGGCGATACGCTCCGCCCGCTATGCATAAGTTAGGCTATCGTTGGGCATAAGTTGTGAACGCCGGCAACACGCTAAGCATTCGTTGGTATTCGTTGGTATAAGTTATTTAAACGTTATAGAAACGTTCTATATAAGTTGCTGCTACGATATGTATACGTCCAAGTGGGTATGAATACGCTTTGTATACGTTAAAAAAAAATATAAAAAAACATCGATAGTTCATTGTATGCCAGCGTTTTAGAGACGTTTTGATACGTCGGCATATGCTGGCTAAAACGTCAAGGTGTGACAGGGCCATAAGCTTCAATGGTAATGACCTGATGGTTCATTGAATTTCAACAAAATGTAAAAAATATAAACTAAACAAAATTAATAAAAAATTGTATTATTTCAGGTCAGGTGAACTGATCAAGTAATTAGCGTCGATATGGCTCATTAGTTTTATATTTATCTATTGTATACGTTTTAATACTGCAGCAAGTGACCTGTTTGATAGCAACACCTCCGTGGTGCGTTGTCTGCACACGCTTCCAAGCTTTTTCCATAGGTTAGGAGTTTTTTTTTTTTTTTCTTTGAACGATTGTTGTGTCTAAGCGTATATTATGTCCAAGTATTGCATTGGCAAATGTAAGCTTATTGGTTTGCTTAAAGGGACACGCCGGCTTCGTTGGGCTATTTTGGCTACAAAATAGACTAAAACATGGTTCCAAAGGTCTTCTTGGAATGGAGAAAAAAATGGATCATAAAAGAAACCATCAAATATTTCAAAAAACGAAGATCACGTGACTTTTCGGAACCAAAATGTGGTTCGGGGAAGTTACGTGATCCAAGCTACAAACACCACCGAGAGCGTGCCCGGTAGAGAGAGGCCAGTTCAAACCCAGTAGTTAGAAGCAGGTACCGTAAACATTAAAGGAACATTACAGAATTGGTAAGAAAAAAACTTGTAAAATATGCCTTTGATCACAGATTTGCTTAAAACTTACACAGTTTAATGATGATGATAGAAGAAAACATCCATTGAAATATTTCTATCTGAAATGCCATATTTGATGAGAAATGAATAAACTAATTTTCCGATTGGAGTTTATCGCTCAGTGAGCGTTTTATTCATTTGTTGAATCTATATGATTTCATGCAAATGTGTAATCGGTTTTTCACTATTTTCTCGTGACCCAGATGGCCGATCGATCTCAAACTTCTACAGGTTTGTCAGTTTATGTATATGGTGGATTACATAAAGTGCTTACACTGCCAGCAACTGTTTTGTTAGCAAAAACCAATTCTGTAACGTTCCTTTAAGTGATGTACAATGTATTTATTACATCGGAGAGGAATAATAAGAATCTTGGTTTTACCCTTACACTGACGTGCAATAAAATACAATTCAGTGGCCCAGCGGTCAAATGTTTTCCGTACGCACTGACATCCTCAGTGCGTCTATATCTCCGTCTGTTTCTTAAATTATAGCATCAGGAGATCAACCTGAGAGTAAATAATTTAACTTTTCTTTGAATCCTTCAAGCGGTTCATTAAAAAAAACCTGTTAGTCAGTTTGCGCTTTTCCTAAAATTGTTAGCAGTTCTTTTTGTATCCCTATCTGTGAAATTAATCACTGCAGTCAAATGAAAGATCGTTCTAGAATGTGGGGATGTAGGTTCACATCCCACCTGACCTGTGGATTTATTTCCTGCAGGACTTGGAGAGCACCGAGTATACAGTGCATGCTTACACACAATGATGTTAGGGTAAGACCAAAGAATATCATATCCCTTTCATAAATGAGCTTTAACTTTATAAAGCATTGAAATAATACCCAACAACTTATCTAAAAAGGTAGACAGGGAAATAAGAAAGTGTATATAAAGATGCAGGGCAGATCATATCATAAAGACTCTGTGAGAGGCGGTGTTATTCTGGACTCAACTCCGTGTGTGTTTATTAAGGACTCCTGACATGTCTCAGCTATACATGATAAGCAAAGGGCGCCACCTCTTGGTGGTTGTTATACATGGGAAGCACTGGGTATGTTACAGAAAGAAAATGTATTTAACCTTACCTTCAGCGTTGTGCAGCAACAGAAACACGCAGAAAAAGGGGAGAATTCTCAACAAGACGTCCATTTCGAATGAGGTTCAAGCAACAAGTGACAGCAACACGAGTCCTCCCTGCAACAGATTATAAATGTTTTATTAGCGTGAAATTCACGTCAGTGTACGTAGCCAATAAGCCTATCAATTGCTCTGAACGGTTCTTTGTTTAATAATTATACGTCGTTTTCTGTCTTTGTTAATATTTTATACGTCGTTTTAAACACAATTGAACAAAATTTGCCCTGGTGACGTCAGTCTTCTGAACTACTTTTCAGGGAAAACCATACAAGTGTCATAACCCTCGGTGGCGTAGCCAGTGGGGGGGGGGGTAGGGGTCAGGGCGGGGGTAGGGTCAGGCGGGGGAGGGCAAAGTGTCGCTTTGTAAATTGGGTTCGGATATTTTTTTTGAAAATACAAGACAAACAGGAAGACAACATTTTATACTCGGTAGGCCCTACTTGTTTGGAAGGTGTGGAATTGGTGTGGTGATGCCGACGGGTCCAGCTTGGCCGCGTCTCGTTCATGTATCTGCTTTGAAACCATCGTATCCCTCTGACTCTGTTGGTCCCATTATTGTCTTATCCTCTGGGGTATCTTTCAACGGTACGGTTTTATGCAGATTAGGTAGGTAGCCTATCTACACCATGTATTGCATTTGATTGTACGCGCTAGTACCAGTGTTTCCAATCAAAGCAAGTAATACCTTACTGCGGCACACTGTGCGCTATCATACATTAGATTTCTATAGGCGGCCAAGGGGGCGGAAAAGGCAAGTACAAAAATAAAAAGACTTCCAGAAATAAAGCAATAAATCCCCAAAAATATATCAATCCCAAGATATTTATCAATCCCCAGAACATATCAATCTCCAGAAACATATCAATTCCAGAAAAATTTCAAGCGCATCAAATAATATCAATCCCCCAAAAAAATCAATTCCCAGAAATATATCAATCCAAGAAATATTTTAAGCGCAACAAATTTATCAATCCCTCAAAAAATTAATCCCCAGAAATACTCAATCCCCAGAAATAATATCAAGCGCAAGCACCAGTAGAGGGCGCCGTCTTTTGCGTTTCTTCAGCAATTCAACCGGAAGCTGAGTGTAGACCCAACTGCCTGATCGTGAGATCCCGGCACACTGCTGTGACTTAGCCTTCAGTTTTCCAAGTTGTTGGTGCTCGTTTGCGTTTATCATGCAACGCCAGGTACCCCGCCCGCAAATATGTTCTGCAGCACACGTCGGCTATGGAGTCAACAGTTAAGGGATAGGGAAGAACAGCCTATCCCTTAACTGTTGACTCCATAGCCGACGTGTGCTGCAGAAAAAAAAATCGCCCCGCCCCTGGTGGCTTGACGGAGGCAACTAGGTTGCTTCAAAGGGCAAAATGAGCTGTTGGAATCCGTGTTACAACAGCAAGTTGTGTCCGCCTATAGCCTGCTGCGGAGGAATCTCCTTACAGTCACACCACTACCCACTAGGGGTGTCGGAATATAGAGCAGTCACCTAGGGTACAGCCCACCATCTTTACATGTCTAAAACGCTAAGTTTTCAAAGTACGAGCAAGTCGTACCACTTTGATTGCAAATAGTGCCCTCTTACAAACACCACATACTGCTGATACATACTTCACATTAATTCTCACATGTGGCGAATTACTATGATACATTAAAGGGCTTACCAAACGTTAAATTCGTCCATATGTTTTGAAAGTGACGAAAACAAAAAACCGCGTGTAAATTTTACTCAACCAAGTCGCGACCGCCGCTTCCTTTGTGTGTGATGAAAGCCTGGCCCGGACGCGATTTTTTTCTGCAGCATACTTCGTCAATACAGTCAACAGTTAAGAGATAGGCTGTTCTTCCCTATCCCTAAACTGTTGACTCCATAGCCGACGTGTGCTGCAGAAAATAAATTTGCGGCCCGGACGAAAACAAATTATCCATACTACACGCTCACTATTGGACCAAAGTAAAGCGTTCTGATTGGTTAGTTGCTAATGCATTATGCATGTAGGTCACTGTAGGTCACAGTTTCGAGCGAGAAGTATGTTTGTGTGGATCGATGGCAGTGTACAACCTCTACAACTCACTCGGGCTCATCTTTGGTCGGCAATTCGGCAAAGACTTTCGCATTGCCAGTTGGGCCTGAACGTAGCCTTGATATCAAGGCTGTGTAGACAAGTACTCTAGCTAAAACCATAGAGCAAGGATACTAAAACCTCAGCCGCCCGAATGCGATACAACCCCAGTCCCCCGACTGACTCTAAAAAAAATAGCACACCGCACTCTCACCATGCACACACCACAGCGCCTCTATGATGTAATGTACGCTGCCCCACACACACACCGCTATTCAACACACCGCTATCGCCCACAATCCTAGCCCGTGAGCCGTCAGGCTCACAGCCTTGACGATCTTGGCTGTGAGCCTTACGGCTCACGGGCTAGGATTGTGGGCGATAGCGGTGTGTGGAATAGCGGTGTGTGTGGGACTGTGGAAACGAGCGTTTGTGTGTTTCCTTGGGTGAGAGCGTGGTGTGCTGTTTAAAGACAAGTCGGGGGACCGGAACAGGAGTTGCATTGCATTCGGGCATCGCATTCGTGCGGCTGTGGTTATGCACATTTTTAGCTTTATAGTAAGCAAACTATTACACAGCAGGGTTAAG
Organism: Pycnopodia helianthoides; assembly: GCA_032158295.1. Lineage (NCBI taxonomy): Eukaryota > Metazoa > Echinodermata > Asteroidea > Forcipulatida > Asteriidae > Pycnopodia > Pycnopodia helianthoides. Next base: position 17,185,312 of record CM063257.1, on the reverse strand, counting down.
TTTTACCCGGATTAAGCCAGTTTTGGGTCCGTTAATCAGGAGAAATTGTAGCCCTTCAAGAATAGAAGTGTAGTGTGAAGGTTCCACTTAATCTGGAGAATCTCCGTGTTAAATTTGTCCTTAACACCGAGATTCTCCGGATTAAAGTGTAGTGTGAATGGGGCTTTAAGACTATTTTATTTAAAAAAAAAACTACCAAATAATAAACCACAAGGGAAACTGATTGAAAAAGTTCTAAAATATCACATTTTGGGTTGAACAAAGACAATTTGACAACAGCAACTTGACCCTGCAACCTCTGGATTAATGTGCCGGTGTGGCAGGAGATTTTGTCCCCCCATATACGACGAACTGTGTACAAGCTTCTTCTGATAGCGCCCTCTTTTGAATCATCCTCCTTCCGCTTTTAATATGTTGATTTCCCATGTGGGGGACATAATCTCCGGGGGACAGATTTCCATATGGCACCGGCGCTCTACCAACTAAGCTATCTCGCTCTTATGCTGGCGGTTTCCCTATGCTCGGGGTGCCAGTCAGAAGCCATACAATACGAAAATAGGGAGACCGCCAACATTAGGGTCCTAGCTAAGTTGGTACAGCGCTAGCACCTTAATTAGGAGTCAAAGTCACAGGTTCATTTCGCGCTCTTTTTTCACCCCCCAAATAATAATAGAGATAGAAATAAATGAAAACAATAAATAAAATAAAACTCTTGCTTACCGTCCACCCGCCACCACTGAATTTCATGTCACAATATACTTCCAGTCCAGGAGATAAACCTGACACATATATGGTGTATTTTCCACTAGACGTCCGGCCCTCTTTGAAGTGATTGTAACAATCTCTTGGTCCTCGTTTGGCTGAGGCGAAGAATATAAAAGAAATAAAAAATATATGTATTAAGATATAAAATAGATAGATAAAAAAATATTGAAAAAATTAAATAAATAAATAAATAAATAAATAAACAAGTTAATAGAAGAAAGAAATAAACAAAAAATAAAAAAAATAATATACATTCAACTAAATAAAAAGAAAACCCCCAACAAAAGCCAGAAACAAAACAAAAACCCACCAAACAAGCAAACCAAATTTTAAACTGCAAAAACCCCGTGGATAGTGTCGACTGTTGCCAGTCTAGTGCAGTGTTATGCAAGCTTGCGCAATGCACCTTTTGCGTCATGTAGGGTCTGTGCCGTTTTTGAGCCCTGCACTGAAAAGGTCAGTCGCTGTTAGGAGAAGTATAGCTGAAAGCGAATTCATAATTTAATCTGCCGATTTAGTTGCTTCAAAATCTCAGCTCGCCGGCCTTATTAGCGAGGTTTCGTTGGCGCACGGTTAGCGCAGCGACGACTTTTAGTAGCTGTGACGTCATCCCTGTTTGTGCAGTTATGACGTATACCCAATCGGTCATAGAGTTAAAAGTTTCGTGAAGACGTTTAGCAGCTCCACTACACGTAAGTGAGAACTTTTAGAAAAAGTCAGTAATTTACTCACAATATTTCTCGATCAAAAATTAATACTCGGTCATTATAAAGAAGTAGATGATCTCGTAATTCATTTCAGGTTGGATATATTTTGTTATGTAGTGTTTGTTTTGGTAGTGTATTTTGTCACCGAATGGAGGGTGATTGGGGTACTGCGTTGCGTTGTTAAGGTTATGGTCGAGTTGACGTACTTTGAAGTTTGCGCCCTCTGTAGCTTAGTTAAATGTAACCGTGGGGCCACCATCGAAACCCTCTGCACTATACGTGTTGTGAATTACGCGTATTACGCTCGACGATTAGCTATCTGTAGTCGTTTACTCTAAACGTGTGAGACCGAAACCTCCCTATTATCAGATGTCTTTGTCCCCAAGATGCTCACTTTCTTATTGTCTAAAGCTGCGGCCTGGAGTTGGTTGCTGCACACGGTTTCCGGTGTCATAGGGAAATACTTTCCCCGGGGATTCTGTCCCCCATAAAGACAATTAACATGGGCTGAAAGAGGATGATTCAAAAGAGGGCGCTATCAGAAGAAGCTTGTACCTAGGGTGCCGTATGGGGGACAGAATCTCCGGGGGACGGAAACTCCTGCCACACCGGCATATACAAATTAGGTTCGACTGGTTTGGATTTGCGTGTGATTCGACAGGGTGAACAAAACATGAATGATATTAAGTCAACATCAAAAAAAAAGGAAAAAAAAAGAAAAAATGAATATAAAAAAGAGAATATTTCATGAAGAGATTAGTCGTAGACAGAAGAAAAATGGCAACTGTCAAACTATCCAAATGGCGAAATGTATAATCAATAATCATGTAATACGACGCGATTTGAGGACAATTACAAATGGAGACTAATTAATAGCAAACACAGTAGTACTAATAGTAGACAATAATAATCTTGGCACTACAATGGACCGTATGCACTGACGTCATCACGCCGCCATCTTAGAGGTAAAACGATGAGGAAACAATGGAAAACGTATATCTTGTACGCGCGGCGCAGAGGATGAGCCAATGAGCAATCTTCTGTTGACCTCTAGCCGAGGGCGCCCTACTTAAATGACGTCATGTGCAAGGTCTTTAAGGTCCTTCCGCAAAGATAATGACACGCACTGACGAACAGCGCAAGCCGTTTTGCCATCATGGCCAGGTCTGGCTGGAAATTCTGATCCCCAAAACGGTGAATGGTGTCGAAATTTGTCCGGTGGCGCCCTCTTTTGAATCGCGCAAGTAAGTATTATGCGATCTTAGAAAAAATGAAAACCACAATACAATAAAATACCTGATTCTTACTAGACGAAAAAGGTGTTACCTATGCTTTGCAAGCATGTTACCTATTCTTTGTATCGAATTATCTAGTAACACCTTTTATTGATAACAGTTTGCTAAATGTTCTCAAAATACTTCGTTCGTAGAAGACTTTGTACAGTTAGGTAACATAATAATGTCCGTCGAAGGCTTTGTACTGAAAAGTCACTCCAAAAGACACATTGTTATGCCTGAATCATTCAAATGAGTATCTTAAAATTGAACAGTAATCTGAGCACCGTCAATGTGCGACAGCATTTCTAATACAGTATTTTGCAAAATGAAATAAATGCTGGGGATGCCCCTCCCCCTTGGAGTTGACGGGTAGTTATCGCATCCGAAAGTACCGTGCAGTAATTGCGTTAAATTTTATGAACAATGGTGCGGTCGTTACATTATAGACATTTACAAAAACACGCTGTTTAACCACGCCACAGAGCATAATCCTTTGCAGTATTATCACTTTGTCGGCCTTGGAAATTGGTACTTAAAGGAACATTACAGAATTGGTTTTTGCTAACAAAACAGTTGCTGGCAGTGTAAACACTTCATGTGATCCACCATATACATAAACTGACAAACCTGTAGAAGTTTGGGATCGATTGGCCATCTGGGTCACGAGAAAATAGTGAAAAACCGATTACACATTTTGCATGAAATCATATAAATTCAACGAATGAATAAAACGCTCACTGAGCGATAAACTCCAATCGGAAAATTAGTTTATTCATTTCTCATCAAATATGGCATTTCAGATAGAAATATTTCAATGGATGTTTTCTTCTATCATCATCATTAAACTGTGTAAGTTTTAAGCAAATCTGTGATCAAAGGCATATTTTACAAGTTTTTTTCTTACCAATTCTGTAATGTTCCTTTAAGTAAAACAACAAAATTAACGAGAAAGCTACTCTATTGTCATCACGGGGCAGTCTGGAGCTATTGACGGGAAAATGACGCACAATCGCGAGCAATGTTGTTGTGTTGTTGTTGTTGTTGTTGTTGTTTTTTTGGGGGGGAGGGGAGTTACTGTCCCTCAAGTTAATTGCTGTCCAGACCAAATTTAACTCTGACATGATTTGAATGGAAATTAAACAACATGAACGTATCAAAACAATAACTGAACTTTGTCTTTTTTAGGTGGGTGCGAGAGAAGTGTTTTCCATGATTGGTGAAACTGAAAACTTCAAGCATTTTTTGACAATGATTCGAAACACATTAGTGGTGAAGCCTATAAAAAATATAAACCATAAAATTTTACAAATTTTGTTTCGTGATTTTATTTGTTTTTGAAACAAAATCTTCACTGTGAACATATAGTTGTCATAAATTGCCTATGAATGTATATAAGCTGCGAATAGCATTAAAGAACGGACCATTCGGGGGAAGTGACTTCATTATTAGTCGGCCTAATACTAACGCTAATGATAGAATGCTCTTTATTTATTATCTATGTTGTCTCCTACATTGACAAATATCTCCTTTTCAACATCGGTAACATGTTACGTAGTACACATAGCTTGTAAAGAATGTTCTTATTGGCTGACTGCCTTCGGAACCTAGTTAACATACACACCGATGTTTCAAATGGTTTCTGGTTTGTGTGGGCACCTTTAGGTGCGTTTACTACGTGTTTTCATTTTAGGGGGCACCCAGCAAGGAGCCAATTTCCCTGTCTGATTTCTGTTAAAGGAACCTTTACAGAATTGGTAAGAAAAAACTTGTTAAATGTACTTTTTGATCACAAACTTACACGGTCTATTGATGATGATAGTAGAAAACATCCCTTGAAATATTTCTGTCTGAAACGCCATATTTGATGAGAAATGAATAAACTAATTTTCCGATTGGAGTTTATCGCTCAGTGAGCGTTTATTCATTTTTTGAATCTATATGATTTCATGCAAATGTGTAATCGTTTTTTCACTATTTTCTCGTGACCCAGATGACCGATCGATCGCAAACTTCTACAGGTTTGTCAGTTTATGTATATGGTGGATTACATAAAGTGCTTACACTGCCAGCAACTGTTTTGTTAAACACTATAGGAAGTACTTTGGGTTCATAAGGAGCAAAGGTCGATCAATTGGTTGATCAGTCGGTTGATCAGTCGGTTGCTTAAATCAAACTCAGATCATTTTCAGTTATTATCACTTTAATTATGAACATCCAGCTGATGTGGAGACTTCGTTGTTCATGGGATTTCCTTGATGTAATGGCGTTCTCCACCATCAGGACGGGAGGATTAGGCGAGAGGGGTGGGTATCAACAAAAGAGGGAACAATCCACTTTAGTTTTTAACATGGCCCGAACAAATTTAATCACGAAATATAAATACAACAATTGTATGGAGAAATCTTGACATTGGTTTAGCAAAAACCAATTCTGTAATGTTCCTCTAAACCAGACTTACTTTTGAGCGAAAAGATGTTTGTTCTCCACTAGTTATGTCACTAAACACTTCGCGATCAAAAACAAAGGTTTTCTTTCACTTAGGATGATTTCGTGCACGTCCTTAGTCAAACCATGGAGGTGGTCAAACTTCTGCTAGCGAAACATTGTGTAGTAGGTCAAGACGAAAAACTGTTGCCCTTTCACACCAGGTGCATTTTGTAAAATTTTGCAACCATGCTAAAATTTAGCGAGGGACCCTTGCTAAATTGCTCTCGCGTGGAAGAGGGCTCAGGTCTACAACTAGACGTGCGCGCTTGCTCTAGCACATAGCAACCTTCGGTAGAACCGCGACGGCTGATCAGTTTCAGGTCGCAGCGCCAAAAGAGCAGAAGAGTAATTAAATAATTAGCAGCCTTATCGCTTCAACTCGACAATCTACCGGACAGCGTTCACGTACACTGCTTTCCGTCATTTTGTAGCGCATGAAAGTCAAAATATCGTGTGTGAAAAACTTAACTACTGTGAATGTAATGTGCATGAGGTTGGTTCTGAAAATGTGAACGTAGGAGGAGGGGGGGGTAGCTACTTTTTTCAAAAGTAGGGAGAGGAATTAGTAATTGTAGCAATTAACCATCAAGTTATGACGGCAGCATCGAAGGGACATTGAGAGAGCAGAAAAAAGAAAGTCAAAATTATGATTTGTACTAAGTAATGCTTATGAGGAAAAAACGCTTACACGTGACTTAAAGACACTGGACACCTTCGGTAATTGTAAAGTCAAATCATAACTTTCGTTTTCTCCCCGTAATGTCCTCTTTAAACGATTCCGTAACCTATTGTTTTATTTACATACATAAACATAAGCATGTGAGCTTGCCAAACCTTTTAAGGTTATGATAATAGGCTTACCAGTGGTCATAGAAACACTTGTGGTCATAGAAACACTTGTAGGGCCCGGTGTGGTTGCCGTGATATTAGACGCGACTGTCGCCTTTATCTAGAGAAAGAAACAGGTAATCAAAAACGTCTGAAACATGTACAATGATACATTTTAACAACCAGCATTTCCTTTTCCATGAGATAATTCAAGACTCTTCCCCCCTCTTGTTGAGGGGCGTGGTATTTGGTGCCAATTTGTTTTGTGGTAGGGTTGCCTCGTAGAGGTATTGGTCACCTGTTCCTCCTTGCCACTTACTATCATTGTATTTATATAATTTTGTAGGTTTGATTTTACTTTTATTTTCTCAGTCATGGGTATATGTTGTGGAATATCCCTCTTAGTGACTAATAGTTGTTATGCAAGAGTAAAGCGTAATCAAATAGAATAATTAAATAAATAAAATTGTAACAGTTGCACTGACGTACGTAACCACATTTTGACCTTGTCTTCCTGTCGAAACCGGAAGTTGAAATGAAAAAAAATATATATTTCTCTGGCCTCGCTTTAAGGTCTGAAGACATTATGAACTTGAATATTGGACATGGTCTCCGTTTATGAAATAGCGTTTGATCTCAAAGCTTTCTAATTAGAAGAAATTACGTCATCATCCTCAACAGCGCCCTCAACAGCGTGACAAGTTTAAAACGTACCATTTCGCTGGAAACCTTTTGCAAATTCAAAACTGTAAAAATGTGCACATTATACGTTTCAATGCCTATATAAATAAAAAATTAAAACATTGACGTCGGTTTTTAAATTACGCTTCATCAAAGTTTGAAATATAAAACAATTCATAGGCCTATCTTGAGAACCACGGCTCTTATGATTTGAGTCTTTTTTTGAAAAAAAGGAAGGAGGAGGGCCTTTTATTTTCGTTTTTATTATTTTTCAAATTGCCGCCCGACACATTTTTCAATTCAACCGGCCGGGTTATTTTTCAAGAAGGTTGCCAGTTTTTTCTGTTTTTTTTTTTCGGTGTGCTAAATAAAAGTCTAAAAATACGAGCTTATTTGTTTTAAAGGCCCTGTACACTATTGGTAAGATCGAAAAACACAATGTTCACAGATTCACACATAACTTACATGGTTTAAAGTAAGTAATGGTAGAAAGGGTTCCTTAAAATATTTCTGCCTTAAATGCTATCGTTTTAGAAACGAGTAAAACAATAGTAATTATCGCGCGCGATAATTTGAAAAAACAGAAAACACATAAGATCTCTTTTCACTATTTGCTCGTGACCTCGATGACCAATTGAGCTCAAACTTTCACAGGTTTGTTTGTTCATGCATATGTTTAATCACACAAAATGTGGACACTTATTTTGAGCTGTTACCAAAAGTGTACAATACCTTTAAAATGTAAAGAACACAAGTTATTTATTTGTTTACAAAAAATTACCTCTGTTGTTTATCAGTGATCGTTAAAATTTATCCTTTAAAAAAAAGGAGAGAAAAAAAGGAGAGAGTCTATTAAAAGGAAGCGAGCGGGGAAGCTCAACAAGGTTTTTTTTTCTTGTATTATTCGGCCTGAGTTGTTTTTATTTGTTAGTGACATGACTTTGCCTGCTTTCTAGTCCAAACAGGAAGATCATTACATGTGTCGACACTGCATGGAGGGATATCTGTACCAAACACAGTGTTTTTGTTATGGTAAATTCCGTCTCCTTTTATTTTATTTTATTAGTCGAACTTGCTGTAATGCCTCCACCGGAATTACCCTGAATTTAAGCCGTGCTTGCTGAGGCCAAAAATAAACTCAAGGCCATGTTACAAAGCCATTATAAATTATTTTTTCCGTGCATCGTTACTATGACCACCAAAAAAATACTGAAACAAAACATTAAACACAATTAACATGCGATTGCCTGAATTTTTACACCGGAACCACATGAGTTTTGACTGCATGGGGATGTTGAAGTAAAACAAACATGTTTTTGTTTATTGCATATCAAGTTATTTTTTTATTTATTTTTGTGTTTTTTTAATCTTCGGACATATTCAGTAATATTCTTTGTTGGCAGTGGCCGTCCAGGGTAAGGCAAAAGTAAAAAAAACTGTCATCAAAGCGATGTGCCCTCCCAGACCCCGCCAACAAATAGCATACATGTATATAAAAATAGAAACATAAAAGCATGAATATAAAAATAGAGATAATAAAATATGATAGTACAGAACACTACATTAAATTTAAAAGCATGAAACACCGTTTTCATTAAGAACGTCTAATCTATCCACGTTTAGCGAGGTGACAGCGGGTAAGCCCCGACAGGGGCAGTGGGGTTGGCTTGGTGATTTCTTTCCTCTCCTTCCACCTCTAGGCCACCTGTTCAAATCCCGGCTGGGGCAATTTGTGGATTGGGTTTTTCAGTCCCTATGGCCTGAATGCGTGGGTTTTATCTGGAATATTGTATGGGGTTGGCCTCCAAATTCAAACATTTAAATTTCTTTCCTTGTCCTCTCTCTTCTGGGTTCAAAGTTTAAATTCGTGACTCGTTCTGGTTTTTATATATCAGATTAAAAATAAAGGCTATTTCACGCTAAAGTTGCATATAAAAAAGTGATAATAAATTGTATGAACAAAATGCGTTACAATTATGCTAAATCAATTTTCATAATGAGAACTATCGTAGTGCTGCTACTGAAATTTATTTACATTTTGTTTTTAAATAATGAAAGTACGGTTGTGCAAACTATGCATACTAAAAAGTTACAAGACAAACGGAATTTGAGTGGAAAGAACTCACTCTAAAGCGTTACCCTTTCAAGTTTAAGACTATTTATATTTAAACCATAAAGTTTCACCTTTTTATATCAGCCCTGCGACAGCAGAATGTTTTCTTTTTTTCTTTCTTCGGTCAAATGGTCACTTGACGAAAATGAAAACGGCCTTAACTCCTAAATTATTTGGCCGATTTTAAAGGAAAATTACAGAATTGGTTTTTGCCAACAAAACAGTTGCTGGCAGTGTCAGCACTTTATGTAATCCACCATATACATAAACTGACAAACCTGTAGAAGTTTGAGATCGATCGGCCGTCTGGGTCACGAGAAAATAGTGAAGAACCTATTACACATTTGCATGAAGTCATATAGATTCAACAAATGAATAAAACGCTCACTGAGCGATAAACTCCTATCGGAAAATTAGTTTATTCATTTCTCATCAAATATGGCATTTCAGACAGAAATATTCAAGGGTTGTTTTTTACTACCATCATCATTAGACCGTGTAAGTTTTATGTAAATCTGTGGTCAAAAAGTATATTGTACAAGTTTTTTTCTTACCAATTCTGTAACGTTCCTTTAACAAAGACAGAAAACGGCGTGTTAATATCAACAAAGACGGGAACAGTTCGGAGCAGTTGATGGGCTTTTTGGCGACGTACACTTACGTGAATTTCACGCTACTAAAAAATTGATAACCTGTTGCTAGACTCGTGGCTGCTGTCACTAGTTGCTTGAACCTCTTTCGAAATGGACGTCTTGTTGAGAATTCTCCCCTTTTTCTGCGCGTTTCTGTTTATGCACAACGCTGTAGGAGGTAAGGTTAAATATATTTTCTTCCTTATTTCACTGTCTACCTTTTTAGGTAATTTGTTGGGTATTATTTTAATGCTTTATAAAGTTATCATTAAAGGGATATGATATTACTTTGGTTTTACCCTTACATCGGTGCTCTCCAAGACATGCAGGGAAAAAATTCACAGGTTAATCAGGTGAGATGTGAATCTACATCCCCACATTATAGAATGATCTTTCAAGTTTTATTTCACTCCAATTATTAGTGTCACAGATAAGGATAAAAAAAAGGACAATGATAACACTATGAGGGAAAACGCAAACTGTCCAACAGTTAAACAAAAAATGGAAGCGCCTGAAGGATTTCAAAAAAGTAAAATTAATTAGCCTCAGGTTGATCTCCTGATGCTATAATTTAAGAAACAGACGGAGATATTAGACGCACTGAGGATGTCAGTGCGTACGGAAAACATTTGACCGCTGGGCCACAGAGTTGTATTTTATTGCACGTCAGTGTAAGGGTAAAACCAAGATTCTTATTATTCCTCTCCGATGTAATAAATACATTGTACATCACTTAAAGGAACGTTACAGAATTGGTTTTTGCTAACAAAACAGTTGCTGGCAGTGTCAGCACTTTATGTAATCCACCATATACATAAACTGACAAACCTGTAGAAGTTTGAGATCGATCGGCCATCTGGGTCACGAGAAAATAGTGAAAAACCGATTACACATTTGCATGAAATCATATAGATTCAACAAATGAATAAAACGCTCACTGAGCGATAAACTCCAATCGGAAAATTAGTTTATTCATTTCTCATCAAATATGGCATTTCAGATAGAAATATTTCAATGGATGTTTTCTTCTATCATCATCATTAAACTGTGTAAGTTTTAAGCAAATCTGTGATCAAAGGCATATTTTACAAGTTTTTTTCTTAACAATTCTGTAATGTTCCTTTAATGTTTACGGTACCAGCTGCTAATTACTGGGTTTGAACTGGCCATTTTTTTTACCGGGCACGCTCTCGGTGGTAATTGTAGTTAGGAAATTTACTCTAAAATGCCGTGGTCTAGGGTTCGAATCCCTCTCTCGACTAGTAACCTATGTATTTTCTTTGCCGCATACTCGCTCAGATATCACAAGAACATAAATTTTGTAAAACGCGTGAGGTCTCAAAATTAATTCAATTCAAATAAATTACTTCTTTCTCAAAAACTACGTTACTTCAGAGGGAGCCGTTTCTCACAATGTTTTATACTATCAACAGCTCTCCATTGCTCGTTACCAAGTAAGTTTTTATGCCAACAATTATTTTGAGTAATTACCAATAGTGTCCAGTGCCTTTAACGTTGATTCAACGTTAGTTTGCTCATTTATAACATCTTTAAATTAACCAACGTTAGCAAGTGAACGTTGAAACAATGTTACTCTAACATTTGTCCAACTAAATACTTGTTTTTTGTTATACGTTATTTGTTAACGCCGATTCAACGTTAATTTGCTATTAACATGTTTGTTCAACTAGTTACTTTCACGTCACGTGTAACCGATGATCCATCAATTGTATACTAATTTCCATCAACGTTAGCACATAAGTATAATGTTTATGCACTAGGCCCTATCCATCAATAAAATTGTTAATTATCAAGTAGTAAATCACAGGGGGAAACTGACTGGGTAGATATTGAAATATTTTTGGGATGAACAAAGAAAAAATTGACTGCTGTGGGACTTGAACCTGCATTATATGGATTAACGTACCGGCGCTCTACCAACTGAGCTATCTAGCCCTATGTTGGCGGTCTCCCTATTTTGTCAACATCTTTGCTCGGGGGTTCCAGTCAGAAGCCATTCAACCTGCCGTATAGCCAGGGATCACACCAACGTTTAACATACAACCTGGGAAGCGGTAGCAGAGGGATCACCTTAAAGGGATGCAACTTTTTTTTTTTTTTAAATATCAATTGATAAAAACAAAAGGGAAACTCTGGGTACATGTTAAAGTATTTGTACTAAGCCTTTAGAGCTTTTACATGGTGCAAAGGTCTTGTATACAGCATTTATGGTTCTCAAAATTCGAAGTTTTTAAATAGTAACGTTAATTTTAATTTTCGATGACATCATTATCCCCAAAAGTCGAGGTTTCAACTATACAGTAAAGTCTATTTATATAATAAGTTTCAAGTCTGTACAATTTTTCCTTTCGCGAAAATCACGAGACAAGATTTAGGAATAAGACGAAGACGCAGACAAACGTATAATAACAAAACAAATATAGGTTTTCGGCTGTTGGCCGAACACCTAACAAAAACCTCAAGAAGAAACAGCTTCTTTCCCGTTGTATTGCAGAAAGGCCACTCAATAGAAAAACAAGATGGAAAGGGGGTGGGGTGGGTAGAGAAACAAAGAGGAAAGGAAAAACCAACATTATAAGAAAAACAAATGTTTAAATAAAAACAATTGCTGTACAACTGCGCGCTTGTTGTGACTACTGCGAAGCCTGTTTCAAAATTAGACACCGGGCCTATGATTGCCTTCAATATATATTTTCAGCCATGAAAACCAGGAAAAAATCATGTGGAACAGATAAAAGCCTTTATCCCGAAAGCCCAACCCAATACATTTTGATACAACACAATGTTTCCACTTGAGTACCCAAATACAATTTGATGAAAAGACCTTAATTTTGAGAACGTCGGAGGTGAGTGTTGCCATGCCGACGAAAAACGCGAGATCTCGGCTCGTGTGGGCAAATTAACCACATTACAGCATCGCTAGTCATCGATTACCATGTCACTCGGACGTGCTTAAAGGAACATTACAGAATTGGTAAGAACAAAACTTGTAAAATATACTTTTTGATCAAAGATTTACATAAAACTTACACCGTCTGAGAAGACTGGTCTTTGACAATTACCAATAGTGTCCAGTGTCTTTAAATACAACAATCGTTAAAAGAAAAACACAACAAACCCTCCTAACCTATGGAAAAAGCTTGAAAGCGTGTGCAGACAACGCATCACGGGGGTGTTGCTATCAAACAGGTCACTTGCTACCGTATTGTAAAGTATACAATAGATGAAAATAATATTAATGAGCCATATCGACGCTAATTACTTGATCAGTTCACCTGATCTGGAATAACATTAAAAAAAATTTTTTTTTTGAAGTTTGCATGTTTACATTTTGTTGAAATGTAATGAACCATCAGGTCATTATCATCGAAGCTAAGCGAGTGGAGCTAACGTTCAATAAATGTTTAACTAATGGGAAGAGGGAAAGGTTAAGGCGAAACAGGCAGTTATATTCACAGGGGCAAGAGCAGTGCGACACCCAGGTACACACATCATCTTCTAAGAAAACAGCCCCATTTTTCTCTGCAGACATAATGATAATAATGCATTTATAATGCGCCATCTATCTAGTGTAAGACCTTATTCTGAGGCGCAGAACAAAAAACAAAACATTATAAGCAGCAAAAGAGAAATATAGAATACAAAGACAATTGTACAGTTGAATAATCTAAGACATGTTACAAGCTAAGTGTATGTGGAGACAAATAAATGGGTTTTCAGCAAGTTTTTAAACAATGGAAGAGAACTACAGCATCTAATGTTATTAGGTAAAGTGTTCCAAAGTTTAGGAGCCGAGCAGAAAAGGCACGGTCGTCATATGATGAGGAAGTTCTAGGAATAGTTAAAGGAACATTACAGAATTGGTAGTTGTAAAATATACTTTTGATCACAGATTTACATAAAACTTACACGGTCTCATGATGATGATAGTAGAAAACATCCCTTGAAATATTTCTGTCTGAAATGCCATATTTGATGAAAAATGAATAAACTAATTTTCCGATTGGAGTTTATCGCTCAGTGAGCGTTTTATTCATTTGTTGAACCTATATGATTTCATGCAAATGTGTAATCGGTTTTTCACTATTTTCTCGTGACCCAGATGGCCGATCGATCTCAAACGTCTACAGGTTTGTCAGTTTATGTATATGGTGGATGACATAAAGTGCTTACACTGCCAGCAGCTGTTTTGTTAGCAAAAGCCAATTCTGTAATGTTCCTTTAAAAGGGTCTTAGCAGAAGAACGAAGAGTGCGAGAAGGGGCGTAAGGTACAAGAAGATGTGCATGAAACAGATGAGTCTTAAAAATGGTGATAAAGAGCCTTTAGACTTGGCTAATAGAGGAAGTTGATTCCGGAATGAAAATAAAAAGTCTTACGAGATTCCTTTTTTTTTCACAACGAGGAACGGATACCAATGGTTCTTTTATTCCTATAAATTGGCGTCTTTTTAGTAAATGTTGTTCCTTACTAACAGCTTGTTCATATTAGGTAATTGCCCCAAAAGATCAATAAGTGTCTCTCAGTAAGAGGTTATTGTTATGGTATTTTTTGTGGGTTATATCTATAAACACACAATGAACACAACAGCAAGATGCATGACCATGTAATCAATGTTATTGTATGGAGGTACGCAATGCCATTTAGTGATGTTTGAATGTGGCATGTATGGTGTTAATACGACGCATAGACGCGTCATAAAAACCCTCCGATGGCCTACCGGTCTTCAGCCAGTAGACCGAAAAATTAATTTTAGTAATTTACACGTTCAGTTTTTAGCAAAAATATTGCAATATTTCAATATTACTGGTATTGGATCATTTGCATATCCAAATTTTTGGATACGTATGCAAATTAGAATAGTCCGGCTGCTTTTTGAAATTCACATCTTTGTCATGGTCTCATGGTCCGGTACCAGATTTAATAGCCTGTTTGTACATTGGTTGCCGGCTGGCTGTTTTGATAAAGGTTAACATTTGGTTTTGTCCAATCAGGGTCCAAGTAAGGAGTTTCCCTCCCAGGGTTTACTATTGTAAACATGGTTGGAAATAAAGTAAACCATGGGGACGAGGTCGCTTTTATTGGGCTCCCAAATCTATATAATATAGAATATGTGCCTACAAAATAGTAATGAGGTCAATGCTCCGTTTTATCCCTATTTAGAATGGTGCACCCTTAAAAGCCATGGGGACAGCTACCGGGTAACCAGTTTTCTGGTCGGGGGGGGGGGGCGAGCAAATTTGCTGTCCCCATTTTAAGGATCAGAGTATTTCAGTTTAAAGGAACATTAAAAATTGGTAAGAAAAAAACTTGTGAAATGTACTTTTGATCACAGATTTACATAAAACTTACACGGTCTAATGATGATGTATATGGTGGATTACATAAAGTGCTTACACTGCCAGCAACTGTTTTGTTAGCAAAAACCATGTAATGTTCCTTTAAGGATCAGAGTATTTCAGTTTAAGTTACACTTGCAGTTGTTGTTACACCTATATATTGAAGTACACTCGAGAGGCATTTCGTCGGCCACAGATCCACAGTCAACACCCACGAGCTGGAAACACCCTAGGAGATCACTTCAATCTTCCTAATCACTCCGTTTCTGACATTAATTTAAAGGGCATTGAGGCACTAGGTAACCACAGAGAGGACTGTTCATCTGGGTTAGGGAGAAACTGTGGATAAGGCGCCTCCAGAAAATTCAACCACATGGTCTGAACATCCAAGAAGGAAATGATTAATAACTCTTTGTCTTTGCCTTCTCCTTTTTACCACAGATATCCCCCTTCTCAGTCTGCCTCATTCACCAATAAATTATTGTTTTCTCCCTCTTCCCTTTATTGAATTTGTCTTCGTGTGTCCCCAACCTTTTGTCATCAAACCAGCCCTTCCCCTACCCCCTTTGCTCCCTCTATGTTCATTATTATTATTATTATTATTATTATTATTTATTCGACCAAAACAATGCACAATGAACAAACACGGTATGAAAAACAAAAACTAATAAAAATGTATGAAAACTACGAAATACAAAGTAAAAAAAAAAAAAAGACGACACTGTATTAGTGTAAGTGTAAGTGTAGGGGCCACAAAAACAACGCATGATATGAAATGAAAACATCCGAAGTCAATATATAAAAAGACGATATGTGGATCAGGGGTCACAAAAGTAAATTCAATAATACTATTACCCACAGGTATGTAACCCCGCACATATTTAGCAGACAAACGCAGGCAAGAACAAAACAAGGTACAAGAAAATAATGAAAATATTAAACAGCAACAAGAAAACTGACCCCTGTTTTTTAGGTGTGCTTTCGCGTCTGTCATTTTTTTCCCCACTCGACTGCTTTTGTTGCACCAGTATACCTGTTTGTGTTGTGTTGTCATTAGGCCTTCGAAAAAGACTCTGCTAGGGTCGAAACGGCAGGCCACTAATTAGTTTTGGTATGTTTTAATCATATGCATTATTTTCTGTACTGTTAAGGGATCATCTGCAAACTCAGGTGTACTTTTATAGAAGTGACAACAAATGGTTATGCTCTACTTTGGCATGGTCTTTGTCAACGTCATCCTCGGACATAGATGCTAGTTGTTCAAAACACTTTAGTTCTGTAAATGCCCAGCTAGGCATGAGACACTTAAAGGAGACCACCCGTCAGAGGGGTTCGAGGCTTTCGAAGGGGATACAATGAACGAGACTTCGAAAATAATGAGAAGCGGATAACATCGTGGTATACTAGTACAAGTAGGCCTAACGGGTACTACTTTTTTTTCTTTTCATTTTTCTGTTCCAGTTTTTCTTGTATTTCCAAAAATGTTCAAAGCTGAAGGGTCTTCTATCTCAAAGTCAGGTTCACTTGAAAGATCTGGAGTGTCCAATCAAAGTAAAACAAAACGGAACAGCTTTGTGTTTGTTTACAAACACCTTTTGTTTACAAACACCTAATGTTTAGTTCTGACCAAAAGCTCTAAAAGGGGCTTGTATGTCTGGTAACACTAGTCACGTACATTTATTTCACTATTTTCTCCATGGGGGAGTCAACATCTTGATATCCTAGGCTGGACTATTCCACATACCTAAGTGGGGGATCAGGTCCAAGAGTTGTGTAATTTTTGAGGGGCTTAAAGGAACACGTTGCCTTCGGGTTGGGCGCTGTTGGGTGCTTTTGGGCTATAACAAGCGTTTGATGTATAATGAGCACGGTCGGAAAGATGTTTAAAAAGTAGAATATAATGATCCACACAAACGTGCCTTAGAAATGCTTCGCTTTTGATAACTTTCGCGAAACAAAACGCTCCGCCATTTATGGGGGTCAAGATTTTGACTCCCATAAATGGCGGACAAATTCTATTCGTCTTATTTCCAGTCGCAGCTGTTGAACTACGACTGAGCAATTATTTTATTTAAAATGTTACGATTACCATCTGTTTATTGTATTCCAATAAATATCCAGTCAATAAATGAATGAAAAAAAGAAAGAAAAAACCTACGTTAAATAAGTCCCCACGTCTCGGTCCGTCCGGGGTCCAAGGACGTACAAGCAGTAGCAAAACCCCGCGGCCATACCACCCATAGACCTCCCCCTGCATGCTGCACAGTAGACGAAGCGAAGACAGGGTTCTCGTACAATGTATGATTTTAGCGGGGCCAACCTAGTAACACCGATGCTTTGTGTGGTGTAAGAAGGTCTGGTACCCGTTACTGTTATTGCATCGACGATCGTATTGACGGCTTGAAAAACGTATACATTTCGCGGGACATGTCTCGGGGGTCAGAGGTCAATGTTTGTTTTTTTAAATTACCATTCACTAATTATAACACATTAAAGGTGTTTTATTGCAAGAACAACTCTTAATAAGTATAAGGAACACCTCCAAACAGTAAAATTTCATGAGATTTGAAGGCAACGTGTTCCTTTAATAATTTGTTCACTCTTATCCTTCTTGCACAACAGACATACAGACCTACCCAGATCTAACCCTTTGATAAAGTGGAGCCACCTGTTCTTAGTGGCAGGCTTAAAGATGTGTTGCTTGCAGCCTGTGCTAGGTTCTGAGGTTTCCAACATCCCCGGCCCCCGCCAATCAAACGATTTGGCTTACTGTGGAGCTAGTAATGAGTGGAAACTTCCCGCATTATTTGCAATTCCTTGGGTTACTCTTTAACATGAAATCTGCATAGAGAAACTATAGATCTAATTGGTCAGAAGTGCCTCTAATATGTTACCATAGTTTTGTCGCTATCAACCTATAACACCAGAATTTAGCATCCATATATTTCTCTTGTTATTAAAGGGCTAACGATTTGTACCATTGGACAAGAACGGGATCCGGAGTCTGGTGGACGGTACCGTTGGGTAATTCCTGTACCTGATCCATGCCAGTGCACTACGCTTCTTGTTGGTGGTCTGAATACCCGTACACCTTACAGACCCTTCGTGGTTACATACATGGATACATTCATCTACAGTGATGACCATGAGGAGATTTGGACTTGGCTCAACTGTACAAGTAAGATCCATATTAACTACTACTTAACTAACTAATTTAAGTATGTTTTATTCTCTTTTTTTGCACAGTAAAAACAACTCACATGTGAGTTATTGTTGAATACGGACAGTCATGCAGTCACCGAAAATGGCTCGGGGAAATTACCGTTTGCAAAACTAAGCGTTTCACCCACGTTGTAAACTTGTATATACGCGTGTCGGACCGTTTTGATGAACCTAGTACTTACTTTTCCGTCAAGATTGAACACATTCTAATGAAATTATACTGATGCAAGCCTGATGCCTCAGCGACAACGAAGGCAATTGCCCCAACGACCCTGGTCGTTGCATTGGTGCCCATAGGAACGTTCCAAAAGAAATTTACAATTTCCTTAAAGCTTACAAAACAGAAAACGCCTTAGTGCAGTTCGCTTTCAAGAACAAAGCATCAGGCCTATTGATGTTTTTATAATTTTAAATAATTATAAATTGGATAACTTTAAAGATAGAATTGATATATGTTGTAAACAAAAATAACGCCATTACAGTCAAAGTGATTGTTTGATTTCTCCCATTGCAAACAACCCACAGATCTTCTTCGAAAGCACTTAATTCTCAACCGGTCGCTTAGCCGAGTCGGCAACCCTGGACAATGCGACGCTGCTACGGTCAACAGCACCGAGTATGATATAAGAGGAAAACACAAACCTTGTGAAGATGGTTCCTGGTCCTAACGTAACCGATCACGCATGCGCTGTGTATACTCAGGCAGGTTCATACTTAGACCTTGGTGACTTTGAAGGCACCTGTATCTCTGACCCGGATCTCTGTGAATCTATGACGTGGTCTTTATGGCTCAAGATAGATAAGTCATCAGGTTTCACCAGAGATAGATACTACATCAGCTCTGGGGGACAAACAGGTTCGGCCAGGGGTGTTGCCCTGATGTACGCAAGCGCAACAGACAAGTTTTTAATTGCTGTCAATACACACAATTCAAGACCTATTAACAAATATACCACCAGCAAAATCCCTTTAGATCAGTGGTTTCACTTGGTTTTTACCATCGAAATGAATCAGAAGGTAGTTACGGGTTTGAAGCTTTATGTTGATGGAGAATTTAAGCATGAGGATGAATCAACACCTTATGGCGGTGTGTTAATAATGATGGTTGTACTAAGCTGTACTTGGGTTTTTCCAACACATGCCAATTAGCAATCATCTGAAGAGTCAGTGGTTCTGCTGCATACAGCAATCTTATGGTTTTTGATCGTCTCCTTACCCAGGACCAGATCAAGCATCTGAAAGCAATAACAAAGTAAACAATCCCCGAGGTAATCGGTAACAAACCATGGTCATTATAAAAAAGTTTTTAAAAGTATTAGTTTGAAGTCAAATAAGCTTAGTTCCTAGCAGAATTAAAACAAAATTCTTTACAGTATGTTATGTTCCATTTGTTAGGCTAGATACACAGAATATGACACCCTTATTAGCGAGCATACACCAGAAGAATAGTGACAACCCTTTAGTTAGGCAAGCATACACCGGAAGAATAGTGACATCCCTTTAGTTAGGCAGGCATACACCGGAAGAATAGTGACATCCCCTTCGCACATGTAGTCTAATTGGAATCATGTGACATAGCAACTGTCTCACTAGTCTGAGGAATGTCTCAGTGAAAACTTGTGACCCATGCAGCAAGTCAGTGTACCATACATTATTCAAATATAATTCGCAAATGGCTTATAAACACCAAAGACTCTGTATGTATCTTTCTCTGTTAATTTAATATTCAAAGTAATATCACTTCATTTTGCTAACATTGTTGATACGGATGGTATGTGTAATGTTCTAATGTAGGACTCGTTCAAGTCTATTGTTGTTGTGGGTGACGTCACGTAGTTCGCTTGGGCGCCGCCATCTTTGGCTCGAGTGTTGACATGACACGCATGGTACAGCAGTTTAGCGCAGAAATAAACCCAGTCTTGACGTTCATTAAGTTCCTCTTTGGCGTGCTTTTCTCTAGTAGTAATAGTCTGTTACAGTGTGTGTGATTTAGTGTCATACTTAACAGCATCATGTATTTTGAAAAGGCATAAGACAGCAAGCATTTTAAAACGTCTTTGGTATTTTCAAGACAATTGGTAAAAGGTAATTTATCTAAGAGATTTTGCGTTTTTTTCGGGTTTTATTTTGATTTGGAATCGTTTGCATTTGCTCCTTTTAATTGACATTTTTATTTTGACTATAATTTGCTTCTATCAGATCCTTGCTCTAAGCTTTCATGTTAAGTTGTACGTAATGTGTTTTGTTTTACTCACCAGTTTTACTTACTTTTTTTTGTATTAGGTTTATTTTCTGTTGATGCTTTACCCCTTGTTTTACTGTATTATTTATGTGATTTTTTCCTTATAGATAAACGTTTACATTTATATATATAAATATTTTTTTCCATGTTAAGGATTTAGCATGTTAACGATTTTTCATGTTAACGATTTCTTTCTTAACTATTTTATCTATTTACTCCTTTTAATCGACTTGTTTCTTGTCTTGCTCTTCTTGTTATTCTCAGGGCCCTGTGGGAGACAAAATTATTTGTGAACGGGTTACCCAGATAAAAGAAAAGAAATAAATATATAAATAAATAAACAAACAATTGCCATGTGATTCTTGGCCGTTAGAGGTAAGAACCAACTACCGTTATGCTCAGCAGCCTGAAATACGGCCCTGATCACGAAGAAAATTTGTTTTTTGTAAACTGAATTCTTTGATTTGTTTTAACAAAGTAAAAGTTTGAATTTTTGTTAAATCATTCTGATGTAAAATTAAAAACAAATATAATTTTAAAGAATGTCAAACTATTGTTTTGTACACACTCAGTTGAAAAAATGCTTTAAAATAACCAGGGGACCTCGAAATTTCGGCACTGTGTTTATAATTGAAAGGGGAAACCTTTGATGGGGATTCTGAAAAGGTGTATAACAATATAATTATTTAAAATACGCGTTTCCGGTATCGAAAAAATAATATTTACATCATAATCAGATATTATCTTATGAGCTGTTTATGAAGATACTGTTTTCTTTCATATTAGATAATTAGTTGTTACTTGAGATGCACCACCTGTTTTAGGTTGAATACGAAGTTGGATATTATTATGTTATGGTATCAACGTAGCTGGGTTTTTTGGTTTTCGATTTTAGAAACCAAAAAGCTCCAAAGGCTTTGTACAGTAAATTGCTTTCAATGATGCAACTTTAAGCTAAATGACATTATACTCATTTAGATTTGACAGTTTGTAAATATATTTAAAGGTATTTTACAGTTATTGGTGAGGATGAAAAACATCATTGTTTAATTTGAGTCTGAAAGCAAACTGTTTATGAAGTTCATGCTAGAATTATTTAATTTCTAAGAAATGTTTTCCTCTGAAATGAAGTTATACTCGAGAAAAATGTACCTGAAAACGCACTAGCTGATTTCGGTTGTACGACCAAAAATAAAGAAAACGTATTTACATGCTGAAAATTGTGTCAGGTTTTTTCACTATTTTCTCCTGACTCACTCACGGATTAAGCCCAAGTTTTCGCAGGTTTGTTATTTCATGTATATGGTTAATCACACCACTCAAATACTGTCTGCAACTGTTTTGTCAGCTCCATCAGTTCTGTATAATACATTTAATATCATAGTAATTCTATTCATGAATATGTACTATACTTGCAGTAAGTGGACAACCTGCACCGAGCAATTTCAGTCGTTATTATTTTTTGTCTCTTGTTAAAAATTTATGCCGTTCGCAGTTTATTTCTTTGACATTTGGTGACAGGCACCAAGTGTAGAAAGGAAAAAGACCATCTAAATGTAGCTCGGGTACATCTACAAACTCCCAACACTGACCAGGGTTCGGGTCCCGGAGGGCCTGGACCCATTCCTGGGTCAGTATGACCCGGAATTTGTGTCAAAATGACACAGAAACGGGTCACATTGACGCAGAATCCGTTAGAAAAAAAATCTCATTTTCATTAAAAAGTTTCCGGGTCAGCCTGACCCAGAAATTGGTCAGGCCCATGTCACGCGGGATCCGGATCCAATCTGACCCTGGAGATTTTATTGTGAACATTGAGGTCCGGTTTGGGCAATATTTAGACCCTGTCTTGGCTACAATTGGGTGTATGGTTTGAGGCACATTTAGAGGGCAACGGTTGATGCAACTTAAAGGGACACGTTGCCACGATTGAATGCTTTGGCTAAAAAAAACATCTGTCGAGAAATAAACATGATTGGAAAGATGTTTTCAAAGTGAAACATAATGATTCACACAGCTATCCCTCGAAATGGTGTGGTTTTCACTTTACTTCGTTAGCTAATACGGTCCGCCATTTTGTACAACGAAATTTGTGACTCTACAAAATGACAGACCGTGTTATTTCATTGAAGTAAAAGAAAAAAACCGCACAATTTTGAGGGAAAGCTGTGTAAATCATTCTATTTTTAAAACATCTTTCCAAACACATTGATTTTAAAACAAACGCGTTTTAAAGCCTAAAAGCGCCCAATCCGAAGGCAATGTGTCCCTTTAAGCTAATCGACATTACACTCAATTATACTCAGCTACAGTTGGTTAAGTATCTTACATTTTATTGTAGTTGTAAATGAGTACCGTAATTGCACAAACTGCACCATTTTATCTCGAGAAATAAATAAAAAACATACACCCTAAAAAAAGTTCTGCACCGTTTTTTTTTTGTGTCTCTTGTCAAAAATGTATGCCGTTCGCAATTTACTTTCAGACATTTGGTGGAAGGCACTTTTTGCAATTAACCGGAAGCCGAGTTGAAGTTTAATTTTCGTTTTTTTTCTCTCGTTATTTTGCAACATATATAATTCGTATGGCTATAAACTATGTTAAACTAAAATAATTGACGAAACAAAACATTGCATACGTAAAGCTCCATATGGTTGGGACCACAATGGTCCCGAGTGTTCTTCAATAGCAATAATTAGATGTGCTTTAATGATCACGTGTCAATTTTCTACCATACGACCAACTGGACGCTGCTTACACGCACATGGTAGTCAAAGAAGGGTACTCATTGGCCGATTCTGTGCGCCGAGCGTACATAGATGTGCGTTTTCCATTGTCACGTCATATATTTTAGCTCTAAGATGTTGGCGTGATAACGTCAATGCATAAGGTCCATAAATGGATTGCAAATGACGTCAATGACCACTATCCATTCATCTCCATTATACTGGAGATCAATGGCCACTATCTTTGATGAAAAACAATGGAAAGTGCACGCATGTGGGCGCTACGCGCGACTCTCAGCCAATGATAGCTCTCATCTGCATAAACAATACTTTTTATACCATGAGCAGCTATGAGATCTTGCGGCGGTGCAGTGAACAATATCAATATTAGGGTTCCAGCTGCAGAACCTTGTGGAACACCACACAACAGGCAACGACAGTCAGATTTTACACTATCAATGAGAACTGATTGATTACGGTTCTCCAATTACGAAACGATCCATTTCAAAGCTGTGTGACGTAACCCGTAAAGAGAAGAGAGACGATTGCAGAGATGAGTAGATGGTCAAGAGTGTCAAAGGCAGAGGAAAATCCAGGAGTACCAAGACTGCACCTTGGTGATTATCTAGCGCTAGCGGGATATCGTTTTGCACGATGAGGAGAGCAGTCTCGTTACTGTAAAATGGTTTATAAGCAAGCTGCATTTTTACATGAAGATTGTTATCACATAAATGGGCTTGAAGCTGACCAATATCAATTCTTTCAATCAATTTCGAAATATATCTTTTTGGATCTAAGTTCGACTTCCTTAAAAGAGGAAGTACACTTGCTTCCTTCAAATTACAAGGAAAAAATCCGGAGGAAAGCAAAAGATAATTTTTTTTTCTCTCGTTAAAACAGGAAGCAATTTAGAACGCAATCCTTAAAAACAGACGATGGTAACGGGTCCAAAAATGCAAGAAGTGACAGGAGGTGGTTTAATTATTTTCAGCACCTTCCTCAAGGGAAAAGGAACGAACCAACCTCGGAATTAGCGGTAGAAGTAAGGAAATTAGGCAACCATTGTCAAGGAGGACAAAACATGATATTTTCAGCTCCTAATGCCACATCAACCTTCAATCTTCACCGTTCGTCTATTAATGAACCCTGGGGTCAGCGAAGGTGCTCACGCCGTAGGCACTTTTTTATATTTTTGTTAATTACAACACTTTTTTTGGTTCAATTTCGCTGAAATTAATTTTCATCCAACCCTGAACAGTCCTTAACAAAGTGGCTGAACCGATTTTGCCCTAGAGGTCATTTGCCGGGTAAGCTAGTTGTCACAAATGTGGGTGGAGCCAAGGCGGCATTCATTTGTACTATTTTTTTGGCAAAATCGCGGATTTCGACATGCTTTGGCAAATCAGTTGTGAACCTATATGCAATTGCCAGAATGTTAAAATCTTTGGTTTGTGTGTTCAGTGAACTTAGATTCATCTGTTCAAACCATTAGAACAAGATTTGTGCCCCCAAACACAGTTATTTACACCCAAACATAAAACGCCTACCGCGTGAGCACCTTGGGGGACGCGCGTAAAAATTCTTAGCTGGCTGCTCGCAGGGTTAAGATAATTTGTTCAGCTTGCATACGCAATGAGGGCAAAAAAGGAAACTTTTAGCGTCCCCGCCGCTTTTCTTTATAAAGGCCGCCTCCTTTTCCCCCCTTTTTTCAAGGATAAATTTAAAAGAATATCTGACGAAAACAATTCTTGCTGTACATTGTTATACAAGTTATAGTTGCTTTGAAAAATTACACGATGTCCTCTAGAGATTTACACATAGTTATATCCGCAAGTTTACTATTTATTTATTTATTTATAGTTCCTTCCAAAATGACACAACGTCTCAGGTTTGGTGGAGTGTTTGTTTGTTCGTTTGTTTGTTGATTTTATGTGTGTTTTCTATTAAATAAAATTCTGAAAAACTTGACCCTATATTTGCAACGAAGTTTCCCACCAGTTGGTTGTATGGTGGGTTTGTTGCAAACTAAAGGATGGAAAGAGTACATTCTTTCAAATCGACGAATTGGAATTTTCAAAGATGCTAATTCTGAAACATGAATTCATTTTCTTAACTTTTCGGATGAACCTTCTCAGAAAAGGTTCGAATGATTTTGTTTAACTTACCAAGCGGTCTGTTATTGCTCTGTGCACCTACATCCTCTACCGATTCGCTTCGCAACGGGTCCGGTTCTAGTCACCACGGCACAAGAGACTAAGAGGAATAGAATAACCATGACCGGTTTATGATTATGTATTCACAATTTCAAAATTGCAAAAACAGCCAACTTATATTGTTCCATGGAGGGCTGTATTTTTTATGGATTGTGCAAACACGATCGTGAGAAAAATTGCAAAAACAGCCGACTTATTGTTCCATGGAGAGTTGTATTTTTTTCTGGATTGTACAAACACAATTTTTGCTTAGCAAGTTAACTGATTCTTAAGTTGTTTTACTTCGGTGGTTGGCTGGTCGTTCATGTTTGCTTTTGTAGAATCTCAAAATGAAACATGTATTAAGAAGGCTGGTTACATATAATTACTTCTTAAGAGATTTGTTATAGCGATTCAAAATCTGATTTATTGATGCACGTGTCGTTTTTATTCCAAAGTTATCAATAAACTGATGTTTAAAATTGTGTATGATCCTCCATATTTCTTAGTTGAGTTATTGTCAAATTGAGAAGGTAGTTTCTTCACCAGTAACTTGTAACTTATGTAACCCGATACATTACCAAATCTTTGCATGATCCCATTCCCTGCTGGTAGGCTTCAGGTGGTGCTGGTACTTGGTCAGCTTAGTAAAGACTTCAGCACGCAAACTATTTCATCATCTCCAAGAAAGAAACATGATCTGCTTTTTGGAGGGAAAAAAAAACAATTATCTAGAAAGGTTAGCGTTTTGGGGTCTCAACAATTAGCCAGAGTCAGGTTTACCGTACACATTACCGGCAATAACCTCAAAAGTTACTGAACCGTTGTCATATACGGTGTCAAAGAGTTGCCATTGGTGTCGGATTGTCTGACACGATTAGTTTTCTTTCACACTTACCCCGTTAAAACTTTACCAAAGTTATTTACCTTTTTGCTGCAAACACCTGACATTTCCAATGTAAAATCACCTGCCACAGCATTCGCTTCAGAAACAACAGGTCACAGACTGTAAAAAGAAAAGCCAAGTCTGTAGCCCATGGAGGGAAATGTTAAAAACTGTAGAGGGAAAGGTTATAGCTGTTGAGGAAAAGGTTAGAGGATGTGAGTAGCAAGTTTATAGGCTGTTAAAGAAAGTGTTATTTTCTTTCACACTTACCATAATACTTTACCCAATACTTCACCTTTTACCCAGCAGATCTTGGGTTACGCATCAGAGACGTCGAAAGGAGATTCAACGTTGTCTAGTCAATTTCTGAGTTTCCAATGCACAATCACCTGCCACAATATCCACTTTAGAAGAACAGCTTATAGACTGTAGAAAAAACAAAACAAAATGTAGCCTGTGGAGGCCAGTTTAGAGGCTGTAGAAAAAAGGTTAGGAGCTGAGGGAGAAAGGTTAGAAGCTGTGGAGGAAGGGTTATTTTTCTTTTACACTTACCCTTTTACTTATACTCGATACTTCACCTGTTAAACTTGACCTTTGCACCCAACCTCACTGGCCTCCAGTCACTCATCTTTAAGAAAAATCAAAGAGGCATCTCCATCGTCTTCTCAGGTTCTGCGTTCACTGATGATGGCGTAGTTCTTAGTTTTGGTTCAAAACATTACATTTAATTCGTTTAAGGACTTTTTTTTACTGTCCTTAAAATGTGCCAGTGATGTTTTGTGTCACCGCAAAGAAAATGGAGTGAACATCTTAGAATCAAGACTAAGTACTACACCAGTCACGTCTTATACATTACCTATTGCCGGTATACCTGCTGGAAGAATAGAAAGTTAGTCTTATCTCTAGGCCAACACTTTAAATATTTTAGGCCTTTTACAGTCTTATACAAACCAATTTATCAATGACGTCTTTCCACCATGGTGATCTGCTTTTTTTGTCACTCTTTTCTCCTCTCTTGTCTTCTTCTTTGAATTGTTTCTACATTATTCAATTCATTATCTTTTGTCTCGCAGCGCTCACAAGTAAGTGGTTTAGGGAAGTTATTTGCAATGATCCCTATAAGCTTTTGTATAATAGATTTAGATTTTTGTTGAATACAGCTGCAAAAGAAATTCGTTTTCTTATATTTGTACTTTGATCTAAATGAGCAAGGGATATAGTTACAATTTTGCGGTACTTGTTCAGTAGAAAATGCAACATTCAGAGTTGATGTAATGCTGATACTTAGGAATATGTAAATATTTATTTAGCTTGTCTAAATTATCTATTTATATCTTCCTAAATCAAACATTAATCATCAATTGAATGGTGACTCTGCACTGTGATTTATTTGATTGTATGTTACTGGTAGTTTTTGTGCCATTACTAAAAAAGCTGAGGGGAAAAGTGCAGAATCTATTTGTTTGTTTTTTCAGACAATTTGCACAAAACAATAACTGATTTTTCTAGAGGAAATATTGAAAATTATTTGAATAAAGTTTTTAGTTGGACTTTGTACTTTTTTTTTGTAAACATTACGCTATGTGAAGTATAAAACTATGACAATAAAATGATACATAACATGACAACTGACGACTTGAAGTATCAACCCTGGCAGAAATTTCCAGTAAAGACTAGTCTCCTAATTAGAAGGCATCATTGGCTTCGACCAATATGCAAATCAAGAATTGCCAAGACAGTGTGACGTCAGCTTGAAAGCTAAACAAACAAGGACAACATCAACAAGATCGTCGAAGATCGTTTGGGGGTTAGACAACGGGGAGGGACTCTGCAAGAGAACGGGTTATATCTTCTCTTACCATTCGCAGACTTCACACTCTTGTCTTTATCTTGAAAGGTCAACTTGCCTTATCTGACCTCCACTACATTATTGCGCATTGTCAATAGTCTAACCTTTTTTCTTTAATTTTGTTTCTTTTCTAGAAAGGTCTATTATTAACGTTTTTACAGTTTTTTGACCAAAGGAGAAAAATAGCTGAAATAAAGTAAAACTTTTTCAAAGACTTGAATCGCACAAGCGAACTTAAACAGTGGAGGACGGATACACGGTAAAGTTTTTCTTACCTTGGTCCTTAGGCGACCTCCATTACGTCCCAGAACAATAGACACGCAGACACACCACTAGTCCATAGATCTTCAAGATGTTCACTCTTTTTCCCTCCGTCTTGGTCCACCGCTTAATGCTGCCTCAGTCGTTCCCAGTGTCTGAACTGAGAAAACAATTGAGAAATAACCTTTAGAACCATCAATGCTGCAGTTCAATTGGAAAGGGATGGGGTAACAATGTGACGAACATTTTAACCCTATATTTTTCTGTTCTGTTACTGGAGTTCGTTCTGATTTGCTGACCGGCTGTCAATCAGAAGAATAAGCAATGTACTGAATATTCATGAATGTTGTACCTCTTTTAGCTTTGAACAGATCATGGGCCATGTGTCGTTCACGTTCATGTAACATGGACACTGTACCATGGCCATCAGCAGGCATACATGCTTCTACTGATCCCTGAGTAAACGATACGCTATTTGGCTACTTGCATAATTATAATTTGCACATGTGCCTGACACTGTGGTTGTGAGCGTCTCATAGTTTGTTTTAACATAGGCTAGTTGTTTAAATTCAAGATAACAAAAAACATGCTTCAAAAAGTATTTGTGGCACAAAAGCATTAGTTCCCAAGATTTTGCACTTTTTCCTCCCAAGTTCCCAAGATTTGTATTAATTTCCAAAGATCTTGGGGAAAGCTCCCAAGCAGTGGCAACGCTGCTTTTGTACAGTAAGTTTAAATTGTGTGCAATAAAATCTCGAGAGGCCTTGTAATAGTCTGCAGAGAGCCAATACATAATTATACAATTGTTGCCTGTTGTGACATGGTCCATGGGTTTTGTACACCCTCGGGGGCATATGGCACCCGAGGCGAACAATCGTTTTGTTATACCTCTGTCTTGAATTCTTAGTAATATTTTCCTTATCTGAAGGACTCCAATTTCATCGAAACGATGATAATCTCGATCCTTTGCTGCACAGAAAGTTGTACGACGCGCGCGCGCGTGAGAGGAGAGTGGTACATGGATATTTGTTGCCCGCTCATGTGATCGTTCTACGCCAATGAAAATACAGCATTCAAGAAAGAGGTATAACAAATCTGTATAGCCAAACCACAACCAGGTCACCAACTGTGACAGCTGTGATCTATGCTGCTAGCTAAGGATGACAGGCCCATTGATTGTCTTGTTCTAGAGATAAGAGCGGTCTCACTCAAAGACCTGTTATTTTGCGGGCACAGGGAACGAAATATTGTTTTGAGCGAGTAAAATAACATTTTTAGGCAATAACGTTTTATTTAAAAGTTCAATATGTTGATTCCGGGAAACAAATTAATATTTCGAAATAGTACTTTGTGTTGCTGATCCATAATTTGAGTTTTATTCTGCAGGCCGTTATGGCATTTGTCCGATGAGCGGGTGATGGCATCTGGGCCCAATTTCATAAAACATGTAAGCAGCCGTTTTGTGCTTACGGAGCGTCCCTTAGCAGAATTTATATTTCATAAAGCTGTTTACCGTAAGCAAGGGTAAATGCTGGCTAACCCGCGTTTAGCACACAAGTGACATAACAATGCAAATCCGTGGTGAACGTGCATGCGCGCCAAGAAATTTTCTGCTAACTTGAGAAATCATTGTGAAATACGCTTATGCTGACACACACTTTTCTGCTACAGTAAGCACAAAAATTTGCTTACCGGTAAACAGCTTTAAGAAATTGGGCCCAGGTGGCCCTGTAAGCTTAAAAAAAAGATGACGTCCTCAACTTAATATATTTTCAATACCTTTCCTCGATGTTTATGTACATTCAATGATAAATTTGTTCTGTTATTTTTTAGAGATTTTTGATATTTTGAAACGGTAAATTTTGAATCAATGTCACCAGAGAGCATAACAACAATTATTTTAAAAAGCCAGGTATATTAGTAATTTCATACACATAAACCATGTTCCAATTACCTTTCATGGTGCGAAACCTGAAATATAGGTTTTGTTTATTTAGTCACTTCAACTTCCGGTTATAGGGTCATGTGTGTTTTTTTTTCTACCAGTTTTTGAAAACCTTCCGATGATGTAATAAATTGTAAAAACCAATGTGTGGTCAGAAGTTCATATTCTTTAAATATTAAACTTGATTGAAGGTAATTTTTACACATAATGACGTCATCATAACGTCATGAAAACTGTGCCGTCTTTAAATTGAGAAGCAATTGTATGATGAGTTTCAATGTTCAAGAGTTTGCGTTGACGGCTTTAGAAATGCCTGATGCAAAAGTTGTGATAAAACTATAATTCTTTAGATAAGAGCTTTTGAAATTGTCAACTTCCAGTTTGAATCGGAAGTCGATGTCAAATGGGGTCACACTTTGTGTTGCGTTTGTTCAATTTTTGAAGACCTTACAGAAAATGTACAAATTGTAAAACATCTATTATGTGGTTGATGAGTTATTATTAGGTGTTTTTTTTTTATTTTTTATTAATTAAGTTGAAATAATTTGTCTCCTGATGATGTTTTAAAAAGCTCATGCTCAAGTATTTGCTGAGTTTTCAATGTTTAATTCAGTTTCAATCTTGAGTTATTCTGTAGAGAATAGTTTAGTGGAAGATAAAGAACTATATAGACATAAGTTTGTGTTTAAACAAAAGCATTGTGCTCGGTACGTTTCAAGTGCATGGTGAAACATGCTGTTGATTTTTCTTAAGTTTGAAAATTTACTTTCCGGTTCGACAAGAAGTTAAGGTCAAATGGGTCACACCTTATATAATATTTGTGGAATCGTTAAAGGGTTTTCAGATGCTATGATGATTATTAATGGACTACGTTTATTTAAGAAGGTGTAGAGATTCAGTTTAAAAAAAAAAAAAAAAATGTGTTTGTTAAACACAAATGCCCCGCAGGCCAGTCCGTTTCTTGACATTTGACCTAGGTGGTCTAAAAATAGGAGACTTCTGTATCCGGAGACCAAGTTTGGAGTTGATATGCCAAGTCCGTCTTGAGTAATCGCATGGACAATATTTATTTTGTTTTAACCATAATGACCTTATTATTCAACTTAGGGGTCCAAAAACAAAAGGCTTCTGGGTGATCCCAAGACCGATCCTAAAACAAAGTTTGGAGTTGATATGCCAAGTCCTTCTTGAATAATCGCTCGGACAATATTTCTTTTGTTTTAGTCATAATGACCTTAATATTAACCTAGGGGGGTCCAAAAACACCAGCAGACCTGTTTGGGATCCCAAGACCGATCCACAAACCAAGTTTGGAGTTAATATGCCAAGTCCTTCTTGAGTTATCGCTCGGACAACAACTTTTTTGTTTTAACCACAATGACCTTAACATTTAACTTAGGGGTCCAAAACAATAGGCTTCTAAGGGATCCCAAGACCGATCAACAAACCAAGTTTGTAATTTGATATGCCAAGCTCTTCATGAGTTATTGCTCCGACAACATTTCTTTTGTTTTAACCATAATGACCTTAATGTTTAACTTAGGGGTCCCAAAACAATAGGCTTATGGGGGATCCCAAGACCAATCAACATATCAAGTTTGGAGTTGATGTGCCAATTCCTTCTTAAGATATCGCTCGGACAATATTTCTTTTGTTTTAGCCATAATGACCTTAATATTTAACTTAGGGGGTCCAAAAACAATAGGCTTCTGGGGATCCTGAAATCGATCCACAAACCAAATTTGGAGTTGATATGCCAAGCCTTTTTTGAGTTATTGCTCCGACAACATTTCTTTTGTTTTTAACCATAACGACCTTAATGTTTAACTTAGGGGTCCAAAAACAATAGGCTTCTGGGGATCCTGAAATCGATCCACAAACCAAGTATGGAGTTGATATGCCAATTCCTTCTTAAGATATCGCTCGGACAATATTTCTTTTGTTTTAGCCATAATGACCTTAATAATTAACTTAGGGGGTCCAAAAACAATAGGCTTCTGGGGATCCTGAAATCGATCCACAAACCAAATTTGGAGTTGATATGCCAAGCCCTTTTTGAGTTATCGCTCGGACAATATTTCCTTTGTTTTTGCCATAATGACCTTAATATTTAACTTAGGGGGTCCAAAAACGATAGGCTTCTGGGGGATCCCAAGACCGATCCACAAACCAAGTTTGGAGTTGATATGCCAAGTCCTTCTTGAGGTATTGCACAGACAAGATTCCTTTTGTTTTAGCCATAATGACCTTGACATTTGATTCGGGGTGGGGGAGTCTTCAAACAATACACTATCGAGGGACCCCCAAGACCAATCCACAAACCAAGTTCGCAGTTAATACGTAAAGTCCATCTCAAGTTATCACTCCAACAATATTCGTTTCTTTTAGCCATAATGACCAGGACATTTGACCAAAGGTGTTCAACATCGACAGGCTTGGGGGGGGGGGTCCCAAGACCAATCTATACACCAAGTTTTGAGTTGACATTTGAGTCCTCCTTGAGTTATAATTTGCACGCACGCACACATTT
The DNA here is from genome assembly GCA_032158295.1 of Pycnopodia helianthoides. NCBI lineage: Eukaryota > Metazoa > Echinodermata > Asteroidea > Forcipulatida > Asteriidae > Pycnopodia > Pycnopodia helianthoides. Next base: position 17,152,610 of record CM063257.1, on the reverse strand, counting down.
TTTTTTTGCATCCTTTTGGAGACATCTTTTGTTCTTTCATTTGTCCCTGAAGTTTAGAACCTCCCATGGCATTTGTAGACAAAATACCTTGTTGAGCAACCCAGTGTACAAAAATTACACTCAAGTTCGATGTGACCGGGGGGCATCTTAATTATGACTCTATGATCGTGAGAAGTCAAGGCACCCGGCTGGTCATGAATATGCATGCTGACGTCACGCGGCGCTGTACCTCGATACACTGATCTGTGCGCATGTGCACGGTAAGTCATGAATATGTACGGTATTCATATTAATCATGAAGAGCGTCCGAAGGTACCGTGTGACGCAGGCAGAGATTCATAATTAAGACGGGGCCCCCGGTCACGGTGAACTTAAGTGAAATTTTTGTACACGTTTTTGTTGGTTGCCATTTTCAAATCATTACATCTGGACTAAGTCATCATTTAGTAAGCCATGTCATGTATCATAGTAATTGCACAAATGTAAGAAATAATATGAGTAGGTTGGAGTAGTATGGGATGTTTATAAATGAAAAAAATGCAATCAAAGTAGTACGACTTGCTCTTACTTTAAAAACTTCGCGTTTTAGACATGTATAGATGGTGGGCTGTAATGGCGACTGTTATAAGACCATCGTAAAGGAGAACCATATAACAGCCCAACAAAATGGGCTAGTGCTCCCCGGTCCTAACAACAGAGTTACAATTTATCGGGGGAAAATGTGGTATTGGATACGTTAGTGCCAAACCCCCACCCCACCCTACCCTGCCGGTCCTGATAAGGTTAACTATGTTATGTAGTTGAATAGTTCCAGGTAGCCTACCGACGTTCCCAAGTCTTACCTCACAATAATGTCATTGGAAAGATGTGTTTGGTTTTGGTCGTGAAGTTTTACATCGAAGTCTACGGTGATGAAACAGTTCTCAGTCAAATCTTTCTGGCCAGTGACAAAATGCACAGGGTTCATCTCTCCGTAGCCCTACGACGAATTGGCCAAGCCTTTGATGAAGAATATGACAATTGGGCTCTACAAGTGCAACATTGGCTATGGCAATTTTTTGAAAAACTTACCAGTTCAGCTCGTCAGAAAACGCAACTTCCAAATCCCACGTTAATAGGGAGTTGAGAGGTCGGCCATGCTGCCATCAAGTCAACGTCTGTATCTGAATGCCATCTTCGCCACAATGAGTCAATCAAAAAACAGGTGCATAACTCCTTGAATCCCTAACAAAGAAGATCTTCAATGAGAAGACATTCCACAGTAAGCTCCAATCCCAGGGATGTACCGAATGAACTCAAACCCGGGTGGCTGCATTATAATCTATTCCAGGGCGAGAACAAAATCCTCATACATTTTAAATAGAGTAAGAACCAGGGTGTTCTTCGGGGCTCTGGACGAGGTTTAGGTAGTTACCCATGTTTTTTTGTTTGTTTGTTTGTCTGTTTTTTATATATTTTTTTTATAGCTATCATCCCTGGCCTAACGTTAAAGATTTTTTTTTTGCTAACAAAACAGTTGCTGGCAGTGTAAGCACTTTATGTAATCCACCAAATATACATAAACTGACAAAACTGTAGAAGTTTGAGATCGATCGGCCATCTGGGTCACGAGAAAATAGTGAAAAACCGATTACACATTTGCATGAAATCATATAGGTTCAACAAATGATTAAAACGCTCACTGAGCGATAAACTCCTTTCGGAAAATTAGTTTAATCATTTCTCATCAAATATGGCATTTCAGACAGAAATATTTAAAGGGACGTTTTCTACTATCATCATCATTAGACCGTGTAAGTTTTATGTAAATCTGTGATCAAAAAGTATATTTTACAAGTTTTTTTCTTACCAATTCGGTAATGTTCCTTTAACTATTGTCACGTTACGTGTTGCATGCGCTTTACACGCGGCGGGCAACGTCTATGTAATATAGCTGCACGATGTCCACAGAATACAGGTTGGTGTATCGGACTAGACTGACGTGTGTTTATGTTGGTTTTTAATTACACGTGAATTTGTGATTGATGGATTTGAAGACTGGATCCTCATGCCTCGCATTTGTTATAATTAGTTAACAAACAGAGCACCAGTCTACTTACAACAATGTCACGTAAACTTGATAGTTGCAACGGCTGGAAAGCGTATACGCTGATCTTTGGCTGCGTTTTGGTTTGTTCACACTTTTCGTTAATTACGTGATATTTTGATGATCTTTTTTTACAACAACCATCTGAAAATTATTGCTGTGTTTCCACATTACAAAATTAGGTAACCAGTCAGCCGGTATGTCCCTTTAAGGCTTACAGACAGCGCATCGTCGTAATTAAACCTTTATGTACAATGTCTTTTGCCTCTCAGCCTACTACTATTGGCGCAACACTATAGGTTTTCCCGGCCAATTTCATCAGAAATCCATTCATTTTAACTCCCGGCTCATTCAAATTAGTTTGAAAACGAATGCTCCGTTGAATCAGCATTCAACAGTCAAAAAGAGTAATTCAATTTCACTAGTTTAGCATTCACTAGTCAAATCAGATCATTCAATTTCACTAGGCCGTAAGAATCATTCAATTTCGCAAAAGCCATAAGCAAGACCTGGTCAATCATTCAATTTCATTTATGAGCAAACATTTTCCAAAAGTTTGCATTCAAATTCAAATTCTACGTTATGTATGCTTTCTTGATCGTATAGCTGCCTTTCAAAGGCAGATACTTTAAATGAAACTTATTTGGCATTATCTCTAAGTAAATGCCCAAGCAATGTTGGCTAAAAAGATGGCTGCCCGAGGTTGGTTCAGAGCAGTGAATAATGTAGATTTATAGGGCGAGACGGGTTGAAACATTCAATAATAACATTAATTCATTTTTAAATTGTATAACGACCCCTTATTGTTAGATTTTAATTTTCTTTGAAACATTTGTTAAAGTTTAATTTGAAATTGTCCTGACATTAAAAGAAAAACAGAGACAACATAACCAGGGCAAACAAAACATATCAAGGCTAAAGCGAAATAATTAGTTTTGCATTTCAAAGTTATCGGGTGTAGACTTAAACTAAAGGAAGGGTAACAACGCAAAAGGAACAACGATTTCAATTAAGAAAAAAACACATGATGTAAATAATGGTGTAAAATACATAGAAACTCCTCTTACAATGGACAACTTATGTGCCAGTAAAGGAGCCAAAATTCCCATTTTACTCATAAAGCCAAAACTCATCTTTAATTTGAATGCAAAGAAGTTGAAATTCGTTGCACATAAATGAAAAAGAAAACGCAAACTAGCAGAAAAAATATTGTTCGCTTCGGTGAGTCTTAATTTGAATGCATCAATTGCAAATTGGTAGTAAAACTTCAACTTAAGAATGGTCAAAGTGTAGTCTTGAATGCCCTTAAATGAAATTGAATGCATTAAGAGCTAAAAGGAAACCCTAGTTCGAGGGGATTAGGAGAAAATGCATGAAATTGAATGCATGTTAATGAAATTGAATGAATTTTTGCTGAAATTGGCCGGGAAAACCTATAATAGCGGGCTTTATAAATTCCGCAGTTCGTTGTTTTCAACTGCAATTATTCCACCGAGTATTTTAATGTTTTGATCGTCGAATTTGGCTTATCCGAAGCTGACTTACGATAAATATAACATTCAGATATTACAAAAAAAGGGTCTTTTTAGGAACTTATTGTCAAACAAGACAACATAACAGAAGAGCACATATCACGTTTAAAGGTATTGTACACTTTTGGTAACAGCTCAAAATCAGTGTCCACATTTTGTGTGATTCAACATATGCATGAACGGAAAAAAACTTGTGAAAGTTTGAGCTCAATTATTGGTCATCGAGGTCACGAGAAAATAGTGCAAAGAGACCTTATGTGTTTTCTGTTTTTTAAAACATCGAGTTTTTATCACGCGTGATAAAAATGATTGTTTTACTCATTTCTGAGAAACGATAGCATTTTAGGTAGAAATATTTTAAGGAACCCTTTCTACCATTACTTAATTAAAATCATGTAAGTCGTGTGAATCTGTGAACATTTGGGTTTTTCGATCTTACCAATAGTGTACAGGGCCTTTAAAGATGGTCTCTAAAGTCAATTATTGAGTTTTAGTGATGCAACCCTTTCCAATAGAAATTGCTCTCGTGAAAATTTGGGAAAACCTCTCGTTAAAATGGTGTAATTTTTTTTTTTTTAATGTTTTACTCTTTCAGAGCGAAATTTGGCGTCATCAGACAGCAAAAACAAAATGGTCTGATCATATATTTGAAATTTGACGTCATCGTATTGAATACTGGCATTTTACACCATGTTAATGTCAGGACAGATACTTGTAACGTTTTCCCCCCTTTTCATATTAAGGACTTTATCTATTATAAATTGAGTGATTCACAATACTGACATTGGAGTACCTCTATAATGTTCCATATATATTTTATGAGATTGGTTATGCATGTTCCATGCGGTTTGTTGCAGCCGTTGTTTGCCTGACATGATCCAAAGACCTTTCCATTGTTGATAAAAAAAAAAACGCGCTGTTGGTATGGATGGCCGAATGTAAAACAAAACAAAAAATATTAAATCGTGTTCACAGATGTTGTATTGTGACCAAATTAAACATTTTGCTGCAAACTTTCAATTAAAAAATAAAAATATATCAACAAAGTCAACGCTATTTTAAAATAAATATGTAACATTGTAAACAAAACTGTTGCTATCTATTTAACTGCTCTGAATTTATGGCCTCCCATGGTTTTCCAACCTCGGTTGGCAAAAACTCGGCCTGTGACGTCTGTTTGCCTTTTGCACTGTCAGCCATTTGCGTGTAGAGCCTCGAATTGGGGATAGCAGTGAATAGAAGCATTATATAACTCTGTATTGTCACGTTAATGATACTTTCATCCAAACAGGGCCCAATTTCATAGAGCTGTTTAGCACAAAAAATTGCCTAGCATGAAATTTTTGCCTCGATAAAAACAGGATTACCAGCCAAATGTCCACGTGATTTTCAGGATAAGCAAACAACAGCTGAATACCAGTAACAAGCGATATGCAACAAGGGAAATTTGGTTGGTAATCCTGCTTTTATCAAGGAAGAAATTTCATGCTAAGAATATTTTCGTGATGAAATTGGGCCCAGATACATAAACACAATACAAATGAAGCATGAAGTCGAGGCTCTACATGTACATGGCTGATCCATGCAAGTAGCGAATAAGTCAGGCTAGTACAATGCGCCGTATTTTTGACCGCGTGAGGGCGCTCTCAAAAATAATTGTATCACTTCCGGGGTATAACTTAAGCGATTATCGTCTGCTCAGGGAGCTGTGTACAGTTTTAACATCGGCGTTCTGTCACTTCTGTGCGCGAGAGAGTTTAGTCGGTGCTTCTAGAATCTAAGGTGGATTAATAACGGCTCCTTTAAAGAAATAAAGAGCCCTGCATCTAATCTTAAAAAATATCAGAACTGGCAGTTAAGCGTGGCTCATCCTTTCCTCTTTATACTTCAAAACAACTGTTCTCCGCAAACAAAAACTGCCTCAAATACTTCCTCCAGACAGTTAAGGACTGAAACACATTACTACCAGACGTCATGTCCATCACGGACAAAAAAAAACCTTTAAAGGAGCCGTTATTACCTTAGATTCTAGAAGCACTGACTAATGTCTCTTGCGCACAGAAGTGACAGAACGCCGATGCTAAACTGTACACAGATAGCTGAGCAGACGATAAGTTATACCCCCGGAAGTGATAAAAATAATTTTGAGAACGCCCTCACGCGGTCAAAAATACGGCGCATTGTCATCTTTTCCTAAAGGAGGGAACATCAACGATACAGTAAAATAATGTACAACACGTGCTACAGTGGAGGTATGTATAATACACCCGTACTTACCTGAAGCGGCAGTTACCATCAGCAAACCATAAAGCAAAGAGATAAATAGCAGAGCAGGCACAGTCATTGTGCGTTCAACTAAGGCAAGCTATCTTGGTGTGCAGGAATTCATTATGTGATGCCAATATAAATGCCTTTTGTGAGAGTGTTGGCTCTGAAAAGAGCCGTTGTGGTCTCGACATTTCGAGCAGTATACTGTACTCTGTTTGTCTTCATTTCTTCTGAAGGCAAGCAGACGAGCAGAGTAAACTGTTTGAAACGTCGAGACCACACTGGTTCTTATCAGAGCCAACACTCTCAAGAGAGAGATTTACACATGGTTGTAACCGCAAGTTTACTTTTTATTTCTTTATAGTTCCTTCCTAGTTTTCCACACCATGCAAAGCTGTCATGTTGTGAGTGAGTAATCTATGAGTTGAACTGATTGGAGGTGGAGCAGTATTTTTTATGCACATTGTAGCATTGTAACTTAACTCTTTCTCAGAAAAACTGATACATGTGAAAAGAGCTTTCGAAAATCTCTGAATTAAAACTTTAATTGAGACAGATAGAGACGATGACCTTGGAGATGACATATAACCGATCTTTTGGATTATGAACGCTTTGTGGACTGTGTGCCACCAGCTGAAGGACTGTGTCAATGGATGGAGCTCCGCCGTACCCCCCCCCCCCCCCCACACACACACACCCACCGCCCCCCCCCCCATGACCTTACGCCTCCGAATGCCTCTTAAAGCCACTGGACACTATTGGTCATTACTAAAAATAATTGTTAGCATAAAAACTTACTTGGTAACGAGCAATGGAGAGCTGTTGATAGGATAAAACATTGTGAGAAACGGCTCCCTCTGAAGTAACGTAGTTCTTGAGAAAGAAGTAATTTCTCAGTAAAATATTTGAATTGATTTTGAGACCTCACGCGTGAGGTCTCGAAATCAAGCATCTGAAAGTACCGTGTGACAAGGGTGTTTTTTCTTCCATTATTATCTCGCAACTTCGGCGACCAATTGAGTTCAAACTTTCACAGGTTTGTTGTTTTTTGCATATGAGATACACCAAGTGAGAAGACTGGTCTTTGACAATTACCAAAGGTGTCCGGTGTCTTTAATCCGTAGAGTGTACAGTTGAGCGCAAATAGACAGAATGGGTGTTTACATGGAGAGGTTTGCAAGCAAAACTATGTTGCAAGGCAGTCACAAAACCATGGCCACAATCACAACACAAGTGTTCGGTTTCACAAAGAGCTCAAATTGATCATCTTCTTTATTACGTAGCAAAGTGTGGTGTCACACTACAAATCACTTTGGTACTATTGAAAACTCACCTTAAGATTAGTTTTAGTATTTTTTGTGAAATCGAGCCTAGCAATCCCACCCTCGCAATTCACACTTTAACTTGACCCTGGCTCTAAAACCACAAAAAAATCGCTCACAATAACATGCCATTATTAAAAACTTGCCCTCTGCACTAATACTGCAGCTTACTTTCAAAATCAAGGCGTATTAAAAAAAAGAAAAAAATATATATATATATCTGTTAATAATTAAAATCTACTGGAATTTTTTCTGGTGTTATAGTGTCTATCTAGTGTAAGTAATGAAACTGTAGAAAAGCTCAAGTAACGGTTATTTATTTATTTAAATTTTCGTATGTTTTTGTCAGTTTATGTATATGGTGGATTACATAAAGTGCTTACACTGGCAGCAACTGTTTTGTTAGCAAAACCATATCTGTAATGTTCCTTTAAGGATAACTGTTTCTGCACTCGAATATTGTACAATGTACATTGAGAACCAACCCACTTGCATCCCACATTGGGAGACACTTTGCAAACCCCGGTCCTGTTTGAGAAATGTTCTTCAGTGTGATGACTCAGTTGAACTGCATTGACGTTTCTGCTTCCAGTACCACAGTACAGCAACAACAGCCAGTGTTTGTGTACCAGCCAATAGAATGAAAACCACAGTGTATGTTCCAATAGTGTCATAAATCAATCCTGGTATGCACAAAAGAAGGAATATATATACATATATATATATAAAATTTGTAGGGTAGATGGCCTTAGCTTTCGATCCAAACCGGACCTTCGTCAGAGGCAAAAACAAGCACAAACGAAAAACATATCCATTTATAGCAAAAAAGAGAGGCAAAGAACAATGGGATGGTATCCAGAAAAAGGAGGGAAAATTATAGCCAATCAAAGTCAAATTAGTTTACAAACAATGGGGCGGTCAAGAACCAATCAGAGTTATGTGGTGGGGACAAAAGGATGGTCAGTGAAAGGGAGGATTACTGGACCAGGCGGGAGACATGAAAGGACAGGATTAAGGGGCACGAGGCATCGGGTATGATGCAATTAACAATAGGGAACAGGACCAAAGTATATACAACAATGTGAAAGGGAGGTAATTATAGAACAACAAGTCTGTGGAGAGAAGGGGTTATTAGGAAAAGAACAGGTCGATCTCCAAAAAACTTGTCGAGAAAAAGAACGGTAACAGTTAGCCAGTGGAGAAAATATGATTTTTAAAAACAACTTAAGAATGGAAAACAAATCAATCATTGAAAGGACAGGTTATTACCAGTAATTGTATTTATATTACATAAAATAAATAAGTAAGCAGTAAATGAAGTGGGAATTTATTTGACACCGGTGTTGATGTTAAGTCCAAAGGGTTGGACTGTCTTAAGTTGGTGAATCCAATGCGATTCTCTGAGTTTGCGGTGTGTGTCATCACCATTGCAAGCCTCAATCACCATAAGTTCAACATCTTTGACGTTGTGATTGGGGCTGTTGAAGTGGATGGAGACGGGGTACTGTTTCTTGGTCTTTATGGAAGAGACATGGTTCGCAAAGCGAAGACTAAGTTTGGTCTTAGTCTCTCCCACATATTGTAGTCCACATTTCTTACATTATATAACATAGACTACATTAGGTGTGCTACATTGGGAGTCGGTCTTGATGTTGTAAGAAGAGCCAGTGCTATGACTCTTTACTTTAAGTGCCGGTTTGATGTAGAGACATGTTCTACACTTGGAGCGGGTACATTTGTGACAACCTAGTATTTCTGTTATGGGTGGTGTTTGGCATGTACCTGGTGGGAGTTTAGCCCTGACTAGGATGTCTCCCAGACTAGGATGTCTATATATATATATATACATAAGAAAAGTTTGAGACTCTTTTATAAAATTATTACAAGGAACACAGTTAAGTCAAGTTGCAAAAGAAGAAGACGAAGATGCAGTCGATTGTTTAAAACAGGGACATTGTCTTCAATGCCAGGCATTGTGGTAAGTATCATCTTATTGAGTTTAACTTTTTGTTTTCTTTTCCCAATTTTGATCGCTTAGCAACTGGTTCACTCCCCCATCCCCAACATAATTGTTTATAAAATACGGGCAGGTAGTGCAGTGTTAGGAGACGAAACCTGCCAAGCTGATATTGTATTTTAAAAACTATTTGTCTTACCTTCATGCCGAGTGTATGCAATGTCCTTTTACAACTAGCTCTTGACCTTTTACAACTTTAGTTCTTACACTCATTTGACGCGTACTCGGTAGGTTATTATAATTTGCTCCACGGTGGTTAATTTAACGTCTTCTGAATACCGCGTGGTATGCGTAGGGTTGTTAGACTCTAGAGCCCCTTTCATACGACAGCAATTTAGCAGGGGTCTCCTGCTTAATTTGAGCATGGTTGATTTTTTGTTTACAAAGTTCATGTGAAAGGAAAACAGTGCTTAGACTTTCCAAGGTCCTTAGTGGAATCTTCTCAAATTTGCCGTCCTTTGTGGACAGTACACACATTGTTGTCCTTTCACACGGGGTAAAATTTTGTAACCATGCTCGAATTTAAGCGAGGGACCCTTGCTTTAATGCTGTCGTGTGAAAATGGCTGTAATAGTCTATCTTTACATAAACTCTCACCTGGAAAGTATAGCAGGAGTAGTGTCAAGCCAGACGCAATTCCAACCCATCCCAGCACATGGCCCATCTGTTCTTTGCCGAATATCTCCTTAACGACAACATCAAGGAGTATTGAACAAAATGAGAAAGCGTTTCCAAACACAAAAGAATTCGCACAAATCGACCAATAAGACATCAACCATGGATCGATAGCATAGTAAATGGCACCAGCAATTAGAGCTAAAGCAAGCCACGTGTTTGTGCTGACAGCCTTCACAGTTTGAACCAATGGACCAATCACAACGCAACCTACTGCTCTCCCGATTCCATACGCGACAATGAAATGCGATGCGTCTCCCAATGTGAATTCTTTATACACGGTAGTGTACTGCACGTAGTATATTAACCAAGCAGAGTAGGTCATCGTCCAAATGGAGTGTACAAATACAACAAACCAGAAGGATACGGATGAGAATAAACCAAGCCGGAATGTATCTCTAGCAAACGAGTAGATTGTGGTAACACAAGAACAGCCAATCTGGTTGCTTGGTGCCACTTTGTCGTCCCTGGCCTCTTGCTCCTCGTCTGTGAGAGCTGCCTCATAACCACCTCGACTCCCACTAGCAGCAGGTGGTTTTATCAGAGCTCCACAGACAGCGAGATGTAACAATAATCCCCCAAGTAGTAGCATTGTTCCCCTCCAGCCGTAGATCTCTAGGAAAAGCTGTATCAAGGGCACAACAGTCACGAAGGTGAAGAAGCCGCCCATTGTTGCCAATCCGAAGGCTGTTGTGATAGATTTATTAAAAAAGCATCCGATCACATGCTTCGTTATCACGAATGAGATGCCAATAGAAGGCCCTGAATTGTATTTGAAAAAATAAAAATAATAATAAATATTTAGCATAATCGAGCAAGAGTATTCTTTCTCTCTCCCCTTCTCCTCTCCCCTCTCTCTTTATTGTATATTTGACGGTCATAAAACTATCTTGCGCATGCTCGTAATCTATTTTTGTGCATTATATACTATTACGCAATATTAAAAGAGTAGCGCCCTCAGCGATTTCATTTTCGCAGGGTGCCGTTCATTATATCCTATGACGAAGCTTGATGTGCATCACTTTTATATTCGCCTATAAGTATTTTTTTTTTTGAATCGTACTTATTAGTTATTGCTTACCTTTTCATTAATATTGGTTGATCCTTCTTAATCAGTATGACCCTGAATCGGTGTCAAAATGACATAGAAACGGGTCAAACTGATGCAGAATCCTAGTTAAATTTGTTTTTTTCTTTTTTTTTTCAGTTTCCTGTGGGACCCGCTATCCGGGTCAGCCTGACCCATGTGGACCCAGTAACCGGGTCTTAAAGGCACAGTACACGTTTGGCAATGACTCTGAAAATTAATGGCAATATAAACTTACTTGGTAAGAAGTACAGCAGCGTTGGGTAGTAAAATGAATTTTTAGTAACTTTTAACTTCGAAGTACATGTACCACGGCTATGCAAAATATATCACTTTTTATACTTCGAAATTTGAATCTGAGAAGTGTCAGAAACGCTTCTCAGACTGTGTATTCCCATGGTGAATATTCTTCCTGCGTGGAAATATTCGCTCCGGTTTTTCGATGATATCCCAAAACGCGACCACCTTTTGAAGTAAATTTCCACAGGTTAGTTTTATTGTATGTAGGCCTACCTACATTTATATAGGATTAACACAATCAGCAGGCTCCAATTACCAAACGTGTACTGTGCCTTTAAATATGTGTGGGTTTTAACGTTGGATCGTTTTCGAGGTTAGGTTTTCCATACAATAGATAGGTTGCAGTATGACGTAAGTCGGCCATCTTTACGGGCAGTCTAGAACAAACAGTCGTGCGTTTCGTGTGAGAATGGCGTGCAACACGCGCGCATTTCACGAAACTCATTGCAGGGTGAACAACGCGGCTGCGTTAATAAGTTGAGCGTTTGACGCTCCTGCAAGCCAAAATGCAATTTGCCCGTAAAGATGGCGTCTACTGGGAACTATCTATAGCAAATTGAACCCTGGTTTCTGCATGAGTAATAAACGATGCTGTGGTCAGTACCTGTTGAAAAGGCGAGTACAATGGTAATGACGTATAAACTCGACAGGAACGAGGCAGCAATCATGGAGACACCAGCAACCAATCCACTCACTGTCAGCACAGTCCTGGCACCAAATCTCTCTTCCAGTGGCGTTGCTAGGATCCTTTTACACAAACAAACAAATGCCATACATCATAATTATCATGGAGAAATTGGTACGTGACAAATTTCTATCGCTAGGTAATAATTCTGTTGGGCATATTTTTTAGAATATTGGTGGATATTTTGGTGAGTCTATCCTGTTTTAAAGGTATAGTACACTTTTGGTAAGAGCTCAAAATCAGTGTCCACATTTTGTGTGATTCAACATATGCATGAACAAACAAACCTGTGAAAGTTTGAGCTCAATAGGTCATCGAGGTCACGAGAAAATAGTGCAAAGAACCTTATATGTTTTCTGTTTTTTCAAACATTCAGGTTTTTATCACGCGTGATAAAAACTATTGTTTTACTCATTTCTCAGAAACGATAGCATTTTAGGCAGAAATATTTTAAGGAACCCTTTCTACCATTACTTACTTTAAATCATGTAAGTTATGTGTGAATCTGTGAACATTTGTGTTTTTTGATCTTACCAATAGTGTACAGGGCCTTTAAAGAAACATTGCCAACTAGAAACGCTCTCGAGGAGCGCAAACATCTGTTGATTTGGCTTTCGGGGTAGATAGTATCGTCACTGTTTCACGAAGAGCCACATATCTTTTATTAACAAATTACTGATTATTAACGGAAGGGCCTTTATCTCAATAAATGCATTTTGTGTTTTCACGAAGAGCCATCGGCCCCGAAAATGTATTGTATTAAATACGTTGTAACAGAAGAGTATGGTGGCCCTAAAGGGACATCGCAAATATCTTTGCAAATATTTGCGATGTCGCAGATATCTTTGCAAATATCTTTGCAATTATTTACGATGTCGCAAATATCTTTGCAAATATCTTTGCAAATATTTGCGATGTTTGCAAATATTTGCAATGTCGCAAATACCTTTGCAAATATTTGCGATGTCGCAAATATTATCGCATACTTTGTTGCATAGTTTGCATATTTGTGCCAGGTAATTTTTCAAGAGCCTAGAGGGTCTTAAGTTGTTTGGGTTCATCTTAGTCAACGACCGTCAATGACAGTGCGAACGGAATACCAAATTCTCGAGATTCATCACACAGAAAAACAACCACGGGTGCCTACTTTATTATTCTACCTCCATGTAGTGGTTATACACGCATGCGGAAAGAACAGAAGAGTAATCAATCATACCCAAACTGCACCCGACCACCCACCCGTGTGTACATGTTAATGGAATGATGCTGGGACCCTAACAACTTCAAGGCCCTTTAGGCTCTTCGAATAAAAAACGGCACAAATATGCAAACTATGCAACAAAGTATGCGACAAAGTATGCGATAATATTTGCGACATCGTAAAATTGCAAGTATTCCAAAATATTTGCGACTCGTAAATTTGCAAAGATATTTCCAAAGATATTTGCGACATCGCAAATATTTGCAAAGATATTTCCAAAGATATTTGCGACATCGTAAATATTTGCAAAGATATTTCCAAAGATATTTGCGACATCGTAAATATTTGCAAAGATATTTGCAAAGATATCTGCGACATCGAAATATTTGCAAAGATATTTGCAAAGATATTTGCGACATTGCAAATATTTGCAAACATCGCAAATATTTGCAAAGATATTTGCAAAGATATTCGCGACATCGTAAATATTTGCAAAGATATTTGCGATGTGCGATGTCCCTTCAGGGCCACCATAGAAGAGCGTAAAATGTAGCAACACTTGTTTTTCACGTCTCGCGCGATCACGTGCGCCCCTTTCCTATGTAAAAAATACGCGTTTAAGTAGGTCATCTCACTTTTTAGTTTTCACGAAGAGACACGTATCTTTTACTAATTACTATGGCAATTAGCCAATATATCGTAAGAAATAAGTTAGTAAATGGAGAGGTTAAACCTAACTGCAAACCGTACTGCAGATTTGGTAGTTTTAAGCCAAGCATAGTAGTAGGCCAGCCAAAGTGTAAAATTACACTTTGGACGGCATAGTGTGTTAATGGCCGGCATCCATGCTATATCAATTTTTAATAGCATGGGGAAGACGGTTAGGGTGGATGCCACCCTCAATTTTGAATTTAAGGTCAGTTTGAGGTCAAAAAGTTCAAATTGGGGATTTTTGGATTTTGCACCAAATTTGACCCCAAGTGATAGCTCTATCTATAAAATGTATTTTTATCATCATAATGAGATACCAAGCCTGTACGTCTCCCCCTTGCTATTACCAATAGATCTAGCATGGATGCCAGCCATTAACAAACTACGCCGTGGTGTTTTTCTTTTCAGAGGAGTTTTTCAAAGTTGGCTGGTCTACTAGTGTCAAATGTAAATCTCAATTAAGCGTTTAGACATAGGTGGCTCTTCGTGAAAACGGTGACGGTATGACATACTTTATCGTTTGTTTACTTTTCAAATCAATTACTTATTTATTTGTTCTTTCTAACAAGAGAAGAACAAAAAGATAACGACGGTACGTAATTAAAAGAAGATAATTATCAGCTTAAAGAACTTACATGAGAAATGTGTATTCGCTTCTATAATGGCAACCATCCAGCCAATTAACCAAGTCGAAGTGTCGAACTGTTCTTGTAGAGTAGGTAGCATCATGCCGAGACCTTTGACTAAGACCTCCCACGCCATCTTGGATGTGAACAAACCCAGAACAGCAATCCAACCGTGAAGACCACCATCCCGAAATGTATCAACTGAACGTTGCACAACGCGTTCAAAACAACCAGGCTCCATCTTGGAATGACCCTATAATGGGAGGTAGGAAATCGGCCTGGACTACTACTTTAGCTTGTGGATCGGGGGGACTTCTCGTAATTAACTGCACTGCCGCGGAGTGAGTTATTTTGGTCTCCCACGTAAAATAAGTTACACCTCGTCATACTCCACTTCGGATTTGACATGTGGTTACACTTTCCACCGGGGTAATTAGTCACACTTTTTAAGCCAAAAGATGTTCCTGATATAAATGCCGCACCACGCCAAGTCAATTGGTGCTCGATATGGGGCAGAGGGTACCCCCTCCTATTGTGTCTTCATTGTGTGCTTGGACTCTCAGGAATTCTTTTGAGGATTTTAGGGCGGGGGAGTTCTATACAAGAGGAGTTATAGCATGGAGGTAGGTTATAGTATGGCAACATTTGGGGGGGGGGTCCCTCTGCCAGGATATACGCCAAGTGCACCGCAATACATTTTTCACCAATGAACAAAGGGCCAGGTAAGGAAGGGGTGGGTTAAGCAATTGAAGTTGCAACCTATTAAATTTGGAGGGAATGTAAGTCCTTCAGTGCTGGTGGTGATAGACTCCATAGAATTCCAATTAAACTTCATTCTATTCGTTTAACTTTTATAATTTTGTGCCTGCCCTAGTAAAAACCTGCATGCATTCTGGGTTGCAAATTAATTTGTGAACTTGCACAGGCTTGTTTTAGTCGGCCAGCCAAAGTGTGAATTACTTTGGACGGCATATTTTTATGGCCGGTTTGGCAGGAGATTCTGTCCCCCGGAGATTCTGCCCCCCTCCCCCCACCCCATACGGCAAACTGGGTACAAGCTTCTTCTGATAGCGCCCTCTTTTGAATCTTCCTCCTTCAGCCCATGTTAATTTCCCATTATTGGGGACAGATTCTCCGGAGAACAGATTTCCCTATGGGTGCACCCCACCAAATAATCTCCCATAGCATACAGTGCAAAATGCTAAATATTAAAAAATACACGAAAACACTTATAAGTCTCACAGCTTTTAACAGTAAAGGGAAAATCATTAATTGACTCTTGAACTTTTAATCTCTGCTCAATTTTATATGGGGAGTCCCTGGGCCCGTCGAGTTATTCTCCCTCCAAGTAAAAACACCCCTACACAGGAGTAATTTTCAAAACGTCCGAGCATCAATCTTGAAAAATGTCCCACACCTCTCAGCAAATAGGACCATTTATTTCAGGGCCTATGTCATCCAAAATACCTCAAGTTGGAAGTCAACAACCCACAGTTCACAATTGGGCAACATTTTTACACTGAAACACTTTCTGGGGGCTCTCAAATCTGTCTTATATAGAATATTTTGAGGGCCTACAAAAAATGTATGAGCTCGACGCTTTGTTTTCTCCTATTTGGTGGGGTGCACCCCTATGACACCGGCATCCATGCTAGATCTATTGTTCATAGTTTGGGAAGTGAATTAGTTTGAACGCATTTGTGTACAAGATGAAACTGTATTCCTTAATTTCATAGGTTTTGTATACCAACATGAATTTAACAATATATTTTATGGATATAGATCTATCGAATGGGGTTAAAATTTATACACATACTGATTTATTTTTGACCTTATTTGACCTTATTTGACCTCAAAATGACCTTAACATTCAAAATCAAGCGTGGCATCAGCCTTAATTTTCTTCCCCCATAGAACAATAGATCTACACCCCCTAACAAAAAATGCCGTCCAAAGTTCTACACTTTGGCTGGCCTATTATCTTGTGTGGATTTCTACTTTGCGCTCAGCACATTGACTGGCTCACTTAAAGGCACTGGACATCTTTCGTAATTGTCAAAGACCTGTATTCTCACTTGGTGTATCCCAACATATGCATAAAATAACAAATCTGTGAAATTTGGACTCAATTGGTTATCGCAGTTGCAAGAAAATAATAAAAGAAAAAACACCCTCGTTGCACAAATTTGTGTGCTTTCAGGTGCATAACAAAACACTTCAGCTGAAGTCTTTTATTATTTGAGTGCGAAATTACCTCTTTCTCAAAAACTACATTACTTCAGAGGGAGCCGTTTCTCACAATGTTTTACACTATCAACAGCTCTGCATTGCTTGTAACTATAGGTCAGTTTTTATGCTAACAACTTTTTTGAATAATTACAAATAGTGTCCAGTGCCTTTAACGCAATGCGTTGAAATGTGGTTTGTGATGTTCGTTTTAAAGGCCTACTTATAGTTGGACGCCTATATACAATGTGTTTTGAAGTAAGAACTGCTTATGCCACGGTAATACGGATACCACGATAACATGAGACTTGACTATACAATTTTAATATTATACTTACAAAAAACGTTTTTATTGCTCTTTCTCTGGCAATACTAATCAACAGAAGACAAAAAGAAGTGTTGATTTTCTTTTCATTTTTTGATCTATTCACAACAATGTAAAACTGACCCATAGAACCTTTCTCTATGAATAAACTAAACTACCAAAACGTAGTCTGTAAAAATTATTGGGAAACAAAACTCCTGTTCAAAATACAGATGGATCAGTCTTATCTCCTCTTAGCCTCGAATTGGCAAATGGGGGAAGTAAAATGGCCGAATCGTTGCCAAAGTCTTCACAGTGAAGGAGTACAAATTTAAAAATGATCTCAAAGAGTTGCATCGTACCAACCAGAACTAACTAAATCAATTCATCTATTTACAGGAACTAACTGTAGAATGGGAGTTTTTCACCACATAGATCACATACCAGGTAAAATTCCATTGTCAAGTAAGCATGCGCATGGATTTATCTGGTAAGTCTGCTGCCACCTAGCGTCTCAAAAGTCCCCCAATCAAAGTCTAGCCACTTTCACTTGGGCAAATTCTGAGCGGTTAAGACAATGCTATAGAATGCAACGTGATGAAATTAGGCCCAGCTATCGTCCAATGATCTGCCTCCTTTTGGCCTAGGGATGGTGCTTCTTGAGAGTGTGATTATGGTGGGGTCTATAGACCCCTTTGACCTCTTGTATAATGACGTCATAAGCCCAAAACAGTCCCCTCATTGGGTCAATGACGAGCTATCTGCTGAGAGTCGTGCGCGGCACGTACATGAGTGCACGTTTCAATTCTTTAACATCAAATGCAAGGGGTCTACAGACCTTTCTTTTGCAACGCCACATCCCAAGTTTTTGCCAACCAAGGCTAGACTTGTGGACAAGTCGTTAAATGTTTGTCGCGGTGATAGCGTTCCGACTCTCTCCGCGAATCTCACGACACGGGCGTAGCTCTCGTGACACGGGCGATGTTCTCGCGAGACTGCTGGCCCCCGCGAGACCACTGCTCTCACGGCTTCGGTCGGGAGCCAGCAGCCTCGCGCGAAAGCAGTGATCTCGCGAGAGCGTCTTCGATCAGGGGGGAGGGAGCGCGCTGTATGCGCTAGCGATGCACCGCGACTCGACAATAATGCACCGACCGCACTCGGCTATCACCGGCCGCACAAACATTAACGACTTGTCCACAAGTCTAACCAAGGCTGGAAAACTATGGAAGGCCGTAAAAGCAAAGCAAACACAGATAGCCACAATTTGTAAAAATGTTACACAAATACTCAAATATAGTGTTGAATTCGTCATAATCAAAGCAACCAGTCATAAGATGTATAGATTTATGTATTGAAAGTTTGCAGAAATGTTGAATTTGGTCACAACACCCGCGATTGAATGTTTTGTAATATTCGGCCCTACGTGGCTAACCAGCGCATTTTGTTGAAAGGTCTATATTATACGTTTTCCCACTAATAGTGTCAGTACGCATGCGTGAATGTATTTAGCATATTTTATGGGAAATGCAAATTGATTTTTGGGCTACTTTTCACAATACAGTATTTTAATGGGCTGACAAGTGGTTTTTATTGAATTAATATGCTTTTTGAAACATTTCTCCATATCTTCGATAGTGTTGGGTTTGGTTTGTTTTGGTGTGCTACGTGCGTTGCTATCCCATTTTGTATTTTTCTTAGTACATCTGAAGAAACATTAAGCTTCGGGTAATCCTCAAAATGCTCTCCACTCAACGGTGTTATTCCAATCTTCTTCATAACGAGGCCAATGAAGACGTCATCCCACGGCAAGTATCGCACACGTGAAGACTCGTTGAAGATAAGCCCGGGAAGGTCACCTGACATGACGTAGGCAGGCCCATTTAAATACGGCGGATACGTGCTGTTTGGGTACAACTCCACCGGCGTGTGCCATTTGATGTCCTTTCTACGGAACGGTTTCGCATTCTCTATTAGGTGGCCCATTGCGAATCTCGCGCGTGGGGAGTTCTCCAACAGCGTCACGAGATTGTACACGTTCACAAACATGTCAGAATCCAAGTTCATAACGTAGGTGGCGTTTGGGCACATAAGCCCCGCCCACTTCAACCCCATCAACACCTTCAGCGTCATATTTTTATAAGAATCCTGAAAGCTTCCTTGGATGATGTCTCCATACTCGGCGATCTCCTCCTCGAGTAGATTCCTCTCAAGAATCTTCTTCGGTAAAGCTATAAGAAACCTCACCAGTATGGGCTTGCCCTTGTGAACTTTGACCGCACCCCATGTCTTCCGAATCAGAATCCTGTCTTTGATTTCCCTCGGTCGACACGCAACCAAAATGAGCACAAACACGTTACCTTTTGGAGGAAAAAGGCTTTTGCACCCGACTGATTTTTCGATGATTTTAAATGAATGTGGATGTTTACTTTTTCATTGACTTCGGCCCTGGGAGTAGATTAGTCACCATGGGTTCATGAGAGGACAGCTCTTTAACCTCGTCCTCAAATCTTGCTTCCCAGTATTTCAGCTCCCGTGACCAGTCAGTTAGGAAAAGTACCCAGACGTTTGCAGCAATGCAGACAAGAACCAGAGTTGACACAAATCGGAAGTTCAATGCGGCCATGGTGTGAAGGTGTTTGGCAGAGGTCAGAGTTCACCCTAAAGGCAGAAGATAAAGCAAACCAAAATGCACGGTGACGGATAACAAGCTGGATTAAACTGCGTGACGTCATTTCGCATTCATACACGTGACGGTAG
Source organism: Pycnopodia helianthoides (assembly GCA_032158295.1). Taxonomy (NCBI): domain Eukaryota; kingdom Metazoa; phylum Echinodermata; class Asteroidea; order Forcipulatida; family Asteriidae; genus Pycnopodia; species Pycnopodia helianthoides. Next base: position 17,132,813 of record CM063257.1, on the reverse strand, counting down.
CTGTGATTTCAAGTAGGTTTAGGGAATCGTATAGACTGTACCTTTGTTTATACAGAGTGGTGCCTAGTACATCTAATGCGTTTCCTGACGGAAAGATGTTACACAGGCTAATGGAATTGTACATTTGTGTATGGTATTCACATAAAATACTAAAAAGCAACAGCTGTACAGCTTTTGAGATGTCCCCCCTTTCTGCATATCAAAAGTTGAGAAAAATCAGACAGTGCAATCTCCATAAAACATGAGATTTGTTGTATTCATGTTGTAAACATGTGAGGTCACAGGTCACATGGTCTATTAGATCCGGGGTATGAAGCTATATCTTATTAAAATATTATTCTTATTAAGCCTAAATATCTTTTAGAGGGGCTTCAGATGCTTATTGCCCTAAAAAAAAAAAGGAATAGTCTTGCTCATTTTCCCTTTTATGACGACCTACAGGATTGCCCTGAAGCTCCGCCCCCTTATGGACCATGAATAATTATTAAGAACGCTTGCAAGTCACATCCCAAAATGTGTATTTCACTAGAACCTGTTCATTCCCAAGAAACAACTTTTTTGTGAACATCAGATAAGAGCTAAGCTCAGAAAACAATTCCAAGTCACCAAGCCATCTGAATTCGGCCACGGAGTGGTTATTATCTCAAAGATTCCTAGGGGCGGTCATTGATGGAACTTGTTTGCGTCAAATTATTCACCCATGGTATTTTGTTTAAACTCTTTAATGCCGTGCTATTGGTTAGGTCTCAATAGACCGTGCAAGTCTCTCGCGTATTTCTCATTAAAGTTATACTCAATACAGTCTGCATCCGATTCATTGCTTTTGGAATTATGTGAGAGTACAGAAACAAATGTTCTATTGAAATGAATTGAAATGTATACTGTAGACTGGAATAACTGGTATCAACCAAAAAAGATAATTTCTTGGCGTTCTTTGTCAAACCCTAATATATCCATGACACATAAGATGCCTATATTAAAAACATACCTGTTTCAACGAGCGCTCGACCATACCAACTCGGCATACCAGCTATAACTGCTTGTGTGGTATAATGACGTTCGCAATATAAATTAAAACATTTATATGTAACATCAACCTTAGTTTTATACTAACACATGTTCCTTAGAACAGCTGCGTTTATTAGCTATACTTTTTATCAATTTCGTGTTCACAATTTCCCCAAAGTATTGATTTTAGGAGAAACGACAGCAATAACGATTTACACAAGTTCAATACACATAATGGGTGATCGATGTAAATCTGTCCGTCCATTGTGATTGTGACGTAAGTTGTGGGAGCAATCCGATTTTGCCAAATCGATTGTGTCACATTCACATTCAAGTTCGAAGGGTGGATTATTTTTTTAAAGCAAACAAAAAAGCTTATAATCTGGTATATGCGGTAATACCATGTACATATAAAAATATCAACTTGTCTCACACTCTTCAGTCTCCTAACGATGACTAGAGCAAGCTAGTCTAAACGTTGAGACCAAAAAGAACTCACTCTGTTGGTAATGCAGTTAATATTACGTTCCCCCCCCCCTATCCACTAAGCAAAAGTAGTAGTCAAGGCCGATTTTCTACCTTCCGCCCAGGTAGTTGTTAATATGTTCTTCTTAACTGAATTTTCTTTGGTTCCTTTCCCATTTTGTTTTGTCTCTTGTCTTTGTTAAAACGCCTTGAGCACCTTTGAGCGCTTTACAAGACTTCGTATACAATAATAACCATGTGCGTATAATTATGATATCTATATGATATCTATGATAACATGATAATTTCAAGACTTATCGTAAACATCAATATAAAGTTGTTGCGTACGTACATGAGAGTTATCGTGTACGTACAAACATGAGCACGGGATTTGTTTTATTCATGCGGCGGAACTATGCTTGTGTAGAATTGTATTTTTTACTCCCTGCTTAAAAAAAATTCTTAGAGCAAATCCATACTTTCATCAAATCTATTTTGATAATAAAGCATGTTGATTGCATTATTTGAACTGTGACCCTTTTGAACTATGACCTCTCCTGATTGCGCGAAATGTTGAAACTCATTCCACAGTGTTCTAGCCAGAGTTTTGGTGTATGTAATCAATGATGGTTCACACTCCTCGAAATATTGTTCCATATTTCCAAGAAAATTGGTTCCGTCTTCACTTGGTGTTTTACATACGTTGCTATTCCCTTCACTTATTTTATTAAATAATTCATCGGTGCTTTTTTTCTTCGGGTAATCTTCAAAATGGCTCCCTCTCAATGGCGTCACGTTAATTTCTTCATAACGAGGCCAATGAACACGTCGTCCCATGGTATGTACCGCACATGTACAGACTCGTTAAATATGCGTCCTGGAAGGTCACCTGACATGACGTAGGCAGGTCCATTTAAATATGGCGGATACGTGCTTTCCGGGTACATGTCCAATGGAGTGTTCCATCTCGAGTACCTTTTACGTAATGGTTTTGTGACGGGTTTGAGGTTACCTTTTGCAAATCCCACCCGTGGGGAGTTCTCCAACAACGTCACGAGATTGTACACGTTCACGAACATGTCGGAGTCCAAGTTCATAACGTAGGTGGCGTTTGGACACTTTAGCCCCGCCCACTTCAACCCCGTCAACACCTTGATTGTCATATTACGATAAGAATCGACAAAGTCTCCCTGGATGATGTCTCCATACTCAGCGATCTCTTCCTCGATTATTTTCTCCACTCTCAGCGAGTAGGGCAAGCCGACAAGAAATCTCACCAAAATGGACTTTTTCTTGTGAACTTTGACCTCACCCCATGTCTTCCTAATCAGACGCCTATCTTCGGATTCACCCAGCCGACATGCAACCAGAATGAGTAAAAACACATCGCCGTTTGGTGGAGCGACACCTCCACATCCGATAGGATTTCTTGTTAGTTGAAACGGGTATGGATTTATAACGCGATCACTGTACAGCGGCCCGGGTTTTTCAGACAACTCCTTTTTGTCATTCTTAATGACACGTTTCGCCTCAAGAGGGCGCTTTGGTGGGACTTTATTGTCAACTTTGTCTCGTTGTTTCGTTGGGATTTGTTGTGCAGACTATTCAGATCCGGTTTCAGTTTTATTACATCAAACTTGGAAGTATTTAAAGACAGATTGCGTGGTCCCTGTGCGACTTGTCTGCCTGTTTCACCAGTGTCCAATTGTTCCAACTCGATCTGAAAACGAGACTCTAAAGTAGTCAGTTCACTCGAAAAGTCAGTTAATGAAATAATGGCGAGGTTTGAAACGACGAAAACAAGAACCAGGGGGATTAAGTAAATAAAGTCAGCTTTGGACAGCATGGTGGTGGTGCGTGTTGCAGGCAAAGCAGAATATCTGATGTTAACACTGTGGGCAAACAACAATGCAACAATTTACATTTAGTCTGATAATAACGACACATTAAAATAATGTACAGTAACTTTACGGTCACGTGTTTTTATGTCCCTTTTCTCCATATCTGATAGATAGGTTGCATTATGACGTCAACTGGCCATCTTCACCACTTGGAACACCCAGACATGCGTTCCGCGTGAGAACGGCGTGCAGCACGCGCACATTTCATCAAGCTCATAATATGGCACGATTGGTTAGTGGACAATGCTGCGTTAATAATTTGAGCGCTTAAAGCCCGGTTCATACTTCCTGCGAATGCGAATGCGAAGCGAATATTGACGTCACAACTCTGTTTTCGCTGCGAATAATTCGTTGCGAATTTGTGACGTCAATATTCGATTCGCATTCGCATTCGCAGGAAGTATGAACCGGGCTTGATGCGCCTGCACGCCAAAATGCAACTTGCAAGTAAAGATGTAGCCTATAGACCTTATGCACATGACGTCATTTGAGTAGGGCGCCCTCGGCTAGAGGTCAAAAGAAGAATGCTCATTGGCTCATTTTCTGCGCCGTGCAAGATGTACCTTTTCCATTGTTTCGTCATCGTTTTACCTCTAAGATGGCGGCGTGATGACGTCAATGCATAAGTTCAATATGCCCCTTGCATTGCCCTCCATCTTTGATGGAGCGTGAACGTGAAGAGCTAGTAATGGCTGAGAGTCGTGCGTAGTACGTACAAATTTCCATTGTTTTGCATCAAAGATGGTGGTCAATGACGTCATTATGCAACCCATCTATTGTGAACTAGCTATCCCTTTTCATATTATAACGTCACATCAGAGCTGTGTATTGTGAGAGTTGCGACAACTTGCGATTAGAAGCAATTTTTGGTCCCCAACAAGCATTTGCGAACTCAGGGTATCAGACTACTGACTGCACATTAGGTTGTGCTACTATTGGAACGAAAATGTAGTCAAGCAACCACGTGAACAAAGAAATTGGTCCATCCATGTCGCAACTCTCTCATAACACAGCTCTGTGTCACATTCTCAAACAGCGCCCTCAATAAGGCCTTATTGAGGCATATCATTGGACGACATCTGTTCTCTCACTGCGTAAAAACGGGCGCACGACTTCAGCGTACCAGCAGCTTTGCGTTTTATGCATGGGGTATATAGATGGATTGCACATGACGTCATTGACCACCATCTTTGATGAAAAACAATGGAAACGTGCACGCATGTATGCACTGCGCAAAACTCTCAGCCAATGGTAGCCGTTTATCAACAATGGCGGCCAATGCACGTGTGCTTCATCACTGTTGGAAAGTCAATACGTCACGTGTGCGCACATCGGCTATACGCACAAGATTTGGGCTCCAAAGCTGTCAAACGTTTGTTTGTAGTTTTTACCCCCAAACTCCACTCATTTCCTTGTTTAAAGACATTTTCTTATGACAAAAACTGATAATTCTGACAAGACCTTGAGACTCTGCAAAACATAAGTGGAAGGCAAGTCCATTATTTTATTTTTTGCAAAGTATGACCCTACAAAGGTCATACTTTGGTAATGACCTCGAAAAAATTGAATGTGTAAATCCGAAGGCCTATGTTATAAAGATGGCAATCGTAATAAATCTCGTGCGAGATGATTTCGTCCGAAATGCCCCCGTTAATAATTAGAAATCAATAAAAATATAATGACAATTTTATAATCTTTACAGACCGCCTAGAGGCGACTTTTGGATATTCAAAGTTCCGTGGTGTCCATTTATACGTGCTGCAGCAAGAGATGCAGTTGGTACCCGCTGTTACCTCGCGAAGTGTTAACGGATTCAACATTCTGGGTGAAAATACCGTTGACAGTTTTTTGCTGTTTTCTCAGCAAGTAGACACTGTGTTCGGCTGAAATTTTCACATGTGACTGTTATTGCATCTTTCTTGACAAATTGGCCAATAAATCAGCATTACGTTGACAAAAAGCAAACGGTGACCCGACTACCGTTAAGAAACAGTAAATGACTGAAAACAAGTTGAATTCAACGTAGTTTATTGTAACACGTCAATAGCAAATGTACAAAGAATGTGTCAATAGTAGCAAGTCGTGTTCGTGTATTGACGACTCTAGGACGTTGTAAGCCTTGTTCACCATCCACCCAACAAAAATCACACACAAACAAGCAAACAAACACCCCAACAAACAAACGTTCGATCCCATTTAAAACTCAAAACTTGCAAGACTAAACATTAATCGAAAAATAACTTTCGGAACATACCTTTACCATAAATCGTTCTGGCTCCATGAGGCAACAACACATATAAACGCCATCATTTTTACTCTCTTGCAATTTGTGTTCCCACGTTTCAATACTGCTATTAGGCCTATTAACTTAAACCAAATTATGATGAACAAATCTGTCTGCATGAAACATCTGGTGTCGACAGAGAACTCCAGTATCGATCTCTTCGTTGTGATTTCTATTATTACATGCCTAGAGTTAACAATACACACATTGGAGATAACAATGCACTATAGTTTAGTCCAAGGTGGGTTAACTATAATTAACTCAAGCACATTCACACACCCCGCTCGATTGATGTAAATTTAGTTTTAGTTTTTTTTTGTAATGCTGTATGTTGATTTTGCGACTTTTTTTGTAAACTAGCACTAAAGGTTTCTCTGAATAACCAACGAAACCAAATTGACTGTAAATTAAATCACCCCACAACCATTTCTTGGGTTGTTCGTATGCTGGGAAGGCAGTGCATTCTGCTCTACCAGCCAGGCTCCTGAAGTGAATGATACTCATGCCTACACCCTTACGGACTGTAAAGGGGGTAACCCTGTTTCAGCCCCAGCTAGGAGTAGGTGGCAACGTGCCTCTGGTGACAGGGGATTTGGTCGACAGCCTAAATCAGTTAAAGACACTGGACACCTTTGGTAATTGTCAGAGACCAGTCTTCTCACCTGGTGTATCTCAACACATGCACACAATAACAAACCTGTGAAAATTTGAACTCAATTGGTCGTCGAAGTTGCGAGATAATAATGGAAGAAAAAACACCCTTGTCACACGAAGTTGTGGGCTTTCAGATGCTTGATTTCGAGACCTCACGCGTAAGGTCTCAAAATCAATTCAAATATTTTACTGAGCAATTACTTCTTTCTCAAAACTACGTTACTTCAGAGGGAGCCGTTTCTCACAATGTTTTATACTATCAACAGCTCTCCATTGCTCGTTACCAAGTAAGTTTTTATGTTAACAATTATTTTGAGTAATTGCCAATAGTATCCAGTGCCTTTAAGTTTTGAGTGGCCGTTCGGCCTTGTAAGTAAGGCGATATCTCATTAACAAAATAAATAAATAAATAAAAAATATCCAGGGAACTTTCTCAACCCAAGTTTCTACATATAGGTCACTTCCCTCCCTCCAGCAAATATTTATTTGTCATTATTGACAGGGCATATCATGATTGGCAACGCCAAAAGACTGCGCAGTCTGCGGTATCGAACATTGACCTTAATTGCATGACTTCATTCACGCGTTAAGCACTAGGTTGTTCTCATTATAGTACATGGGACAGTCTGGACAGTGAGGAGACCACGTGTTGTACCTCGTCTTGAATCTGATTCATTTGGGGCAGAACGATCACGACGGCAAAACTGTCTTGTTATACCTCTGTCTTGAATGCTGTATTTTCATTGGCGCAGAACGATCACATGAGCGGGCAACAACTATCCTTGTTATACCTCTGTCTTGAATGCTGTATTTTCATTGGCGCAGAACGATCACATGAGCGGGCAACAACTATCCTTGTTATACCTCTGTCATGAATGCTGTATTTTCATTGGCGCAGAACGATCACATGAGCGGGCAACAACTATCCTTGTTATACCTCTGTCTTGAATGCTGTATTTTCATTGGCGCAGAACGATCACATGAGCGGCAACAAATATCCATGTACCACTCTCCTCTCACGCGCGCGCGCGTCCTACAACTTTCTGTGCAGCAAAGGATCGAGATTATCATCGTTTCGATGAAATTGGAGTCCTTCAGATGAGGAAAATAATTACTAAGAATTCAAGACAGAGGTATAACAAAACAATTGTTGCCTGCGGTGACATGGTTCATGGGTTTTGTACACCCTCGGGGGCTTTCGCCTCGGGTGCCATTTGGCCCCTCGGGTGTACAAAACACCATGGGCCATGTCACCGCATGCAACAATATAATGTTTAAACGTGTATGTAAACACGGTGACAAATGTTTAAAGGAACATTACAGAATTGGTAAGAACAAAACTTGTTAAATATACTTTTGATCACAAATTTACAAAAACTTACACGGTCAGTGAGCGTTTTTATTCATTTGTTGAATCTATATGATTTCATGCAAATGTGTAATCGTTTTTTCACTATTTTTCTCGTGACCCAAATGGCCGATCGATCTCAAACTTCTACAGGTTTGTCAGTTTATGTATATGGTGGATTACATAAAGTGCTTACACTGCCAGCAACTGTTTTGTTAGCACAAACCAATTCTGTAATGTTCCTTTAAACTCGGCCTAAGCAGATTGGGTCCAAAAAAAAGGGCACTATCAGATGATTGCGCGGGCGCGCGATTTTCACGGCCCAAAAGACTGCGCAAGTCCTGCGCGTATTCGAACATTGGGACCCGTTAATTTGCATGACTTCATTCACGCGTTAAAGCAATGTACGTGGGACCAAAGTGGTCCCAAACTGTTAGAATCATAGAGCTATATATATTGACTAGAGCGCTAACTTGCTCTGAGTTTAGAAGCCACCCTGGGCGCAGACATGTTTGATGAGTTGCGTGACTACGGAACTAATTTAATTTTAAGAGAGCACACATGGCCGCGAAAATTTTGCATTCGGCGTACGCGCTTACGTACGCGCCATATTGAATCTAACGATCATTGCTCTTGTAAACAGGTGATTTTAGTGATGTCTTAAAAAAAATATGTAGTAGGTGATTCTCTGATGTTGTTACTTACGTCTTAAGAAAAAAGCTGAGTCGAACTAAAGCCTTGTTTGGGAGGATTCAATGCTTCAAGATGTCAAGGGGAAAAAAACGAAATCTGCTTCAAGGATACACAATATGCCGGCAAGAATGACGAACTAAAAAAAAAAACCGTATCCGCGCAAACGCACATGTTAAACATGACGCACATGACGCTCGCAGTTTGTACGCTCATTAGCAGATTGTGCGTTCTCATTTGCTGCATATTTGGTTCGATGACGCATAGAAAAGAACAAACGCTTTATCATGCAAATAGCCGTACAATTGCCGTACAAAATTTCAAGCTTTTGTATTGGTTTGTACATAAACATGGATGCGCCCACACGGCTTCAAAACCTTAGTGCGTGTATAACGGGGTGTTAGCGCTCTAGTCAATATATATAGCTCTATGGTTAGAATACGCGCGAGACTTGCACGGTCTAAAGTGAGTTTGTAGGTTGCATATTGGCGCCTCGCGCAAGTTCGACACTTGCGTGCGATTGTTTGAAACTTGAGTTCTTAACTTTTTAAAGGCCCTAGTAAGCACTTGATATAGATAGAAATTCAAAGGCGAGTCGAGGCGAGCTGAGGCTATAAGCTGTCATATTTGTTTTCAACTTTTAAAAGTATATATATGTATATATATTTTTTTTATACAAAAAACGGTCTTTATAAATGTGAATAAAAGAGTTGTGACTCGGTCTTAGGCGGTCGTTTAAAACCTTGCAGGGTCGTTGCTTTGCGATAAAGGACCCTGCCGTGGGCCCGGTCCTTTATCCTTTAAGCTCTGATTGTTTAGCAATATCATTCAAGTCACAGATAGAAAGTAAGGGAGTAAGGTCTATCTCCTATTTTTCTTCGTTCTAATGATGCAATTACACTAAATATAATTATAAATAAGAAACAACAAAATATGGTTGAGGGTTTTGAAAATCACATCCCAAGCTCATATCGATCGAGCTTATTTCGTTTGAGGCAGCCTTTGAACTTTGACCTCTGACCTCTGACCTCTTTTACCTCTCCCTGGTAAGCCTATGGAGGCGTTGTGAGTCCAGCGCTGGTTTTCTGACGACGGAAGTCTAATGGGTCATGCGTCTTGAAATATCTGTCCATATGTCCACAAGTACCGAATTCGACTTCACCTGGTGCCCCACGTGCGTTGCTATCCCATGACTAATTGCATTGAGTACCGCATGGGTGCTTCGTAAATAGGGGTTATCTTCAAAATGTCTTCCTCTCAATGGCGTCACGTTAATCTTCTTCATAACGAGGCCAATGAACACGTCGTCCCAAGGTATGTAACGCACATGCACAGACTCGTTAAATATGCGTCCCGGAAGGTCACCTGACATGACGTAGGCTGGTCCATTTAGATATGGCGGATACGAGCTTTCCGGGTACATTTCCACTGGTGTGTACCATTTATAGAACCTTTGACGTAATGGGCTTGTGTGGGGTTTGAGGTTACCTTTTGCAAATCCCACTCGTGGGAGTTCTCCAACAACGTCACGAGATTGTACACGTTCACAAACATGTCACAGTCCAGGTTCATAACGTAGGTGGCGTTTGGACACTTTAGCCCCGCCCACTTCAACCCCGTCAACACCTTGATCGTCATATTACGATAAGAATCGACAAAGTCTCCTTGGATGATGTCTCCATACTCAGCGATCTCTTCCTCAATTATTCTCTCCTCTTTCAGCGAGTGGGGCAAGCCGACAAGAAATCTCACCAAAATGGACTTTCCCTTGTGAACTTTGACCTTACCCCAAGTCTTCCTAATCAGACGCCTGTCTTCGACTTCGCTGTGCCGACATGCAACCAGAACGAGTAAAAACACATCGCCGTTTGGTGGAGATACACGTCCACATCCAATAGGATTTCTTGTAAGTTTAAATGGGTATGGATTTATAATGTGATCACTGTACAAAGGCCCGGTTTTTTTAGACAACTCCTTTTTGTCATTCTTAAAGACACGTTTCGCCTCAAGAGGGCGCTTTGGTTGGATTTTATTGTCAACGTCTTTTCCATTTTTTCGTTTGGATTTATTCTGCAGACTTTTCAGATTCGACTTCGGTTTTACATCTAGCTTGGAGCGATTACCCTTGTCCTTGTTGTGTTGTTTGGGATTATTATGCAAACTTTTTAGTTCCGATTTTGGTTTTACATCTAACTTGGAGCGCTGAACTGTGTCCTTGTTGAGTTGTTTGGGATTATTCTGCAAACTTTTTAGTTCCGATTTTGGTTTTACATCTAACTTGGAGCGCTGAACTGTGTCATTGTTCTGTTGTTTGGGTTGATTCTGCAAACGTTTTAGTTCCGATTTTGGTTTTACATCTAACTTGGAGCGCTGAATTTTGTCCTTATCGTGTTGTTTGGGATTATTCTGCAAACTTTTTAGTTCCGATTTTGGTTTTACATCTAACTTGAAGCGCTGAATTTTGTCCTTGTGTTGTTTGGGCTGATTCTGCAAACGTTTTAGTTCCGATTTTGGTTTTTCATACAACTTGGAGCGCTGAAATTTGTCCTTGTTGAGTTGTTTGGGTTGATTCTGCAAACGTTTTAGTTCCGATTTTGGTTTTACACCTAACTTGGAGCTTTTAACGTTGTCATTGTTCTGTTGTTTGGGTTGATTCTGCAAACGTTTTAGTTCCGATTTTGGTTTTACATCTAACTTGGAGCTTTTAACGTTGTCATTGTTCTGTTGTTTGGGTTGATTCTGCAAACGTTTTAGTTCCGATTTTGGTTTTACACCTAACTTGGAGCTTTTAACGTTGTCATTGTTCTGTTGTGTGGGTTGATTCTGCAAACGTTTTAGTTCCGATTTTGGTTTTACATCTAACTTGGAGCGCTGAACTTTGTCCTTATGTGTTGTTTGGAACTATTCTGCAGGCTGTTCAGATTCAATTTCGGTTTTACGCCTGTTTTGTGTCCAGCGTTGTCATTGTTCTGTTGTTTGGCAATATTCTGCAGACTTTTCAGATAAGGTTTCGGTTTGTAGCCTAGCTTGGAGCTACCACTCGACCAGTCACTAAATGAAACATACAACAAGTTTGTTCCGACGAAGGCGATAACCATGGTAAATACACAAATGTTCTTTCTAGTCAGCATGATGTTGAGTGCGTGGACCAGACGAAGCAGAATAGCTGATGCTGACACTATGGGCAAATAACACTGCATTAATTCACAATACTGTCTGATATGTGTAAAGTGACTCTGCATCGGTGCCCCAACAATTACCCTAACAATTTAAGTTTTTCTTTATATTTCCCCTTAAAGGAACATTACCGAATTGGTAAGAAAAAAACTTGTAAAATATACTTTTTGATCACAGATTTACATAAAACTTACACGGTCTAATGATGATGATAGCAGAAAACATCCCTTGAAATATTTCTGTCTGAAATGCCATATTTGATGAGAAATGAATAAACTAATTTTCCGATTGGAGTTTATCGCTCAGTGAGCGTTTTATTCATTTGTTGAATCTTTATGATTTCATGCAAATGTGTAATCGGTTTTTTGTCGTTCCAAAACCAAAGGTATACTTTGCATTTAAAGATCGGTTTTGTTGGCCACAAATTGGCCATGCTCATAATCGGACTATTTTGGTAGCGTTTGGTGTTGCAAAGTGGTACTGAGATTTCATCTGAGTTTCTCAATCCTCAATACTATTTTATTATCGTAAGGTTCAAGGTCCTTCAATTGGTAATACCTCATTAAAGGCAAAGTATACCTTTGGTTTTTGGAACCGTTCGATTGATTTAATCCTATATAAATGTAGATATATACAATAAAACTAACCTGTGAAAATCTCATTTCAAAAGGTGGTAGCGTTTTTGAGATATCGCCAAAAATCTGGAGCGATTATGTCCACGCATGAAGAATAATCCCTAATAGGAATACACAATCTGAGAAACGTTTCTGACGTTTCTCAGATTCAAGGATTAAATGTGACATCTTTTTCCATATCCACATTATTTTAAATTAAAATATTTCTCAAAATGCTAAACTATCGAAAGTTGCTGCATGTACTTCTAACCAAGTAAGTTTTCATTGCCATAAATTTTTAGAGTGATTACCAAACGTCCCTTTAAGGGCCCTGTACACTATTGGTAAGATCGAAAAACACAAATGTTCACAGATTCACACATAACTTACATGATTTAAAGTAAGTAATGGTAGAAAGGAATCCTTAAAATATGTCTGCCTAAAATGCTATCGTTTCTGAAAAATGAGTAAAACAATAGTTTTTATCACGCGTGATAAAAACTCGATGTTTGAAAAAACAGAAAACACATAAGGTCTTTTTTTCACTATTTGCTCGTGACCTCGATGACCAATTGAGCTTAAACTTTCACAGGTTTGTTTGTTCATGCATATGTTGCATCAAACAAAACATGAACACTATCTGTGATTATTTTGTCTGCTCTACCAATCCTGTATAATACCTTTTAGCTACAAGCAACCTTTCCCATCACCATCCCCTTCGAAACACTGCTACAGCCCCCTGTAGTAAAATCATAAAATGATAAGACCATGCATAAATCAAAAGTAACATTTTTAAAAACATACCTTGTGTAACATCGACTGTTCTGAAGCCACTAATTATCTCAACATTAAATAACTGTTCATAATTTACAAATGTTAAGTTCCCACGTATTATTTACGTAGTATTGGAATTTAATTTACAATTTCAGTGGCAGCACTGGGGTCAGAGCAGGAGTCTGATATTGATCCTTTTGTTTATGAGTTATATTCTGAAAAAAAAAACAGATAAATAAACTACAAAAGGGGATTACAACAAACTGTGACAATAATTGTGTGGTTCGAGGTCAGTAGATGTAACACCCGTTGCAATTCTCAGCCAATGGTAGCTCTACGAGTGCACGTTTCATCAAAATGGCGGCCAAATGCAAGAAGTCTATACACTTCAAATGAATCATGTTTTTACATGGTCACCCTAAACTGCATACACTTAGACATATCACAAAATCAAAAAAGAAAGAGAGGGGACCAGTTGCTCTATGACTTGGTGGGTCTTTAGATAGCGCGCTCTGCGTAGTCTCTGCACAGAATGGATCAGCCACAGGACTAATTATAATATCAGATAAATTTGGATATTTCAAAGTCACACTTCCAGGGGTTACGATCGACTCTCGAGCAAGGCATTCTTTAAAAGAAAAGAAATGGCGGGACGAGATCGTACACAACTTGGAACGAGGTTGGGTAGACTCTGCCTCAAGTCAGTACTTTTGGTTGTGATACGCAGGTCATAGATAAACCATACAAATGTAAGCACCTTAAAAACACGGTTTATAAACCATGAACATTCTAGCATCATGGTTTAAAAATCATGGTTTATAAACCATGAAAATTTAAGCACCTTCAAAAACATGGTTTATAAACCATGGAAATTGTGGCGCCTATAAAACATGGTTTATAAACCATGTTTTTAAGGTGCTTACATTTTCATGGTTTATAAACCATGTTTTGAAGGTGCTTAATTTTTCAGGTTTATACACGTTTTACGCTTCAGTTTTCAGTTAAACCATGGTTTATAAACCGTGTTTTATTATAATTAAATTTTCATGGTTTACAAACCATGATTTAAAGCTTTGATTGTATACTCATGGTATGTAAACCACACCAAAAAATTGACAGCAATATTTATGGTTTACATCTAATTGTTACAAACCACGGTGAAAACAGGTCAAAAAAACGCTAAACCATTAATTGACAAATGGCGTCCCATACGGGACACTTCCTTAAAATGCTTAGAACTACTGTATGCTTTGAACTGGCTGCGCGATCACTTCTAAACTCTCAAAGTATAACGAGGAAAGTTTGTTTTGTGAGTCTATATTTTTAATTCGATTATCAATAATTGAAATTTAGGTACTCAAGATTCCAAGTATTATAAATAATCAAGTGATGTAAAAAATACTGGTATCTAATACGAGGTGTAAAATGCTTTTAATTATGTTCACATGTGAAAGATGAAACTGTTAATATGCAGTCATACGCAGTGATCAAAATAGTTAGTTGTCACAAGATCAACGACTATGCCGTGCAAAATGAGCGCCGTTGGCTTTATGCTGGTTCTGCTTTTGGTTGGTGTTTCATCCCGGCCTCTGGTTAAAGGCACATTACAGAATTGGTAATTGTAAAATATACTTTTGATCACAGATTTACATAAAACTTACACGGTCTAATGATGATGATAGTAGAAAACATCCCTAGAATATTTCTGGTTGAGAAATAAATCAAACTAATTTCCGATAGGAGTTTATCGCTCATGAGCGTTTTATTCATGCATTGTGTAACACATGCAAATTTGTAATCGGTTTTGCACTATTTTCTCGTGACCCAGATGGCCGATCAATCTCAAACTTCTACAGGTTTGTCAGTTTATGTATATGGTGGAATATATAAAGTGCCTACACTGCCAGCAACTGTTTTGTTAGCAAAAACCAATTCTGTAATGTTCCTTTAAGGTATGGCTCACATTATTGTGTCGACATTTTATTTAAAGGCAAAGTATATCATTCGATTGTTTTAGTCCTAAAAATTTTTTTTTTTAAATGTAGATAATACACAATAAAACTAACTCGGTAAAGGTTTATTTCAAAAGATGATAATGTTTTTGAGATATCGCCAAAAAAACTGGAGCAGTTTATAGGTCCACGCAGAAAGAATAGTCCGTAACTGAAATACACAATCTGAGAAACGGTTTAATGCAGAACCATTTCTCAGATTTAAATTGAAATATTGGTGAGTCCCTCTCTCTCACAACCACATTCCTTAGAAGGGAATCATTTCTCAAAATGTGAAACATTATCAACAGCTGCAATGCTTCTTACCAGGTCAGATTTTATGGCCACTAATTTGCTTTGGGCGATTTAAAAGTGATTGGGTTCTCCACGCAAATCGTAATCTCAACTGACACTCAAAAAGTGAGCGATGATGTCCGAGTGTGAGATTTTTTTGAGATGGTGTCAAGCAGGGTTTTAAAGGCACTGGACACTTTTGGAAATTACTCAAAATAATTGTTAGCATAAAAACTTACTTGGTAACGAGCAATGTTGATAGTATAAAACATTGTGAGAAAGGGCTCCCTCTGAAGTAACGTAGTTTTTGAGCAAGAGGTAATTTCTCAGTAAAATATTTGAATTGATTTTGAGACCTCACGCGCGAGGTCTCGAAATCAAGCATCTGAAAGCCCACAACTTCGTGTGACAAGGGTGTTTTTTCTTCCATTATTATCTCGCAACTTCGACGACCAATTGAGTTCAAATTTTCACAGGTTTGTTATTTTGTGCATATGTTGAGATACACCAAGTGAGAAGACTGGTCGTTGACAATTACCAAAGGTGTCCAGTGTCTTTAAGAAAAACCATCAAAAGTAAAAATGTAAAACTAGGAAGAACACAAATATTTCGTTTCGTCTTTTTGTGACTGTTTTATTATTCCAACATGTAAATGACAACAGTACATGGATTTTTTACTAAAATAAAACAAAATCGCCAAATTAAAAATGCACGACGGAGTACCGATGAGCTTTAATACACACATAAACTTTACACAAAATTTGCATGTTTGTACCAAACAGAAATGGAAGAAGGACAATTCCGAGCTCAAAACGTCATCTACGTGTGCATGTGCACGCCCTCTATGTCAGCTGTGAATAAATAATCATCAATACCATGGCAATATAAACCTCGTACCAACCAATTGGAAAGGTGAAGTTTACCAAACAGCTAAAATGGCAGCGCACAGCCTCCACGCAGATACGCATAGGCCAATTTTTTAAAAAAGAAAGATTGTAAGCCAATGTTTTCTGCTTATTGAGCAAACCCTAAGTAAAGTTTTGTTTCATAAACACTGCTAACCGTAAGCAAAGCAAAAGGACGCGAACTTACCGGTGTGGTGGCAGGAGATTCTGTCCCCAAATACAGCGAACTATGTATCGATCGGCATGTGCAAGTGTTCAACCCCCTCTGTGTAAACACATGTAATCAGGAACCTCCTATTGTTCCCCTTTTTGGCAACAGCTCCCGTTGGTTTTGTACACACTTTCCAACTGGGGGACCTTTCCCCCAAACGAGGACCCTATTGTTCTCGTTTGCTATAGGTTCCCGGTTTGAATGTGTATACCTATCCCACCTACACCAACCACCAGTGCCCAATTTCATAGAGCTGCTTAAGCACAAAAAGTAGCTAAGCGCGACAAAATAATGCTTAACAGAATAAGGTTACTAGCCAAACTACTATGTCACATGCACAATTTGTGACTGGTATCCTGCTCATTTCTGCTTAGCAGACAATTGTTAAGCACTATTTTCTGCTTAAGCAGCTCTATGAAATTGGGCCCAGACCCAATTTCATAGAACTGCTTAAGCAGAAAATATTGCCTAAAATTATTCTGCTGAGCAAAAAAAAAAAGAAAAAAGTAAGGATGCAGTCACCGATTGTCCATGTGAAACTGTCATATGTGACATGGTATTTTGGCTGGTAGCCTTATTCTGGTAAGCATAATTTTGTTGTGCTTAGCTACTTTTAGTGCTTAAAGGAACATTACAGAATTGGTAAGAAAAAAAATTGTAAAATGTGCTTTTTGATCACAGATTTACACAAAACTTACACGGTCTAATGATGATGATAGTAGAAAACATCCCTTCAAATATTTCTGTCTGAAATGCCATATTTGATGAGAAATGAATAAACTAATTTTACGATTGGAGTTTATCGCTCAGTGAGCGTTTTATTCATTTGTTGAATCTTAATGATTTCACGTAAATGTGTAATCGGTTTTTCACTATTTTCTCGTGACCCAGATGGCCGATCGATCTCAAACTTCTACAGGTTTGTCAGTTTATGTATATGGTGGATTACATAAAGTGCTTACACTGCCAGCAACTGTTTTATTAGCAAAAAACAATTCTGTAACGTTCCTTTAAAGGCTGGTACACTATTGGTAAGATCGAAAAACACAAATGTTCACAGATTCACACATAACGTACATGGTTTAAAGTAAGTAATGGTAGAAAGGAATCCTTAAAATATGTCTGCCTAAAATGCTATCGTTTCTGAGAAATGAATAAAACAACCGTTTTTATCGCGCGCGATAGAAAACACACAAGGTCTCTTTTCACTATTTTCTCGTGACCTCGATGACCAGTTGAGCTCAAAGTTTCACAGGTTTGTTATTTCCTGTATATGGTTAATCACACAAAACATGAACTTTGTTTGCGACTGTTTTGTCAGCTCTACCAATCCTGTGCAATACCTTTAAGCAGCTCTATGAAATTGGGTACAGGGAACAAAAATCTCCTATGGCACCATACAGCGGTTTTTTGTCAAGCGAGAGAGTGTGACGTAGAATGCAAATCCATTGTGAACGCGCGCACGCGCTGTCAATCTCCTCGATCATTTTATGAGATACACTTTCACTTACGTACGTTTTTCTGCTGGTGTAGTCACTTTTAATAGCTCTAACATAACAGGCACAGATAACTTTACGAACATACTTTTTCTGGGCTCTCTTTCCGTGGTACAAAACCTTAAAATAATAAGCTAATAATATCTCGTATAACTATTAATATTTGTACATTTATTTCCATATTATTTACACTGTTTTATTTTATGGGCGGATTTGAGTGATGTAACACACTGTGGTTAATCCTTTGACTGCACGCCCTGCAAACACAAGTATCTTGTAATTACATAATACTAAACATGAAAATATCAACAATTCAAATGAGTTTGTCACCGATTTCATAAGTTTTGTGCAGAGATAGATGCACTATTAGTACATACAAACAGTACTTCTACGCATTTTACGATACGCATCAAAATGGTGGACATCCAAAAATAATAATCACATTAAATATACACTTTTTTAAATATGAACATCTGAAAAAATAAACTCTCAACATCATTCACAACGCACACACCAACGTTTTGTGACATCGAAGGTGTACGTTGGGGCTGTAGAAACCGTCAAGGACTTTCAGTAAGATTATGAATATTCACGAGTCACTACTTGCGCTTGCGTATGATCTATGACACAATAATTGTACTTACGATTGGACGTTGATAAAATATTCATATATATGCAAACATCATTAGATTGTGTACTACAGTATAATGCATAATTAACGATGATTACGGAATATCTGTAATACTGCAATGGTGGTATGTTATATACATTAGGTCCCGTTTGTGTGTGTGTTAACGACATGTGTTTTTTTAACATACTACTGTGTTGATTTCTAGATAGTTACAATTGGAAGTAAAAATGCAAATCTAGGCAAAGTCTAAATATGCCAAGTTGCTTTTTAATTCTGCCAGCTTTGTATTGTTCCCAATGTGCACAGGCATTAGGGTATACGGAATCCCATTATGCTGAAAGGAAGTCTGACTGCTCTGACCTTCCAGTCTCATTTTGGTTTATACTCAGCCTCATTCTGGTTTGTACACTACCTTTATGGGAGTAAAACAACATGGCCGCACCGCAATAACCATGTCATGGAATGAACACCCGATTCAGACAGTCATGGAATGAACACCCGATTCAGACAGTCATGGAATGAACACCCGATTCAGACAGTCATGGAATGAACACCCATTTCAGAGTCACTTTTGAACGATACAATTAAACACAAAGTACAGAGTTGGTACTAACCCCAAACAATGCTTAGTTTCACTCTGAAGAAAATGCACTGATTATAAAGCTCATAGCAGTTTGTCAAAGTCGAGAAAATTGAGATTGCAGTCCCCTAAATCACCATTGCCTATTTTTGATTGCCACAATCGAAATAGCACAACGTCTCGAACAAAGCGCTAAAGATGCATTGTCCGTTATCTGGTAGAAAGATTAAAACATTCAATTTTAACAAGCCAACGAATTTAGAAAGGTAACATATTTGTGTAGTTAAAAATAATAATTAGTTTAGATTGTCACGTAGTAAACGCTTTTATTTAAAAGAGGCTGTTCCTGTCGGCCAATCAGAAGAATAGGCAAGTTAATGAATATTCATGACTATACAGACACCAACTACCCTAGGGCTAAGTTTCTGTATGGTACAATGTACATACATTGTACCTCCACAATTCCAGTGTGATACGCGCACAGTGTACACGTGTAGCATGTACTGAGCTAATGAATATTCATAGGTGACATGCAAATTTAGAGCGTCACACGTCTGAAAATCAAAATGCTGGCCTACAGCCTTTTATGAATTTTTGTTTTTAACTGATTGTCACTTATATTTGTCGAATTTTTCAGTTCAAGGTATCAAATGAAAGCTGGCAACTTTTCCAACTCCAAAAAGCAGTTTATTTTTGACCGTCAAGTTGGCCTAAATACGGACATTGCACCTTTAACTGTTTTTGAACTGTTAGCCTTCGAGAAAGACTCTGCTAGGGTCAAAACGTCAGGCCACTAACTCATTTTTGCATTTATACCATGGTCCTTTTGGTTGGTAAGCAGTTTGCAACAGCTAAATCTATTTTCTGTTTTTGAACGTGTCACATTAAATACAGGGACCATTAAAGTTGACGACATTTCCACATGTCGATTGTAAAAAGGTGTGGGAATTTAAAACTGGAAGATCAAGTAGAATTTACTCTTCCAAACAAAAAACATTATACAAACATTCCAGACATAATTCTTTTCAACAAAAAAAACCCAATTGAACAAATTCTGGCAATGGATCGTAGTTCTGCATCTAATGCAGCAAAATATATAAAGTAGAAAAACAAAATCAGCCATTAAAAAAATTAATTGCATATAAAACACATGGTAACAAAAGCTTCCATAAGGTTGATCGTGGTGGGAAGGGTTGGTATCGAACATTGCAAATTTATTCTTAGGCCCTGTCCGAATTAGGCAACTTCTGCTTCGGATAAAGGCTACGGCCGGACGCTGTAAGAACAGAACTGGCCTCAGTAAAAACAAAATGTAAAAGCTTAACACGTGGCAGGCAGGGTTGGTAACCAACATTGCAAACTCAATCTTAGGCAATTCAGCATTCTCCCTTAACAGTGGTCTGCTTGCGTAATACCAGTTAAAACACCCAAGGACCAATCAGAATTCACTCCAAGTAAGCCGGCGAATTTTTTTTCCCAAACGACATTGCTATGATGACCCTTTTTTGTTATGATTTTGAATTTTTTTTTTCGATCGGAATGCGGATGTTGGAAAGAAATAAAATATGAAAAAAAGGAAAAAAAGAACAAAGTTTGGGGGAAAAAAAAATCGCGTCCGGCTGGCTAGTTCAGAGTTGAAAAGCATCTTTATTTCATATGACATTTTGGACAAGTGAAAAAGCTTATGGACTAGTGAAATGACAAGCGAACTGGTCCTGCTGGCCAGCCACTAAAAAAGTGAATCAGCAACTTTTGCTACGACTTCGAGTCAACTCTGGCCGTTGGCAGCAGCGCTAACGTTGGAACGTTAGCAGTATATCCTGCCTTTAAAGCAGGATATACTGCTAACGTTGGAACGTTAGCAGTATATCCTGCTTTAAAGGCAGGATATACTTATGGTATTTGTCAAGGACTAGTATCCTCACTTGGTGTATCCAAACATATGCACAAAATAACAAACCTGTGAAAACTTGGGCTCAATCGGTCATCGAAGTTGCAAGAAAATAATGCAAGAAAAGACACCAATATTGCATAGATCTGTGTGCTTTCAAACGCCTGTCATATAGTTTAGTGAGAAATGACCTCTTTCTCAAAAACTACATTACTTCAGAGGGAGTCGTTTCTCACAATGTTTTATACTATCAGCAGCTCTCAGGTGCTCTTCACCAAGTAAGTTTTTATAGTAATGTATTTCTTGAGTAATCACCAAAATTATCCACTGCCTTTAAATGCCATTAAAACAGTAATCCTGTAAATTGATTTTACTTTGTAACAAACATTTGGTTGGGAAATACATTTTAAGTGATATCTATCAATTTTAGGAATGGTTTTTAGGTTATTCCTTTCTTTTTAAGCACCACAGTTCAAACAAAATAAAGGAATTATTCTTTGATAAGCTGTACATTGCAAGGTTTGATTGATATATTTAATGCATTTAGGTACATGTAGTGAGTACCAAGTACTTGGATCTCTGAGTATGTGTACAGGTACTTTATAAAAAGAGGTATAAAAACATTCATCTGTGTTTTTCTAAACTAATTTCTAGATGTCAATGTGTGTTTGTTACGATAACTATCTTTTCAACATGAATACATTATATCTTCTAATTTTTTGCAGTAACGCACATATGTGACCCGATCTATCGAAATGAGGAATATATCGACCCCTTAATGAAATTGAGTTGTGCATACCGTGTTAAAAAGTAACTCACTGGCTTTCCAGCAATACCATTATTATTTCCGTAGCTTATTCCAGTCTGAAGTTATCGGGAAATTAAGAAAGTCTATAAGACAAGGCCACTTCGATTTTTTTTACAACGTGTTTGATTAGATACTCGTTTTTAATTAACTTTGAAGAGTATTAATTGTGCACAAGCATGCTCAAGAAAACGTACTTTTTGTGGATTTATTCATCTTTTCAATTAAAGGTAAGACCACGACAAGGAAGATCAAGTTTTATTTAACCTAATACCACCGAAATCGCGGAATTGTTTTTTGTAGTGTTTTTCATGATTTTCGAATGTGACCAACTTTGGTATGGCGAATTACAAGCAATACGTTCTGTCTGACACATTCCTCATTTCGACATATCAGGTCACATATAGGAAAGTGCTTTTTTAACATGTAATTAAAACTACAGTCCGTGTACATTTTCAGTCGTGTATAGAGTACCTGACTTTGAGTACTGGTTATTTTTCAGTCGAGTATTGAGTATGGAATTTGAGTACTTTTAGTAATGGACTGCGCAAGTCTAGTGTGTATTTATTTGCCTGTGTATGTACACGAGTTTGTTTTCTCATGTGTTAAAGCAATATATGTGGGACTAAACAGGTCCCAAAAATGTTCAAATACGCGCGAGACTTGCATTATAATAATAGTTACAACATTTATAACGCGTCTTTTCCAGGGTTACAAAGCGCACCAAGACTTCACTCTGATAGTCCGAAAAAAACTAAACCAAGAATGGACATGCATGAATTAAGCGAACAAGTAGGTCTTTAGGAGAGAATTGAAACATGTGTATTGAGGTGGGGGCATTGGACTGACTGTTGGATGGAGTTCAAGATACTTGGACCTGCTACAGAGAGAGAGCCTTATCTCTTTCTTTGCAGTGAGAGGAATTCGTAGGTTCCCCTGGGAGTGTAAGTTTCATTGTGTCGGCTTGGTCTGTATTCAAGAGATGGCGTAGCTTAGTTTAAATTTGACCGGGCATTGCTATAAGCGTCTGTGGAGATTCGAATCCTACCCGAGAGATCTGTGGAATTTTTTCTTGCAGGACTCGGAAAGCACTAAGCAGACATGACACAGTCTTTAATTACAACTCCGTGGTCATTATTGGAACTTCAATCTCTGAGTAGTTGTGGGTTGTACGTTCATACTTTCGCAGGACGACAGCGTGAGGGTGAGGGTGGTTCAACCGGATACTACTATTTCATTACAATGCAGTCTTTAATTACAACTCGGTGGTCATTATTGGAACTTCAATCTCTGAGTAGTTGTGGGTTGTACGTTCATACTTTCGCAGAACGACAGCCAGAGGGTGAGGGTGGTGTAACCGGGTACTACTGTTTCATTACAAAGCAGTCTTTAATTACAACTCGGTGGTCATTATTGGAACTTCAATCTCTGAGTAGTTGTGGTTGTAAGTTCCGTATGAAGTGGTGGAAATCTGTTCATAGGCCTGCCTTCCTTCTTCACCTACAAAAATACAAAAACAAAAAGTTATCTGAAAAGGGTGTCTTTTGGGGTTGAGCAAAGAAATATTGACTACAGCGAGGCTTGAACCTGCGACCGCTGGGTTAATGAGCTGGCGCTCTACCAACTGAGCTATCTTGCCGTATCAGACACACCAGGGTTAACCCCTACTCTTCCACGATAAGTGTTCTGGGTTCTCTTACATGCACTACCAACCCTAGTACACGGGACCTACAGGGTCAAGGTCCCAACCAAAGGACAAAGCATTGATGGTCAATCCTAGTACATAGTACCTAATCCTTAATGTCCCAACCAAAGGACAAAGCATTGATGGTCAATCCTAGTAATCTAATTGACAAATCAGTTATGGTATTAGTGTCTTGCTCAAGGACACATGTGTCAAGACCGGGACTCGAACCCACACACTGCTGATGATCAGTAAACACCAGAGCTTGAGTCAAGTGCTCCGTCCCTATGAAGAGGGAGCTAACTTACCGAAAGCCATGAGAGCTTCCGTGTACAGGTACTTTATAAAAAGAGGTATAAAAACATTCATCTGTGTTTTTCTAAACTAATTTCTAGATGTCAATGTGTGTTTGTTACGATAACTATCTTTTCAACATGAGGGCAAAGCAATTGTGGTCAATCCTAGTAATCCAATTGACAAATCAGTTATGGTATTAGTGTCTTGCTCGAGGACACATGTGTCAAGACCGGGACTCGAACCCACACACTGCTGATGATCAGTAAACACCAGAGCTGGAGTCAAGTGCTCCGTCCCTATGAAGAGGGAGCCAACTTACCGAAAGCCATGAGAGCTTCCTTGGCTGTTGATTTCACATCATCCATGTCACATTTCAGTAGATACAGCAGTTGATCCAAAGCCTCCGTAGCCTAAAAAAAAAAAAATCAAAAACAGAGTCACCAAGTTAGCCATCATCAGTCATTATAATACATGTTGAATTTGCACAGGGGATAAAGAATATTATTGGGTGTTACCCTAACACCGATGTGTGTAAAGCACTGTATACTCAGTACTTCCCCCGAGTTCTGTGAAAAAAAAATCCACAGGCAAATTAAACTCGGGTGGGATTCGAACCCAAGACCTTTGCCATTCTAGAGCAGATGTCTTACCAACTAGACCACCGAGATTGCCCGGTAGCTAGAGGTAGTTCGCGCTTTGTAAACATAACAAAATAGCACCTTGCACGTGATGGTGAATGGACTAGTGGGAAGTTGACACTCGATCATAATAATAATAATAATACAAAGTTCTTATAAAGCGCACATATCCTAGACACTAGATCAAGGCGCTGAACAAATAGAGAATTAACAATTAACAGATTAATGAGCTCTGAACAGTTCAGTCTTTAACAGTTTTTTGAATTTCATCATTGAGTCAGACTGGCGGATTTCTGGGGGGACTTGGTTCCATAGGTGGGGGCCGCTATAACCAAAGGCACCCTGACCAACCACTTTCTTACAGATGGTTGGAGTAAGTGTGGTTGTGTCATACAGTTTACGGAGTTGATCATGAAAATGTTCGAGTATGAACTAACAGTTCCTACAATCCCGGCCATATCTTGTTGGGCCCCCCTGCCCCCTTTCAATGGTGAATCACAGTGTTGCACGGTCTTCTGCGTTCCAGACAACATTGAGCGGGGGGGGGGGGGGGGGGAACGGGGGACGGGGAGAGAATGTTTATTGTGAGACAGGGAATGGTTATTGTATGGTTATTGTAACGTTATAGGAACGGGTGGCCCAAGAATTTTGGCCGAGATTGTAGATACTAAGGTCATTCAGACCGTGTTTTTCTAGTCACCTTTAGAGCAGCGATGGCAGCACATCCAGCTTGGCGTAGTGATAAATCTCTCTCCTCCAAACACTCAAGGTAAACATTCACCGCCTGCAATGGAGAGGTAAACAAATCACGATCAAACGATACTAGCAAGTATTATAAATATACCATCCAATAGTAGAAAACTTATCTTTACATCAATACATTATATTAAATAACAATATTAATCATAATTTATTGAATTATATTGCGCCCATTCTATAAAATGTACACAAGCTCATTACAAAATAATTAGACAGTGATTAAAAATCAAAAAATTTGAAAACACCAAAAAAAGCACACAAGAATTTTTTTTGTTAAAAGCGAGGAAAACAACAATCCATAAAAAATGATAACACAGGATCCTTATTAAAAGAACTTCCCAAACAGTGAAATGCATTAACGCAAAATAGTAATGTTTGTAAAAGAGTTTCCTACAACTTATTAAGTCATTATCATTGAAACAAGTCATGTTCAATAACTAATAATATACAACAGTAGGCCTACTTAAAATAATGCCAGCACAAATATGCCTCAAAATTGTTTGGTTTTCCTTTATTTTCGTGGACTAACACGGTCCGCCATTTTGCAGAACCAAAATTTTTGGCTCCACAAAAAGGCAGACCGTGTTTAGTTCACAAAGTAACAAATAAATCTCACAATTTCCAGGCACATTTGTGTGGACCGTTATATTCTACTTTTAAGACATCTTTCCAACCATATTCATTTCATAACAAACGCTTTCCAAGGCAACATAGTCATTTAAACCAAGTTATAAACAACAAGAAATCACATTTAGTAAACAAAGATATATTTTCAAGAAGCAACAACAGAAAAATGACAAAATATATACACCATACAAATGCAAGAAAAATGTAATCATTTTGATGCAAACTGGTAACAGATTAAATAAACAATAATAAATGTAACAATCACACAAATGTGGAATAGATTATACTCAATGACAAAATACAGTACAGTAACACATTGATGAATATTTGATGACATGAGAGACTTTAGGCCACAAGGTGGCAGCAGACGAGACAAGGTCATGTCATGGCAGACAAGGTTGGTGTCTATACTAGAGTCGTCTGTCAAATTGTTTCAGAGAGGTTTTTCTAAGAAAAATTTTCCATGTGTGGGGCGAGCAGTTTCTGTGTTTATTTTGCGCTTTTTGTGAAAAATTTTTAAATGACAAGGATCTATGTTTGAGTAATTGTCAGGCCATAGACATACGAATTTGCTTCGCAGCAGGCTACCAACCAAATAATATGTAACGTATACGTTTTGACTGGTGCCCTGCAGCAATATAATAAAACAAAATTAAAAACCTAAACCCACCTTTTTCCTCAATCGTTCATCTCCTCCAATGGAATCCAAATATATTCTGACCCCCATCTGTAGATTGGAACGGTCCTCCAACAGCAGCAGAGCGAGAGCGCGGAGATTCCCGATGGAGAGCAGGGATCCCCTGGGAAGCTTCTTGATGACCTTTAAGAGGTCAGGGTTGCTCGGCTCAAGACTTGCCGTTAGCTCAACTAGTCATAAAAATAAATCAAATCAAATTAGTTTCAAGTTAAAATATCATGTATTTGTACATTTATATTTATATTACATTATGTCATATATTTAGTTGGGGGAAATGGCCTTAGCTTTTTATCCTTCGTCAGAGGCATAAACAAGCACAAACAAAAACATATCCATTTATAGCAAAAAAGAGAAGCAAAGAACAATGGGATGGTATCCAGAAAAAGAGGGACAATTTCAGCCAATCAAAGTTATTAGTTTACAAACAGGGGTGGCTAAGAACCAATCAGAGTAAAGTAGTGAGGACAAAAGGACGGTCAGTGAAAGGGTGGATTACTTGACCATAAAGGTGGCAACTGCATTCTGGGTAATGCGGGAAACATGAAGGAACTGCATTCTGGGTGATGTGGGAAACACGGAAAGGACAGGATTAGAGGGCAAGCTGCATCGAGGATGATGCAGCTAACAATACGGAACAGGACAAAAGTATATACAACAAGGTAACTCTGTATTATATTATATTATATTATATTATATTATAATATTATATTATATCATATTATATTATATATATGATTACAACTGGATTAAGTCACTGCAGGTCAGACATCCTATGGCGACTCCAATCTTCTCTATCCTCTATGCAGGAAGCAAGCTCTGTCGTTGTCTCCACATCAGTCAGAAGCCAAAGATATCATTGACAAAATAGGGAGACCGCCAACAAAGGGCTAGATAGCTCAGTTGGTAGAATGCTGGAACGTTAATCAGGAGGTCTCTAGTTCAAATCTTGCTCTAGTCAATTTTTCTTCGACCCCAAATCGATTCAATTGAAGTCAACATTATCATTATTATTTGCATCACAAAACTGCATTCAACCTGCGAGCCCCTCGTTAATTTCTTTCCCAAACTCAAGAACAAACAGAGCGAGTCCATTACTTACATTCCTTTGTCAAATCACTGATGAACTTTTCTGGGTTTCTTCGATCATCAGTCGCAAAGAATGAGATGTACTGGAAGAGAGTGATAGTCGTCGTCTGATTGTACAGATCCACCGGTCTCTCGATCACTCTGTTGCATAGACTTTGAAACACTGCAGAAAAAAAATTATTATTATTATATGATTATGGTCTTGAAAACCAAGGACGCCTCACAAGAAAACTTAAACACTGTAGCTTGCAGGCCTGAGGAAACCTGTAAACATGGCTGCTTGCTATGTGAACCAGAAACAATGCACGAAAAATGTATTATCATTATACATTTCTGATCTCGAAACCAAGATTTTAGCCAGGATTAGGTAAAAGGGTGTCCAAATTTGCTGGAAATTTCAAAACTGGGTGTCCAAAGTGTTCACTTACAATACATTTACATGTAAATGACAGATAAAACAGGGTGTCCAAAAGACACCCAGACACCCCTCCACCTAACACTATGCTCAAAACCAAGGATGCCTCACAAGTGAACCTAATCACTGTGGCTCGCAAGCCTGAGGGAACCTGTAAACAAGGCTGCTTGAAATGGGAACCAGAAACACCGGGGGCTGATTTAAAAAATAAGAAAATATATGACTTCAGATCAAATTCACAAAATCGTACAGATAATACCATTTAAAATGGGTTGCACAGTAGGGCTTTTAAAACCAAAGATAAACACTCAGTAAAAAGCATTGTAAGAACCTTGTTTCAATTCAGCGTGCTTAGGTCAAATTTAAAAATTTGGGTCCAGAATCCCCCCCCCCAGTTTTGAAACTTGAATTCTGTTAGACTTACCATCATCAGCGATGTCTGGGTGGGTCGTCCTGAGTTTAGCCCCAAACTTCACATCTAGCTGTAGTAGGAATGATTCTGCGTTAACATAGAGGGCCTCCTTCTCGGCACAGTGCTGCCAGAAGTCTAGGAGGACTGGGTTGAGTTTAAGTTCAGGGAAAACTGGGGGAACAAGTTTTAGATCACGATTTAAAAATCATTGTCAATCACAAGTAAATAAGTAGCAACATTAAGATATGGAAGAACAACATTTCTAAAGACGTTTAAAGGAACATTACAGAATTGGTAAGAAAAAAACTTGTAAAATATACAGATTTACACAAAACTGACACGGTCTAATGATGATGATAGTAGAAAACATCCTTTGAAATATTTCTGTCTGAAATGTTATATTTGATGAGAAATGAGTAAACTAGTTTTCCGATTGGAGTTTATCGCTCAGTGAGCGTTTTATTCATTTATTGAATCTATATGACTTCATGCAAATGTGTAATCGGTTTTTCACTATTTTCTCGTGACCCAGAGGGCCGATCGATCTCAAACTTCTACAGGTTCAATAGTTTATGTATATGGTGGATTACATAAAGTGCTTACACTGCCAGCAACTGTTTTGTTAGCAAAAAACCAATTCTGTAATGTTCCTTTAAGGAAATGTGGAAATGAGTTTAGGATCAAGTGGAAAATTTCTTCTGTCAATAAATCAAAACAGTGAAAAATGCAGAAAAGAAAATGGACCAAGAAACAATTTCATATAAAATACAAACATTTTTCATTGCCTCACGTTTCGACCCTAGCAGAGTCTTTTTCATAGGCAAAAAAAATGGCAACAAAACACACACATTAAAAGACGCAGTCAGATAGAAAAGAAGTGAAATGAAACGAGCAGAATGCGGTCAGAAGAAGGTAAGGATGAACGAATAAAAGCAAATCATGAAAGAGACGGGGGGGGGGGTAAAATCGGAAAGATTTTCATACCAAAATTATTCAGTATTACTCAAAATAGTCAGGTAAAAATAAGCAATATATGAAAATATGAAATAACAGTTTCTCAGAAGATCACAGAAATCTGGGAAACGATTTGAGACCAACATACAAAGTTTTAAAT
The DNA here is from genome assembly GCA_032158295.1 of Pycnopodia helianthoides. NCBI lineage: Eukaryota > Metazoa > Echinodermata > Asteroidea > Forcipulatida > Asteriidae > Pycnopodia > Pycnopodia helianthoides. The sequence continues at coordinate 17,103,365 of CM063257.1, read as the reverse complement.
TTTAAATTTTAAGTGCAAAACGTTTTAACCCTTGCTGAGCCTTTCTCAAAGGTTAAACGACAACTCAACACACTAGCGTAACACTACAGACAGAATTCCAATCAGAATGATAATAATACGCAGTTCTTTTATAGCGCATAACACATTACAGGATAGCATGTGCCTATGCGCTTTACATAGAAAGGACCAAATTACAAGAAAAAGTAATGCAGATAAGAAAATCCCACTTAGAAGCAAAAAAGTACATGTAGTGTTGGACACTGAGTTCATGGGTGTACACTTTTAACATTGAATAAATCTGTTTTAAGAGAAATCTTAAACTTGTTTAACCCTCCTACTCTTGGCAACATTTTCCAGTGAGTTGACCAACCATTTGAAACCGTTCGACTGCCAAGGTTGTGTGCGGTGGCACAACTGTGCACAGAACTAACTGTGTACTGTGTACATGCATTCCCTCATGGTATCATATTTCAGGCTGGCATAGTTGATCTATCATTCAAAACCACAGTGAATGGTATTGAATGGTCAGACAGCAAGAGGGTTAAATCATTGTGATTCAGTTATATAATAATAATAATAGTGGCTTCTTACGTAGCACTCATATCCATCATTCAGTATTTTCCTGCGACGTTTTGAAGTATTAGACCTATTCCTTTACATAGCACAATGTAATGGTTTACAAGGTGCTGTGGCGCCATATGCTGCCAATCAAACCAGGAACACCGGGGTGAACCCCTTCTCTTTACAGTTAAGTGCACTGGGTTCTTTTACGTGCATTACACAACACACGGGACCTACAGCTTTACGTCCCATCCGAAGGACACAGCAATAATGGTTAAGTGTCTTGCTTAAGGACACAAGTGTCGCGACCGGGACTCGAACCCTTTACATAGCACCATGTAATGGTTTACAAGGTGCTGTGGCACAATATGCAGCCAATCAAACCAGAAACACCGGGGCAAACCCCTTCTCTTTCCGGTAAGTGCACTGGGTTCTTTTACGTGCATTATACAATACACGCAATGCGCCGTATTTTTGACCGCGTGAGGGCGCCCTCAAAAATAATTGTATCACTTCCGGGGGTATAACTTACGCGATTATCGTCTGCTCAGGTAGCTGCGTACAGTTTTAACATCGGCGTTCTGTCACTTCTGTGAACGAGAGTTTAGTCAGTGCTTCTAGAATCTAAGGTGGATTAATAACGGCTCCTTTAAAGAAATAAAGAGCCCTGCATCTAATCTTTAAAAATATCAGAACTGGCAGTTTTAGCGTGGCTCATCCTTTCCTCTTTATAGAAACAACTGTTCTCCGCAAACAAAAACTGCTCCAAATACTTCCTCCAGACAGTTAAGGACTGAAACACATTACTACCAGACGTCATATCCATCACGGACAAAAAACCTTTAAAGGAGCCGTTATTACCTTAGATTCTAGAAGCACTGACTAAACTCTCTTGCGCACAGAAGTGACAGAACGCTGATGCTAAACTGTACACAGATAGCTGAGCAGACGATAAGTTATACCCCCGGAAGTGATAAAAATGTTTTTGAGAGCGCCCTCACGCGGTCAAAAATACGGCTCATTACTCAAAACAGTCACATTAGCAACATATGAAATAACATTTCTTAAAAATGCACAGAAATCTTTGGAATAGTTGAAAAGATTTACATAATAATCGGGCCAATAATCAAACAAAACAGTGAGGGAAATGAGAGTACTGAAAAAATACCAATGTCAAGTAATAAACCACATGGTATTATATATACATGTACATGGTACATACCGTCATCCGCTCTTGTGATTGACGAGCTGGTCACGGCCAGCACTACAAGTTGCTCAATTACAACGGCTTGCTTCTTGAGCTTCTGTAGGGCTATGGTTTCCTTCAACTTCAAGGGACCAAACGCACCAAGATGCTGTGTAAATAAAACACACACTAATTATCATCCATTCCGAGGTTATTATTTCTTTATTTTCAAGGTAGGATCAAAAGAAATGACGTAATTTTTATCTGCAAGCCTACTTGTTCTAAAGACGGTAATAGCAGTAAGAAAATATTTGGTCTGATGTGCCCCAGTTGGTTAGAAATCACGGAAAGTATGACGACAAATTTCAATCTCAAAAGATCTCCTGCAGGTGGCTTTTTGGAAATTTCCTTGGTGTCCATTTGAATGCTGCCTTCATTATAGCCAGAGATGCAGTTGGTACCCCGCTGTCACCTCGCTAAACAAGCAAGTACTCCATATACAGTAAGTAATGAAGTAGTAAAATAAAGATAAAATGATCATTGATAGCCATCAAATCACATATCAATTATTGACTTACACTCAGCAAGTACTCAATATACATCAAGTGTTGAACAAGCACATATCAATTATAGACTTACACTCAGCAAGTACTCAATATACATCAAGTGTTGAACAAGCACATATCAATTATAGACTTACACTCAGCAAGTACTCAATATACATCAAGTGTTGAACAAGCACATATCAATTATAGACTTACACTCAGCAAGTACTCAATATACATCAAGTGTTGAACAAGCACATATCAATTATAGACTTACACTCAGCAAGTACTCAATATACATCAAGTGTTGAACCAGCACATTATCGATAGAATCGCTACCCGTGGTCATCTTCGGCATACCGTCCGTCCCATCGTCCCAGCACCGCCCGTACGTGTCGCTCGGCGAGTCGACGAGCCGTCGCTCGCGCTGCTCGTTCATCTCGATCAGCCGGCTCTCTCGTTTCTCGCTCATGTTGATGATTCTTGAGCCTCGGTTGGCCCTGGTCATGGGTAGCGTCGTGGGAGTGGGTGAGAAGGAGTAAGTGGACGGGGACGGAGACGGGGAGTCCCATCTCGTGGGCAGGGGCTCCTCTAGACTTGCGCAGTCACTCAGTCTGTCCGATGACTGCGATTTGCAGAAATCGTCCGATGTGAAACTCGATCTATTCCTGCAAAACAGACAAAGCAATTTTTTGTTTTAGTTAGCAAGAAAATTCAACCAGGAAATAAAAAAAAGTGTCTCGTCATTATCACAATAATCTTGGTCCACCATTTTGAAGAACCAAATTTTTCTCCACAAGGTGAAAGGATAACCAAACATAACCCTTCATATTCGTCAAACTGACTCTCTTCAGATTTTCAAGGGACTTTTAAAGATTCATTTGTTTGAATCTCTCCTGCAGGTGGCTTTTTGGAAATTTCCTTGGTGTCCATTTGAATGCTGCCTTCATTATAGCCAGAGATGCAGTTGGTACCCCGCTGTCACCTCGTCACCTCTGTCACCAAACTGACTCTCTTCAGATTTTCAAGGGACTTTTAAAGATTCATTTGTTTGAATCTTTATTTTTTTAACAAATGCTTTATTTATTTAATTTCACTGTTTTTGTTTGTTTTTATATTTGTGTTGCCCATAAACGGTTCCTGCATTATGCGCTATATAAATATCTCGAATTATTATTAGGTGTTCCTGCAATACAAGCACGAACACCTCCTTGTTATTGTTCTGGTTTTATTTTCTTCTTTTCAGCTTCTTCTTCTTCTTCCACGGAACTCTTCTCAAGAGCATAACTCAAGTTTGAAATTGAATTGAACATTGAAACTCATCAGACCATTGAACCTCAATATGAAGATGGCAAAAAATTGATGGCGTCGTGATTGTTACATAACAAGGTTTTTTTTTTATAACCGAAAGAGCGCCCAATCCGAGGGCAGCGTGTCCCTGTAAGGTAACTTACTCATCCATACTGCAGCTGCCGCTGTCTACCGTAATACTGACATTGTAACCGCATCCTTCGCAATTCAGCTTCTCAGCTGCTGGTAAGGATGATTAGCCTCCCAAATTATTATCATTATTATTATTATTATTATAATAACTTACTCATCCATACTGCAGCTGCCGCTGTCTACCGTAATACTGACATCATCGTGGTCTTCTTCAACTTCATTCAGGAAGTCAAAGCTGTCCAAAGCGTTCTTCACTAACAGACTCATCGAGGAGTCCCGCTTCTTCCTCTCTCGGATTTTCTGAAATAAAAATTAAATTCCGAAATAAAATAAACAGCTAGAAACTCAGTTTTTGTGTCATCACAAAAATAAGGTGTTTGTGTTGCTGATCCTTGAGTTGAGTTTTGTTCTGCATGACCTCCTGACCTCCTGACCTCCTGGCCTCCTGGTCCATGTCCCATGATTCAAGATTGAAGACTTGAGATTCCTAATCGATGGTTGAAGTCACCAGATGGCGGTTTAGGCTTGTTAAGTTTTTGATGGCGTTATTTAATACTATTCAATATCTGTCTTTAAAGGTATTGTACACTTTTGGTAACAGCTCAAAATCAGTGTCCACATTTTGAGTGATAAAACATATGCATGAACAAACAAACCTGTGAAAGTTTAAGCTCAATTGGTCATCGAGGTCACGAGAAAATAGTGAAAAGAGATCTTATGTTTTTTCTGTTTTTTCAAATTATCGCGCGCGATAATTACTACTGTTTTACTCGTTTCTCAGAAACGATAGCATTTTAGGCAGAAATATTTTAAGGAACCCTTTCTACCATTACTTACTTTAAATCATGTAAGTTATGTGTGAATCTGTGAACATTGTGTTTTTCGATCTTACCAATAGTGTACAGGGCCTTTAAGGTGAATGTATAAATATAATAAAAAAAAACAATTTGTGTTGCTTTGTCCAAGAGTTTTGATTTTAGGAAAATATATCTTTTGACACAATGTCACCATAGGATGCTGTGTATGATGATGACGTCATCATAAAATTATTTGAAAAGGCCAAGGGTCATTAGTCATTTCATACACATAAACCATACTCCAATTCCCTTTCACATTAGGGACAGAGCAGAAACTAAGATTTTGACTCCCAAAATGTTGGAAATGGTAGACGCGCTTAAAGCGAGACTGAAAGTGCCAAAACGCTGTTGTTTCAAATAGCCTCGATGTACACACAAAAGAAGCATGCATGCTGAGATACAATATTTTTGCACGGAACATTTTTGTGCTAGATACAATGTTTTTGCAAAATCGAGATACAATGTTTTTGCACGGAACATTTTTGTGCTAGATACAACGTTTTTGCAGAATCGAGATTCAATGTTTTTGCACGGAACATTTTTGTGCTAGATACCACGTTTTTGCAGAATCCAGATTCAACGTTTTTGCAGGGAACATTTTCATACAACGTTTTTACAAAATCTAAATACAACATTTTAACACTGACACGACGATGCACAAAGTTGAAGATCTTAACACCCGACCAGATTGTTTGCGTGATCAGAGCTCATGGAGAAACTGTGGAGCAGAGCGCAACGACTTACCTGAATCAAGTCATTGAGATGTCCGACTTGTTTCTCGAGGCCTCCCAACTCTGTGTACTGGCCCTTCAGGATTTCTAGTAGTCTGTTGACGTTGTGCATTGCTTCGTCTAACGTCAGCGTTGGAGATGTATTGAGGTCAAATGTCTTAGGCAAGGTTGTCTTTGGCGATTTCGTGGACTCGTTCATGCTCTCAGTGAAAGATTTCTGCGATTAAGAACATGAAATAAACGGGTGGAAAATGGTAACAAATATGTGATGCGATCAAGCTAAATGAGTCGTTTGTTGGTAAATGCATTATTGAATAACAGGCCAAAATAGGTCGAAAGGGGTCTACATTTCTATACATCTCTTGGTGTTTCGACTTCCATAACTTTTGAACCAAAGGTGGTATCAACACGGGGTTTTCATATCCTTAAAGCTGAGATTGTACTTCTTTCAAATATATAAAAAAAAACTCGACAAAAGACTCATTTAGCTTGATCGCATCACATATGTCAGAATTGAAAATCTTGGGAGGTCTGAGTGATGGTGGATTTGACAGCCTGTTACCACGGTTACCAAGCATGCGAGCGGGCAGTGGAAAAAATAAAGTGGAAAATCTTTTGGTTGTACAGCTTGTGTGGTGTGTGTTGAGTGGGACGCCACAAACAGCATGTCAGTATCCTGGCTAGGCCCGGCCGGGGAAAAAAAACAGAGCCATGAGAAAAGCGTGGAACAGGAAAAAAAAAAAAAACGTGGCTATCCGCGTAATGTGGAAGTTTTGTATGCCTGTGTTACTTACCGATGGACTGATGATTGACTCAGTGAAAGCTCGTTCTCTTCTACTGTAGGAGTTCTTTGGACTTTTGAACATCTCTTCATTGACGTGGAATGGACTGCAGAATCAAGGGAAATCAACAAGTTTAACCTCTACCTTCATTTATGTGCCTCAATTTGTAATACTTAATTATATATTTACCAGTGTCTGTTTAGCAAGTTTGTTTTTATGCTAAGCAAATTTGTTTTCTCATGGGCTGTATGACTCAGTTCATTGACCTACCTCCATGTGACTACGAGATTGAGTTTGATCGTCCCGTTCTCATTTACGTCTATCGTTAGCGTCTGCGGATCGGCGGTGTAGAAATCAGACGTGTCAAACTCTAGATTGCCGATCACCATGTTGGACCTCGCTATACCACGGACTTCCGTCACCTGCAACAACAAACATCATGATGTATTGTTAAAACTAACGACATAGTACACGATGACTAGAGCAAGCTAGTCGAAACAGTTTGTGTTCGTTACATGACCTTGATTTCGACACAGGACGCCGATAGCGTGAAAAGGCCTACAGATCGGTTAATTGAAAAATAAATTACCTTGATTGTGAGGAAGTCTGCAAGCATTGGATACATCACAATCTCATCAACGTCCCAGCTCTGACTCAAGTCCTTCTCCACTTTGCATTTTGACTTCCATTTTTGTAACCCGTATTTGAAGATGACTTCGAAGACATCCCCTCTGCATACCCTGGCAAACCCTGCAATACCTGACGAGACAAACAAGGAAAGAAACTCATCAGTGTTGTATGGTTTTGAGGCATTGCATGGTGAGGTATCAATGTTTATAACACACCTCTTGCTAGTTCTGTATTCTGGTTGGCTGAAACACGGTCACGTTGGGTTAACTAATATACAAATAATGAATGTTTATGAGTGCAATGGTGCGAATATTTTCATGAGTTGAAAGATGGAATGTTCTTTTCAACAAGGCGGAGCCGAGTTGAATGGAACATTCCATCTTTCAACGAATGGAAATATTCTCACTATCGCACGAATGAAAAACATTCATTATTTGTTTTATACAACATCCAAGTAGATCTTTGTCATTTTGATTTGAGGATACCACTTTCAAAGCAAACAAAGCGTACAACATTTAATTGTGACATTACACAGCTTTCTTTTGGTTTGGCTTGTTTGGATTCAACAGTGACTAAGTGCGTTCTGTACTGCTATTTTCAGACACGCGGGCGCCGTAATGTAGTATGTGCCGTGCAATAGAACAAATCGGATGGAACGAAAAATGCACGGTGAATGGAATGAAAATGCACGGTGAATGACATAGCGTGCAATGGTACGTTTATTTGCTATCACGTGACGGACAATCCTCCAATCAAATGGCAAGGATCTGCTTGGGTGTTATATAAACTTAAATGTTTGACCAATTGCTCTCCATACAATGTTGTTTGACATTTTTGGCATTTACAACTTAGCAACGAAAGCATCGCCGTAAAATGGTTGTTTTGTTGCCATCTTGATTTAAAAAGGCATCCTGAAAAAAATATCTTCTTGCGTGGTAGCTCTCGCCACACCATGGTCAATGGTCCCTGCATGGAGTGTTCATTCACACAGACGATCATGGTGAATTTCACAAAAGGTGTGTTTTGCTGTTGGCTGGTCTCGATCTTGGTCAGGAAAAGACCATGGACCTGTGCTTGGTCAGAGCAGGGCTACATTTCACAGGATGTGGGTTTGTCAATGCTTTGTTCTTGAGACCATGGACCCCCCCCCCCCCCCCGCTGGTTTCCCTTATGTGAAAAGGGCTTTTAAAAGTGTTCTTTAGTAGACAAATTCTTGCAAGTACGTGGACTTGTGAAAAAAATGTTGGCAAATACTCAAAAGTTGTGTTCACCAGTCTGTCCATGTTTGGATGGGACGTACATGTATCTGGTGATGATTTATAAAAATGTTATTGACTTGACCGAAACGAATGATCTCTCTTAATCAATATAGGTTGACTCACCTTCAATTCGGACGATAAACGCCCCCAGATTGGCTTCAAGCTCCGCCTCCATCTGACATAAACTCTGAACAATAACAAGCAAAAAACAAAAGCAGATTAATTCCATTTCCTCATCAGAGATTGCTCGTGTCTGGACCTAGTTTCATTTATTTATTTATTCATTGATCCAGGTTTTAAAAAAAGATTACAATACACATTATACACTACAGAAGATTTAAAGTAGCAATCAGACCAAGAATTAGGGAGAACAAACAAGTGGAAATTTAAATAACAAACAGCAGCGAACTATATCAAAAAGAGCAATCCCTGTTTGAATGCAGCAGCGCACAGCCACAATCATGGGTACACATTTTGTTCGTGTCCATGTTATGAACAACACTTTGAAAACCAGTGATGTAACAGTTATTTTAATGTTGTTTGTAAATTAATTAACCAGCTCTGTGTGAATGAAGAGTAGAAAGTAATCAAGTTTGTCGAATACAAGATCTGCAAAGAGTTACTCAATATTTATGTGTCGTTCATTTGGTGTCTTTGTAACAAAAAGTGTACCCATGATTGTAGCTGTGCAGTATTTTTTAGGTTAGGTTTACCAGCCACCACGGTTCACAAGTCAGATCATTCCTACATGCATAGACCATTGATATTTAACTAGCCATGTAATGAGATTCAGCTTAATGCACTGATGAGTGACTGACTGGAGCCAGAGCTCAACCAATGACCTTGCAGTCAAGTGTCACATGAGTACATGACAGGGTTCTAATGACATGGTGTTCCACGAAAATCTAGGACCCTGTTTACACTAGATTCAGAAAGGTGGATCATGTGAATAGACCTTACACATAAAGTCATTTGAGTAGGGCGCCCTCGCCTAGAGGTCAAAAGGAAGATGTTCATTGGCCAACCCTGTGCGTCGCGCGTACAAATCTGTGCTTTTCCATTGATTAATCATCTGTTTACCTCTAAAATGGCGGCTTGATGATGTCAATGCATAAGGTCCATGGAATGTTTATCTTGGTTTTTAAAAGCCCTACTGTGCAATCTGGAGCATTCTGAATAGTTTTACCTTGAAGATTTTTTGTGAATTTGATCAACAACAAACAAATAAAAATAAATAAATGCTTGTGTATCTGGCCGAAATGTGTGCGTATCGGCACCCAATTCACGTAAATCGGCACCCAATTCACGCATATCAGCCCAATACACCAGCTTGTGCTTTAGGGAGAACCCTACAAGCTGTCTTGGATGAGACCACTGGGGCCTAGAGAAAAAACAACCATGGATTGAAAGAAACTCCAAACAATGACCAGGAAACACAAACGCAAGAAACGCCAGCTCTGGTATGACACAGATGTTTTGCAGCGGTGTGTATCATTGTGGTAGCACGGCCAGCTGTCACAACACACATTGTGTCAGCTAATGAGATCCCCATGTTATTCACAAACACACAACCAGGTCATCCGAGGTCAAATTATGATGCTTCCTGTGGAGTGGTGGAGTTGGTTTTTCTAGTTTATAAGGTCAAAGTAATAAGGACAAATGTGTCAGCCACGTGAAAATATAGAACTTGCATTACCGCGCAGTTTGTTTTTTTAAAGGGAAGGTATCACTCTAAAAATTATTGGCAATACAAAATTACTTGGTTAGAAGTAAAGCAACTTTCGATAGTATAAAGCATTTTGAGAAATATTTCAGTTCAAACTACTGTGTCTATGGAAAAATATGTCAGTTCTTATCCCAAAAAAAATTTGAGTCTGAGAAACGTTTCTGTCAAAAACGTTTCTCAGATTGCGTAATTCCTATTAGGGATAATTCTTTATGCGTGGACATAATCGCTGTGAATTTTTTGCGATATTTCAATAACGCGACCACCTGTTGAAATGAACTTTTCAAAGGTTAGTTTTATTGTATATATCTACATTTATATAGGATTAAAACAACTAAGCAGTCCCAAAAACCAAAGGTATACTTTGCCTTTAAGCAGCCCACCCTGACAGGGCTCACCTTCGACACTAGCCCGGCTAAACTGTCTAGTAAAAACTGCTACAGGCTAGTAAACACCACTTCTCAACTCGGCCTGTGGTCCACAAAACACTGTGCAATCTACTTGTTTCAAATGTTTACGTAACTACGCAAAAGCTTGCCCCAAAACCATGTGACCTAGTAACTGTCTCTGAGGAATTCAAATTTTAAGCGGTAACATTTGACTAAGCAAGTCATTGTACCAGACATTGTTCAAATCTACCTCGTAAATGGCTTTTGCTAAAATGGCGAGACTCTGGTCATTGAATATGCAAATGGTATGCAAATATGCAAACGGTATGCAAATATGGCCCTCAATGTTTGAAGGCAGGATATACGTTTGGTAATTGTGAAAGACTAGTATCCTCACTTGGTGTATCCCAACATTTGCATAAAATAACACACCTGTGAAAATTTGGGCTCAATTAGTCATCAAAGTTGCCCGAAGATAATGAAAGAAAAATACACCCTTGTTGCATAGGACTGTATGCTTTCAGATGCCTGAAAATATGAAGCCTTTTTCAGTTTCAAATATTTTAGGGAGAAACTACGTCTTTCTCAAAAACTACAATACTTCAGAGGGAGTCGTTTCTCACAATGTTTATACTATCAGCAGCTCTCAGGTGCTCTTTATACCAAGTAAGTTTCTATGGTAATGTATTTCTTGAGTGATTACCAAAAGTATCCACTACCTTTAATTAGCCCTGTTTATAATTAGTCTATTATTTCAAGGCTTACCTGTGTACAATCTCTAAGTCCACCCTGTGAGTGTGACTAAGCAAGTCATTGTACCAAATATTATTCAAATCTAACTCGCAAATGGCTTTTGCTAAAATGGCGGGACTCTTGTCAATGAATATGCAAATATAATGCAAATATAGCCTCCAATGTTTAACTAGCACTGTTTATAATTAGTCTATTATTTTGAGGCTTACCTGTGTACAATCTCTAACTCCAGCCTTGGCCTCATTGCTTGGTTCTTTAGAATGAGGAAGTCCTGTATCTGCGTAGGCTTTCACAACATTCACTGCACCTAAAAAATACAACAACACAACACAAACATAACTACATGGAGTTGGGCTAGGACAATTATCCGGTCAGAGGGAAAGTATCTGATTGATAATCGCTCTAAACATTAATGGCAATACAAACTTACTTGGTTTGAAGTACAGCAATTTTCGGTATTATAAAGCATTTGTACACATGCTTTAACCGTAAAAAAAACAAAAACCCATTGAACTCCGTTTCCAAATTTCCTTAATAACGTTTAAAATGAAGCCTACAGTAAAACAAACCTGAGACCTTCCCTTCCTTTATCTTTAAACCCAAGACAATACCCAGGGAGAATGATCATCTCTTTTGTTGGTTGGAATGTGTCTTAACTTAATCCCTCTTAACTTAATTATCAACCAGTATGTTTGTGGCATTACATGGCCGAGCGGTCTAGTTCACCGGATTGTTGTCGGCAGCAGAGTGTGGGTTCGAATCCTGGTCATGACACTTGAAGCAAGGCACTTAACCATAATTGCTCTGTAAAAGTTGGGAAGGTAGTGCATTCTGCTCTACCCAGCCAGGCCCCTAGTGGATGATACCCATGCCTACATCCTTACGGACTGTGAAGGGGGTAACCTGTTTCAGCCCCAGGAGTAGGTGGCAACATGCCCCTGGTGACGTTGATTTGGGTCAACAGCCCAAGCCCTCACCTTGAAGTGGCCGTCCGGCCTTGTGAGTTAGGCGATATCTCATAAAAAATATATACGTTGTTTACGCGGCCATAAAAAAAAGTGTTCTAAAATATTAAGAGCACATTAGAGCTGCTCTTAAAAGATTGTTGATGGGCAAGTAAATGTCAAAGACCAGTATCCGCACTATGTGTATGTGATCCAATATAAAAATATAACAAACCTGTGAAACATGAAGCTTAAACCGGTCATCGGAGTCACAACAAAATAGTTTTTAAAAAACCTCATATGTTTTTAGTGTTTTCAAACAACAGGTTTTGGACTCACCAGATCATAACTAATCGTTTTACTCATTTAAAAAAAATAATAAATTGCATTTAAAAGCAAAAAGAAATATTTAAAGGAACATTACAGAATTGGTAAGAAAAAAAACTATACTTTTGATCACAGATTTACATAAAACTTACACGGTCTAATGATGATGATAGCAAAAAACATCCCTTGAAATATTTCTGTCTGAAATGCCATATTTGATGAGAAATGAATAAACAGTTTATGTATATATGGTGGATTACATAAAGTGCTTACACTACCAGCAACTGTTTTGTTAGCAAAAACCAATTCTGTAATGTTCCTTTAAGGGAATTTTCCACCATGACCCTCTTTACACCAAAGCGATGAACAAGTCTGTGACTTGGGCAACATTTAAAACTTGGGGAAAAAAAATTGTTTTCGTTTTCGTTTCCTTCTGCTTAACTACTCAGCAAATATTTGGCATGAACCGCCTTTACCTTCTCGGACTTTGAGTTCTTTATCATATTGTTCATGAACTTCCTCAACCTTGGCAAGATGGAACTGTAACTTCCTGAAAGTCAAACAAATCAAAACATTCGTTTTAATTTAAAGGATGTTTGCAAAACAACAACATGTTTACAGGACTCTTGGCGTAGTGAGTATACAGTGCTTAAATACACATTGGTGAAGGGCGAAAACTAAATAATAAAAAGCCGTGTTCCCATTGCACAGTCACCTTTGACCTTTGAAGGATATGACGTGCCTGTGACGTAGTTTTTTTCGCGCGCTGAATTTGTTCCCATTGGACTTTTTAGCGGCCCTGATGAGTTACCGTGGCTTTACGGAAGTCTTCGGCGACCTCTTTCGGCCTGTTATAGTTTTACATCACGGTCGCGGTAAGTTGACAGTGAGACTTAAGTTATCACACAAGCGCGAGTGGAATACAAAAAAAAAAAGCACTTCTGCGTCCAATATCCAACTCAGACACGCTATATTTGCCGTAGTCCCGAGTGTGCGTGTGATAAGGAAATTATCTTCAAGCTAACTTGACGCCCGTATAGATGGACGACGCATCGCTGTACATGAGAAAAAAAGTGCCAAAGTGCCACACTTGAATTTATACTGACTGTAGCTGTACTTTATGCGTATAGCTTATAAAAGCGCAATACGCGGAGTTAGCCCAGCGCAATACGCAGAGTGTGATATGAGCAGTGCAATATAGGTTTGTAACACACTCCTTGTTGTTGTAAATTGACCAATTAGAATCGAAGATTCAATCCTGCTTGAAGAAAACATTTTATCCCTGACCCCCATGCAAAATTAACATCTCACTGTGCTCATTCAAAATAAAGTAAACAACTTTTGATCAACAACATGCTTCCCACCACCAGCAATGTTTTCTACTGCTACTCTTTTTTCTGTCTTGTATTTGTAAACAACTGTTTTTTTGTGTCTTTTTTAATCCGTGTAAATTTTTCAGATTTGAACCTTTTATATATATTTTTAAATATTTCCTTAATTTTTTTTTTTTCAATCTGGGTTTTAATACTTCTTGTACATTTGTAGATTGCTTTTATAGTCAAGTCCTGTATTTGCATGAATTTTGTGCAACTTCAAACTTGCTACTTTTTTTTATTTCCTGTGTTGTAAACAACCATTTTAATGCATTAAGGTCTAGATTTCAGTTTGAGGAGGGGGGGAACATTAATTCTCACAACAGCAACAAATTAGCTTAAGAATCATCCATAATTAAAATTGATCTAAAATTGCCAATGTTAGTGAGTCTCCTATCCTATCGACGATGTGACCTGTGACATCACATGTTTACAAAAGAGCCACAGAGCCTGGACTTCCTGCAGGCACGATTTGTACACAGCTCAATGGAAGAAAGCATAAAATCTTATATTTTATGGAGATTGCACCGTCTAATTCTTATCAACTGTTGATATGATGAAAGGGGGCACATCTAAAAACTTGTCCAGCTTTTACTTTCATAACTCTTGGTTTTATGTGGAAATTATGACACAAAATGTCAACTTTCCCATAGGACCAGTGTAGTATCTTGCCTGCCAGAATACTCAAAGAATGTACAAGGTCCCACTTATTGTAAACAACATTCACATGGTCTATAGTTTCCACCATATGGACAATTTCTAGGAAAGTTGTTCCCTTAAAAAATAACAACAAAAAAATACAAAAGTGCATGACCCTTATGATCTGGGCCCAGCCTCCTCAGGGAACCACAACTATTCCTTAATTTAGAACAGAGTCTGACCTCATTGGCCAAACCTTGAAGACGACAAACCCTCAAGATCTACTCTGGGGTCAGTAATTCCCCCTAGGAATATGAAATTACAACAACAGGATGTAGAGATACACCTGTGTGTGGTTAGGAGTTATGAACATCCATCAAAAAAATACTTCCGGATTATTTTGGCTTTAGGATGAATGAAAAAGGAACATGGACCAGTTTCTTGGAGCTAATGAAATGTATTATACAGGATTGGTAGAGCTGACAAATAGTCATAGACAGTGTTCATTTTTTGTGTGATCAACCGTACACATGAAATAACACACATTCTATTTTTTGCATCCCTGTGAAGACATCTTTTGTTCTTTCCTTTGTCCCTGTAGTTAATGAACCTCCCATAGACTTTGTACACAAAATTCCTTGTGGAGCAACCCAGTCTTTAGAATTTCCCTATGGAGACTCTCTGTTATCTCTTTTCTGTTTTGTTCTCGGTCTCCATAAGGTAGTGAAAATGAAATCACCTGTACAAATTTGGGCTTATAATCCGTTTGTCAGTCAGGAGAAAATAGTGAAAAACCATGCACGATTGTCAGCATGTAACAAATTGTCCTAAAGTTTTGGCCAATAAATCAGCATTACTGTGTCCAAACCAATATATGACCTGACCTTTAAGGCCTTCATTATTATTATGATTATCACTTTGCGAATATCACAACACGTAAAAGAAAGATCACGTTTTCCTTTGTGACCTAGCCCAGCTTTAACCCGATTATTAATTAGGCATTAGGAGCAACGCTCGGAACACCTCTTGTGTTATTCTTCTTCTTGTTATTATAAAACTGTCACTTTAAAGGAACATTACAGAATAGGTAAGAAAAAAACTTGTAAAATATACTTTTGATCACAGATTTACACAAAACTTACACAGTCTAATGATGATGATAGTAGAAAACATCCCTTGAAATATTTCTGTCTGAAATGTCATATTTGATGAGAAATGAATAAACTAATTTTCCGATTGGAGTTAATCGCTCAGTGAGCGTTTTATTCATTTGTTGAATCTATATGATTTTCATGCAAATGTGTAATCGGTTTTTCACTATTTTCTCGTGACCCAGATGGCCGATCGATCTCAAACTTCTACAGGTTTGTCAGTTTATGTATATGGTGGATTACACAAAGTGCTTACACTGCCAGTGCCAGCAACTGTTTTGTTAGCCAAAACCAATTCTGTAATGTTCCTTTAAGGACTGTGTGTCCCAAACCACCCCTTTAAAATCCCAGCAGGGAGCCTGTTGTGGCTGGTGTCTAGTCTACAGCACTCCACAGCTAGTAAACTTAGCATACAATACAATAAGGTAACACGATATGAAAAAAAACATCTCCTATTTCAGTTGTACTCTTCCATCTGCAAACACAATCAACCACAATTGAGAGCTACCGAAAAAAAGTGGATGTAATTTAAAGACTTGCAAACAAAAACCACTATATTTTCATTTTGGATGATTTTGTTTAATAGACCAAATTTTAACCTGCGGCAACACATGTTTGGGTGCTCCACTATAGAAGGCCAGTCCTTCTCTGGATGTCATCCCCCATGCATACTGTATTGTATTGTCTGACTAGTTTTTATACTTTCTGTATTGATCATTTATCTTTATTTATCTATAACTATGTTTGCAAGTATTAATGGAAATAAAACAAACAAAACAAACAAACATGTTTACATGGAATAGTAATGTAACAACAGTAACAGCAACAAACAATTTCTATCATTATACATGTATATCAACAACGGAGCGCGTCACCGCGGTGCAGTGGTAGGACTGCAGGACTTGCAAGCACCAAGGTTGTGGGTTCGAATCTGGCCAGGCGAACCGCTGATTTTTAAAATGACTAGAAAAAGTATTGTCCGCTTGTTTACTGAATCACAATTTCTTGATTTTTGCAGTTCGTAATCAAAGACGTTAAACCAATGTTTGTATGAGAGAGATTGGCTGTTGCCAGCTTGGTGTTTATGTCCCCTTGTGGGAGCTTTGCCGATTCCCTTGTTGGGAAGATCATCTAAACCAAACAAACAAACAAACAAACCAACAAACAAACAAACACCCAACAAACAAACAGCACAAGCAAACAAACCTTTGTTTACATTTACAAACAGAGTGACCTTGTTAATCCCAGGCTCTTTCTGGCAGGCAAGATACTACACTGGTCATATATGAGAAATTTCTATTTTGTGTCATAAATTTCACAAGAGTTAGGGGGCAGGGCAGGGGAATGGATTCAAATTGACATTAACCCTCTTATATGTTCAAGGTGTTGAATCACCATTAACTCAATTAAGCTTACCTGATATATCTTTCTGCAACTTTGATTTGCTGTGGAAAGAAAGAAAGAAAGAAAAACAAGAAATAAAAATGGAGGTGAGTGGATTCCATTCGTGGTTTCAGTACATTCCCCTACCTCTCCTTGAGGACACAATTTTTTACAAACTCATGCTGCATTCTTGTTTTCTGTCAGAATGACCAGAGTTCTTTCTGCCCACAGTGGTCGGTGCTGGATCTCCCCCCCCCCCCCAGCACTCAAGATTCCCCAACCACCACTGGCAGAATTTTCTGTTTCCGACCACCACAAATTTAAAATTGTTTAATTACACTTGCAATTTCCTTTCAAAGGTTTTCAACGAAATGTAAAATTAGGTATTTACCAGTAAAAATGGTATCCAAAGCCATTAATTTTGAGTACTTCTTTGATTTGAGTCTATTTATATGATCTACCGTGTAACTGATCCATCTCGCAATGGTTTCCTGGGAAACATTTTTCCACCACTAAAGAAATCCTGGGCAGAACCCTTAATGACTATAGGCCTTTTGCGCCACAGCACCTTGTAAACCATTACATGGTGCTACGTAAAGGAAAAAGGGTCCCATACTTCAAAAACGTAGCTGCACATTATACCTTGCAGGAAAAATACTGAGCGCTTTGAGACGCCCATCGGACGTGATAAAGCGCTATATAAGAACTCAGTATTATTATTATTATTATTATTATTTTCACAGCGATTGATGCTGAAAGTTTGAATGGCCCTTTTCACAGCTCTGATTGGTTTCAGAAGTTACACAGTTTCACTCCCATTGTTGACGTAAGCAATTCAGCTCAGCTTTCACATTGCCTGATAGGGAAACAGTTTGTTCGCGTAATTCTCTACAAAGGTCAAATACCCTTAACCATTATCCCCAGCAGGATTGGTTTCGACATAGATCGAGTGACTCTACTTTTGGTCGACACCGGATTGAAATGTTGTACAGTGAAAAAGTCAGTCAAACCACAGAGAAAGGACACGACCACAGGTTCAAACTTACATGTACACAGAATGGGACCCCCTGTCCAACAGAGAATTCGTTGTGGTGTGAAAATGCCTTAAAGGTACAGGATTGGTAGAGCTGACAAAATTGTGACAGAAAGTGTTTATGTTTTGTGTGATCAACCATGAAATAACACACCTGTGAAAATTTAGGCTGAAACCGGTGTGTGAGTCATGAGGAAATAGTGAAAAACCGTACACAATTTTCAGCAAGAAAACTACACTGTCCTTAATTTTGGGTTTAGTTACAGTTTTCTTGAACATGACTTCATTTCAGAAGGAAAATATTTCACAGAAAAAAATAGTTCTAGTATGATCATCAGTTACTTTGTTAACTACATGTGTAAAACAGCCGGTAATTTTGTAAAGTCAATAATTTGGTTCTACAAAATGGCAGACCGTATTGGTTCAAAAAGTAAAAGGGAAACCACACAATTCCGAAGGATATTTGTGTGGACCGTTATATTCTACTTTTAAAACATCTTTCCAACCATATTCATTTCATAACAAATGCTTTTTATAGCCAAAAGTGCCCAATCCGAAGGCAATGTACCGGTACCCCTTTAACCCTAGCGGCTCCCTGTAATAAATGTGTATAATGCCATGCATTTCAGCCGTAAATAATTACTATTTTTACAAATTCTAGAAACAATGACAAACTGATAATTTTTAACTTACTTTGTCCAAATTGTAGTGAAAGCCCTGTAAGAAAGAAAGAGAAAAAAGAAAGAAAAAAAACATAAGCAAAGTTTTCAAATGGACCAGCAGTGGAAATTTGTTTTAAATGATATTCGATAGGACATCTCTAAAGCACTGGGCCCAATTTCATAGAGCTGCTTAAACAGAAAATATTGCTCAACACTTGTCTGTTAAGCAGAAGGAGCATGATACCAGTCACAAATTGTACATGTGATATGGCTGGTAACCCTCCTGGTGAGCATAACTTTGTTGTGCTTAGCTGCTTTTGGTGCTTAAGTGGCTCTATGAAATTGGGCCTTAGTGTGGCAGGAGTTTCTGTTCCCCTAAATTCTGTCCCCCCATAAGGCAAATTGTGTAAAATTTCGTCGAATAGCGCCCTCTTCTGAATCAACCACTTTTAGCCTGATGGGGGAAACACAGGTTCGCTCGGCCCCAGCGGCCTATCCAGGACCGCTGGGATGGGCTAATCAGCTTGCACAGATTCTTGTTCAGGAAGTACGTCATGCGTGCAGTGCTTGCAGTGTGATGCATGATGGGACTGAGCATTAACCAATGAGCGTGCTTGATAAGTTTGCCCATCCCAGCGCCTTTGGTTTTAAGGCAAGGCGCTGGGGACGAGCGAAACACACAGGGACAAGATCCCTTTACATAGGTATAATAATAGGCCTTATAAATTTTAATTGTTATGTTATGTTATGTTATAGGTATCCACCACAGTTGGTTACCTGGCAAACCACTTCTCTTTAAAGGCAGTGGATGCTTTGGGTATCAAGAAATACATTTCCATAGAAATTGACTTGGTATTAAGGAGCACCTGAGAGCTGCTGATATACATGTAGTATAAAACATTGTGAGAAACGACGCCCTCTGAAGTAATGTAGTTTTTTGAGAAAGGGGTAATTTCGCGCTAAAACATTTGAATCTGAGAAAGTCTTCAGGCATGAAGCCTTTTTCAGGCATTTGAAAGCACACAATTCTATGCAATAAATTTTTTCTTTCTTTCATTATTTCTTGCAACTTCGATGACCAACTGAGCTCAAATTTGTAAACGTTTGTTATTTTGTGCACATGTTGGGATACATGTACACCAAGTGAGGATACTGGTCTTTGACAATTACCCAAAATATACCCAGGGCTCGAAATTGACACTGGACCGCTGGCCCGAGGCCAGTGATTTTAGCATCGGGCCAGTAAACTCATGTCCCTACAAGTCCGGCGGTCTTGTGTTTGTGTTCAAATGTTGACTTCAGTCTGATAAATACAATTCTGTTAATTATCAAAGACTGCTTATCATTAATATTCAAATAAGATAAATCTTCTCTTACTGCTTTTTCAAATTCAATTATTAACCTGTGTAGGCATTTTTTCTTCTCACTTCAATTCTGGTCTTGTACTCAAAATTCCGGTCCAGTAAATATTTTGAGGCACAAGCCCTGCAGTCTTGTAGGTTTTTCCCCAAAATTCTAGCCCTGTATACCCTGCCTTTAAGAACAGTGCAATGGGGTCTTGCATTACTAACAGGGTACCAACAGCTTTAATCGGAAGGGCGCAGCAATAATCAGACACATGCAACTGCAGTTTGTCAAAATTAGAGGGAAGTTCCAGACACATCCAGACTTTGTCCTCTGTGTTTTTCAACTTTCAGCGGCCAGCTGAGAATCCCAACATGTATGAGGAAATCAACTGATCAGCTTAAAAAGTTGCATGTCTGCATAAATGGTTTCAAGTGTCTTGCTGAAGGGCTCGAACCCACAGTCTGCTGATCACAATACCAGGGCTCAATTTCATGGCTCTGCTTACTGCCAAAGTCTGTGCTTGCAATCACCATTCTTCGCTTACAGGGCAAAGCGTCAAATTTCTGCGTAAGCAAAGCATGCCAAGTAATGTCGAGTACGCACGCCCAGTGAGCAAAAATTCCCTGCTAACCTGTGAAATATGATTGATATGAGCACGGAATTGCCAGCTTTCGTAAGCGTCGATTCTTTGCAGAGCCATGAAACTGGGTCCAGAACTCGAGCCTGGTGGTGTGCTACATGTAGACCGCTCGGCAACAACACATGTATGCAAGTTTATTTCTTGCAAACTAACCATTCAGTTACAGCGAGAGTCTCAGGTGCAGGAAAGTGTTTGAGTGAAAAAGGCAGGCCAGGAATTACACGGAGGCCACGAAGGCCATGGCTACTGTTGCCCTGGTCCTGGCCTTGGTGCCCCTTCAAGACTTTCCCATAGAATTTAAGATTTTCCAATAGTAGTGCCCTTTACAAAATGAAAATGGCCTTGCCCCCTCTCCAAGATGAGATTCCAGGCCTGAAAGGGAGAGCGTAAAGTTTTGGGTACAGTTGACTTGAAAAACAAACTAAAAATATTGGGGGAAAACAATTTTATAATTTGTTGCAGATTGCATCATCTTACCTGTCTTGATGTAGTGGTGGAGGGATCATGTTGATGCTGTTTCATCATCTCAAGTTTCTCCTTGCTCACCTCAATAGTATCCCTACATGAAGAGAAAATAGTTCCGGTGAGAAGATGTAACCAAACAATTCAACTGAGAAAGCGGCATAATCTGACATGGGCCTTTTTTTTCGGAACAATAGTTTTGGCTTTGGCTCAAGTTTGCATTCCGGCTTAGGCAATGTTTGCCAAGAAATTGTTGTGCTTCCCCGCCCACTTCCTTTTTAGAGGCCGACTCCTTTTTTTTTTTAAGGATCAATTTTTATGATCTCTGGCGAAAAAAATAAATTCTAAAATACATAACATCGTGTTTTTTTTACTTGAGCGCACCAAAAAATCACACAGAAAAAAGCAGGCAGCCAACTTGAAAAATATATCCCGGCTGTTTGTCTTGAAAGATGTGTCATGCGGCCATAAAAATTTGTAAAAAAAATTAAAAGGCCTGCCGCCTCCTTTTTTTCCAAAAGGCAGGATGCTAACCATGTTTTTTATTTTATTTTACCTACGAAGCCCTGTACAGAAATTGCACATAAATGACTGACAGAACCTACTGTATGTAAGCTGGAACCAGGCAAGGCAATAGCCAAAATCTTTCAAAAAAGGCCATGGATTCCTTGTCACTTTATCAGATGCCAATTTCTATAGACCTAAGTTGATAAACAAACTGCATTGGTTGGCATGGATGGCCAAATGTTGGCAAAATATTCAATCTTGTTGACAGATATTGTGACAAAATTCAACATTTTCTACACAACATTTTTACACATTTAAGATCTCATGTGAACTCAATTTCCTTATTGATTGAAAACATTTTAAATGCATTGCAGCAAAAGATCACTTGTTGCTGTTTGCGTTCAAGCTGGTCTTTAAGCTCTTTAATCTTGCAGTCAGGAATAACCAGATAATTGATATTACTAATTATAACTCCCCTTTCAAATATTCTGCCTTTTGATTGGTTTAGAGCGCGTCACATGATATGTCTTAGTTTTACTAGAAACCGCGCGATACTATCACATGGCAAACGATGTACATCGCATGCAACCAATGAACTAAACCCATATCAACAGCAGCTGCTTGGTACCTAGATAAGTCGTATGTTGGTTTGATTTTTTGTTGCATGCAGGTCTTTAACTTAATAATACAATATCTAAAAAAATTGGGGGTGTTATAAAACAAATATTGACTGCTTTTACTCGTGCTATGGAAACTACGACTCCCTCAGTGATCCATGGAGCATTATATTTTCCAGAGGCGGGGATCACCTCGGGAGTCATAGTATACCGTGTACCGTGTACCGGGGATCACCGAGAGTAACTAGTTTTACTATGCCACGAGACAAAGCAGTCAATATTTTTTTATAACACCTCTTCCTTTGATTCTATCTGTATACTTTTTAAAATCAAATTAATTCACTCTTACGTACATGTACGTGGCAATCAATCGTCAAACAAGAACTGTAAACTCTTACGTTGAAATACCGAGTTTTGACAAAATAAGAGGGTACCAGACTACTGCTGTTACGTTCGTTCTCTAAACCGTATTTCAAATGCACACATTTTGTTCATTACACCGGCTTCGAGGTTGTCAAGCAGCTCGTTTAAATCAATGTTTGAAGTCAATGTAGTCAGGGTACCAGGGTATCCTCGCACTAGTACATCAGTTGCTAGGCTATCGTTGAATAGTTCGTTTGGTCGGTGAACATGTACATGAGTAAGAATACACAACATCATGTGACACGCTCTCGGCCAATCAGCAGATAGAATCAAAGAAAGGGGTGTTATAATTTTAACCATAGTACTCGAAGCAGTCAATATTTGTATAATAGAGTATTTGGTAAGACGCGATGAGTAGACTTACTTTAAACCTTTCTTGAGGCTGTCTAGGATGGTGTGCATCCGTTGTGGTCTAGGTTGGCGTGGCATCCTCAACGGTTGATTCCCAGAAGATGTTGTCATCTTCTGTTTACCACGGCGATCTTTGAGCCTACCCTGTCTGCCAGGGCTACCAAACCCGCGTAGACCCTGAAACCCAGAAAACATAGAAACAACAGCAGTTAGAATAATAGTTGGAATAGTAGGGGAATTGTGAGGGTAGATCTGTTACAGAAGGCGGAGCTTTTGGGAACAGCGAGGATCCTGAGAAAGACCCTTGAGATCTAAGGCTACGGGACGTAGCCTGACTCGAGGAGTTACCGGCACAAAGGAAAAAGACATCTTTTTTGGCATGATAAAATTAAAAAATCAATAAAAAAATAATAATAATATTGCTCAGTTCTTATGGTGTAAACAGTCGAGAGCGTAAATTGACGATTCCAAAATAAATTTGTTGTCTCTTTGATTTATACTTGGTTAATGTCGCGAAATACAATAGGCTCGGGAAAATGACTGGTAATCAACATGCAACATGTAGCGATTTTCACACTAGCTGTGCGGATACCAGTCAAACCAGCATGAAACAATGTTGACCTTTGATGCCCAAGAAGTCAAAGGTTACACTGTGTGAAAGGTCCTGTCCGAAGTTGACCAACGTCCACGGTCACGACAACTGGCGGCTGAGACCGAGGACCCTAGTTTGCGTTCGTCGTGTGAAAAGGTCTATGAGTAATATTCCAAGCACGGCAAGACTTTGTACTGCATCTCTGTCACTTCCCAATGGCACAGCAATGAGAAACCGAAAAACAATCAAAATCGGCCGAGTCCAATTTCATGGCTCTGCTTACCGCGGAATTCTGCGCTTACAGCGAGCACCCTGTAAAGTGCATGATTCCATGCCCAGAACTTCGCTGTAAGCAAATTGGAACCTGGATCAGCTGAAACACTGCATGTTGTACTCTAGGCACTACAACATCGTACAATGGTAAAGACACTTAAGACAACATTGTACAATGGTAAAGACACTTAAGACAACATTGTACAATGGTAAAGACACTTAAGACAACATCGTACAATGGTAAAGACACTTAAGACAACATCGTACAATGGTAAAGACACTTAAGACAACATTGTACAATGGTAAAGACACTTAAGACAACATTGTACAATGGTAAAGACACTTAAGACAACATCGTACAATGGTAAAGACACTTAAGACAACATCGTACAATGGTAAAGACACTTAAGACAACATCGTACAATGGTAAAGACACTTAAGACAACATTGTACAATGGTAAAGACACTTAAGACAACATCGTACAATGGTAAAGACACTTAAGACAACATTGTACAATGGTAAAGACACTTAAGACAACATCGTACAATGGTAAAGACACTTAAGACAACATCGTACAATGGTAAAGACACTTAAGACAACATCGTACAATGGTAAAGACACTTAAGACAACATCGTACAATGGTAAAGACACTTAAGACAACATCGTACAATGGTAAAGACACTTAAGACAACATCGTACAATGGTAAAGACACTTAAGACAACATCGTACAATGGTAAAGACACTTAAGACAACATCGTACAATGGTAAAGACACTTAAGACAACATTGTACAATGGTAAAGACACTTAAGACAACATCGTACAATGGTAAAGACACTTAAGACAACATTGTACAATGGTAAAGACACTTAAGACAACATCGTACAATGGTAAAGACACTTAAGACAACATTGTACAATGGTAAAGACACTTAAGACAACATTGTACAATGGTAAAGACACTTAAGACAACATCGTACAATGGTAAAGACACTTAAGACAACATCGTACAATGGTAAAGACACTTAAGACAACATTGTACAATGGTAAAGACACTTAAGACAACATCGTACAATGGTAAAGACACTTAAGACAACATCGTACAATGGTAAAGACACTTAAGACAACATTGTACAATGGTAAAGACACTTAAGACAACATCGTACAATGGTAAAGACACTTAAGACAACATCGTACAATGGTAAAGACACTTAAGACAACATTGTACAATGGTAAAGACACTTAAGACAACATTGTACAATGGTAAAGACACTTAAGACAACATCGTACAATGGTAAAGACACTTAAGACAACATTGTACAATGGTAAAGACACAAATGCGTGAACGAACTTAGCTTCAACATACTTGAACATACGTGGCATCCATCATTCAATCAATTAAACGCTAAGCTCCACTTCAATGTTGAAAAGTGTGCAATATGCTTTGTACCACCACAGAAAATCCCAACCATCACAAAGTGACACAAATAACTCTCTGGCCGAAGCAGCAAGAGAAGGTGTAGTGTGTCCTCACAGGTACATGTACATGTACATATGTAGGCCTAACCATGGAACAAGGAAGTTTCAGTTGACACTGACAGCATCATAAGACACACTACAATGTCCATGTGTAACAGAAACCTGCATTGTTTGTACACCTATAAATGGTTTGCTGACACATGTCATGTACACACTTACACTCTATTGTTAAACTGCCAATTAATATTGCCAAATAAGTTTCTGGGAAAATATCCAATAAGCACATCTACTTAGTACATGTATGCTGAACTAGTTTCGTAGAGTGAAGGTCATCTATTAAAGTAAAAATAATTTAACTACATGTGTGATGTACTTCCGTGTTTTTCGTTTTGAGTTTTAATTACATCTCCTTTAGTTGATAACTAAGGCCAAGTAAAAAAGAATACCAGTTGATCGTCCAGATTTTTTCAAAAAGGAGGATGATGGCCTTCTTATTTTTTGTTTTTTATTTCTTTCGAAGGTGGCCGCCGAGCATTTTTATTCAAACTGGCCACCAATTCTTCAGTTTAACTTCACCACTTACTTACTGTAATTACAAGTTCTAAAAGATTGGTAAGTTTAATGAAAAATACACAGAAAATGTGTCTTTTGGAAAAAAAATAAGTAAAATAAAAAATAATAATAAAAAGGATGCGGCCTCAAAAAAAGGATGAGGGAGGGGACGACCAACTGGTATTTTTTTTTTATTTGGCCTAATGACTAATAGAAGGAAATGGTTGAAGTTTATTTCAGTATGGAATGTTCAGACGTCATTCCATACTGCGTAGCTTCCTTCTCTTGTTTACTAGATACAGTTGGTTGGTCAGTGGATAACACAGAGGCACTCCACCAACAATGAAACGTCATGATCTGGTCCCTTAGAGTTACAACTATAGAGGGAGCATTCATTGTAGTCTGGGTTCCAAGATACTCCTGTTATGTGATCACAGGCCTGGAATTACACGGAGGCCATGGCCTCTGTTGCCCTTCCTTGTCTTGGCCCTTACTATACCAAACCTGTGAAAAGCTCAATCAGTCTTCGGAGTCGCGAGAAAATAGTGAAAAAAAACCTGTCATGTTTTCACTGTTTTCAAACTCAGGTGTTGAACACGCATGATAAAGACCATTTTTCTCAAAACTATAGCAATTTCAAGCAAAGTTATTTCAAAATAAGTTTTCCACCATGACCATCTTTATACCATGTAAACAATGTGCAAATCTAGGTGAACATTCATATTTTCAATCTTACCAATGTATTCAACACCCTTTAAACCCCTGCGTGACACCATAAAAAAAAAATCAGCACGCTGAGGCAATCGGACAGTAGGCTACTGTCCGTTTGTATTAGCGTGTAATTAATTGTTGTGGAGAACCCAATCACTTTCAAGTGGCCCAAAATCTTTAAATATAGACCCTTTTGACTAAATAAATCAACTCCAAGCGGAATAGGCCTACTGACTATTTTTTTTTTTGATGAGCCCACATTTGTCTCTGTGTAGATTTGATACCTCTTAACTTCCCCTGCCTCTTCAACTCATGGAAATAACTCATGTACAATTCCTATAGGAATTCCGGGAGAGCTGGTCATTGATGGATTTTTCGGGGTAAAAAAGACCCCGGATATATAGTAACAAAAACAAGACATTTACCATGCTATTTGGCTAGGTGTATGGGGAATTTTGAATGTTGGAAAAACATAAAATAAATGGCGCAGTACTGATTATTTTAATTAAAAACGGACAGTTGATCACAGTACGATGGCATTACGCAAGTTTTTTTTAATAAGACCAGATGCCTTTCAGCAGAAAAAAACAAGACAACTGCACTTTAAGGGACATGGTAGGTTGATTTCCATACACTACCCTGACTGCTAACCGGTCATTAACATTTCCATTAATCACCGACAATCCTTTTTCAGCTGTCCTTTTTTTTTTAATTGCATATTTACGAAGTGCATAGTGTTTCGATGCATTAAAGGTACATAGGGTCATATATTTGGTAACGATCAATTATGACCCAGACAAAAAATTGAGTAATCTTATACAATTTTTAAATCATGTATTAATTAAAACCCTCCTACTCTCAGTGACTCTAGGCAACATTTTCCAGTGAGTTGACCAACCATTTGTAACCATTCGACTGCCAAGGTTGTGTACGGTGGCACAACTGTGCACAGAACTAACTGTGTACTGTGTACATGCATTCCCTCATGGTATCATATTGCAGGCTGGCATAGTTTATCTATCATTCAAGACCACAGTGAATGGTATTGAATGGTCAGACAGCAAGAGGGTTAAGTGCACCACCTACTGTACAATTAATATCTTAGCACACTTTACATTTGTAAAGAGCATTTTTATCCAAAAGCCTTCTCTGAAAGACACTATCACACACACCCCCCTCCTGCAAGACCTACATAATCACGTCGCGTGAGAACTATAAGGTCCTTAACAAACGTGATGGACAAAAGGTCGTTAACAATTTTTTTTTAAAGCCTATAAACAAAAATAATAAAATACAACTATCAGAAATTAATGTTTCCTTATGAAAATCAATTTTCAGATTTTCATAAGGAAACATTAATTTCTGATAGTTGTATTTTATTATTTTGTTTTATAGGCTTTAAAAAAAAATTGTTAACGACCTTTTGTCCATCACGTTTGTTAAGGACCTTATAGTACTGAGCCGACGAATTATGTAAATGGTTTTACCTCATGGAGGGAAGAGTGGTTGGGAGGGGTTAGGGGGTGACGTCAATGCAACAACACCCCGCATTCCTGGCACCCATCCCAGAAAAAAAAAGCAGTTACATCCTAGTTACAATGCTAGTCCAACAAACAACCACACAACAAACATCAAAACTGAAAGTTCCTGAACATGCCAAGCACAACTCGATCCTTTTTTCAGATACCAAGCTCGAAGACTACATTATTGCCTGTTTGTAGTACACAAAACTTGTCGCATAGCAACACTTGTAATGTGGATCAATTTTAAAGACACTTACAAGTACTCTACACTCTATAAATACAAAATGGGCATTTTGTAGACATGGTAAATCAAGGACACTTTTTTCTCTCTCATTAATAATGATAATAATAATAATAGTGGCTTCATACATAGGGCTCATATCCGTCACTCAGTGACGCTCATGGCACTTAAAAATTACAGTATTTTCCTGCAAGGTATTGTGGAGCTATGTTTTTGAAGTATTAGATATTCCTTTACATAGCACAATGTAATGGTTTACAAGGTGCTGTGGCGCAATATGCTGCCAATCAAACCAGGAACACCGGGGCGAACCCCTTCTCTTTTCGAAAAGTGCACTGGGTTCTTTTACGTGCATTACACAACACACGGGACCAACGGCTTTACGTCCCATCCGAAGGACGCAGCAATAATGGTTAAGTGTCTTTGCTTAAGGACACAAGTGTCACGACCAGGACTCGAACCCACACTCTGCTGAACAGAAACACCAGACCTTCTTATTTGGACATAGTTTTGAGGTCCTAACTCGCTCTGTATGCAGATAAGCACAGCAGATATAATGACATGATAACCAATCTATTTGTTATAAACTGGCACACTGTACACAAGCCATACCACAAACTCCATAGCTACAGAATACTTGCACCCATTGTAGAAAACCACAACAGCATGAATCACCTAATAACACTATTGCAGACTCTAAAAATATAACCTCATCACATATTTGGGTGTTGTGAGGGTTACCCCCAATGCACCCATAAATGGGCATACAACAACTCTTGAATGAAACAGTAACTTTCATGTGAGTAAACTTCCAAAACACCCCCCCCCCAAAAAAAAAACAACAACACAAAAACACACAAACCACCCCCATGCCAGCGGTGCCAAATAATCACAATAGGATGGCCCTGACAGTGACGTCATATATTGCATTGTACATGTAGTATTGTACCATGCACTATGCGTCAACAGCCATTCGTAACAGTGTCAAGTCACAAAGTACCTTCCTACAAGAAAAATGTCAGAGTAAACAATTGCAGCTTTTTGGGCATGATGGCAAAAATGACGTATTCTGTATCACTTGTCAAACATTTTTGAGGAATGATTAAAAAGTTCATCATGTAAATACAAACTTTAACAGCTACTTGAGCGAAAAATATTGTTGATGGGATTACTGTTTTAAACGGGTTTATAATGTGTTTTTTAATCATTTAATTGTAATTTAGATATTACACTTCTGATTTTGGGGGGAATTATATGCCAGAACCTCAAGGTTTTAGAAAACTAGCTACACTTGTGCCTTTGATGATGTGCATCAAAATGACAAGACTTGAATGTAATTTGTGGGATGTTGCTTTGTTATTTAAGCTCCGTGTCGCAACAAAGCGGCTATACCACACAGAGTCAACACAAAATGACGTACCATGTTTGGTAACACGGCTTTTTGTGAATCTTTCTGAAATCCTTTGTATTTCTGTGTCTTCACATTTTTTGGTGGGCGCTCAGTCTACTAGTGTTAAGCTAAAGGGACAAGGAAAAGTCCTCACATTGATAGCAATTAATTTATGCATGCTATCAAACATTGTATACTGTAGGCCTGTGTATTATACGTACTCATTTTTTGTTTCCTCAAACAGCATAAAATCAACAAATTGTACTACTTTTATGATACAATTCATTCCAATTTATTCCAAGACCCGGATCCATGCTTCTTAAGAGTTGGTGGGAGAGGCCTTTGGGTAATACAGCATCTATTGTTTGAAGCTGTTTTCTCACAGAAATGAAAGTACTTTTTTATTGAAAATATTGTTCCAGGATGTTTGTACAATTGGATGAACCTTACACCGAGTCAACTTTACACATCGTGAACCTTTTGCTTTTAACTGTGGGTGGACTGCTGAAATTACAGTCCAAACATAATTTAAACGGAGGGTATGTACCTTTGGATTGTGTGTAAATGCTCATAAAAATTAATGACGTAAAAATTTAAAAACATATCCATAATTGGATGTAATCTGACAAACGTTTCATGCATGAAACGTTTGTCGGACTGAAATTATGGATGAACCCTACACCAAATTAACTTTAACCCTCTTACAGTCTGACCATTCAATACCATTCATTGTGGTAAACTATGCCAGCCTGCAATATGATACCATGAGGGATGCATGTACACAGTACACAGTTAGTTCTGTGCACAGTTGTGCCACCGTACACAACCTTGGCAGTCGAATGGTTTCAAATGGTTGGTCAAACTCACTGGAAAATGTTGCCAGGAGTCACTGAGAGTAGGAGGGTAATACCTCGTGAACTTTGTTGCTTTTAACTTTGGTTGACTGCTGAAATTACAGTCTAAACATCATTTTAAGGGAGGGTATAACTTTTCGTACACTGTAATCCTCATAAAAATTAATGACCATAACAATTTAAAAAACATACAATCATAATCACCGTAGTTGTTATGTAACCTGAGGAACGTTTTACATCCCAGATTGAAATTACGGCGAATCCTTTTCTCTGAAACTACAATCCTTCAAAGGGAATCTTTTCTCAACATGTTTAAAATCATTGTCAACAGCTGCAGTTGCTTCTTACCAAGTCAGTTTTTACGTGGTGTTTGAAGCTTTGCATGGTGTGGAAAATAATAGTTCTACAAGTAGTAAACTTGCGGATACAACCATGAGTAAAAATCTCTTATGGGAGAAGTGTTGGCTCTGTGCACAGCCACAATCATGGGTACACGTTTTGTTACAAAGACACCAAATGAACACCACAAATATTGAGTAACTCTTTGCAGATCTTGTTTTTGACAAACTCAAGTACTTTCTATTCTTCATTCACACACTGCTGGTTTAAAATCAATTTACAAAAAACATTGAAATAACTGTTACATCACTGGTTTTCAAAGTGTTGTTCATAACATGGACACAAACAAAATGTGTACCCATGATTGTGGCTATGCACCTATGCAGAAGAGCCGGTGTGGTCTTGACCGTTTCGCCTATGGTCGTTCATTTTTGCAGAAAGGCATTAACCTGCCTTGAAAACAAATTTACAACCCTTAAAAAAAATGCAAACTGTGACCAATGCAAAGTGGTATCATTTAGTCCATTTCCTGTCATAGTACACGCTCAGTTTACTAAGGCAATGGTCCCCTACAGTGATCAAGCAATAACTCATTCAACTGTGAATGATATAATTTACAATCGGGAAGTGGTCCTCCATTATTGGCCGCCCATTCAAGCTGATCCAATCAATGGCCATCAGCAACTCAACCAAGACAGTATGTTAAAACCACCATATAAATACAATTATTCTGTGCGCTTCAATTCACCGTTTATTAAATTTCTACCTATTCCTGTAAAACCAACAACTGGATAATTTTTGACGGTTTAAATGAATACATCACATATAATGAGTGTGTGTTTTTTAAAATACAGTGTACATGTATTCCGTATACCATTCAACCAAATAATACTACATCTAAAAAGGGTGTGTACAACATTGGAAGATTGATGTTACACAGATTTGCACATAACTTACATGGTATAAAGATGGTCATGGTGGTAAACTTCCCTTGAAATGCTATAGTTTTTAGGAAATGAGTAAAACAATTGGTCTTTATCGCGCGTGTCCAAAACCTGATGGTAGAAAACAGTGAAAACACGGGGTATTTCACTGTATTCTCATGACTTCGGTGACAGAATGAGCTTCAAAACATTCAAGGTTTTCTTATTTCATGTGTTGGGTCACATAAAGTGCAGATACTGGTCTAAGTTGACAACTACCAATGTTATAGGCCTACATGTGCTTTAATAAGACAACTTCGCAAATCTGTGAACGTTCGCATTGGCCATGGATTGAGGTGCATGCTGGTCAGTTTAGTCACAAACTAGATCAGCATGCACCTCATTCCACGGCCAGCATACCCGTTCCAGTCTTTGTGAAGTTTTAATACGGGCGATTCAAAATACAATAGATGGATTGCACATGATGACATCGACCACCATCTTTGATGAAAAACAACGGAAACGTGCACGCGTGTACGCGCTGCGCACAACTCTCAGCCAATGATAGCCTCTAGGTTTGTACAGTTTTTGAGATGCGGTTGGTACCCCGCTGTCACCTTTAGCTAAACGTGGATGGATTCAACGTTCTAGTGAAAACACTGTGACAGTTTTTTGCTGTTTTCTCAGCAAGTAGACACCGTATTCACCTGAAACTTTGACATGTGATTTTTATTGTATCTGTCCTGATAATTTTGCCAATAAATCAGTGTTTAACGTTGACAAGAAACAATCTATGACCATACGTTTTAGGTTTCAGTTTTGTCCTAGACTATTGCTAGACCTAATAATTAACCTGCTTCATTTCATAATTTAATTATGTTAAAACTCCTTACTGCCCAATGGGAAAGATCATATTCACATTATAAAATACTTACCGATGATGAACAAAAAGTGACCAACTCCTCAAATAAAATCCACACAAGAAAGTCCCCAACTTGCTATGAGAATCCCAGCAGTGGTTTGAGGCTCAGTTTTTAGTTTCCTATCTTGTTGTTCAGCAACACAAGTGTTCGTAGTATAGTATTAGTAGTCAACAAAGCAAATGTCATTAACAACAGCTGTTTAAAATCAAAACTTGATTCATCATCACAAATGATAGTATTGTAGAAAACATTTCAAATGGTCTCAGTTCAATCATGGTCCAAAAGCAGATCAACATAATCAGTAAATCACCAATCAGTAAAATCAGATTCTACATGTACTGGCATGTGGAGGGAACACACATACACAGGCAGGGTATGGACACAGGCAGGGTACGGACTGATTTCCAAACGATACAATGTACGATCCGACCAGAACACTAAGTCATAAAGTGCATGCTGTTCGTTCAACACTCACAGATGGTATGATTAAGTCCTTGCCATTAGGTTCAACTCTCCAGTATGTAAACAACCGAAACCATGTGATATTTTAACGATGACTAACACAATCTGATGGTGCTTTCCTTGAAGACCTACACAAAACACCAACTCCTAACTGAATGAGCTGTGGAACCGAATCCCGTGTTCCATGGACATGAACAGTGTGAACTGAGGGGGTCGGATTACATAAAAAACACACCCTCTGAGTTCTAGTGGCGCCTTCCAAGAGCATAACAACAATGGGTAAATCCACTTAAAAAATGGGTACACAAAGGCCAGTTATATCTAAGCTCATTAAGGGCTGTTGTAGTGCAGTTAGGTATTGTATTTAGAGTGGAATGTTCCTTTGTTAAAAGTCACCGGGCTGTTCCATTTATGGTCACAGGGGTGTTTGATAATGTGATGATGTCAGAGACTGGATGAGTCATCATGGTGTTTAGTTTTCTTTGAATACAGAATACACCTACACTACGGGTATGGGGTGCATCACTAGCCACATGCATAGTACACTATGGTAATCCATCAACAAGATAACCATCAGCTTGGGAACTACAGTGTGTTATTGCATGTATTGGGGCACAGTGATGAACCATGCATGCCTCACTAGCAAGTGCTTCTTGCTGCCTCTCTCTAACAAGTGCTTCACACTCCACACCCTTGACTGTTTAATTAATAAAACAAGATAACCCTAACCCCCATTAGGGTAGACTTGATTCAAGTCCCGTTCTCGTTTGAGAGGTCCCTAAGCATATCCCGCCAACTAGCAAACAACACGTAAAAGCATGCAGTGCGCACTCGCCGTCAAAAATGTGGTCCCGAGAATGGGACTTGACGAGGTCGTTTCTTACTCTGCACGTTATATCGAGAAATCTACCCGAACGGGTAGATGTACAAAACCAATGGGAGCGTGGAAGCGCTATAATATTCATTGTATTCTGTGACATCACAGTGCAAGACACTGTAAGCACACGCGTCTAAACGCGGCGACACGTGGGGGCGGGCAAACTAATCAGCAGGCAAGGGGGTGTCGGTATTATAAGTCGTTGAATTTCACTTCCCAAAATTCAAATTTTGCAAACAAAACGACCCCAATGTATGTTAAAACGTATTAACTTAAATTCAAATGAACATTTAGTCAAGCTTTCTTTTTATAATAATTGGTTATTCAAAAATGTATTTCAATCCTCAAGTACTTAACCCCCACAAATAACAAATGAACAAGCTTTCTTGTTGAATGCGTTTGATTGGACAACACGTATCACGCAGCAATGTTTACAATATTCATAAGTGAATACATTTGCATATCAGGCAACTGCGGCATCGTCAAGTCCCTGTCCCGTGTGCGGAACAGGTTGGGGAATGCAGAGCATCACAAAACAATAGTTTTCTGGGGATGGCACGGGATTGGGACTTGAGTCAAGTCTACCATTAGGGTCCCTCGACATACCCTGCCAAATACAACAGAATGCAACACAGTTGAAATGAGAACCAAGCCAAATGCAACCAAATGCAACAAGGGATTTTGCTGCACTGTGCAGGCACGACTTGTGTTAGGACTGAGCAAGGGGTGTTTGCCCTGCTAAATGCAACAGCATGCACATAAGTGTAGTACTGAATTGGCTAAAATGCAACAAATTCCATCAAGGTAATGACTTTGAGTTGGCTGCCAAATACAACAAATTGCAACACCAATATGAAGTCACTTGACTGTTAAATGCAACAAATTCAGTCAAAGAATGACATCTCAGTTGACTGCCACATGCAACAGATTACAACAACTATTACCATTTGGTGCATGATGTTGCATTTAGCATGGTTAAGTACTGTATTGAATGGTATCTAACTGGCACCCCCCTACTAGCTAATGAGATTGGCGTCTGACTGCCAGCATCCCTATTTATGGCCATTTATAAAAACACACAAACAATGACTATGTAACAAATACATAAATATCAAGTAATAAACCACAAGGGAAACTGACTGGTTAAGTTGTAAATAATTTGGGTTGAATAAAGAAAACTTTTTCAACATTTTACCCAGTCAGTATCCCTTGTCATTTATTATTTGATATTTTATTTTATATATTTACCCTGATTAAAACAATCAAATGGTTCTAAAAACCAAAGGTATACCAGGGCTCGAATTTGGGGGGGGGGGGGGGAATCCACAAGACCACAGGACAATTGTATCTCAAAATGTTTGCTGGACCAGAAATAATTTTACAAGACCAGATTCAAACTGAGAAAAGACTTCCTTGCACAGTTTAACTTGCAATTAATTGAACAAGCACTAAGACATATAAGAGAAGATTTACCTATTTGTCTTTTAGGGTATTAGGCCTTACTATATTTCTAATCATTACTCAAAGTCAACATTTGAACATAATTTGTTTCTGTTCCCAAGATATTATAGAGTGAGTTACATAAATTGTTATTGAATTGAAAACACAAGACCGCCGGACTTGTCCGGTCATGAGTTTACTGGCCCAGTACTAAAATCACTGGCCTCGGGCCAGCGGTCCAGTGTCAAATTCAAGCCCTGTATACTTTGCCTTGAATTCAGGGCATAATTTGGGAAAAACCCCACAAGATTGCAGGGCTTGTAGCTCAAAATATTTACTGGACCGGAATTTTGAGTACATTAGACCTGAGAATTTAAAGGAACATTACAGAATTGGTAAGAACAAAACTTATATAGTAAAATATACTTTTTGATCACAGATTTACATAAAACTTACACGGTCTAATGATGATGATAATAGAAAACATCCCTTGAAATATTTCTGTCTGAAATGTCATATTTGATGAGAAATGAATAAACTAATTTTCCGATTGGAGTTTATCGCTCAGTGAGCGTTTTATTAATTTGTTGAATCTGAATGATTTCATGCAAATGTGTAACCGTCCCTTTTCGATGTTTGACTAGGGCGGGATTTGAACCAACGACCTCTGGATTGACGTGCCAGCACTCGACCAACTATTAAGCTATCTAGCCCTTAATATGTTTTTGTGTCACCAACTGGATCCAATGCTTAGAGCCGCTGAACCCCCCAAACGACTTTGTGCATCACCAGAAATACAAAACTACAGGTTTGGACACAATGTGGACAATTTATTTATCAATTTGCGCTGGACATTTTGGCTGGGTTAGTTACTTAGTTTGACCAGGTTAGTTTACCTGGGCAGAAGGTGGCTGGTTAAAGTAACGACTGGATTCGGTTCGGCCAAATTTAAAAAAAAATAATAATGTTTAAGCATCCCTGCCCACTTCCTTTAAAAAAAAATTTTATTTTTTTATTTGATCAATCTCTGACGAAAAAAATTGTTTTTAATGTTAAGATCACACAGAAAAAAGCTGGCAACCATCTTGAAAAATAGCCCGGCCGGCTGTCTTGAAAAATGTGCCGGGTAGCAATTTAAAAAAAAAAAAAAAAAAGGCCCCCCCCCTCCTTCCTTTTTTCAAAAAGGCAGAACACTTAACATGTTTTTTGTTTTGCCTTAAGTTACCCGGGTTAAATTTTCCTGGGATGTTCACACTGGACATCAAAAGGTCAAGTTACCCGTTTACTTGGTTAGTTTACCGCCCAAAAGTCCAAGGCGAACACAGCATTACTCTCAGTCTCAGCCTATGTGGACTGCACCCTTTGCTTTCATTCTTTACACCTCACACAAGGTGACCAATCAATAATTCAATCCGCTTTCTTTCTCTGCGAAAAATAGACTTCATTGATCGCAGGAGATTGAACTATCATTCAATAACGAATTGATGAGAAACAGAAGTAAAATCCACTGCTGCATTAGTTAAACACAGTTAACTTAAAGGAACATTACAGAATTGGTAAGAAAAAAACTTGTAAAATATACCTTTGATCACAGATTTACACGGTCTAATGATGATGATAGTAGAAAACATCCCTTGAAATATTTCTGTCTGAAATGCCATATTTGATGAGAAATGAATAAACTAATTTTCCGATTGGAGTTTATCGCTCAGTGAGCGTTTCATTCATTTGTTGAATCTATATGATTTCATGCAAATGTGTAATCGGTTTTTCACTATTTTCTCATGACCCAGATGGCCGATCGATCTCAAACTTCTACAGGTTTGTCAGTTTATGTATACGGTGGATTACATAAAGTGCTTACACTGCCAGCAACTATTTTGTTAGCAAAAACCAATTCTGTCATGTTCCTTTAACCCGGTCTCATCACATGTACACGGGACTGTCCACACAACACCAAAGCGTGACATCTGAAGCATGGTATGATAACAATATCAGGGAAGTAATTTGTTCATAAAAATTATGTGTACATTCCAAATCCAATGAGGATTGCGCTTAAAGCACATGTGCAACAGATTTCAACACTGGTCCTATCCCCTGCACTCGCTACGGAAAATGCGCCTTCTCAATTGCCACACCTACTCTCTGGAACAACCTCCCCTTCCACATCCGTGCCTCCACTACACTGGACTCATTTAAGAACTGAACTCAAAACCCACTTATTCAGATCAATCTAAGCATGTTTACAGTTTAAGCTATACCATCTCACTCATCAGCGCTTAGAAACCCTGTATTAAGCGCTCTATAAATGCCAGCTATTATTATTTTATTTATTTTAACAGTGGTAATTTTAAAAGACTAGTATGCGCACTTTACATGTATGTGACCCATTACCCAACATATACCTGAATTATTAACAAACCTGTGAAATGTTAAGCTCAACTAAGACTAAAGAGTTAAGGTGAATGGGAGAGTCTTCTAAATGCTAATAAGAACATTCATTTCAAATGTCAAGTAATTATTGCTTTTCTTCTGATGCAATCGATTAACCACTTCGGGTGGAATTCCGCAAAAAAAAAAATTAGAAAAAAAATTACTTAGAAAAAACCTTTTGGAGCTTCCGAAGTTACCATATTCCTTTGGAAATCTCGTTGCCATGGTTTGACAAAGGATAGACAACAAAGGTTCTCATAGTAGCAAGGATAAGGAATTTTATACTCTTATCTGAATTCATACTTTTTAAAAGTCTGTCTGATAAACAAATTATGCTGTTTTTTTTTCTCCATAGAAATTAAGTCACGCTCTTTGATCTACTTCTCTACATTAGCCCTGAGGATACTGTTCACAAAAGCTACTTGGAATCTATAGTCCTTTTCACATATTCGACTAAAGAGTTTTGTGAATTAGAAAGTCTTCTCAATGCTAATAAGGAAATTTGTTTAGAAATGTCAAGTAATAAGCCACAAGGAAAATTGACCGAGTAAATTTTAAATAATTTGGGGAACGAACAAAGAAACAACGATTGTCTGGCTTCTGACTGGCTACCCCCTAACAAAGATATTGACAAAATAGGGAGACCGCCAACCTAGGGCTAGATAGCTCAGTTGGTAAGGTGCCAGCATGTTAATCTGGAGGTCGTTGGTTCAAATCCCACTCTAGTAATACTTTTCTTTGTTCAGATATTTATTGACATACATGTACACCTTTTTTTATATATTTTTTTAATGAGATATCGCCTCACTCACAAGGCCGAACGGCCACTTCAAGGTGAGGGCTACACTTAACTGTTTAGGGCTGTTGACCAAAATCAACTGACACCAGGGGCATGCTGCTATATGCATCTACTCCTGGGGCTGAAACAGAGTTACCCCCTTCACAGTCTGTAAGGATGTAGGCATGGGTATCATCCACTGGGAGCCTGGCTGGTAGAGCAGAATGCTCTACCTTCCCAACTTTTAAGAAGCAATTATGGTTAAAGGAACATTACAGAATTGGTAAGAAAAAAAACTTGTAAAAATATACTTTTGATCACAGATTTACATAAAACTTACACTGTCTAATGATGATGATGGTAGAAAACATCCCTTGAAATATTTCTGTCTGAAATGCCATATTTGATGAGAAATGATTAAACAAATTTTCCGATTGGAGTTTATCGCTCAGTGAGCGTTTTACTCATTTTTTGAATCTATATGATATCATGCAAATGTGTAATCGGTTTTTCACTAATTTCTCGTGACCCAGATGGCCGATCGATCTCAAACTTCTACAGGTTTGTCAGTTTATGTATATGGTGAATTACATGAAGTGTTCTGTCAGCAACTGTTTTGTTAGCAAAAAACAATTCTGTAATGTTCCTTTAATTATTCACTACCTTATGGAAGCCGAGAACAAAATTAGAAATTAGGGAACACAGAAGGTCTCCATAGGGGAATTCTAAAGACCAGGATGCACCACAAGGAATGTTGTGTACTCAGTCTTTGAGAGGATGTTAAACTACAGGGACAAAGGAACAAGAACAAAAGATGTCTCCACAAGGATGCAAAAAAAAAGAATGTGTGTGTGAGGTTTTTTTTGGGGGGGGGCTCAAAGGTCAAATTCAGTTTTGTAATGCACTCATTGTCCATAAGACAGCGTCCTTATGAAACCTCAAAGCCCCTCTGTGAATGTACCAGTCAATGACAACTTGCAGTTTATTTTCAAGAACCACCAGAATAACCTCGGTCCCAGGGCATTTATTCTTTTCAAATAACCCTGGCCCGATTAGGAAAAAAAATAAATCATAAAGAATCTAATAAATCCAATCACGCTTAAACTTTTATTAACCCCTCCAAAGGAGCCAGCGGTAATTGTAAATATTATTGAACTTCTAAATCCATTGATCAGAATGAGCCTGGGGGCCCTAGTGCACAGGTCATACAGACCAGTGGGGGGTAGCTTAAAGACACTGTACACCTTTGGTAATTGTCAAAGACCAGTCTTCTCACTTGGTGCATCTCAACATGTGCACAAAATAACAAACCTGTGAAAATTTGAACTCAATTGGTCGTCGAAGTTGCGAGATAATAATGGAAAAAAAAACACCCTTGTCACACGAAGTTGTGTGCTTTCAGATGCTTGATTTCGAAACCTCACACGTGAGGTCTCCTAATCAATTCAAATATTTTACTGAGAAATTACTTCTTTCTCAAAGACTACATTACTTCAGAGGGAGCCGGTTCTCACAATGTTTTATACTATCAACAGCTCTCCATTGCTCGTTACCAAGTAAGTTTTTATGCTAACAATTATTTTGAGTAATTACCAATAGTGTCCAGTGCCTTTAAGGTACGAGTCAAAAAAGAAAAAGGGCCCTAGAGGGTGCCAAAAACAAATTCACGCTTCACTTGGCAAAGATCAGTGACGCGTTAAGATACTTATGTGGCACTGTATGGGGGAGCCAAAAAAACGAGATCAACGATCTCCACAATGTCAATCTCCACACACAGATTTGGCCTCTGACTGGATTTACGCACACACAATACAGGGTTTTTTTTTTCTATGGCCGCCGCTATAACAAAGAGGAAGTGTTACCATGGCGATAGCTTGTAAACAGATACGCCGTTGCTAGGGTGTTTCTAACCGCCAAGTGCCTTTACTATCAATTTCGATGTTTGTTAGCTTTGTTCAACGGGTTGTCAAAGCCAATTAATTGATAATTTTCTATTGATAATGTAAACATGTTGCTATAATTAATGAATAAATTATATTCAGGCTTCAAGGCCTCTGTACAGCAGTACTCTGTTTAAATTATTTATGGACTCAATTGTATTATGCTAATCGAACGATAATTTAAGCGAAGGTTTTGCAATGGTCCTCTAATCAGGCGTGATATTTGGTCCCTGGAAAAATAGTAGGAATATTTTTTTTAAAGACAAAGCCTGACAGGCGTGATGTTTTGGTCCCTGGAAAAAAAGTACGAACATTTCTTTTTTCCAGACAAAGCTTGGCCTTCATGAACATACACATAGTGTAGACTTCAATAGGCTTTTCAGGCTATTTAATCACAATTTGTCTGATTTTTCCCAAGGGCAAAAAATCAGCTTTAAAGGGTGTGTACAACATTGGTAATATTGAAAATATAAATGTTCACAGATTTGCACATAACTTACATGGTTTAAAGATGGTCATGGTGGAAAACTTCCCTTGAAATAGTTTTGCTTGAAATGCAATAGTTTTTAGGAAATTAGTACCATTTTTGTCTTTATCGCGGATGTCCAAAACCAGATGTTTGAAAACAGTGAAAACATATTCAGGGTTTTTCACTGTTTTTTCATGACTCCGAAGACCGATTGAGCTTAACATTTCACAGGTTTGTTATTTTGTATATGTTGGGGCCACATAAAGTGCGGATACAAGTCTTTGAAAATTACCAATGTTGTCCATGTGCTTTAAGTAGGAAGAATGTCATGCCTGTGTATTGTGTAAAATCAACCCAGTTGAAAAGACGACATTTATAATTTCTAAGAGATCAAATTGAATGACATTAACAGTATTGTTCTTTTGTTATGGAAATATAAATATGTACATAATGTATCCACATACAGTACATGAGTAGAAACTCAATACAAATTATGTCATAATATAAAAAAACAAACAGTTTGATCAGGGAG
Organism: Pycnopodia helianthoides; assembly: GCA_032158295.1. Taxonomy (NCBI): domain Eukaryota; kingdom Metazoa; phylum Echinodermata; class Asteroidea; order Forcipulatida; family Asteriidae; genus Pycnopodia; species Pycnopodia helianthoides. The sequence goes on along the minus strand of CM063257.1, from coordinate 17,061,913 downwards.
AGTCATACTGGACGAAAATGTTGAGTCTTACGAAAAGCCCCTAAACACCTAGGAATCAAAACAGCACTGTGACGTCAGTACGTCACACTAACCATGGAGGTACTCCATGCACTAACTGACTCAATCCAAACAACACACTGGAAAATACGTCATGACGAAGACAAAAACCTTCATATGGTTTGACGTAATAGTTTACAGGTGTGAGAAATACTACCAATTTTTGCTACAAATTGAATAACAATTGTGCTGGTATTTGCATTTTTCTGAATCTACTCCAAGTGAGCAGAAAAAACAGCAGGGCAAGTTCTTATTTGAACTTTACAATGATGGTCTGCCAATTTCCAATCTATTCCACAGCTGTTGATAAATAGCTGGGCAGGTCTTATGAAATAATTTAAAAGCAAAGTAGATATTTTACCAAATTGTTCAAACCAAAACCATAAAGCAACTTTCACTTTAATATTAACTTGAATGAAATCACTCAAACTAATTTGACTATTTTGTCATTGTTTATTTTGAGTTAAGTTATAACTTGATCATAAGTGTGGAGTTTTCCCTTCTGTAATTTTGTAAACAAAATTGGATTGGAAAAACTAGCCCCTCCCCCACCCTCTTTGATTGGACTTGTGTTTTGTCCCGCTGTTCGTGGCGCCCTGCATGGTTCCTAGCAATGATCATGATAAAACGCAATGTGAAATCCACACAAGGTACCAGTGCCTTTATAAAACCAAACTACTTGTTTTATGTAACCCTTTTGCACTGACATAACGAATTTAACAAGTTTTCAACAAGGACGAAGATGACCTTTCTGTGAAAGAAATTTGAGAATAGACTCACCGAGGGGCTTGGGGACCTCTCCCTGTGGAAGCTAAACAGCCCATCCGCTGATGCACTCCTCCTCTTCGGCTTAGGTCCAGAAGCAATATTGCTGTCCTTTCTTGATTTCTCCCTCCCTCTGTACTCGCTCTTTTTATAATGTCCCTGCTTGGCACCATCCGCCTCATCCAGTGTGTCCTGATTGGTTGGTGACACTCCTTTGGATTTTTCCTTTGAGCTCCGGAGTTGTAGCTTCTGCGGAAGAAGTTGCATGCCGGCGATTTTCAAGTAGCGAGTTTTCGTCTGACTCGAGTCGGACGGGGATTTGGTTTGCTGGGGGGTCAGCGGGCGGGGGGTCATCACGCTCATGTCGTGGTCCTCGGAGAACGTCGGTGGGAGACTACTGCAGGGTGACGTGGGGAGGACCTTAATGGGAAGAGCGTGACGTGCTGACTGATGGCTACGATCAGTTGACGAATCGGTGGAGGGAGACGGAAGATGAAGCAAACGCTCTTTCGGAGGTGTGGTTCGACGAGGGGAAGTATGGACGGAGGCAGCGTCTTCCAAGTCTTCGGCGAGGATGCTGTTTGAGGAAGAAGGAGGAGGAGTATCTCTCCAAGATGGTGACCTCCGAGGTGAGGAAGGGACAGAGCTGGTGGTAGCACTGGATGACTTCTCAATTTCTTCTTCCAAGTCTTGAACGTTAAGCAACCCATTGCTATCATCTAACGATGACTCCATATCTCCTAGAAGATTGACTTCATCGTCATCACCTAAAAATGGCACGGATATCCCTACTTTCATTGACGACAAAATGCTTGATTTGGCTTTTTCTTCATGTTGGTATCCGCCATACGAAACTGGTCTCTTTTCAACTTTAGGACGCCCTCCATCACTTGAAATGCTCCATCGTCGTAAATGTACTTTCTTTTTGGACTCATCCATTTCTTGTGGACTTGTCACCCGTGTGGTTTGTTGTGGACTTGACGCCCGTGTGGTTTCTAGTGGACTTGTCGCCCGAGTGGTTTGTGTTGTGGACTTGTCGCCCGTGTGGTTTCTTGTGGACTTGTAGCCCGTGTGGTTGCTTGTGGACTTGTCACCCGTGTGGTTTCTTGTGGACTTGTCGCCCGTGTGATTTCTTGAGGGTTTGTCACCCGTGTGAATTCTTGAGGGCTTGTCGCCTGTATGGTTTCTTGCGGACTTGCCCCCCGTGTCAATTCTTGAGGGCTTGTCACTGGTTTGGTTTGCTGAGGACTTGTTGCCCCTGTGATTTTTGCAGAATGGTTGATTTCAGCTATCGTTGGTTGCACAGCCTCGAAATCATCGTTCCATTCGCTGATCACAAAGTCATCAACCTGCGCTGTGCTTTTATCTTCATTTGACTCATCAGCTTGTCTCTTTTTAGCAGATTGCATTTCCTCTTGCACAGCTTTTATCGCGCTAGTTTCCTGTTGCTTTGTGAAGCGGTTGTTTTCCTCATCAGTAGCCACGGCTTGACCATTCCGCGACTCATAGCTAGCCCCTAATCCAGAGTCAGTCGATTTTCCTACACGTTCATTACCCTTGCCGGATCTTTTAGATCTTTGAGGCACACTGAGGTCTTTGGATTTCTTCAAATTACTACCTTCATTTTCCAAGCTCCGCTGAAGTTTATTTTTCCGCCGCGCTAAATTCCTATCCAGCTCCCCTTTGAAGTCTTGCTCCGTTGTGGAGTCCAGCATCCTGTCGACAACATCCGGTTCAGGGCTCACAACTTGCCTCACCTCCCGAGATGTTTTACGCTCCCTGGCCTTAGAGAGCTTCTTCAAGCCGTTGCTAGAGCCTCCGCTATTCTTCCTTTCCAGCATGATCTCACTGAGTCTTCGACGTAGCTCTTGATCATGAGGTGACATATTCTTTGGTCGCTTAGGAGTGACATCCAAGGCTTTCTCATCAGAGACAACTGCACTTGGGGAATCAGACATCTTAGGAGATTGTTCGTCAGTTGTCTTGCTGGAGGTTTTCTCTTGATGTTTACTGCTGGCTTGAGTAGAGGATGTTTTTCTTGCTCGTTCGACTGAGGGCTGCTCATCTGTTTTTCTTATCCTCTTTTCCTGATGTTGAGAACTTTTCTTGGTCCTTGAAGGGTCGTTACTCCCTTTTCTTTGGTTCACTTGAGGATCTGTACCTCTGGACGGAATCTGGGCATTTGAGGTAGGCTCTGGAGTTCGTTGACGTGAGGATCTTCTTGGACGTGGCGGAGGCTCTGGATCAGACGGACTCAGGCGCTCAACGCTGTAATTTTGCCGCTGGTGATTTTCACCTTTCAGATTGTCGACTGATCCTCTCTTAACGGGGATTCTGCTTTTGGGTGGAGCTTTATGGATAAGCAAACCATGGGATTCTGCACGAGTGATCTGATTAGCTTTTGCGAATTCATCTAACCTTGATCGTCTCTCACCAGACGTTGGCAGCTTTGAGGAGGTTTGGTACGCCGCATCAGGGGAATGTACCCTCTGCCGCGGTATTCGGCCAAGTTTGTCAAAGTTTTTCAAGTCTTGCTGAAGTTGAGCTTTGCTTGCTGATTCTCTTGTTGACGGGCCTGTACTTTGTGAGCGACCAGACGGTGGGTAGGACTTGGACACTTTCTCCTGTCCAGGTACCTCCATCTTATTAATCCAGGACAAAATAGATTCATCTTCTTTGGAGGAATGAGTCGGGACGGACTGACTTGGAGGAGTGACCTCACTTGACGATACTGATGTATGAACGTCTACCTTAATTTTGAACTGTGTGACTGGCGTTTCGGTGGTCTTACTTGGTTGCTGACGCCTGGTCGGGGATCTTGAGGAAGCCCTCGGTGGTATCATCGGTATTTGTAACTGGCTAGTTGAGTTCGAGCGAGGATGCAGATGCTCTTCTCTTCGCCTGGCTTGTTGTCTTGACACGGCATCGCGCATTCTCTCAGTTTGTTGATGATTCTGTGCTGCTGATGCTCCTTGGGGCCCTTGGCCATTGGGTAGTACTTTAGCCTCCCGGATTACCTGGCGAGGAGGACTCTGCGTGAAGCGCCGTTGCGGTTTGGAGGGAGGTTGCACTTTTGCTCTGCCCTGTTTCATGTCTGAAAGCTGGCGATGGGCAAGCTGAGGTTGGGACTGGGTCTTTACATTCTTGTCCACACTCCTATTCTGATTATTATTTGGATAGTTCTTACTGCGTGGTTGACGATCTTGCTTCCTTGGGCCCCCCTGCAAAGACTCCCTCCGCCGTGCCTCCACCTGTGCAGCGTACTCCAAATACTGTGATCGTTTCTCTTGCACGGCAGCCCGATGATTGGGTTCACCACGACGGCTGGCCACTGAGGCGTTCCGAGGTGAAACCCTCAACAGTGTCACCATTTTAGGCCCACTCTCTGGGATATTAGCCATAGCTTGGTGAGGCTGGCTGCTGGATTTACCTCTTTCTGGGCTGTGTGATGGACGGCTCGGACCCAAACTCTGTTTGATCCGAGGCGCTTTATGAGCAACCCCATTACTCCTTTGATTGTCATGGTTCATTTTGACGAGCTTGAGTTTTCCATGCAGTTTGGTTGCAAAAACACAGGGCTGTTCCAGAAATGCAGTATGGCTCCAGATATATAGTTTGGTTCCAGTAATACCCTATGGTTCCAGGGATACAGTATGGCTCCAGATATATAGTTTGGTTCCAGTGATACCCTATGGTTCCAGGGATACAGTATGGTTCCAGGATATAGTTTGGTTCCAGTGATACCCTATGGTTCCAGGGATACAGTATGGTTCCAGGGTATAGTTTGGTTCCAGTGATACCCTATGGTTCCAGGGATACAGTATGGTTCCAGTGAAACAGTATGGTTCCAGCAATACAGTATGATTCCAGGAATATAGTCTTGTTCAAAGCAACAAATCTTACTAACTCTGGTTATTTTTATATGTTCTGACTGAATTCATTAATCACCAAGGTAATCCAAGTTCTTCCAGAGGAAGGCACGTTGTGTCAATGTTTCATGGTGTTTGCAAATTTACTTTTTTTTTACAAACAGATTCAATCATTTTGAAAGGAAGAAAAATCAGCGAATAATTTTAAAAACTTACTTTGATGAACCGAGTCCTGTTTCGTTTAAAATTCCAGTTTTTGAAACTTTTTTTTTTTTTTTTGCATATGAAGCAAGGAAATCGAGTTAAAAAGAGGTTTCAGTATTTCCCTGTAAAAGTGACTTGCATCATGCGCCATCAAGTCTTCACCAGAATTTCATAATCATACGGTGCTTCTGTTCTTGTAAAAAGCAAAACCAAGAATAAATTGTCACATTTGCAAAGCTCCACCCAAAAATATATATTCCGAGCACATCCAACTTCTCTCCTCAAGAACAGCTAGGGCAGAGTGAGCCGTCCATGAAGGACTCCATGAAAGCCTGATCCTGGATGAAGACAGTGTGCATTTCCCTCCAAGGACTAACTGTTAGTGTTATTGATTCCTTTGCATGCACTCTCTGCAGACACCACATGATGCAACAGCTTCCTCTCTGATAACAACTCTCCTTTCCAATGGTGACTCAATTGCCACAGATCAAAGGCATTTCATTCAGCTACAAATTCCTAACTCGTACTTCAACTACTATAAAATATACTCCTGGTATAAACTCCGATATGATATCATCCTGAAGACTGTATCTACATGTAGACCCGCTGGTTTATAGTATTACATGATGATAGCACACTACTACAGCGTTGTGTAAGGACGCTACCTATCACCAACTGCATTAGAAACACTGATGCTTGGCACATTGTCAGGTGGTAACACAATGGACTTCTCTCTAGTGTGGTTTATTTGTTTGGCTGTGCGCTCACTCTCGCTGCCCAATTACAATAAGCTCTGGCTGGACTCACTTCTTAAAGGGGCATTATGGAGGCATTAACAGCGGCTATTGTTTAGTGTGTGATCAGACCAGCTTCAAGGACCTACGGATTAGCGCTGTGTGTGGGACATCACAAGTGACTATCACTCAAGTCTTTATTTGCGGACCGATAAAAGGTGAAAGGGTAAAACCAAACGAGGGTAACGCCAAATAATAATTCTTTATCCCGGTGCAAATTAAATTGTTGCAGTACCCGCTGCTAAAATAGAGGATTCGAACTGGCTCTAGCAACCGGGCAATCTTAGTGGTCTAGTTGGTAAGACATCTGCTCTAGAATGGCAAAGGTCGTGGGTTCGAATCCTGCTCTAGAATGGCAAAGGTCGTGGGTATGAATCCCACCAGAGTAATATGCCTGTGGATTTTTTTTCACAGAACTCAGCTGAGTATACAGTGCTTTACACTTCAGCTTTACACACATTGGTAAACGAAATAACATTCTTTTTCCACGGTGCAAATTTAACATCTATTTAAAATAAAGAGGCTGCTTCCTAGACTTGGCTTGTCAATTTTAATCGAGACCATTTTTTTTCTGCACACAAATTCTTAAAGGTATTGTACACTTTTGGTAACAGCTCAAAATCAGTGTCCACATTTTGGGTGATTAAACATATGCATGAACAAACAAACCTGTGAAAGTTTGAGCTCAATTGGTCATCGAGGTCACGAGAAAATAGTGAAAAGAGATCTTATGTGTTTTCTGTTTTTTCAAATTATCGCGCGCGATAATTACTATTGTTTTACTCGTTTCTCAGAAACGATAGCATTTTAGGCAGAAATATTTTAAGGAACCCTTTCTACCATTACTTACTATAAATCATGTAAGTTATGTGTGAATCTGTGAACATTGTGTTTTTCGATCTTACCAATAGTGTACAAGGCCTTTAACTAACAATGAACCACAAGGGAAACTGACAGGTTACACTTTCATTTTTATGAGTGAAATGTCTGTACTTCTGCCTTTAACACTTTAGAGAACATCTAGCGGCCACAAACGACTCGAACCAAAAGGCCCATAGAGGCTGCAAATTGGCAACAATATTTGACCTACTTCCATTCACACAAAGAGGTCGTAGTGAAAGTCGGATCCAGAGTTGACCTTTTCCAAAGTTTCCCATAGTGACATACTATTTGTATTTGTAAAACAAAACAGAATTTCTGTTTCATAATGGTTGTTCTTAGGCATTTTTACTGAACAAATAGAGTACAAAAATCATCAATAGCAGCCAAATGGGAATAATGATACAGAAATGAATGGTGAGAAATTAGAATTAATAATAATAATAATAATAACTGTGTTTATAAAGCGCCAAATTGCCAAAGGATACAAGGCGCTGATGTATGTGCAGCAACGTTTTTGAAGTATGAGGCCTATTCATTTATAGCACCATGTAATGGGTTACAAGGTGCTGTTGCATAATTAATTACCTGTTGCAAAAACTGCTTACCAACCTAAAGGACCTATGGCATAAATGCAAAGAATGGTTTCAACCCAAGCAGAGTCTTTCTTGATTTAGCCTACGAGCGAAAAACTCTGCTAGGATCTGAAGTAAAACATCAGGCCAATAAGTAACTTTATTACTGTACATGTACATTAGCTCGCAAGCCTATTAGAAAACCTGAAAACAAGGGTTCTTTCTATGTGAACCAGAAACACTGGGGTCAACCTAGTCTTGGTTCCAAGACGCTCCAGTTGTGTAGTCACCCACGAACCACTCGCCACTAGAGGGCGCTTTCATTCCAGTAACCGCTATCACACCACAAACCGCTATCACAGGTTCCTGTTGAGCGGTTTGTGCTGTGATAGCGGTTACATGAATTATAGCGCCCTCTAGTGGCGAGTGGTTCGCGGGTGATCGCGGTTTAGATAGGGATTAGGTTTTCGTGACTACACAACTGGATCGTCTTGGAACCAAGACTAGGGTTAACCCCTACTTTTCCACAATAAGTGTTCTGGATTCTTTTATGACACACTACTAATCCTAGAACATAGACCTTAAGTTTAAGGTCCCATCAGAAGGACGAAGCAATTACGGTGAAGTATCTTGCTCAAGGCACAAGTGCCTTGACCGAGACTCGAACCCACACTCCGCTGATCAGAAACATCAGAGCTTGAGTATGGTGATCTTAATCGCTCAGCCACGACACGCCATTTATTTTAATTTTTTTTCTTCTAACAAACATGACAAAACTAATCCACATGACAACTGAATTTGATAGAATTTTCACAAGATGGATGTATATGCACACTCAATGAAGTCTAGAGGATTGATTAACCACTAGGTCAGAAACACCATTTATTTCTCTCTCTTTTTTTAAAGACACTAGACACTATTGGTAATTGTCAAAGACCAGTCTTCTCACTTGGTGTATCTCAACATGTGCATAAAATAACAAACCTGTAAAAACTTGAGCTCAATTGGTTGTCGAAGTTGCGAGATAACTATGAAAGAAAAAACACCCTTGTCACACGAAGTTGTGTGCTTTCAGATGCTTGATTTCGAGACCTCAAATTCTAATTCTGAGGTCTCAAAATCAAATTCGTGGAAAATTACTTCTTTCTCGAAAACTATGTCACTTCAGAGGGAGCCGTTTCTCACAATGTTTTATACTGTCAACCTCTCCCCATTACTCGTTACCAAGTAAGATTTTATGCTAATAATTATGCTAATAATTATTACCAATATTGTCCACTACCTTTAACAAACATGACAAAACTAATCCACATGACAACTGAATTTGATAGCATTTTTACAAGATGGATGTTTATCACTCATTGAAGTCTAAAGGATCGAATTTAATTTGACCTTCAGAAAAGCTAATCATTGTCTGCCCTGAAGAAGAGATTAAGTCTCTTATCCACTTTCCTTCCAGGTGCACTTTTTCCAGTAACAAAGGGCAATAAGCACTTAAATGGCTCCTGACAAAAAAATAATCGCAATTACTGTTACATTTTTTGTTGCTAGAATTACCTCCAAAGACATGTTTTTCCATTCCCATGTAGAATTTAATCTCCCTTTAATGACTTCTGAATGGCAGAAAAAACGATTAAAAAAAAGTCACGCTCAGTTTTCTTGAATTGAATACAATTTTGCATTTCCCTCAAGCTCATGAAGGAAGGAAAAAACTCAAATGGAAAAATTGCCAAGCCCTCAGGGGCCGTCCAAATTTTTCAAAATTGTAACGCTCGGTCGTACAAAGCAAACAAAAGGGGGCAGGAGGGTCGAAGCCAGTGTACAACTATGAAAGGTGAATAAATCGTTGATTGTTATATAGCAGAAATAAGGGAGGAACAATTTAATTCAGAAATTTTTCCACGAACAAAAAGTATTTACAACTAATAGTGGGGCAGATTAAGGAAATAAGTGAGGGAATTGTGCCTTTGATGATACAAGCATGGAATTTGGCACACAGTCAGTGTATGTCATGAGAAAGATAATTATTTGGCAGTAGGGCCATCGCAGATTTGTCCTTATATAGATAAAACAACTTAAGCAATTTTAAAGTTTCAGTTATTGCTCGTTATTCTACCTACATTTTTTCAAGGACAACTCTGGTCATAAAGCCAAGTATACTTTCTCATGACAAATACTCAATCAGGGCTCGACTTTTACACTGGACCGAAGGCCAGAGGCCAGTGATTTTAGCCCCAGGGCCAGTAAACTCATGACCGAACAAGGCCGGCGGTCTTGTGGTTTTTAAAGGAACATTACAGAATTGGTTTTTGCTAACAAAACCGTTGCTGGCAGTGTAAGCACTTTATGTAATCCACCATATACATAAACTGACAAACCTGTAGAAGTTTGAGATCGATCGGCCATCTGGGTCACGAGAAAATAGTGAAAAACCGATTACACATTTGCATGAAATCATATAGATTCAACAAATGAAAAAAATGCTGACTGAGCGATAAACTCCGATCGGAAAATTAGTTTATTCATTTCTCATCAAATATGGCATTTCAGACAGAAATATTTCAAGGGATGTTTTCTATTATCATCATCATTAAACCGTGTAAGTTTTATGTAAATCTGTGATCAAAAAGTGTGATTTACAAGTTTTTTTCTTACCAATTCTGTAATGTTCCTTTAAATACCATTTGCCTCATCACGTAATATAAAAAAAAAGGAATGGTGTTCAAATGTTCAAAAGCTTGCGTCATCAAATACACAATCCCATCACCAACCTGCCATACTTTTAAAGGAAAGTCTTGTTCTTGCTCTAGATGCAAGAATGAAGTACAGCAGGCCTGGTGGTTCACAGAGGCAACGGAGGCAATCTCCTCCGTTTCCCCCTGGTCATTCACGGTTCTGCCCACAGTGGTCGGTGCCGGGAAAATCCGCCCGGCACTCAGGATTCCCCAACCACCACTGGCAGAATTTTATCTGTTTCCGACCACCACACATTTTCCAAATGTTTTAAATTACACTTGCAATTTCCTTTCCAAAACAAAGGTTTTCAACGAAATGTAAAATTGGGTATATATTACCAGTAAAAATGGTATCCGAAGCCATGAATTTTGAGTACTTCTTTGATTTGAGTATATTCATATGATCTACCATGTAACTGATGCATCTCGCAATGGTTTCAAGGGAAACATTTTTCCACCACTAAAGAAATCCTGGGCAGAACTCTGGTCATTGCCTCGGTGCCCCTTAAAATGTTCCAAATAAAAATTTACAATTTCCTCATAGAGATTCCCTTTACCAAGGAGAAAACTGCCCTGGTGCCCTGGTGCCCTGGTGCCCTGGTGCCCTTGCCCCTTTCAAACACGAAGCATCAGACTTGTTACAGTATCAGGTCATGATCAGGTCAATGGTATTTACCCAAACTATCAAATAATAAACCACAAGGGAAACTGAGTGGGTAAGCTTTAATTAATTTTCGGTTGGATAAAACAAAATTGACCAGAGCGGGATTTGAATCTACAGCCTCCGGATCAACGTGCCAGCGCTCTACCAACTGAGCTATCTAGCCCTATGTTTGAGGTCTCCCTATTTGGTCAGACACTTTATTCAGGGGTGCCAGTCAGAAGCCGTTCAACCTGTAACTATCATGAAGCCAGGGATCACATGTAAGAGTATGATACAACCTGGGAGGGGGCAGCAGGGGGGTCACCTTAATGAGGATGCGACTATTTCATTTCAAATATCAAGTAATATACCACAAGGGAAACTGACTGTGATCAATTTTAGCTACTTTTGAGTTGAACAAAGAATTTTTTTTTATGACAGCTCTTGTCAATTTTTTCTTTGTTCAACCCAAAATGACGTACATAGTTTTTATTTATAGTTAATTTATTCTCTTATTTTTACATGTACTGTTATATTTTATCTACTCTACTTGTTTTACAACCAGATGTGGAGCAGCAGGTTTACGGGCCACAGTAATTACTTTGCTTTTGTTACTCCAAGCCCATCTGGAAGTATTTTTGTATTGTCTTGTATCGTTGTGTTGGCTGAATAAATAATAATAATTTAAATGATAATAATAAAATGAATAAAACTACATACATGTAAACATCCAAGCCCCTTTAAAATGATCACATCGGTTGTGTGCACGGCTCGCGGCATGTTGGTCCCTTGATTGCTGTTAACCCATCGCTGCAGTTTGCGTCGTTATTGCGACCTAATGTACACACACCTGGTGCTACCAATTACAAAGGGGCTTCCTTTAATTAATGTTTTTACTAATTAATGGACGTGGCCTTGGGAACATTTACAGTGAATGCTCAACATGATGGAAAAGGGTCAGCATGGAGTTAGCGTCAGCAAAGTGTAATGAAAATATAACATGAATTATTGATAAATGTTGAGCCAATCCATACATGTAATAATCATAATATAATAGTGGCTTCATAGCACTCAAATCCGTTGATCAGTGATGCTCTTGGCGCTCCATCATTATTATATAATTTATTCTGCAAGGTATTGTGGAGCTATGTTTTTGAAGTATGAGACCTTTTTTTCCCTTTACATAGCACCATGTTTTACAAGGTGCTGCGGTCGCAATATGCAGCCAATAAAACCAGGAACACCGGGCGAACCCCTCTCTTTACGATAAGTGCACAGTTTTACAAGAGACTAAAATTCACAAATTGAGAACTGAAATTGAGAACTGAAAACTGAGAACTGAAAACTGAATTGAGAACTGAGAACTGAAACTGAAAACTGAGAACTGAAAACTGAGAACTGAAAACTGAAATGAAAGCTTAGAACTGAAAGCTGAGAACTGAAAACTGAGAAAAACTGAGACTGAGAACTGAGAACTGAAACTGAGAACTGAAAACTGAGAACTGAAAACTGAGAACTGAAAACTGAGAACTGAAAACTGAGAACTGAAAACTGAGAACTGAAAACTGAGAACTGAAATGAGAACTGAAAACTGAAAACTGAAACTGAGAACTGAAAAGAACTGCTTTATTTCAACTCTGGTTAATCTTAGAAACTTCTCTGTTCTTTAAGGACATGCAGAGTTCACTGATCAAAAACAAATATAGAGGCTACATGTATCCAACACCAGTTCTTCTCAGAATCAACAGTTCTTCCCAAAAGAGACTAAAATTCACATACTCAGTTCTTACTCTGAAAACAAGCAGAGTACAATTGGAAACCATTGAACACTCTACCGTTGAAAAGTCAAGAACCGAATAAATCTCTCCACCCAAGCTCTTCTCGGAACCAGCACTTTTTCTCCAAAGAGAACAAAATTCCCCATTGTCATTGCTCGGCAACCCAACCAAGCCGAGTTCTGTTAAAGAAACCTGATACCAGTCATCGAGTCATGTCAGATTGCAGATGAAGCCTTACAGCCACAAGACAACATTCATTCCATCCGAGTGAACAAACACTCTCCCTACACTTGTTACACTAAGCAAACACTGCCCTCAAGAAAGCCTTGCGTCTCGTATTGACTGAGGGGTTTACGGCAGGAATGGTTCACAACACCAGACAAAGATACATGGCCATGGGGTATACAAACAAAAATAGAGGAAACAGTTTTTTACTTTCATGTTCAGATCCGGCTTGGGATGGGAATCCCCCCTGGTTGAACAGTTTATCCTGTTTCTATGGCAGAGTGACAAGGTTTGGATAATCAGGAGATAATCCCATGTTAATCCTGGGATTAGATAAACCAGTGATTGTTGTGAGGGTGGTAAACACCAATAGGAATGGTGGTTTTTTTTTTACTTTCATGTTTGGATCCAGTTTTCTATGGGACCCTCCAATAAGGTATAACATTTATCCCTTTTTTTCAATGCTAGAGTAACAAGGTTTGGATAAATAGGGGATAATCCCATGTTAATCCGGGGATACTAATCTGGCTTTGCATGTAAACCTGATTGTTATAAGAGGATGCGATGGTGGTAAACAGCAATCATACACATTTTAATTTGGTTTACCCTTACACCAATGTGTATTTTAAAAGCTCTGTACACTCAGAACTTTCCCAAGCTCTTTGAAAACAAAAAAACACAGGCAAACCACTCGGGTGGGATTCAAACCCACGAGTGATTCAAATCCCACCGAGTGATTTGCCTGTGGATTCTCATCCCATTTTAGTGTTTTGCAACACTGTTTTATGTTTTGTCATCAATTTTTCCCAAATTCTTACTTCATTTATTTTCAAGATCTTCAAGTCCTACTATCTCAAATTTACATTATTTCAACACAAAAATGTTTCTCTGGAGAATTGATATTATTGGTAAGAACTTGACAATAATAGAAATCAGTGAGGGTGATTTCATGTTTTCAAAAAGAATTTCCTTGACTTTGCGAGAATTATCCTGCAAGGGGGGGGGGGGTACCGATAAGCATACAATGAGTTTTTATAGATCGAAACTTAATGTTTCAATCTTTTTTCCCGATTACCGTACTTTAACTGTCTTCAACTCAGTAAAACAAAATACTGGTAAGATTGATAGAAAAATAGTTAGTGGTCTGACGTTTTTACCCTAGCAGAGAGTTTCTTTTGATTGTTAGCTTCTGAGATCGACTCTGCTAGGGTCGAAACGTCAGCAGGCAGCCACTCACTATTTTTCCCATTTATACCAAGGCTTGAATATGGGGGGGGGGAATCCACAAAACCATAAGGGCTTGTAGCTCAAAATTTTTACTGGATCAGATTTGTTCTTAACAATACCAGAATTAAAATGAGAACAAAGAATACCTACACAATTTAACCTTTGATCTGTTTTAAAGGAACATTACAGAATTGGTTTTTGCTAACAAAGCAGTTGCTGGCAGTGTAAGCACTTTATGTAATCCACCATATACATAAACTGACTAACCTGTAGAAGTTTGAGATCGATCGGCCATCTGGGTCACGAGAAAAATAGTGAAAAACCGATTACACATTTGCAAGAAATCAGATAGATTCAACAAATGAATAAAATGAGCGATAAACTCCCATCGGAAAATTAGTTTATTCATTTCTCATCGTGGCATTTCAGACAGAAATATTTCAAGGGATGGTTTCTACTATCATCATCATTAGACCGTGTAAGTTTTATGTAAATCTGTGATCAAAAAAGTATATTTTACAAGTTTTTTTTTTACCAATTCTGTAATGTTCCATTAAGAAAAGAAGATTTATCTCGTATTATGGGTAAGAATTCTTCAATATTCAACAGAACTGAAAGAGATTTATCAGACTGAACGTCAAAACAACACACACAAGACGGCAGGACTTGTCCAGTAATGAGTTCACTGGCCCGATTCTATTTAAATCACTGGCCTCGGGCCTGCGGTCCAGTGTAAATTTTGAGCCCTGTTTTACCATAGGTCCTTTTGGTTGGAAAGCAGTTTACAACAGCTAATTCTATTTTCACCTTTAATATAATGTGACAGTCGTTTCTTGGAACAGCACTGACTGCAATCTGATCCAACTCTATGTCAGAAGTAATTCCTGACCCTATGTGTTCCTGTCTCCTTGTCATGATTCATCTCACCTCACTGTGGACTCAAGGAATGAACAGGTGATGAAGTAGTCTCGGCTCAAGACGCTCACTGCTGTTAATTGTCAAGAAAGCTCTTCTCCTGTTGTTTACTCCCCTCATGGGTAAGAATTCTTCAACACTTCTTTAATGAGATAACAATTGTTGGGAAGGTAGTGCATTCTGCTCTACCAGCCAGGCTCCTAGTGGATGATACCCATGCCTACATCCTTACGGTCTGTGAAGGGGGTAACCCTATTTCAGCACCAGGAGTAGGTGGCAACGTGCCCCTGGTGTCAGTTGATTTGGGTCGTCAGCCCAAATCAGTTAAGTGTACAGCCCTCACCTTGAAGTGGCCGTTCAGCCTTGTCAGTTAGGCGTTAAATTTGTTTTTAAAAAGAGGACACTATAAACCAAAAAACTGCTATCACCTCAAGAACCGAACACGATAGCAGACTCCCATGATAGCGGTCTAAGGTGGGAGCGCGCCCTCTTGTGGCGATGGAACGTGGGAGATATCAATAATAGGTAGGTCTTGAACCAAGACTAGTGATGAAGCAATGAAAATGTTTGGCATTTCTACTGCATGCAGGGTGCACAAAAATAAATCATGCAAAAATCATGTGCCACGCCCCATGAACGAACTGCAAACGCACCAACAGTTGCGCGTCTTCTGTTCATCAAAGTTTGAAAGGGTCATAGATTGGTTTCTATCGACAAAATGCAGGATTTTATTGGCAAAGTTATTAAGAAAAAATACAATAAAAGTCACAAGTAAAAATGTTTCAGCTCAATACGGTGTCTACTTGCTAAAAAAACAGCCAAAACCTGTCACGCTATTTCCACAAGAACAGAGAATCCACCCACGTTTGGCGAGGTGACAGCTGGTACCAGTGGCATCTGTGGCCGCAGCATTCGCGAACAGACACAAAATGCAGGATTTTATTGGCAAAATTATCAAGAAAGATACAATAAAAGTCAAATGTGAAAGTTTCAGCTCAATACGGTGTCTACTTGCTCAAAAAACAGCCAAAACCTGTCACGCTATTTCCACAAGAACAGAGAATCCACCCACGTTTGGCGAGGTGACAGCTGGTACCAGTCACATCTGTGGCAGCATTCGTGAACAGACACCAGACCCTCAGAAAGCTAAAGAAACGATTCATGAATCAATCGCTTCTCAGACTCAAATGTTTTTATTGATTTCTAATCAAGGACCGGGCGGGGAAACGGACCGAGGAACTCATCTGACTGGCTGAAATTAGAGAAGAGTTGAGCCAAATCATCAAGAATGTGCAGGGTTGCCCCCCACGGCCGCAAGGCTATGGAACATGATGATGATGATAAATCAACTGGGGCATTTCAGGCAAAATAATTTTGCAGGATGCTTACAACCATTACTATTATTATTATTACATCTTTATAACAAGTGAACTTCAGGATAAAAGAAATTACACAATTTTTATTTATTTGTTCATTTGTTTTATTTACTTATCGGGGGGGGGGGGGGTACCCTGTATGACCCTGCCTTCAAATAATGCGAAAAATCATGCGCCAAGCCTCACAAATTAATTGTAAACGAACCAACATTGTTTGTCTTCTGTAAATCACAGATTTTAAAGGTCAAGGCCTTTATAGAAAGATTGTTGAAGTGGGGAAGACCTCTGCTCTTGAAAGCAAAGGGTAGTTGGTTTGAATCCCACCTGTGGTTTGTTTGTTTTTTCTCTGCAGGAGTCCCAACAGTATTGAGTAAACAATTCTTATCACAAATCAGCATCAGGGTAATACCAAGACTTAGTCTTTATCATCGATGCAATAGAACCTTCAACTAGTTCGACTAATATATTGTTATACTGTAATTATCGGTATCAATTTCACATGAAATATAATTTCATTTATGTTTTTTTTTAAAACAAAACAGGATGACAGCTCTTTCACTTACGGTACGTGACAAGAAAATGGTTGGCGTGCAATTTGCCCGAGGGCCTCGTGGGCGAACAGAAACCAAACATTCCAGGATCTACCCATGGAGTATAATTTCATTGACTTTCCCCTGAAAGTTCGGACAAGTGTTTTCTGGGGAAGTAATCCAGGAGGAACCCGCCGCGGCGGAGCATTCTCCGCGAGGTGCAAGAAAGTTTCCATTTGGCATGTTCGACTGTTACTTTTCCCTGAATGCCGCCTGAGCCCTGGTACCTCATGAAGGCAACCTTTTGTAATTGAGGACATTGTTTGCCACCCCGCAACGGGCACAGAGGTAGGCTACCGAAACAAGGTTGACCAATTTAAATAGACAGGCAGACATGAGATTGACAGACGATCTGGAAGAGACCAAGTATTTCCCCGCCCCCACACCCCCTAAACAAGTTGTTTTCTCTCATTATTATTCGTGGCCGAGCGGATAAGAGCACCGGACTCAAGCTCTGGTGTTTCTGTTCAGCAGAGTGTGGGTTCGAGTCCCGGTCGTGACACTTGTGTCCTTGAGCAAGACACTTAACCATTATTGCTGCGTCCTTCAGATGGGACGTAAAGCCGTAGGTCCCGTGTGTTGTGTAATGCACGTAAAAGAACTCAGTGCACTTATTGTAAAGAGAAGGGGTTCGTCCCGGTGTTCCTGGTTTGACTGGCTGCATATTGCGCCACAGCACCTTGTAAACCATTAGGCCCCCTACATTGTGCTATGTAAAGGAATAGGCATAATACTTCAAAACGTAGCTCCACAATACCTTGCAGGAAAAATACTGAAAGTTAAGCGCTTAGAGTCTAGCCTGCAGTAGGCGCTAAGGCCATCTACCCTACAACTGTTATTAAAAAAATTATTATATCTCCCTCTCCTTTTTCCTACAGATACCCCCCACCCCCCTTTTTAGTCAGCCTTTGTGTTTCCAACCTCTTGTGGTCCAACAAGCCCCTTCCCTCTAACCCTTTGTCTCCTTCTTTGTTCACCCCTTGCTTTTTCTGTGTGCTTTCTACATCTCTCTAACTTTTCATCTATTTCATCTTGACTGCTTCTGTTACTCCGTCACCAGTATATACCTGTTTATGAATGTTGTGTTGTCCTTTAGCCTTTGAGAAAGACTCTGCTAGGGTCGAAACATCGGGCTACTAACTTTTTTGTTTTGCATTTATACCTTAGGTCCTCTTGGTTGGTTAGCAGTTTGCAACAGCTTATTCTTTTTTTCTCCATTTTACACATGTAATTGTAAACTGATTCTTAGTTATTTCTTTGGACACACCCACCCACAATTTCAACCATTTATTAATTTATGAATTCATTATTCTGAATGGCTCTTAAGTTATTCACAATATGAACAGCACGGGGGAAATCAATCTACAATATACCTGTATACTGTACATACTCTAAAACAAAATAAAAGTTAATTCCCTTTTACTGATTGAACATCATGCAATTGAATGGTGTCAACTTTCAAATGGTTGGTTACATGTTGCTTTGCAAAGAGCACTTCCATTGGTAAATCTTAAAGTCTCTAGGAAACATTTGAAGGGGCACCAAGGCCAAGACCAGGGGCAACAGAGGCCATGGTCTGTGTTTAAATCCAAGCCTTGGGGGAAAAAGATTTTTCAAAAATGTGTTCTTCGATAGTCGAACTGTCTGCGATGGTTAACATAGGCAGGCAGACAGACAGATTTCATCTTTGAAAGGGCAAGGCCAATTTTTCACTTTGCAAGGGGCACTTCCATTTGAAAACCTTAAAGTGGGAAATACTTGAAGAGGCACCAAGGCCAAGACCAGGGCAACAGAGGCCTCCGTGTAATTCCAGGCCAGGGAAGAATTTGCAAAAAACTGTGTCCTTCAATAGTCTGAACAGCCCTTACATTTCAATCTTCAAAACCTTGGGCCAAATAGGACACAATTTTAATTACCTTCTAATCCTAGACCAAGGCAATGGATGTCACGGCCACTGTGGCATCCATTCAACTTGGGATAACAGAATAAAAAACTTTAGAATTCCATAGGATACTTTTAAGGCAAAGTATACCTTTGGTTTTTTGGAACCGTTCGATTGTTTAAATCCTGTATCGATTTATACAATAAAACTTAAAAGAAGGCGGCATATGAACGTGTAATAATAATAATAATAATAATAATAATAATGCATTTATAATGCGCCATCTACATGTATCTATAAGACCCTATTCCGAGGCGCAGAACAAAACAAAACATATAAGCAGCAAAGAGAAATATAGAATACAAAGACAATTATACAGATGAATAATCTAAGACATGTTACAAGCTAAGTGTATGTGGAGATAAATAAATGTGGTTAAATAATGTGGTTAAAGGCAAAGTTTACCTTTGTTTTTCAGAACCATATAAAAATAAAGTCGTTGTTCGAGTTGTTTTTCTCGTTTTTTGATGCGCAAGACTTGCACAGTCTACAGGGACAAGTGATCATATATGTGCACAGCCACAATCATGGGTACACTTTTTGTTACAAAGACACCAAATGAACGACACATAAATATTGAGTAACTTATTGCAGAACTTGTTTTCGACAAACTCAAGTACTTTCTACTCTTCATTCACACACTGCTGATTAATCAATTAACAATTTTGTTAAACAGTTATTTCAATGTTTTTTTTAAAACATTGAAATAACTGTTACATCACTGGTTTTCAAAGTGTTGTTCATAACATGGACACAAAAAAGGTGTACCCATGATTGTGGCTGTGTATAGCAAACTAGGCATTCAACGCTGTGCCAAGTTTTGCATGCAATGGTCTATCATTCGATCGTTACATTCTTGTGTTGCTCAATACCAGCTTGCCATTTCCTTCTTCCTTAAAAGTGAAAAATGTTTTTTCAATCTCTATTATATTATTTTAATCTCCATTTTTAAAGGCAGGATATACTTGTGGTATTTGTCAAAGGCACTTGGTGTATCCCAACATTTGCATAAAATAACAAACCTGTGAAAAATTGGGC
The DNA here is from genome assembly GCA_032158295.1 of Pycnopodia helianthoides. Classification (NCBI taxonomy): domain Eukaryota; kingdom Metazoa; phylum Echinodermata; class Asteroidea; order Forcipulatida; family Asteriidae; genus Pycnopodia; species Pycnopodia helianthoides. Next base: position 17,042,301 of record CM063257.1, on the reverse strand, counting down.
TCACTTGGTCATTAAGTTGCAAAAAAATAAGACCGAAAAATACACCCTTGTTGCGTAGAATTGTGTGCTTTCAAATGCCTGAGACTGAAGCCTTTCTCAGATTCAAATATTTGAGTGAAAATTGACCTCTTTGTCAAAAACTACATTATTTCAGAGAGAGTTGTTTCACACAATATTTTAAACTATCAGCAGCTCTCAGGTGCTCCTTACCAAGTACATATTTATGGTAATGTATTTCTTGAGTAATTACCAAAAGTATCCACTGCCTTTAAGGGTTTAAAATTACTTTAAAGTTCATTTAAAGGAACATTACAGAATTGGTAAGAAAAAAACTTGTAAAATATACTTTTTGATCACAGATTTACATAAAACTTACACGGTCTAATGATGATGATAGTAGAAAACATCCCTTGAAATATTTCTGTCTGAAATGCCATATTTGATGAGAAATGAATAAACTAATTTTCTGATTGGAGTTTATCGCTCAGTGAGCGTTTTACTCACTTGTTGAATCTATATCATTTCATGCAAATGTGTAATCGGTTTTTCACTATTTTCTCGTGACCCAGATGGCCGATCGATCTCAAACTTCTACAGGTTTGTCAGTTTATGTATATGGTGGATTACATAAAGTGTTTACACTGCCAGCAACTGTTTTGTTAGCAAAAACCAATTCTGTAATGTTCCTTTAGCAAATAATTTAAGGAAAATTTCCAAAATCAGTTCAAAGTTTTCCTCCAATTTTTGAACAAATTGTTTATACTCACAAATGCGCCCGACACACGTTCGCCCCTGAATCCAGAAAAAGACTGACTCCGTAAGATGCTGCCATGCAGTGGGTTGCCTCTTCCAGTCAGAGTGCCAGACATATCCTGAAGCCTGCCTATGTAAAACATTGCCAGATTGCTAAAGTTAGTGTGGGACAGTAATCGATACATGATGAAGAGTCGGCCGCGAGTCGATGGCCTACGATTCGAAACAAAACCAAAAATCCAGTAGTGGCGACCGCAAAAATAACTTCACTTCCTCATCTCATCTTTTCAACATCATCAACATCATCAACACAACACCTGAAGTTCCTTATACTTAGGAGAAATGTCGTTCTCCAACAATTTTTCTAGGTTGAGCCACAAAAACTTCTCGAGGATGCAAACCTACAAAGAGTTTATAATGGTAAATTATCCGCCAACAGCAAATCGTTTATGTACAATGAGAAAGCGTCACGTTCAGAAAAGCTTTACACTTCTTATAATTATCACTATTCTAAAATACATCAAGAATAATATTTGAGAATCCGAATCGAAAGAAAACTGTCTTCACGACCAGCCTGCATCAGCTGTTAAGTCAATAGTGCTACTGCGTAACTTTGCTTCAAGACAAAAATATGATCTAATAATAAGAAGGTATGGATTATTCCACGGTAACAAGAGGTAAGACAACTTATCAACAATAAGAAAACATAGGACAATGTGTTGCATGGCATCCCCCGAGGGAGGAATGGAATAACCCCCATCCCTGGCACCCTGTAGTGTTGACATGCCCCACAGCATGGTGTCACAGGAGACCAGCCAAGTCAATTGTTTGGTCTTTTAAAGAAAGTTAATTCAATTCTATGCAAGATGTGTGTATTTTTGTCTCTCATGACGTCAAATGTTTTTCTGTAGTTAGTGCAATACTTTTTATATTAAAATGGAGACTTGAAATTGACTGGAAACCTTTCAGATCAAAAGGGTCATGAGAAAGAATTCATTTGAAATTTTATAATAAGAGAAAAAAAGGGAGAAAGAGCTTGGAGTGGAAAAGATTAAATGGCAAATATATATGAAAAGCAGAATTGTGGAGAGGAAGGTCATCATATTGTAAATTTTGTATGAAGCGTTATTTTTATTTCTATTTGTTTAATAAAAGTGTTTGTATACTCTTCAACTAAATGTTTTTTTTTAGCTAAAAATGTAAAATGTGAAAAATCATTAGTTTGTTTTAATGTCAGAATGAGTAATATCATGCAAAGACAAACCTCGGCTTTGAATTACACGGTCTATTTTTAGATGCAGAATTTATGAACACTTGATCAGAACTAAAGAGTATAGCAGTAAAGTATCTTTACTATAGCCTTGAAGATTAGATCGATTGGCAACATTCCGCAGTATGCGCAAACTACTTAAAGGCAAAGTATACCTTTGCTTTTTGGAACCGTTTGATTGTTTTAATCCTTTATCAATGTAGATGTAGATACACAATAAAACTAACCTGTGCAAATTTCATTTCAAAAGTGGTAGCGTTTTTGAGATTTCGCCAAAAATCTGGAGCGGTTATGTCCACGCATGAAGAATAATCCCTTTTCTGACAGAAACAATTCTCAGATTCAAATTTTAGGGGATAAAAACTGACATCTTTGTCCATTTATATCTACATTATTTTGAATTGAAATACTTCTAAAAATGCTTTACTAGTCGACTTCTAACCAAGTAAGTTTTTATTGCCATAAATTTTTAGAGCGATTACCAATCGTATACCTTCCCTTTAATATAAAATCAAATCCAAAAATTGTTAATGGTCTCACGTTTTGCCCGTAGCAAAGTCATTCCCAAAAAAATTGTTATGACATTACAACTTAGTGTAACACCACGCGTGGAATAAATGTGGAAAACACATGAAAAGATCAGAGCAGAACGCAGTCAGAAAGATTGAAATATATTCCACAACAAATGAGATACATCTTCTCTGAGTGGTTGTTCAAATAAAAACAGTTTAAATGTTTAACTATGTAGCAGTGGTCTAGTGGTAAGACATCTGCTCTAGCAATGCAAAGGCCGTGGGTTCGAATCCCACCCGAGTGATTTGCCTGTGGATTTTTTTCACAGAGCTCGGGTAAGTACTGAGTATACAGTGCTTAACAAACATGTAAGGGTAAAACCAAATTAAAAGTTATTTATCCCCGATGCAAAAATTAACATCTGTTATATGTAGCATATCTTTCTAATTTTAATTTCTTGTCTTGTAAAAGACATTGAGGTCCAATAAAAGATTTGAGCTCCAAGCTGTGCTGTCTTCTGGATTTTCCCCCCTCCCCAAGGGCCTGCATTTGGTGGGGAAATCCACAAGATCACAGGGCAGCAAAGTGTTAACTGATCAGCCCTTTCCACACAGCATCTCTTATCCCCGTGGACTACAGCCCAGGGAAGGCCCCGGGAGTTTATTTTTTACCCCACGGTTACCCCAGCGCACTTTCACACTATCCCCACACACATAATTGTTGTGTTTGTCTGTCAAGTCTAGTGTCTGTACAAAATGTGGGTCTTTCCATAAGAGAGGGCCTACGTTTGAAGGTTTTCATTGAAAATAGCTGAATTACAGTATACCAATGATGTTTACATATTGCCCTTTAAAATTTAAATTTTCCATGAAAACCTACTAATTTATGGCAAAACAAGTCACGAGTTTCCACTGTGACAGGAAACTGAGACTCCGGTGTCTCCGTTACAGTGTGATGGATAGTTTTGGATCGGATATGAAAATAAAAAATCTGATTCGAGAAATTGAAGTTATGAGCTATCACCACCATATAAACATGCAAAGAATATAGAAAGTACATTATCTTTTGAGATATAACACCATGTCACGCTTTGGCCCCTCATTTATAGAAAGACCCAAGTACTGGTCCTTTTATCTGTTTGTTTGTTTGTTTTGTTTGTCCATAGCTTAAAGGTATTATACAGGATTGGTAGAGCTAACAAAATAGTCGCACATAGTGTTCATGTTTTGTGTGATTCTACATATATATGAACAAACAAACCTGTGAAAGTTTGAGCTCAATTGGTCATCGAGGTCACGAGAAAATAGTGAAAAGAGACCTTATGTGTTTTCTGTTTTTTCAAACATCAAGTTTTTATCCGCGTGATAAAAACTATTGTTTTACTCATTTCTCAGAAACGATAGCATTTTAGGCAGAAGTATTTAAAGGAACCCTTTCTACCATTACTTACTTTAAATCATGTAAGTTATGTGTGAATCTGTGAACATTTGTGTTTTTCGATCTTACCAATAGTGTACAGGGCCTTCAAGGAACAAAAGCTACAGCTTCACCTAACCTAATTGTTGTCCTACCGCTTATTACATACTGTATAAATGCTATTAAGCAATTATTTATATTGCGTTACATTGTATTAGCATACTTTCGGGACCTCGTTTCAATTCAGTGCCTTTGGCCAAACTTTCAAAATTTGTGTCCAGAATGCTCCACAGTTTTTAGAAAAAACCTGGGGAGAACCCTTCAGTTACTTTTTTTATAAATTTTTTTTATGAGATATCACCTAACTCACAAAGCCGAACGGCCACTCAAGGTGAGGGCTACACTTAACTGATTTGGGCTGTTGACCCAAATCAACTGACACCAGGGGCACGTTGCCACCTACTCTGGGGCTGAAACAGGGTTACCCCCTTCACAGTCCGTAAGGATGTAGGCATGGGTATCATCCACTAGGGGCCTGGCTGGTAGAGCAGAATGCACTACCTTCTCAACTTTTACGAAGCATTTATGGTTAAGTGCCTTGCTCAAGGGCACAAGTGTCATGACTGGGATTCGAACCCACACTGTGCTGCTGACAACACCAGAGCTTGGGACCGGTGAACTAGACCACTCGGCCACGACACGCCACCAAAATCATGATGGACCCCGTTTACACTAGATCCAGAAAGGATGGATCAGACCAGGATCTGATCCACCAATTGGTGTTAATCAACATTGATGTGGATTAACACCTAGTGTACAAATGCAAAAATGCAGGATCAGACCCAGTTCAAGATCCTGCATTTGAGATCCACACTTTGAGGAGGGTTAAACCCTGCAATTGGTGGATCAGATCCGGCAAAGTGGATTCCAGCAATAATAATAATAATGTTCGTTTTTTTATAGCGTTTATACACCATGCCTCAAAGCACTTCCAACATTAGTACCCTGATCACTGGGCCATTTCATTCCTTAAACCATCTCAGCTCCCTGGGGAGTATACAGCCTGTGCTGCCAAATATGTAGCGCACTAAGCTAAATCAATCACAAGAACCATCTCTGTCCTCACAGGTACCCATTTACCCCTGGGTGAACAGAAGCAACTATAGTAAAGTGTCTTGCTCAGGGACACAGGTGTCACGACCGGGATTCGAACCCACACTCTGCTGAATGAGTGTTGATCAGACATCGCAATTCAATGAGGTCAGTTCCAGGTTTTGCTGAAGAATGGCGGGTTTGCCTGTGTTTTTGTGTGACGGCTGTGATCAAAAGTTGGATCGGAGCTGGATCAGGCACTGGTGGGGATCAGAGCTTGATCAGGCACTGGTGGGGATCAGAGCTTGATCAGGCACTGGTGGGGATCAGAGCTTGATCAGGCACTGGTGGGGATCAGAGCTTGATCAGGCACTGGTGGGGATCAGAGCTTGATCAGGCACTGGTGGGGATCAGAGCTTGATCAGGCACTGGTGGGGATCAGAGCTGGATCAGGCACTGGTGGGGATCAGAGCTGGATAGCAGGCACTGGTGGGGATCAGGGATCACAGGCACTGTGGGGAAGGCTTGATCAGGCCCTGGTGGGGATCAGAGCTTGATCAGGCACTGGTGTAAATGCGACACCAGATCTTGATCTGTGGTCACAACAAAAAATGTGGATCTCAATCCACCTTTTTGGAGATTGAGTGTCAACAACAAAACAATACAAAACATTATCAAAATCCACAACATGATTCCATTTGTAATCAATTAAGTCTATGAGCCTACTCACCTTCTTCCAACTAACGATGACAAAAATAGTTTTAATCCTATTTGCATCACATTCCCCTCTGCCCACAGCACTGGTCTCTAAAGATCTGACCATTTCCTTGTTCCCAGAGCTGCGTGACTATTTCTAGATCCAGATTACACAATGGCCCCGGTGTTGTTTTGACTGCAAGTGGTAACACTCTTATCTTATCATAGGTAAACACTCTCTTAATTTGATATCAGTTTCACAACTACAGGATGTGACTACAGGTGCTGAAGAGTGCTGAAACTAGGGTACAGATTGTAAAGGATGTTCAACCATGGTTCAACTGATGGCACTTTCGTCTTTTCACTAAAGCACTTCGAGACTATGTACATGTACAATGAGCTTTTAGGGTGCAGCATGGGAATCAATGTATGACCAGTCAAACCCTGCAAAGAGTTACGCTGTCAGCACATGGTGACATTTTAATATTCCCATTATCTTAACCACTTATCTGCGTAATTATTTATCGTTAGCTAAACCCCCAATGCGGAATTAATTGAAGGAAAACAATGCAAAAAAAGGATAAATGGAAAGCTATGCTCAGACCCTGAATTGCTCCGATTATCCCCACTTATTATCTGAGGCTGCTGTATCATCAACGGAACAGCACCTTGTAAACTTGGCTCTTCAATTTGTGAATCATCATCACTATCAACAGACATGGGAGAGTCCGACAGTTCTAGATCTGAATCCAAAGCTTGGGTCAAAGCTTGCACACATGACAAGCGCGATTGCTTTTGTGAAGTCGCCATATAATAAGAAAGCTCGCCGATTGGTGGCGCCACACTGTAAGTTTGTGATGACGAGATATCTCGTCATAACAAGACACGTAAGAGGGGATTACCCGGGGTCACAGAGCGTGTCTTTGACCTCATTTAAACCGCAAACTTTGTGACGAGATATCTCGTCATACGCAATATAAGGGTAAGTTTGTGATGACGAGATATCTCGTCATACGAAGTTAAGTGGTTAAAGGGATGGTACACCTTTGGTTATTACTCCCCCAAAATAATGACCATAAAAACTTACTTGGTAAGAACAAAAGCAAGGAACAGAGAAGCACTGCAGCTCTTGATAATGTATAACATTTTGAGAAACAATTCCCTTTAAAGGAATGTGGTTTCAGAGCGTAGGATTCAAAAACATTCCAATCTGAGAAACATTTCTGCATGATACGTTTCTCAGATTGTGTGTCACAATTTACACATTATTTTTCCTGAAAGACTGTGCACATAACACAATCTGAAAACAAAGTAATAGTACATGTCAGGCTTCTGTAAAACAAGGGTCGCGCAACCAGAACAGAACCCCTTTTCGCTTGTGAGTAATTTGTGTTGGATTGTCAGGGTTTTATTTTTGCAAAATAATGAAATTTCAGTAAGTAAAATTACATTTTTGGTGCAGGGCCATAATCATATGCGGGCGCTGACGAGAAACTAGTAATCTACTTTCATTGGACTTTAAAGGAGCATTACAGAATTGTTTTTTGCTAACAAAGCAGTTGCTGGCAGTGTAAGCACTTTCTGTAATCCCCCATATACATAAACCGACAAACCTGTAGAAGTTTGAGATCGATCGGCCATCTGAGTCACAAGAAAATAGTGAAAAACCGATTACACATTAGCATGAAATCATATAGATTCAACAAATGAATAAAACGCTCACTGAGCGATAAACTCCCATCGGAAAATTAGTTTATTCATTTCTCATCAAATAGGCCTATGGCATTTCAGACAGAAATATTTCAAGGGATGTTTTCTAATATCATCATCATTAGACCGTGTAAGTTTTATGTAAATCTGTGATCAAGTATATTTTACAAGTTTTTTTCTTACCAATTCTGTAATGTTCCTTTAAGGTAACTACACGTATACCATAAATGGTAAACTTGCAGCAGGTACAACCATTTAGAAGGCCGAGTAAAAAAAACACATACTTTTTACTATTTTATAAAAAATTTAAAAAGGGGAAAAAAAGAAAAAAAAAGGGAAAATTTGACTAAAATGATACAAATCGTTTGTTTTGTCATACATTGCATCAGTACACTAAAATAGCACATGGTCTGTAAATAAATATACCTTGGCCAGCTATATTTAGCATGGCGGCCATCTTGGAAAAAATAGCAAAAAATCTGAAAAATAGTAAAATAGTAGCACCCTGTCTCCTCCTCTTTTTGAAAAAGTCCAGACATGTTCAATGTCTTGTCCAACATGTTTCTTTTATGTATTGTGTGTTTGAATAGTAGAAAAAATAATGGATATTTGAAATTTAAAAAAGAATGGCGGTCATCTTGAAATTAAAAATAAAAAATAAAAAGCCCCTCCTCCTTCCTTTTTTTTAGAAACCCGGACGCTAAACATGTTTCTTTTTTACTCAGCCTAATAGATCTCTTTTGGAAGAAGTGTTGGTACTGAAAATAACCGTTGTGGCCTCCAAGTTTGTAACAGTATACTCTGCTTGTCTTCCCCTGAAGCCCAGCAGAGTATACTATTCCAAACCACTCAAGACCACAACGGTTGTTTTCAGAACCAACAATTCTCCCAAAAGATATTTATACATATGTATGGTAGTACCCGCAGGTTTACTATTCCTAGCTACCTTATCATCCACACCATGCAAAGCTTCAAACATCACTCCACAAGAGTGCCGTGGTACATTTCAGGGGCTTTCCGGCAGATACTAGATGGGTCATAATGGGAAATATTAGGCCTACATATTTTTCCATCACAGTTTCCTCATAAATTCAAGAGTTATAAATACATGGTAACAGCTGAACACGTTTTGAGATGTGCCCCCTTTCTTCATATCAAAAGTTGATTAAAAACAGACAGTGCAATCTCCATAAAAATAAAAAAAATAATAAAATGTTGTCTTCCATTGAGCTGTGTACAAATTGTGCCTGCAGGAAGTCCAGGCTCTGTGGCTCTTTTCTAAACACATAATGTCACCATGGAGCTATAGGGTAATTTTTAACTACTTCAGGTTGGTATTCTTAAAGAAATGTTGTGCCCGAGATGCTTCATGTAAAGCACCAGTGTCTGGTAATTGAAATGCTTTATGGAGTATGGAGTATGGAGATTATTATTTAATAATCCCTGGTCACTGGGCCATTTATTTCATTCCTTAAACCATCTCAGCTCCCTGGGGAGTATACAGCCTGTGCAACAAGTATGCAGCGCACCAAGTTAAATCAATCACAAGAAACCATGCTGCCCTCACAGATTGACCTTTGGTAATGGAGACCGACATTATTTATACTGGTCAGAAATAAAATAATTATTGGAATACCTTATAGCAGTGTATATATTTGCTCTAGTGATGTAAAATCTATTTTAGGGTAATCTGATAGTATTATTAAATCCCACTAAGTACATAACCGCAGACTGGGAATGGAGTTTAGTGTACAACTTTTTCTCAGAAATACGGGGAGTCTGTTGGACACAAGTGGGCAAGATTTTAGAGATAATGCGTTCAAATACAATCCTTTTCAAGGTGTAACTGTTCGTTTTATTAGTCATAGATGACTAGACTGTGTAAACTATAACAATGGTCCTGAAAATGGTCTTTTCCTTTTCAATAGACAGAAGTTCTAGACTGGATAGGATTTGCTTAAAGTTGACAGGGTAATTTTGTGATTAAAGACACTGGACACCTTTGGAAAGTGTCAAAGACCAGTCTTCTCGCTTGGTGTATCTCAACATATGCACAAAATAACAAACCTGTGAAAATTTGAACTCAATTGGTCGTCGAAGTTGGGAGATAATAATGGAAGAAAAAACACCCTTGTCACACGAAGTTGTGTGCTTTCAGATGCGTGAGGTCTCAAAATCAATTCAAATGTTTTACTTCTTTCTCAAAAACTACGTTACTTCAGAGGGAGCCGTTTCTCACAATGTTTTATACTATCAACAGCTCTCCATTGCTCGCTACCAAGTAAGTTTTTATAACAATTATTTTGAGTAATTACCAATAGTGTCCAGTGCCTTTAAATAAGTCAGGCGTTTCTACAATAGAAATGAACACATTACCCACCAACTGCTACCACCTACATTCTTGTAAAAAACCTCCAGACAGGTGTATTGACTTGGTCAGAGTTTGACGAGCTCATATTAGTGATTAAAGTAGGTCGGCCTCTACAAAGGGCTTATTGTTGGGAGCCTTTGTCAGGAACCACAATTGGTTCTTAAGGGTTTAGCAGATTAGAAACCCTAGACTTGTAACAATCAAATTGATCAGTTACAAACAAAAACACGGGTCTGCTTTGTGTAAACCTTGAGGTTTTTTGTGATAACTGTCAAGTGCTAAACTGAGAAGTACTATTATTGCTAGTCGGGTACAATCTGTGAATACAGTTAGAGTCTTTGTTAATTGGTCTTGACATTTTGAAGAGTGTACTCTGCTCCTCTTCTTCAATTGTCTACAAACATGCTTCAAACAACACTTCAAGGCACAGAACACGTTTGGTAATTGGAGCCTACTGATTGTGTTAATCCTATATGAATGTGTACAATAAAACTAACCTGTGAAAATTTCACTTCAAAAGGTGGTCGCGTTTTTGAGATATCACTGAAAAACCAGAGCGAATATGTTCATGCAGGAAGAATATTCCCCATAGGAATACACAGTCTGAGAAGCGTTTCTGATAGAAACGCTTCTCAGATTCAAATTTGGGGAATAAAAAAGTGATATTTTTCCATAACCGTAGTACTTCGAAGTTAAAAGTTTCTCAGAATTCATTATACTACCCAAGGCTGCTGTACTTCTTACCAAGTAAGTTTTTATTGCCCTCAATTTTCAGAGTCATTACCAAACAAGTACTGTGCCTTTAAAGGTAGGGACATAGATTGGTCAAGACGAATTTCTAACATTGCAAAAACCCGTGGTCACAACATCTCGAGCCGAGTTCGGCCGAGTAGCGTCAACGACATGAAATCCACTGCCTGCACTGATTGTTCATATAATAGGCCTATGGTTTCAAACTGAAGCAGTCATAAATACAAAACGACAGTGTTAAAAGCAAAACGTAAAAGATATGGACCAGTGAAAAGGCTGGCGGACTGCTGAAATGACAAACTAACTGGTCCCGCTGGCCAGTCACTGAAAAAGTTAAGGACAATACCCTGACAAGCCCTGCAAAGTACACAGAAGATTTTTCTTTAAATTCAACCCGTAGTGTTTACATTTTTTATTTTGTATTTCAAATTGAACTGTTCAGGCCTGGAATTTCATTTTTGAGAGGGCAGGGCCATTTGCATTTTGCAAAGGGCACTCCGATTTGAAAATATCTTAAAGTCTATGGGAAACTTTTGGAGGGGCACCAAGGCCAAGACCAGGGCAACAGAGGCCATGGCCTCCGTGGCCTCCATGGCCTCCGTGTAATTCCAGACCTGCGGCTTGTTTGTTTTTCAGAGCAGATTCGCAGCCAACAATTCCAGTCGTTTCCTGCTTTCAATTTCATGCTGGGAAATCTTATCCAAGGCCAGTCTGATCAAACTGACAAGATACATTTTGGATGTACATTTGACGGTTAAAGGAACATTACGGAAATGGTAAGAAAAAAACTTGTAAAATGTACTTTTTGATCACAGATTTACATAAAACTTACACGGTCTAATGATGATGATGATAGTAGAAAACATCCCTTGAAATATTTCTGTCTGAAATGCCATATTTGATGAGAAATGAATAAACTAATTTTCCGATTGGAGTTTATCGTTCAGCGCTCAGTGAGCGTTTTATTCATTTGTTGAATCTATATGATTTCATGCAAATGTGTAATCGGTTTTTCACTATTTTCTTGTGACCCAGATGGCCGATCGATCTCAAACTTCTACAGGTTTGTCAGTTTATGTATATTGGTGGATTACATAAAGTGCTTACACTTCCAGCAACTGTTTTGTTAGCAAAAACCAATTCTGCAATGTTCCTTTAAAAAAAAAAAGGTTACAAACTTGAGTTCATAGTGAAGAGTGTTACTGTTAGTGTTAGCAAGGTCTGCATTGCACTTTCTACAATGTACATGTAGTTTTTGCTGTCTGACCTTTTTCAGGAAGGAAACGTGTGGTGGATATTTCCGAAACGGAACCTATCGTCACCTTTCTTGTGGAAAGTTGTTTTGTGATCAGCATGACATACGGACATCAATGTGTTTCAAACAATAGGTCAAAATAACTGGTTTACGCTGATCAAAAGAACTAATGTTCCAATATGTTTTATACTAGGTACGGTACATTTCAACAAAAATGTTTAAAGGTAAACCTAGCCCACCGTGTTGGGCTGTTATGGCTCTCTAGTTTATCATTGATCTTATCATAGTCCCCATTGCAGAGCTATGTTTAAAGGAACATTACAGAATTGGTAAGAAAAAAAAATGTAAAATATACTTTTTGATCACAGATTTACATAAAACTTACACGGTCTAATGATGATGATAGTAGAAAACATCCCTTGAAAAATTTCTGTCTGAAATGCCATATTTGATGAGAAATGAATAAACTAATTTTCCGATTGGAGTTTATCGCTCAGTGAGTGTTTTATTCATTTGTTGAATCTATATGATTTCATGCAAATGTGTGATCGGTTTTTCCCTATTTTCTCGTGACCCAGATGGCCGATCGATCTCAAACTTCTACAGGTTTGTCAGTTTATGTATTATGGTGGATTACATAAAGTGCTTACACTGCCAGCAACTGTTTTGTTAGCAAAAACCAATTCTGTAATGTTCCTTTAAACAAACAAAATGGCTGTTTCTGCACTTAAAAAAACTGAAAAGAAGACTTAAACCCATACCGCATTTAAGGCAAAGTATTTCAAGAGATGTTTTCTACTATCATCATCATTAGACCGTGTAAGTTTTATGTAAATCTGTGATCAAAAAGTATATTTTACAAGTTTTTTTCTGACCAATTCTGTAATGTTCCTTTAGGATAACAAATATTCTGTTACCAGTAAGGTGCATTTGAACTAACATTTTGGGTCATGGCATGTTTAATTTTTGAGACAATAGGCCGAAACTGAAAAAGATAGTTGTTTTTATACAATTCTTTGTTCTTCTTTTTTAATCAAGATGGAAAATGATCGAAAACTTACCTGAAGATAACATAAAATCTTGCATTGCTACTCAAGTCAAATGTTTTATACAAGAAAAAAAGCAGCTCAGTGTAGTGTTCAACAGTTACTCTTATTCCATGGAGTCACAATACTTTGATCTGAATTAATTTCATAGTGTTGTTTAAAACAAAAAATGGTGGACAACATCAACATACAGGCCGTGCAGGCATAATCAAACTAAACTTGAGCATAGCTACATGTACATGTAGTCATCGAAGACAAATCAGACACAACTACAAGATTTAAGCTGGTACCACTAACTGAGACATCAGGTTTCCCGAACAAAAAAAACACACACTCAAGACTGCAAACAGCCAATACAAAGATTATAGACGGACTGCGAAGGACACCCTCCCACTCTGTTGGCCTATCCCCGCCTTGACCTAGCGTGACTTCCCCGGTCAGTGTGTTCTTGGAATCACGCTCCAGTAATTTCCTGGTGATTGACCATCATCAGTCAGTGGTCGCCGTAAAAACCTCAACTCAATGGAATCACTGCTGGTTTTTAAGCTTCTATATAAGAAAAAGGGTCCAGGCTTTAGGTAGCTAAAATATAAATGTACAATGAATACTCTTACCTTCAGCTTCCTTTTTGTACTTTCAGGCTTTCGTTCCTGAGTTTCTACTGTAAAGGAAATAGTGTTGACCGACTGTCGGTTACCGCATGTACATGTGTAGTCTGTACTCCCGCGTAGAGTGTATAGTGTTTGGGCCAAAAAATCAAAACATGTTTAGCGTTCTACCTTTTTTAACAAAAAGGAGGAGGTGGGCCTTTTTTTTCTCGATGGCCGCCCGACACATTTTTCAAGATAACTGGCCAGGCTATTTTTCAAGATGGTTGCCAGCTTCTTTTTGTGTGCTTTCCGTGGTGTGCTGAAGTCAAACAATGCGATGTTATGTATTTTATAATTGATTTTTATTGTCATCCTTAAAAAAAAAAAATTTAAAAAATGAGGTGGCCTCTAAAAAGGAAGCTGGCGGGGACGCTAAACATGTTTTATTATTTGGCCTTAATGCAGTGTTTTTGTATTGCGTGTGCGTGCGGCCGGCTACGCAAGACGATACGAAATGAACATAATTTTCACATTTATTAGCCTAGAAGTAGACATGACATTGGCCTTCATTTTGTAGTCAGTAGGCCTATATGGGCTGCCATCGATCAGAGATGAGTCATTTTATCAAGGCAACATAATTAATTCTTCAAAATCTACTATCGTATTTCCTATAATAAATTATAGAGTTGTGTTTTACATCAATCGTATTGATGTTTACATTTCAACGCCAAACTGAGGCTCAGAAGCGCATTAGTCTGGCACCTATTATTGATATTATACATTGCGTTGTAAAATGGACACATGAGACGTAAACTTGAAAACATGAACTTAAAACAATTTTATTTTTTTAAAGTTTTGTATGAGGTAATTTTATATAGAGGTTTGGCGAAAAGAAACCAGAACACAACTATAGGCATATACATCGCGGCCTGGCGCGCGATTAGGTACTTATTATAATGGTTTAAAAGGCAGGGGTACCTTTGGTACTCCACAAGTTATTCATAAAAACTTACTTAGTAAAGAGCACTGGGGAGCTCATTGTTAGAAACAACCACTTTGAAGTATTGTAGTTTTAGAGAAAAGTAATTTTTCAAGGGTGTTTTGAAAATGTCTTTTATTATTTTCTTGCAACTTTGATGACCACTCGAGCCCAAATTTTCACAGGTTAATTGTTATTTAATGCATGTTGAATTACACAAAGTGAGAAGACTGGCCTTTGACGATTACCACAAAGTTACCCTGCATTAAAAAAAAAAACAGGAAAATTATTCTAATTTGTTTTTGTTCATTTATTATTATTTTTTAAATATATGGATTGATCAGGGCCTACGTCAATTAAAAAAAAAAAAAACGCCTTAAACCAAACATGTTTTGCGTCCTCGCCCGCTTCTAGAGGCCGCCTCCTTTCCTTTGTTTTCCCCATTATTTTTTAAGATCAAATTTTACGATCTCTGTGGGAAAAAAAAATCTAAAATACATAACATCGTATTTTAAAGGAACATTACAGAATTGGTAAGAACAAAACTTGTAAAATATACTTTTTGATCACAGATTTACATAAAACTTACACGGTCTAATGATGATGATAATAGAAAACATCCCTTGAAATATTTCTGTCTGAAATGCCATATTTGATGAGAAATGAATAAACTAATTCTCCGATTGGAGTTTGATCGCTCAGTGAGCGTTTTATTCATTTGTTGAATCTATATGATTTCATGCAAAATGTGTAATTGGTTTTTTACTATTTTCTCGTGACCCAGATATCCGATCGATCTCAAACTTCTACGGGTTTGTCAGTTCATGCTTATGGTGGATTACATAAAGTGCTTACACTGCCAGCAACTGTTTTGTCAGCAAAAACCAATTCTGTAATCTTCCTTTAAACATTTGCATAAAATCATATAGATTCAACAAGTGAATAAAACGCTCACTGAGCGATAAACTCCCATCGGAAAATTAGTTTATTCATTTCTCATCAAATATAGCATTTCAGACAGAAATATTTCAAGGGATGTTTTCTACTATCATTAGACCCAGTAACTGGGGCGCTGTATTCCTTTTTCAAAATTTCGAAAAAGGAATACAGCGCCCCAGTTACTGGGTCTATACTATCATCATCATTATACCGTGTAAGTTTTATGTAAATCTGTGATCAAAAAGTATATTTTACAAGTTTTTTTCTTACCAATTCTGTAATGTTCCTTTAAGTTGTCGATGTTGTCCCCTTAAAGGCTTCATTATTTTTTTTCCTCGTATGCTTTACTTTGCGGCCCCGACCCCAGATGCATGTTCCACGGATTAAGAAAGGCAGGATGCAACCGTTGTATGACTCGACATTCTGTGTGAAAAATAACAGCAACAAGAAAAAACATCCTTACAATAATTTAGGCCAACTTGCTTCGTGTGAAATATCAAATTTCCTTCCTCGTACTAATTGTGATGCCATTTTTGTTGCTGTTGTTGTTGTTGTTATTGGTGTTGTTGTTGTTTTTCATGCAGACAAAAAAGAATAAAAGGGGACTCCTTAGCACAAAAAGTAGCTACTAAGCGCGAACAAATTGTGCTTATTACTGGAAAACCATTCCACAAAGTGTCACTTTTGTTTTATATTAATGAGCTATCCAAGAGAGGGCGCTATTTCCTATTGCAGTTGATTCCTCAAGAACAGAAATCATCTCAAAAGACAATGTACTTTTGTTTCTGCCCAGTCTGAAATGTAATATTATAAGCACAGGGGTAAAACACAGATAGGACCAAGCGAAACCGTTTCCATAGCTCCCCACTGTTCTTTTTCTTTTACCACAATCTTACAATAAAATACTTTTTACCTTACCATTTTACGTTTGACATTATGTACACATGTACATTGATTAGTACCAACACTTTCCTTTAGTTTCTGATAACATTTTTCCCGTGATAAACTGCATTTTTTAAGAGGCCTTCATGGACCAGTTTTTAATCTTAATCTGGATAACCGTAATTTGACCTTGTAGTTCGAAAAGTTGTTGACCTCGACAGGGGAAAAGAAATAGCTTCAAGCTGCTCAATTGACCTAAAACCCTGGGGTCAGCGAAGGTGCTCACGCCAAAGGCACCTTTTTATATTTTTGTTAATTACAACACTTTTCTTTGGTTCAATTTCGCTGAAATTAATTTTCATCCAGCCCTGAACAGTCCTTAACAAAGTGGCTGAACCGATTTTGCCCTAGAGGTCATTTACCGGGTAGGCCAGTTGTCACAAATGTGGGTGGAGCCAAGGCGGCATTCATTTGTGTTCTATTTTTGGGCAAAATCGTGGATTTCGACATGCTTTGGCAAATCAGTTGTGAACCAATATGCAATTGCCAGAATGTTAAAATCTTTGGTGTGTGTGTTCAGTGAACTTAGATTCATCTGTTCAAACCATTAGAACAAGATTTGTGCCCCCAAACACAGTTATTTACAACCCAACATAAAACGCCTACCGCGTGAGCACCCTGGGGGACGCGCGTAAAAATTCTAAGCTGGCTGCTCGCAGGGCTTTAATGAGTTAGTTTACAATTCAACCAATGGGGCAGCGGGAAAGTGCCCTCCCAAATTGTGGCAAAACATTGGGGAAAATTCGGGCACTAGCAAGAAGAAATATAATTGGACAGAGAAAGAAAAAAAACACCTTTTTGTTAGGAATTTGTACTTGTGTTTCTTTGTAAAATCTTGGGCAAATCGACCCGTCTGCCTCCTCAAGCAAAGACCCTCGCGCCCATGTGGTTTAGGAACCTTTGAGGTACTGTGTTTTATCTTGGGATTACAGTGTTTACTCAAATGTAAGGAGCTGGCCTTAATTGAATTTAAAAAAAAATATTTTCCATGTTTTTACCTCTGCATGCATCATTTTGCAGAGCATATTCAATTTTGGTCTTTGGGCTACGATTTGCGTTGGTTCAAATACAAATTAAAAAAATATGCAAAACAGTTTGACAGAACTGAGACTGTACAAGAAAATCAAATAATTCTCAGTTGTTTATTTACTATTTTTTTTATACATAAATATATTATTGTAAATATTGCCTATTGAACAACTCGGGCACCATTATTTATGTAATTATTTTACATTCGAAGTACAAAATCAATTTTGTGTCAGCCTTTAATTTCTTATTTAGGAGTTTACAATGTGCGCTTTTGACAACAGACAAAATTGTTTGCCAAAAAAATCCTCACTTGATAACAGATAAAAAGTCAGGGGACCAGTCTACAATTTACCTTGCAGTCCATTGTTATCGAAAATAACAGGTTTGATCAAATTAAAGCCAACAATGGGGGGGGGGGGGAGGGGTGGCAGTGACAGTGGCTGTATCAGGTAATAGTGCATTAACCCTCTTGCTGTCTGACCATTCAATACCATTCCAGTGGTTTTGAATACTAGATAAACTATGCCAGCCTGCAATATGATACCATGAGGGAATGCATGTACACAGTACACAGTTAGTTCTGTGCACAGTTGTGCCACCGTACACAACCTTGGCAGTCGAATGGTTTCAAATGGTTGGTCAAACTCACTGGAAAATGTTGCCAAGAGTCACCGACAGTAGGAGGGTTAATGACATCATTCTGTGCATGCTTCCAACACCAGCAGAGCTGGAAATATTGAGGGAGTTGCGACATGGAGGGGCCAGCTTCCTTTGGTCATGTGGTTGCTGGATGCCATTTTGGGTCCAAATGCAGCACAACCAATGCGCAGTTGAGTCTGGCACCCTGTGTTTGCCCATGCATTGTTTTTGACAGAAAATGGCTTCTTAGCGCAAGTTGTCGCAACTCTCTCATTATACGGCGCTGAACACCAGATAAGTCTGCTGCCACCTATGGTCCCAAAAGCCTCCCATAGACTACTTCGCAAAAACTCAGTGCGCATGCGTTAGCCGTGGAATGAGGTGCATGCTGGTCTAGCTAGTGACAAATTTTGTCCTTGCCTAGACCAGCATGCACCTCTTTCCACGGCTAACGCACGCGTGCCGAGTATTTGCGAAGTAGTCCATTACCGTGTATGTCTGCTGCCACCTAGTGTCACAAAGTCCTCCTTAAAAAAGAAAAATGGTGCTTGTTGCAAATCTCTGTGCATTAAAAAAAAGGGGAGAAAATGCAATATTCTTTAACCCTAACTGCAATTATTACATCAATTAATTTGTATTTCTTTTACAGTTTAAAATAAATGTAATCAATTTTAAAGTTTTAAATGTAATGTTATCAATTTTTGTGTGTGTGTCATTCTCTATTTTGGGGAATTTACGTTACAAGCTTGATTATAAAAAAATCACTCTTTCCATCTGGGCGCTAATCAAAGCTTTCCCCTCATTAAGGATGACATAAACAAAAACAAAATAAGACCAAATGAGATCAATCTTCTCATAAAGCTTTTGTTCAATTTTTTTCTTCTCATTTTCATTCTGGTCTTGTAACAAAACTTCTGGTACTGTCAAAGTTTTTGAGCTACAAGTGGATTTTCCCCACAAACATTGGAGCCCTGACAGGTCTGTCATTAAATTCAAATAACTTGTTTGATGAATCTGTCATGTGCTAGGTTTTCCTCATGCAGCCAGAGCCAGTACTACAGCCAGTACTACATGTAGGCCAACGCTGATCTGGCGGCTTCAGTCACGGCTATGGCTAGAACGCTGGAAAGGCCTATTCTTCAATGTTGTCATTGCAGCCAATAGCCATAGCCATAGCCAAAGTCGCTTGATTGAACCAGCGGTTTTTTCACAAACCTCGGCCTAGGCTCGTCTCCGGGCTTGGTTTGATGTTGGAGACACCGTACACAATGTGTACCCTGCTTCAAAATGGATGACGGAGCCCAAGCCAAGTTTTGGAACAAGGCCCAGCTTGAAATTTGCTCAGCAGTCCAGCATCACCGTACAAAATGTACGCTGCTCCAAAATGGATGACAGAGCCCAAGCCGGAACCAGAACCCAAGCCGGAACAGGAGCCCAAGCCGAGTCTTGGAACAAGACCCCAGCTCTACATTTTGCTCAGCAGTCCAGAATCCGGTGCCGAGGTTTGGATTAGTTTCTGGACTTCTTTGAAGTGTGGATGTTTAGCATCTCCCAAGAGTTGTAGTAGCATTCCCTCACTGGTGGTTATAAAGGCACCACTCTGACGAAGTCTCTCAATGGCATACATCCTAAATAACAGAAAGAATAAATATGAGGCCATCAAACAAAAATATAACAGATGCTTAAAAACACGTCTAAACTATTTTGGTTAAATTTTTTTAGTAAAAAAACCCTGTTAATAATCGTAGAAACTCAGAAACACTTGGCACTTCAACACAAAGCACAAATTGACCATTAAATTGTATTTTGTGCTCGAAATGGGGCATGGTGGTACATGTACCCCCCCCCCAGACACCATCTATTGTGTCTTCATAGTGTACTTGGAATCTCAGGAATTTCTGTACAAGAGGAAAAATAGCATGTTACATGGGAACATTTGGGGGGGGGGATGGGGTGGAGTTCAACCTCTTTCCCCATATCACGCACGATATATTTCCTTGTCAATTTCAACGTCAGCAGTTGTTGCAGCGATAACTGAACAGGACCTGATGAACAATTACACCAAGTTAACTGGTCCTTTAAAATAAGATTATTTATTCTTTTTTTATGAGATATAGCCTAACACACAAGGGCGGACAGCCACTTCAAGGTGAGGGCTACACTTAACTAATTTGGACCTTAAATCAACTGTCAACAAGGGCTCGTTGCCATCTACTCCTTGGGCTGAAACAGGGTTACCCCCTTCACAGTCTCAAAGGATGTAGGCATGGGTATCATCCACTAGGAGCCTGGCTGGTAGAGCAGAATGCACTACCTTCCCAACTTTTTACGAAGCAATTATGGTTAAGTGCCTTGCTCAAGGGCACAAGTGTCATGACCGGGATTCAAACCCACACTCTGCTGCTGTCAACACCAGAGCTTGGATCCAGTGAACTAGACCGCTCAGCCACGACACGCAAAATCCTGCTGGCTAGTCACTGAAAAAGTAAAAAAACAAAACCCAGACTACTTGATTAATTTATATAAATGACTATCATCACCTGTCAACCATACTCCGGGAGGAACACGCGTCTGCAATAATGTGAACATCTAGCCCTCGTTCCATGAGATCCAACGCTGTCTTCTGAATACAAGCTTGAGTTTCTATTCCACAAAGAATGACCGATTCCGTTCCCATCTCCTTCAACTTCTCCTCAACCTGTGGAAGGCACATGGTGAAGCAGGTCTTCGGGAAGATTGGATCGGTTGCAGGGTCTACTCCAATTTCCGGAACTGTTGGACCGAGCCCTGTACCACAAACATTTTTAAATCAAATCAAAATCAAAACAAAAACAACATTACAGATTTGATGAATTACTAATAAGTATTGTTTATTTTAATTTGGTTTTATCCTTACACCGATGTAAAAGCACTGTATACTCAGTACTTTCCTGAGCTCTGTGAAAAAATTCCACGGGCAAATCAACCGGGTGGGATTCGAACCCACGACCTTTGAATTGCTAGTAAGCCTGTGACCGTTAAACGTTTAAACGGTTAAACGTTTACAAAATCACTATCCGTTTAGTAAATTACTAACCGTTAGAACGAAACCCCAAAAACCCAAAATATGCGTTCATCACTGTATTTTTATGTGTAAAACAATTTAGTTTAGTTAAAAATTGCCGAACAACTACTGTTTAATGGCCTGATACTTTTTATCTCCGGCGAGTACAGTCTGTCAGAAGGCTGAAATTAACTTGTTTGTGGTTTCAATTTGTCGACAAGCTTTCGGACGGTCAGCACTATTGTGGGCGCGCGTGATTGGCACGTGCTCAGCGATCTAAGCAGGGGACAAGAAATGGGATCTTTAAAAAAGTAAAATGTAACCTTTTTTTCATTGCGTGGAGGGGTGTCCCATATCTCCTAAACTCATTGATCAGTCGCATTTCTATGTTCAACGTTTGCGTGAGCCTCGACTTTATATTTCGTCCCGTAACTTACTCCAGTGTTCTCTTTTATGTATAGTGTTTTTAAATTGTTTCCAACTCATAACCGCTTTACAAAATTAAATTACCATGAATCAAAAAATTGAAACGCCTCGCAAGTCAATCAGCCCGTTTGGAGTAGTTTCGAAAAGATCAACGAAGACAGTGTGAGGTGTAAAATCTGCACTGAATTAAATAAGGCATCAATGTTAATGCATTTGGTGAAGTTATTGGATTTTTTTTATAGGCCAGAATGATAACTCTTTAATTTCAAATGAATTGTTGGGGAAATTTCCGGGCCTATTCTACCCTCGAGCGCGAGCAAAGGTCTACCGAACAAACTGGTACTCCGCGCGCAGCAACGCTGGTCCCGGCAACTGTGTGTTGGTTTTGTAAACAAATCATGCGACTCCAGCGCCATATTTATTACAACACTGTTTGAATGGTCGAACGGAATTACGGTAAGAATTTATTGCTTTTTTAACAATTTTAAATTTGCAGAGTGGATTTTTGGCGAGATCCGGTTTAAAATGAGAACTCCAGGTGCATAAACGTAAATGACAAAAAGTTTCGAATAGGAATTTGTACATGCACTTCTATGAGGTTCATGGAGCCGATAGCGGATCGAACCTCATAACTCTGGGAGTACTCAGTCTTAACCGGCCGTTTAAAAACTTCAGAGGGAGTCCCGCCCGCTTCCTTATAAAGAGTTCGCCTGCTTTAAAAAAAAAATTTGTTTTTAAGGATACATTTTAACAATAACGATCTCTGATGATTTTAAAAAAATAAAATAATAAGATCATATTTTTTAGACTTTAGCACACAGAAAAGACACACAGAAAAGAGCTGGCAACCATATTGAAAAACAGCCCGGCTAATCGTCTTGAAAAATGTGTCGGCGTCCATTTTTGAAAAAAAGTCCCTCCTCTGTCCTCATTCCTTTTTTCTCAAAAAGGCAGCACTTCAGTTTAACTTAAAAAAAAATATTTTGATGATAATTTGGCAAATATAATTTAGGAGGAGTGAGAATTACATCATAATGCATGATCCTTGCTCTATGGACTTTACCATATCATGGAGGTCATATGATATCAAATCAATAGGCCTAAGTATCGTCATTCATGCATTAAAATATGATTATGTAACTCAACTAAGTACCAACATGACTAGCCCCATGAATAGGGCCAATCCACTCCGTATCCTTGGCCCCAGCACCACTGCAGACCAATTCTTTTGCCCTATGATGTTTTTTATCTGCAAAGATCTAGATCGTGAAACTTACCAATTGAATGCTTATGTACTTGCAGATAGCCGGACTGTTAAAATTTCTTTAAAAAACATCACACGTTTTTGGTGAAAATCAAATGATTTTCGAGAGTGAACTTTTAAAACGATCTCAACGATCTTGATTATTTGCACTCGCGGCGTTAGTCTTGGTGCAAGACGTTGTTGTTCATTATCACCCAACTATCGCGAATAGCGGGTGCTGTTGGGAAACTTTTAGATATCACCACCACACTGACTGGCGGTTTGCGGCTTAACGCCCTCTATCGGTGGAATAGTCGCGTCGTGTGTAGTGTTGAGTGACTCAACAAGAACGTCTTGCACCAAGACTATCGCAGCGTCTGCGAGTAAATTAGTCTGGTACCAACTCAATCGTAGCAATTGATTGTATCGTTTTTCTGATGCTGTTGAGGGAGCCAGACAATTCAAAATAAGCAAGTTGTCAAGATCGTTGAGACAATTCTAAATATTAACTCTCGAAAATCATTTGATTTTCACCAAAAACATATGATGTTTTTTAAAGAAATTTTAACAGTCCGGCTATCTGCAAGTACATAAGCATTCAATCGGTAAGTTTCACGATCTAGATCTTTGCAGAAAAAAAACATCATAGGGCGAAAGAATTGGTAATCAGTGGTGCTGGGGCCAAGGATACGAAGTGGATTGGCCCTATTCATGGGGCTAACCAAAATAGTAGAAATTTTAATTTCGCCACTTTTTTGCACTGCATGACTCGTAACCCTCCGGTCTCCGACCGTCGGGAGGATGGAGGGTTACGATTATCGCAACTACTAAAGTACTAGACCCAGTAACTGGGGCGCTGTATTCCTTTTTCGAAATTTTGACATTTTCTGTCATACTAGCGCCCCAGCGAAAGCTACCCAAAATATGGGGAAGTGCAACATTTTCATAAAAAATCAGAGATGTCACACCAAAAATGCCCCAAAATGACGGAAATACCCAACGAATTACCTTCAAAACTGCCAACTGGCCTCTCCATATGTTTAAGATGTAACACCAGGCATGAAATTGTACTCACGGAAATTTGTCCGGCTAAAAAATGATGATTTTTGAGACATTCCCGGTTTCCGTTGATCATGTCCAGCCATCGTTTTCATGAACAACCTGCAGGGGTCCTACTATTACTAAAAGCCGACAACACGCCGACAACAAGTCCAGAGTGCCGACAACAAGTTTCAGATACCTTAAAACCAGCAAATAAACCAAGGGATTATTAGAAATATGTGTACTATGTAATATTAACAAAAATGCAATGGCATAACTTCACGAAAAGTCCGAATTTTTAACCAGAAAAAAACACGAAAATACACGGAGTGTGGTCGGACGCCATCTTGGCCTAAAAACCGTGTTTCGACCATTCCATTATGATACAGGTAAGATGTATTTAGCGCTTACAAAACAACAGAGGGCGGGCGTCATCCCACGGCTTATTATTGCTATTGGCATAATAATTACTAGGCCATCACTACACCCCCGGATGTGTTACCCCCGTATCATAATGGAAAGGTCGAAACACGGTTTTTAGGCCAAGATGGCGTCCGACCGGACTACGTTTATTTTCGTGTTTTTTCTGGTTAAAAATTCAGACTTTTCGTGAAGTTATGCCATTGCATTTTTGTTAATATTACATAGTACACATATTTCTAATAAATCCTTGGTTTATTTGCTGGTTTTAAGGTATCTGAAACTTGTTGTCGGCGTGTTGTCGGCACTCTGGACTTGTTGTCGGCGTTGTCGGCGTGTTGTCGGCTTTTAGTAATAGTAGGACCCCCGCAGGTTGTTCATGAAAACGATGGCTGGACATGATCAATGGAAACCGGGAATGTCTCAAAAATCATCATTTTTTAGCCGGACAAATTTCCGTGAGTACAATTTCATGCCTGGTGTTACATCTTAAACATATGGAGAGGCCAGTTGGCAGTTTTGAAGGTAATTCGTTGGGTATTTCCGTCATTTTGGGGCATTTTTGGTGTGACATCTCTGATTTTTTATGAAAATGTTGCCCTTCCCTATATTTTGAGTAGCTTTCACTGGGGCGCTATGACAGAAAATGTCAAAATTTCGAAAAAGGAATACAGCGCCCCAGTTACTGGGTCTACTAAAGTACCATTCTTGGCTTATCAGCTTATTGCTATCCGACACACGTCGCACACGACTGACCTTTCGGATACTGTTCGGTGATCACCACGGGTAGTTCCATGATTTTAGCTGCTCTATACATCCTTGATGCAACCTCGACAATCTGGGGAAAATACTGGATTGTTGGACGGAACTTTTCCTGCATGTCACACAGAAAAAGTGCCGAATTCCGGATCAAAACTTGCCCTAGTTTCTTGGAAGCCATCGTTGGTTGTTAAGTCTGCGACTGCTAACTAGCGCTTAGAGCTGCCGGCCGAACGCACAACAGTTGTACCCCTGATCAAATAAATAATTTAAGTATCGATATAAAGTAAGGACGTCTGGAGACAATACTAAACTAAAGTCACCGTCTACATCAAGACCCCGCCCCTTTTTTATCCACTTGCGAGCTTTAAACAACAACGACAGATTGTGTCAATCATGACGTTGGGTAAGGTGAATAATTCATCATTTGGGGGATTTCCCAATAAAATAAATACGGCCATACTCTCGCTTGAGGGCGCCCTTTAACAATAACAGTAGGCCTATTTTGAGAGCGGAACGGCTTAATTAGTGTTTTATTTAGTCTGGTCATGTAAGCAATGATTTTTCGGACTTCGACACTTAATTCTGTGATAAGATCATCGGCTATCGTTCTACATACCTGCCTAGTGCTTGTGTATTTTACCAACAGCGCACCCTGCAAGGCTTGGCTTGGTCCCCTCACAATTTACATTGTTGTTTAGCTCATTCTCTAGCTCAATAGGCAAATAGCTGGTGCGGTAAGTAAAGTACTATTTAGTATTTATTAAATTATTAAAGTAGGACCACCATGTTCATTACTTCACGTAGTTGTTAATACGTACATGAATTTCCCCTTTTTCTGCGGACTTAAGTTCTGCTTCTGCAGTGTGTGCTGTGCTGTGTTTTCTGTGGAGTGTGGTTATACTTTAATTTTATTTTTACTAGACGATCGTCGACCATGGTTCGTGGTGGTCAAACCAAGTTTGGACTGAACATGATAAAATTTTACTGTATTTATACACGTGTGTATGTTTGCTCGGCATGATCCATAAGTTTAGACATAACAAGCTCAGTTACTCTGACTTAGTAGTGTTACTGATTGACTGGTGGTACATCATGGAGGAAGGAATACTAATTACTATAGCCCCACACTAGTAATGTGGCCACGGGTTCAGACTTGGCCACCTACATGTATAGATGGGGTACAGTGTAGTATTAAACACAGCCTGCTGTGAGTAGTGCTTACAATTGACAAAACTTGGCCTACATCGTTGATGTCAAACAATAGAAACATGCAGACCTGGAATTAAACAGAGGCCCCGGAGGCCATGGCCTCTGTTGCCCTGGTCTTGGCCTTGGTGCCCCTTCAAAAATTTCCCATAGGCATTAAGATTTTGCAATAGAAGTTGGGCACTTTTGAAGATCTCTTGATTTCATTACTAGAAATATTTTAAAATGTACATTGTATTTTTCATCAACACACAGTCACGATGACGGTTGCCAATCCAAGGATGTGTACAGCTAGTTGTTTCCTGATGGCGATGATGCTCACCACCTTGTTGCTTCAAGCTCGTGGGTCTCGGGAAGCCAATCAACCCACGGTGAATGTCGTCATCGTTGGTGGTACCGGTGACTTGGCTAAGAAATATCTATGGCAAGGGTTCTTCAATCTCTTCCAAGGTGCAGTCATCATTTTCTTGTCGCTTGCTCGGACGGTCACGAAGGCCATGGCCTCTGCTGATTTGGTTTCCAGGGCACTTGTATGTTTAGCGAAATACTAATATTTACAATGAACACTAATAATAATAATAATGGCGTCTTATATAGCGCGCATATCTGTCCACTCGGTGACACTCAAGGCGCTTCAACGTTCAATATTTTCCTGAAAGATATTTTGGAGCATTAAAACTGTTCCTTATATAGCACCTACTAATGGTTTACAAGGTGCTGTGGCGCAATATGCTGGCAATCCAACCTCTTTTCGATAAGTGCACTGGGTTCTTTTACGTGCATTACACAACACACAGGACCTACGGCTTTACGTCCCATCCGAAGGACCAAGCAATAATGGTTAAGTGTCTTGCTTAAGGACACAAGGGTCACAACCGGGGACTCGAACCCACACTCTGCTGAACAGAAAAACCAGAGCTTTAGTCCGGTGCTCTTATCCGCTCGGCCACGACACGCCACAACACTAGGTGAAACACCAGGATTGGCCTAGTCTTGGTCCAAGACTTCATTATCTTTTACTCCGTAACAGGATAACCCGACAGAGGGCGTGCTTTTCATTCTTGAATCCATCGGCGCGGCTGATGACTTCGCTGAAGCTAGAAATCGAACCAAGGGGTAGTGACGCCCTCTGTTGTTAGAATTGATGCATGCCTTCAAGGTCTTGGAACCAAGACTAGGATTGGCCAAACATGGCGCACACTCAAAATTTACTACATTTTCATTTCATGTTTTGGTTTTATGACATGTAGGCCTATGAAATGATGAGTGATCATAATAATAATAATAAACAAGTAAAAGCCATCCAAGGAAAACTTACAGGGTAAATTTTCAATATTTTGGGGTTGAACAAAGAAAAACTGACTGGCTGGCGCTCTACCAACTGAGCTCTCTAGCCCTGTGTTGGCAGTCTCCCTATTTTGTCAATGACTTCTCAGGTTGAATCATAAATTTGGGTGTGATTCCATGGCTATATGGGACTTCTAGGTTAAATGGCTTCTGACTGGCATCCCCCAACAAAGATATCGACAAAATAGGGAAACCACCAACACTTGTGCCCTTAAAGGTATTGTACACTTTTGGTAACAGCTCAAAATCAGTGTCCACATTTTGTGTGATTAAACATATGCATGAACAAACAAACCTGTGAAAGTTTGAGCTCAATTGGTCATCGAGGTCACGAGAAAATAGTGAAAAGAGATCTCATGTGTTTTCTGTTTTTTCAAATTATCGCGCACGATAATTACTATTGTTTTACTCATTTCTCAGAAACGATAGCATTTTAGGCAGAAATATTTTAAGGAACCCTTTCTACCATTACTTACTTTAAATCATGTAAGTTATGTGTGAATCTGTGAACATTGTGTTTTTCGATCTTACCAATAGTGTACAGGGCCTTTAAGCAAGACACTTAACCATTATTGCTACGTCCTCCGGATGAGACGTAAAGCTGTAGGTCTCAGATGGGGTGTAATGTGCGTATAAGAACCCAGTTACACCTATCGCTAAGAGAAGGGGTTTGCTCGGTGTTCCTGGCAGTGGCTGCTAAATGCATCGCAGCGCCTTGTAAACCCTTTTATAAGGTACTACTAAATCGGTTTCGTAATTCAAAAAACTTCAAACAGCAGTTTTTACTTGATAATGTACGCCGAGCTAGTGTTAAGGCATAAGGGCGAACCCTGCCCTAGCATCTCTAGTAGATTTTTGTAAAGGCTGAACAATTTTAAAGAGGCTGGGCCACGCTAGAGGTCACTCTTTAAACAAAAGTTTTACATCCCTAAATACACCTATATCTACCAAGAAATCACTGTGACAGAGTTATAGAATGAATGGGTATTCGTTTACAATGCAGTTTCCAAGCCTCTTTTCATCCCGCCTTCAGGCAAAATCGGAACAACAGCAGTCGGTGCCTGAAAGCCGTCTCCAAAAATTCTAAAGAATAGTAACGTCGCAGTACGTACCCCTCTGTCAAATGGCTCAGTACAGACCATCCGGGGATTTAGTACGAACAGTGACGTCATGTTGTTTGCTGCCCTCATTTACGGGATTTCGATAAATTTAGGCGGCGGGCCAGTGAAAGGAGTAAAAACCTCCCTGCAAATATCGCATCTTTTGTTAATGTAATGTTAACAAAAATGCAACAAATTATAGAAAGCAGAAAACTAAAATAGAACGTTAACTTCAATCACCTTGGCACATCCTCTTTAACTTTTGGTTTTCTTTTTCTGATTAGAGCAAAATGATGGCTTCACCTTCAACTTTGTGGGAGCAGCCAGGATGCCAGCTTCAGAAGGCGATGTGCAACTAGGCAAGATTCTACAAGATAACGTGTCTTGTGTGAAGTCCGTACAGCCCGATGAGCACTGCAAGGAAAAGCTGACTGCGTACAGATCTATAGTTACTTATAGGTGATTATTCCTTCATTTACAACTGAAACCAGTTAACTCTTTTATGCGCCGACTGGTCGCTAGCGACCGGTTTAAATCCCTGCTGAAAAATAGTTGTAAAACAAAAAATAAAGATCCCACGGCCATGCAGTTTTCAGAATAGGAAACAAAACTCTTGAGGGCACTATTTTAAAAAAAAATAAATAAAAAAATTGTGGTGCTTATATAGCGCTTTCCATCGTATCAACAATCTCAAAGCGCTTTACAATATTATTCCCCCGTTCATCAGGCCATGGTACCACGCGGCAGCCGATTATCAGCGCTCATCGATCCTCGACCCTCAGGTACCCATTTATACCCCTGGGTGAAGAGAAGCAATTATAGCAAAGTGTCTTGCTCAAGGACACAAGCGCCATGACTGGGACTCGAACCCAAACCCCGATGACTAAACCACCAGAACTTGAATCCGATGCTCTTAACCACTCGGCCATGACACCCCACATAAATCTAGTATTATTTGATGCACGCATATGATTCATCTATCAATAAATAAAAAACTGGTGCATAAAGGGTTAATATAAGCTTGATATGACCATTCACAAAACATTCAACAAACCCCAACAATCTGTTTTTAGGGAGACCACCAACATAGTGCTAGATAGCTCATTTTGTAGAATGCACACTAATCCAGAGGTCATTGGTTCAAATTCCGCTCAAGTAAATTTTTCTTTGTTCAACCCCAAATTTGAGGGGGGGGGGTGTCTGAATTTGGATCACCTAATTTGGCAAATGATCACAGGTCAGTTGGATGGTGTTTATAAAAAAAAAATGGGCGTAATAAACAAATAGTGTAAACAAATAGTGTTGTTTAATAAACTTTTAACTGAATTCCTCTAAATTCTGAAGTGATTTCTCTGAACCCAGGAAGTTAAAGACAGCCAGTGACTACGCTGACCTTTGCCTTGAGATGGGACAGGATAGAGCAAAGGAGCATGGGAGATTATTTTATTTATCTGTACCTCCGTTCGCCTACGCAGGTATCGCTGAAAATATTGCTAAAGGTGAGTGAGAGGTTGTAGCAGGTGGCACAAGTAGCTTCCCTGACGTTACCTGGGTAAAATTACAAGCACCCAAAAAATCATGGCGGATTGGTATAAAGCCCATAGGACTTGAGATCTGATGGCCTTTTCGTTGGATAGTGGTTTCAAATCTCAGTCATGACATTATTATTACTATCATTATATATTTCTGGTAATGAAACCAAGGATGCCTCATAAGTGAACTTAATCACTGTAGCTCTCAAGCCTGAGGAAACATGTTAACAAGGGTGCTTGCTATGTGAACCAGAAACACCTGGGTTAACCCCTACTCTTCCACGATAAGTGGTCTCGGTTCTTTTGCGTGCACTACCAATTCTAGTACACGGGACCTACGGCTTATGGCCCATCCGAAAGGACAAAGCAATTATGGTAAAGTATCTTGCTCAAGGACACAAGTGCCACGACCGGGACTCGAACCCACACTCTGCAGATCAGAAACACTTGAGTCCAGTGCTCCTAACCGCTCGGTCATGACACGCCACAGACACACGTCATCCAGGTTGTGTCCTTGAGCAAGACACTCAACCATAAATTGCTACTCTTGACCCAGGTGCATAAATGGGAACATGCGAAGGCTGAGACGGTAGTTTCTAATCAGCAGAGTGTGGGTTCGAGTCCCGGTCGTGACACTCATGTCCTAAAGTAGTAGTAGTAGGAGGAAACAATTACATCGTTATTAATAGATGTTAAATATGCCCCGTGAATAAAGAATATTATTTGACTTTACCCTTTCACCGATGTGTGTAAAGCACTGTATACTCAGTCCTTCCCCGAGTCCTGTGAAAAATCCATAGGCATATTGCTCGGGTGGGATTCGAACCCACGACCTTTGCCATTCTAGAGTAGATGTCGTACCAACTAGACCACCGAGATTGCCCGGTAGCTAGAGGTATTTCGAATCCCATATTTTAGCAGCGGGTACCGCAACAAATTATTAGATGTTAAATTTGCATTGCTTTACATTGTTAGTTCAAGCACGCTTTGAGACGCCCAGGGGTGTGAATAAGGGCTATATATCGTCAGCGTTTTCACGAAGTAGCAAGCACTGCTATACCAGCAAAAAAAATAACAATCAGAGAAAACGGCCTCTGAAGTTGAACATTTTTTAGAAACCCACTTTCCTTCAAAACTTCCAAGTATTTCCATTTGAATTTCTCAATGTAGATACTTGATGACTTGAACTTAAAAATGACTCGTTTGCATAATTAATTAAGAAACTAGACACGAGAGAAGTTCCGTGCTACTTCTTGAAACCAAAAAAGTGCGAAATATGTCTTTTTTCGTTTTCACAAAGTAGCACGCGCCTATACAGCATTTTGTGTTACTTTATGAAAACTAGGTCAGCGCGCGCACTCACACAAGTAGCGTGCTACTTCGTGAAAACGTTTTTACCTCACTTTGACTTGAGTGCGTGCCGTGCATTACAATGGTGAACAGAAGTTGGGTGCTACTTCGTGAAACCAAAAAATGCCACAATTGTGCCAAAGTCGAAAACACTCATTAGCTTAATTGAAAAAGTAAAGCTGTCTGAGCTTTGAAACTTCATGGAATTGTAGGTCTTCATGCATTATCAACAGAAATGTAAAAAAATTAAAATGTAAACAAAAATCCTTAAGCACATAGCGTGCTACTTCGTGAAAACGCTGACGATATATGAACTGTGTATTATTATAGCAATAAACGTTGGGCTTATTAGTTACCAATGCAGCATTTTGTGTGTTTCATTTTGAATGCTGTAGGTTGCAGGCCGAATGGTGGAGCGTGGCTACGAGTCGTTTTAGAGAAACCGTTTGGTCGCGATTACTCCTCGGCCCAAGACCTGGCCAAGAAACTCTCACCTCATCTACGAGAAGAAGAGATTTATCGCATCGATCACTACCTCGGGAAAATAGGTAACAAATATCTAAGAACATTTCACCTGTACTTGCTATTTTTGCAGTTTAACATGGAAAAAACGTCAACAAGTTTCTGATCATTAGGAAGGACCTATAAACCAATAAATAGTAAACTTGCGGGTGCAACCATGTGTAAATCTCTTTTGTGAGAGGGTTGGCTCTGAAAAGAGCCACTCAGAGCCGGTGTGGTCTCGATGTTTCAAACAGTATACTCTGCTCCTCTTCAGCAGACCAAAACTGCTCTTTTCAGAGCCAACACTCCCACAAAAGAGATTTAATACATGGTTGCACCCGCATGTTTACTATTTATTGGTTTATAGTTTCTTCCTATTTTTCCACACCATGCAAAGCTTCAAACAATACTTAAGTTTCTGATCATCGCGCAGAGCCCACGACCTGACTCCGTTGGTTCTGTGATTTGCAAAGCAGCAAGGTTGTTTTCTTTGTGTTTCTGGCATTTATAAGATGGTATTTTTTGTGAGGCTGATAAATGTTTTTCGCATTCATGTCAAACATTTTTGAAGTCCAAAAACTGCTGAGTTGTGAGTTTTTTCTTTCAGTCGACCTTTTTCAGGAAAACGGCCTCTCCAGGGTAAGCTGTAGAGGGCGCTCTGTTTAGGTGAATCACCCATACTGATCGATGTCATCTTTATCCTCCTTCCCAGGTGTAGAGAGTATTCTGCCATTCCGTTCATTAAATCAGGATGCATACAAGAAACTTTGGGATAGAGAACACATCGAGAGAGTGGAGATTGTCATGAAAGAAAAGATTGACTCAAAAGGTAAATACAACTCAAGGCTTGATTATTTTCTCACGGCATAATTAAATCCAATCAGCTGGGAAGATAAAAAGGGGAAGTTTATTTTGAAGAAATGATTCACCGTTCAACCCATCCTGTGATCATGTATAAGCAGAGCTCAAATTTGAGACTGGACTGCAGGCCCGAGGCCAGTAGTTTTAGTGTTGGGCCAGTAAACTGCGTGTGGCGGAGCGGATAAGAGCACTGGACTCAAGCTCTGGTGTTTCTGTTCAGCAGAGTGTGGGTTCGAGTCCCGGTCGTGACACTTGTGTCCTTCAGCAAGACACTTAACCATTATTGCTTCGTCCTACGGATGGGACGTAAAGCCGTAGGTCCTGTGTGTTGTGTAATGCACGTAAAAGAACCCAGTGCACTTATCAAAAAGAGAAGCGGTTTGCCCCGGTGTTCCTGGTTTGATTGGCTGCATATTGCGCCACAGCACCTTGTAAACCATTACTTGGTGCTATGTAAAGGAATAGGTCTAATACTTCAAAATGTAGCTCCACAATACCTTGCAGGAAAATACTGAATGTTGGAGCGCCTTGAGCATCACTGAGTGACGGATATGAGCGCTATATAAGAAGCCACTATTATTATTATTACTAAACTCATGACTGGACAAGTGGCGGTCTTGTGCTTTTCCATTGAATGAACATACCTTCCAATAATAATAATACATCAAAATGATAAATGAACTGGGTTCTTTTTACATGCATTACACAACATTAAACGGCTTCTTGAGTCCAGTTCAAAAGACAAAGCAATAATGGTTTTAAGTGCCTTGCTCAAGGGCACAAGTGTCAGGACATGGACTCGAACCCACACTCTGCTGAGCAGAAACACCAGGGCCCAATTTCATAGAGCTGCCTAAGCACAAGAAGTAGCTTTGCAAAACCAAATTATGCTTACCAGAATAAGGGTACCAGCCAAAATACCAGCCAACGTGTATCATTTGTGACTGGTATCCTGCTCAATTTTTCTTGGCAGAAAATTGTTAAGTACGATTTCTGCTTAAACAGCTTTATGAAATGGGACCCAGAATAAGGGTACCAGCCAAAATACCATCCAACATGTAAAATTTGTGACTGGTATCCTGCTCATTTTTGCTTAGCAGAAAATTGTTAGGCACTATTTGCTGCTTAAACAGCTTTATGAAATGGGACCCAGATTTTGAGTCCAGTGCGCTTGACCGATCAGCCTCGATGCGCCAATGAAGTAAGTAAGTAAAGTAAGCCATGAGCGTCAAAATTGATGGATGCAAGCGTCCATTATTATTTTTGTTTATTTAATTAAAATTTTTGTTTCAGGTCGTCTTGAATTCTATGATGAGTACGGAGTCATCCGCGATGTCATGCAAAATCATCTGACAGAAATATTCACCTTGGTTGCCATGGAAATTCCAAGAAACTCCACCAGTAGACAGGAGTTCCTTGCCAACAAACTGCGCCTCCTCGAGCAAACACGCCCGGTCAATGCTGAACAGGCTGTGATTGGTCAGTATAAGGGCTACGTCGACCAATGGCGTGATGAGCTCGGCAAGGGCCAAGACGAGGAAACTCTCGTGCCGACGTTTGCCGCGGGATCGTTGTTTATCAAGAACCCACGCTGGAGGGACGTCCCGTTTGTGTTGATGGCCGGTAAGAAACTGGACGAGCGCATCGGGTACGTCCGGGTCATCTTCAGAGACGACGCAGTCTGCGTAACAAATGCCAGGAGTAGCGCCCTCAATAAGTGCCCTCCAAACCGCCGGCAAGTCATTTTCTTCACCGGTAACCCCGGGCTAAAATATCCGACAATTTTAGTTTCGAAACAGCTTCCCAAACCACAAGTTCCTCGATCATGGTCGGTACCAGATACCGACCCGAATATGAACATTTTTAACATGAATCTCTCCGAGTTCTATTACTTTTCTCCGCCCAAAGATCAAGATGCTTACACTGCTCTTATTTCAGCCTGTTTTAAGGGAGATCAACACAAATTTGTCGGCAGTCGCGATCTGATGGCCTCCTGGAACATCTGGACACCGCTGTTAAGAAGCATCGAGAAACAGAAGCCAAGAATCTATGCGGGAGGCGACGACACAGGGTCATGGCTGGACTTCAAGGTCAAAGGTCAAACACTCTCGTATACTCACCAGCTTGACGATGCCTTTGAGTATCAGAATGTGGATTCCACTTTCACATCAATCTCAGACTGGTTCCGATCCCAGCCCCTTATCACTGGTGACAAAGAAAGCGTAATAACCCAACTTTCGCACCATCTAGTCAACATCGCAGGAGAGTCCATTCGGGAAAAGGGGAGTTTTCACATCGCCCTCCCCGGAGGGTCAACACCAAAGTCGCTTTTTACTCACTTGGCGATAAGAATGTCCAATCGATTCCCGTGGCACGACACTCACTTCTGGATGGTGGATGAGCGCTGCGTTCCGTTCAATCACACGGCGTCAAACTTCAAACAGCTTCACGACTCTCTGCTGAACTACGTCCCCGTGCCTTACTTGAATATCCATCCAATGCCGGTCAAGCTGGCAGGCGGGCTTTGCAACGTCGATGATCGCGGGACCAACACCTACGCAGACGATTTGACACAAATCCCCGGCGGACGACTTGATTACGTCCTCCTAGGGATGGGCGCAGATGGCCACATCGCATCCATCTTCCCAAACCATCAAATCATACTAGACACAAAGGCTGGTGTAGCTCTGACCGACGGTGGGCCAGAGGACGGCATACCGCACCGGATGACACTGACTTTGGCTAGTATCAATAAAGCCAGGCATGTTGGCATTCTTATTCTAGGGAGGGCCAAGAGTGGTGTGGTGTCGTTGTTGAGCTCTGGAGCGATGAACAAACTGAGATATCCCGTCACTGGGGTCAGGTTGGAAGACGGTGAACAATACTGGTATATTGATCACGATGCCTTGCTGTAACTTAGCAATTTTGTGCGAAAAAATGATTAGTGGCCCAACGTTTTTTCCCTAGCAGACCAGGCCTGTAATTACACGGAGGCCATGGAGGTCATGGAGGCCATGGAGGCCATGGCCTCTGTTGTCAATAGTCTTGGCCTTGGTGTCCCTTCAAAAAGATCCATAGACTTAACGTTTTGACCTAGCAGAGCAGGCCTGGAATTACAGGGAGGCCATGGAGGTAATGGCATCTGTTGCCCCTAGTCTTGGCCTTGGTGTCCCTTCAAAAAGTCCCATAGACTTTAAGGTCTTGACCTTAGCAGAGACTTTAAGACTACCAGACACTTTAAGGTTTTGACCTTAGCAGAGCAGACCTGGAATTACACAAAGACCACGGAGGCCATGACTTCTGTTGCCCCTGAGGCCATGACTTCCGTTGCCCTTTCCCTTTGGCC
The DNA here is from genome assembly GCA_032158295.1 of Pycnopodia helianthoides. Lineage (NCBI taxonomy): Eukaryota > Metazoa > Echinodermata > Asteroidea > Forcipulatida > Asteriidae > Pycnopodia > Pycnopodia helianthoides. Next base: position 17,006,130 of record CM063257.1, on the reverse strand, counting down.
TTGGTGTCCCTTCAAAAGTAACCCACAGACTTTAAGAAATTTCCACGTACTCCACGTTACTAGGCACTCTTCGTTTACACAGCTAGCCCTGTAACCGAAGACTGGTGATTGCAAGCGCAGAAATCGGGCCCAGTTGCCTGAAAGTTGCTCTGTGTGACATGGCCAAAAAAAAAAGTGAAAAAAAAACCCACCAGTGTATCTCGGTTGTGTATTTAAACATCTCTCAAACAAGAGGTTAGGTGAAATATGTAAAATATTAAGATTGTAAATAATTGTTGATTCATTAAAGGAACATTACAGATTTGGTTTTTGCTAACAAAACAGTTGCTGGCAGTGTAAGCACTTTATGTAATCCACCATATACATAAACTGACAAACCTGTAGAAGTTTGAGATCGATCGGCCATCTGGGTCACGAGAAAATAGTGAAAAACCGATCACACATTTTGCATGAAATTGTATAGATTCAACAAATGAATAAAACGCTCACTGAGCGATAAACTCCAATCGGCAAGTTAGTTTATTCATTTCTCATCAAATATGGCATTACAGACAGAAATATTTCTAGGGATGTTTTCTACTATCATCATCATTAGACGGTGTAAGTTTTATGTAAATCTGTGACCAAAAAGTATTTTTGTTCTTACCAATTCTGTAATGTTCCTTTAAGTAATCACTGGTTGTAATAAATTTGAGTCGATGGGTTCGAGTTTGATCACACAATGAATTACCAATTATACAAATAATGAATGTTTATGAGTGCAATGGTGCGAATATTTTCATGAGTTGAAAGATGGAATTTTCTTTTCAACGAGGCGGAGCCGAGTTGAATGGAACATTCCACCTCTCAGCGAATGAAAATATTCTCACTATTGCACGAATGAACAACATTCATTATTTGTTTGATATAACATCCAAGTAGATCTTTGTCATTTTGATTGGAGGATACAACTTTCAAAACAAACAAAGCGTACAACATTTAATTGGGACATTGCACCCATTTCTTTTGGTTCGGCTTGTTTGGATTCAACAGTGACCAAGTGCAGACACGCACACGGAATGATGTGGTACGCACCGTGCAATAGAACAAATCGGATGGAACGAAAAATGCACGGTGAATGGAACGAAAAATGCACGGTGAATGACGTAGCGTGCAATAGTACGTTTGTTTGCTATCACATGACGGACAATCCTCCAATCAAATGGCAAGGATCTGCTTGGGTGTTATATAATAAATAATACTTTTTGATATTTTACCGTTTTTTGTTATGATATAAGATATTCTTTTGACACGAAACAATGTACGTAAATATTTGTTTAATTATGCACAACATTTTTGCAAATTCACATTTCATTCAGAAATACTAAGGCAATTGTGACCATAAAATATAACACTTAAACAAGAACAACAATGAACAATCAGCCATTTTTTGCAAGTTAGATTTCAATAGACCATGTGAACTTTGTTTACAATAAGTGTGACCTTGTACATTCTTTGAGTATTCTGGCAGGCAAGATACTACACTGGTCCTATGGGAAAGTTGACATTTTGTGTCATAATTTCCACATAAAACCAAGAGTTATGAAAGTAAAAGCTGGACAAGTTTTTAGATGTGCCCCCTTTCATCATATCAAAAGTTGATAAGAATTAGACAGTGCAATCTCCATAAAATATAAGATTTTATGCCTTCTTCCATTGAGCTGTGTACAAATCGTGCCTGCAGGAAGTCCAGGCTCTGTGGCTCTTTTGTAAACATGTGATGTCACAGGTCACATCGTCTATAGAATTTGGTAGAGTGCCTCAGTCGGTCACCTGTCATTGCTCAGTACCCAAACACCGATGTATGTTAAGCACTGTATACTCAGTACTTTCCCCCGAGTCCATTGAACAAAATCCACAGGTATGTTTTTACTCGGGTGGGATTGGAACCCACGACCTTTGCCATTCTAAAGCAGAAGTCATTACCAACTAGACCACCCAGATTGCCCGGTAGCTAGAGGCAGTTTGAATCCCATATTATAGCAGTGGGCACCGCAACAACTTAATAGATGTTAAATTTGCATCGGGATGAAGAATACTATTTGGTTTGACCCTAACATCGATGTTGGTTTGACCCTAACACCGATGTTGGTTTGACCCTAACACCGATGTTGGTTTGACCCTAACACCGATGTATAAAGAGCACTGAATACTCTTTCCCTCCCTCCCCCTCCCCCCCTTGAGTCCTGTGAAAAAAATCCACAGGCAATGTTACTCAGGTGGGATTCAAACCCACAACCTTTGCCATTCTAGAGCAGATGTCTTTGAGGACAGTAAACAGTATACAGTGCTTTACACACACCAGTTCTCTATCCCCCGATGCAAAAGTTAACGTCTGTGAGCTATCTGCTCAGTTTGGAGTCCTCTGACTACATCCAGTGTTACAGTTTGGAGTTTTTTTTTTACATCCAGTGTTACTACAATGAATATTCTTCATGGTGTTGTTGGTTTTTTTTTTTGGGGGGGGCAAGCTTTTTGCATTGCAACCTCTATACAATTGGTGCTCGATATGGGGCAGAGGGTACCCCCACCTATTGTGTCTTCATTGTGTGCTTGGAATCTCAGGAATTCTTTTGAGGATTTATTTATTTATTTATTTATTTTTTTTTGGGGGGGGGGGGGGAGTTCTATACGAGAGGAAAATAGTGTGTTATAGTATGGGAACATTGGGGGGGGGGAGGGGGACCCTCTACCCCATATCAGGCATGGTATACCTCCAGATCATTACAGACTGGTACCCTTGTGCCAAAACACAGCATTGAGAATTTTGTACCGGTTTTTGTTGGCTCTTACGTTACTATGAAAAAGCTTGGCCCTACACAAGTGACATCATTTGGTGCTGGATCTGGGGCATGGCATACCCCCCCCCCCTTCAATTGTGTCTTCGTTGTGATCTCAGGAAATCTTTAGATGATTTTAGGGGGGTTGGGGTAATTCTATACAAGAGGAAAATAGTGTATTTAAGTATGGGAACATTTGGGGGGGGGGGGTGTTAGTATACCCTCTACCACCATATCACTCAGGCATAAGCGATTTAGCAACACTGGATTTAGTCTGGGGGAATTCAAACTAAGCATTCACTTGTGACCGAACGAGGCATTGTACCAGACATCATTCAAATACTACTCCCGAATGCCTTTAAAGCATGTAATTATAACCAAGCAATAAATTAAATCATGGAAGATTGATGGAAAACACTTTTGCAATTTATTGTAAATGTTTACTACATGAAAATGAACAACTATTAAAAATTTCCCTTCACCCTTAAGTATTTGTGGGTATTAAAGGTATTTTACAGGATTGATAAGGGTAAATAACACAAGTTCGTACTTGAAAAAAAAAAATTATTGTGAAATATTTCCGTCTAAAACGTACATTTGTAGTCATGTTCGAGAAAACTGCATTTGAAAACATTAAAAAAGGCCATCTTTGGATATTCAAATTTGTAGACGTACTTCTAATCAACGTGGGCATTTCAAACGAAATGATTTCACCAGATAAAAAACACACACGTTCGTACTTGAAAAACAAATTATGTGAAATATTTCTGTCTGAAATGAAATCATATTCGAGAAAACTGTATCTGAAAACCCTTACAAAAAAAGGCCATCGTTGGAGATTCAAATTCGTTGACACACTTTTATTGATTTCTAATCAATGTGGGCATTTCAGACGAAACAATTTCGCAGGATGCTTGCTACCATTACCGTCTTTATCACAGGCAGGATTTCGATAAAAATTACACTTTTTTCCCCGGGCCATTACCAAAGAATGACCCTCCATTTAAGCAAAAAAAGGTGCGTAGAACATTTCCGGCAAAATTAAGCAGGATACCAGTCACAAACGGTAAATGTTATTTTGGCTGGTAACCCAACTCTGGTCAGCAAAATTGTTTTGTGCTTCACAGCATGCCAATTTATGTATCTGTGACTGGGAAATTGATGTTAGTGTACTCATGAACAAACAACCTAGAATTCATGTTAATTTTGATTTGGCGCAATCAAAACGAAATTAACAAATAAACCAATCAACAAGATAAAATTGAGAGAACAGGTAAATGTTTTCATTTTGACAAAGGTCTGGCACCAGGGAAAGGGATTTTACAAGGCACATTTTCCACAACCTGTTGTCACTCTTTGTACGGTTGAAACAAAGCCTATCACGGTCTGTGCCTGCCTGTGCATGCTAAACACCGGAAAGTCCACGTGGATAAAAACGTCAGCAGTCCACATGTCAGCAACAAATGGAGGAAACTCCAAAGTTGTTCAAGGCGTTAACAAATGCCTTCTGCTGAAGGTCTGTCCAAAAAGATTTTTCTTTGTAAACACGCCATCCAACATGGAGTAGTTTAACAGCATGTCGTCGGCTCTTCGTCTACTCTAATAGGCAGGACACAATCGGGGTTGATCAATTTGGTTTTCATAAAAACTAAAAAGCCCTATTCCTCTTATGTCCTATGATTAAAAACAAAACTAAAATTTACAACAACTGATTCCCGATCAACCCATAATTTTTGTTTTCTTCAAATTATTTACAATAAAAATGTGTTACATGAACACTGTAAATATGTCATCATTTAAACGAAATGTAAACACAATTTATGAAAACACATTTTTCAGTCACATGTACAATTCATACTGTTGTATATTTTGTACACGTGCACATAAGAGAGGGCCTGAAAGGGAGGGCCTAAAAAGCTGGGCGCAAAAAATTCAACTGGGCACGCAATCCATTCCGCCATTTGCATTTAGAGAGCCTCGAATTGAGGACAGCAGTCAATAAAAGCATTATATAACTCTGTATTGTCATGGTAATGTAATGACACTTTCATCCAAACAGATACATACATGTAAATACAATACAAATAAAGCAAGAAGTCAAGGCTCTACACGCACACGGCGGCTCCATGCAAGTAGTGAATTGGACAGCCAAAACATTCTATTCCCCCCAACTGATATCCGTTCCCCTCTCAGTTGCCCCCCCCCCCATTTTAAATATTTACTTTTGAGATTAAAAAATTCCAGAGTAAAATGTTACATTGTATAAGCTTTAATGTGATAGTTTCAATGTTTTTACAAATAAGTTTACATTTACACTCAGACAATGTATTTGTTTTTGCCTTCATGTCAGATTATCTTATAAAAATAGTAAATGGCATAAGAAAAGCGCTGACAAGGGGCTTGTTTAAAAGAAATAAAAACGGAAACTACAGATTTGTTAGATTTGAATAAAGTCTGGTACAATGACTTACTTACTCTCAAATCACTGCTTACATTTGAATTGCTCAGACTATAGAGACAGTTGCTATGTCACATGGCTCGGGGCAAGCTTTTGTATAGCAACCTCTAGATGAGCAAACCCTGGTACCATTGTGCCGTACACATTCATTCAGAATTGTGTATGGGTGTTCGCCGTCTCTTACGTAAGTACGCAAAAGCTTGCCCTGAATTATGTGACATAGCAACTGTCTCTATAGTCTGAGGAATTCAAATTGAAGTGATAACTTGTGATCAAGTACGTCATTGTACCAGACAATCAATCTAACACGCAAATGGCTTATTGGCCAGAAGTGCCCCCCCCCCTAGAAAAAAGGGTGCACCCCCTTGTGCCCCCCTTAAATTTTACCTAAGTTCCGATGCTGCGCTAGACCAGCCTCATTGTGCCAGAGTACGGGCGCAATCCTACCTGAGTGAATAATGCGCATTAGTATTTTGAACGCTGCAATGGAACGTTCCGGCGGTCCAACGGAACAGTCCACGTGCACGTGCTGGAATACTTTATCCAATCAAAACGTTCCTACCATTCTGAATTTTTAAGACGCTCCCTAACAAAGCCTCATCAGCAGTTTACGGCTATAAAATATTTACACACAACTTGACCCAACCCTGCGGGGCACGAATGGATGGGAAGAACCTTCCACCAAAAAAAATGAATATTCATGATTTGTTTCACTTCCACATGGTCCCTCGTCACCTCCAGCTGGATGCTCCTTCATTAACCCTCTTACTGTCAGTGACTCTTGGCAACATTTTCCAGTGAGTTAACCAACCATTTGAAACCATTCGACTGCCAAGGTTGTGTACGATGGCACAACTGTGCACAGAACTAACTGTGTACTGTGTATATGCATTCCCTCATGGTATCAAATAGCAGGCTGGCATAGTTTATCTATCATTCAAAACCACTTGAATGGTATTGAATGGTCAGACAGCAAGAGGATTAATAATAACTAGTTCTTATAATGCGCTTTACATTAGTGCCCTGGTTATTGGGCCAATAGCATTCCTGTAATCTTTCTCAGCTCCCTGGGGCCATATACAGCCCCGAGCTGCCATGGCGCTCTGAAGGCTTTTTCAAACACAATATCAACCTCTACCCTCGCAGGTACGCATTTATACCCCTGGGTGAAGAGAAGCAATTATAGTAAAGCATCTTGTTCAAGGACACAAGTGTCATGACCGAGATTCGAACCCACACCCCGATGACTTGAACTTGAATCCGATGCTCTAAACTGCTCGGCCATGACACCCTACAATTGTCATTGGTCGAGTAACATATTAGGTTTGGGCTAGGTTCGGAAAGTTTGTAAACCCTTTATTCGACCACGGAAGGCTTGGACATGCACTAGTAACACTGCATGAGAACTATGCCTTCGTTGATGTGCTGGACCTATAGCAACAAGATATAAACCTATATTGCAGAGCGTATTGCGCTGTTTTAACTCCGCGCTATTCTTCGCAAAAAAAAGTACCGCTACAGATATCAATGTAAATTTAAAAGTGGTAAGAGGTGAGCGCTTTACGCCCCAGCCACCCATAAGCGGTATGCTCAAGTCTTATTTCAAAACATTCGTGCCTCGCATGGTTTTCAAACTAACTGCTAGCATGATGCATACAGCAACCATGCTCAATTGCACTTGGAACCCTGTACCTCAAAATATACACACAACCACAATCAGGATGTATCAATCTACGGAGCTCTGGAAGTACAGTGTACCAGACCATTTACCGTAACCTTCGGCGTATAATATGTTGATTTTTTGCCCAAAGAAAAATGTCTGCAGCTTATACGCCGGGTGGCTTATACGTCGACGTATTATATTGAAGAACTAAAACCAACGACTTTTTTTAATAAAGATCGTTTGTAAAATATTCTTGTTCTTGCAGATCAATCTAAATAACGATTTCAATGGTGTTAACTTCAATACATTTTGACTTCAATGCAATGCAACTCGCACTTTGTGGCGATAAACAATGACCGATGTGCCGCTCGCCAGTCACTGATGCAGTCACAGCTGCGGCTTATACACCGGGCGGCTTATACACTGACACCTAAATCTTGTTTCGACAATTTCTGTGCATTGCGGCTTATACACCGAAGATTGCAGTACCCAGATTGATCACAATAATGATCCAAACTGAACAAGACGGTGAAGCCATCTGACTAGTGTCAGCAGAACGTTTGTAAACAACTTTTGTTTACTCCGCCAAAATCATTCCTCCGGATGCTTACCAACATAACCATCTTTATAACCAGTAGGCTTTCGGATAGAAATTACACAATTTGTTTTTCGGGGTCATTACCGAAGTATGACCCTACCTGTTACGGGAATAGTGTTTATTTACTCTGACCAGTCAGGTGGTAATGGGTTAAGACTAGCGAGGTTCGGCACTCACATACTAATAGCGTGGTACCAGTTATCAAGTAATGACCTTCCTGTACTGGAACACTGGTAACCAGTTATCAAGTAATGACCTCCCTCTACCATAACACTGGTAACCAGGGAAAAGTTCAAATTAATGTCAGAGCGGCTGGCCACATTTCACCACTAGAGGGAGCAATCACTTCAGGGTCGCTACACCAGTTCGTTGTTTTTTTGTTTGTTTAACCCCTTCGTTACCAAATTGTTTTGACAAACCCTGAGCTCATAGGCAATTTTTTATAAAGCTGTAGTTTTGTCTACATTCTGACTCCATACCCAAGCTGACAAAAGTAGGAAATATAAAAATCAGATCTTTCAACTGGTGGTTAACATGTTGAGTGCCGGTCATATATTCCTAGGGCGTTCCCATTTGCCAAGTGCGGTGCGCATGCGCGCATACCAAATAGGTACTATACAAACAAAAAATTGAACATACACATCTTAAGGATGTATGTCCTCACCACTGCCAGAAGCGTATGTGTTGCGTGCTCAGTGATGCCAGTGTATTTAAATAACAATACAAAGCCCTTTCATTCTCTACGAGTATACTCGTAGTGGCAGAATCCGTTACACCTGTAGTTCGAACATACTCGTAGGCGGCAGTCAATGTGTTAAGTAAAATGAGGTTGCTATTATGCAATTCTTTCAAAATGGAGTTTGTCAAAAACAACTGCTGGTGACCGAATTGGTTTACCACTCGAGCATTGCTTACACAACAGCATGCATGGTTCAGAGCCAATTTTACAAACTGTATAATCACAATGAGCAATTTTCTTGCTTTTAAATTTCCTTTCATAAAATATAAAAATTAGAAAGATTGGTCAATAAAAAGTTCCAAATCTTACTTTCCTACATGTCAATGTGATCAGAAAACTCAAACACTTTTTTGTACACAACCATACGGCGCTCCGTAGATGTTTGCCAATTCGGATCTTTCCACTCCAATTTGAAGGGATTGCATAATAGCAACCTTATTTTATTTTACCATCATTGGAACGATCCGATCTTTCTCTTTCCAACTTTTGTAAGCTTGGGTATGGATTCTGAACTTTGGACAAAACTACAGCTTTATAAAAATTGCTTTTGAGTTCAGGGTCGAGTGCCTCTGTAAGGATTTTGATTGACTAAAGTCAAGATATCAATCGTCAAAGTACATACGCCCAACGCCGTTTTTCTTCATATATCGTCGATAGCTTTTATGTCGTCCGCTTTCCGCTAACTTCGCTTTCATTTCCTCTTCTTTTTCCAATTTATATTCCTGAAAATAATCCATACATAAAACCAAAAATTAATTATAAAAAAGGCCCCACTATAAACTACTAGTCAGAAACACTTCACGAGGTGTCTAAGACTAATGACATCTGACGGCACCAGACTCAACAATGCTAATGCTGCACGGCCACAATCATGGGTACACTTTTTGTTACGAAGACAACAAATAAACAACTACCTAAATATTGATTAACTCTTTGCAGATCTTGTATTCGACAAACTCAAGTACTTTCTACTCTTCATTCACACAGCGCTGGTTAATTAATTTACAAACAACATTGAATAACTGTTACATCACATGTCATTGTACATCGCCACAAAGTGCAAGTTGCGTTGCATTGAAGTCAAAAATTACTGAAGTCTAACACCATACGATTGTTATTGAAAACTTAATTGAATGATCTGCAAGACTAAGAGTGTTTTTTTCCTCTCCAATATTTTACAAACGATATTTCTTAAAAAAAATGTACTTTGGTTTTTGTTCTTCAATATTTACATGTCGGCGTATAAGCCGCCGCAATTTTCTTAGAGCCGAAATCAACGTAAAAGCTGCAGCTTATACGCCGAAGATTACGCTAACTGTTTTTTGTATTGCGTCACCTTAACTTTCCTCCATCTTGAAAATGTATGGCCACCCGCCAAGAAGGCGTCCAATAGTCAAGACAGTGCCATTAAATATCATACAGTAGTTCCTATTTAATCTCTCTCTATCTATTGAAACATGAGTGCATCACAAAACTGAATTTGATCTTGGAGCCCCTCTTCAATGAGTCGAGGAACTTAGCTCTTACCTTAAAATTTTCGGAAATCCAAAGCATTCTGTCTAACATTGTCTCTTTTTCAAATTCATCCATTCCCTGTGAAAACATCAATAAAAAAACTACATTAATTCACAGAACTTTTCACCAAGACATAGAAGCATTCATCTGTTTATTTCAACTCCTTAAGAGTATGCAGTCCCGGCTTATAAAGTTTACATAGCTAAACAAAAAAAATGCAGAATTCTACTCGATTAAACGTCCATTGTTATAGTGTAATTCTCAGTCTTCTGCATTCTGCAGCCGATTTCACAAAACCTTACGCAACCTAAGTCCACTAGTGCAAGATTTCTTGGCGCACAACTTACGCAATACATGTTGAGGCAAGTGTTTTTTTATTTTAAAAAGGGATTTTCCAAACAATTGCTTAAAAGGATTAAAATTTTTTTTATTTATTTATTTTCTTAAATGTAGGTCCAATTTAAACCATGGCAGGTTTTAAGTTATTTGTCAAAATATTTCAAAGATTGAGGCTCGACCCAAATGACTCAGGACCTGATTGAGGATTAAGGGCTCAAACACAAGACTGGTACTTTACCTCATACGAGGGCTCAAATACAAGACTGGTACTTTACCTCATACTGACTCAGGACTTGATTGAGGATTGAGGGCTCAAATACAAGACTGGTACTTTACCTCATACTGACTCAGGACTTGATTGAGGATTGAGGGCTCAAACACAAGACTGGTACTTTACCTCATACTGAGGGCTCAAATACAAGACTGGTACTTTACCTCATACTGACTCTGTGTTAATCCCAATTTTTTACGGATAATATGATGCTTCTCCTCCAGCCCGTACTCGTGCCTCAAGATGTTGAATTTCCAGATCCATCTAATGAACCAAACGATGTACATGACAAGGTAGTACGGTGACAGTACTAGCTGTATCCATAATATATCAATTATTTTGGGCTTTCTGTATCCCCCTCTGTAAAACGAATGGCAGAAAAAAAACACAAAATATTGTTTCAGAAGAACAACTTTAGAACCCACAGTATCCTGAAGTATATAATTAACAATTAAGAATGAAAAATAAAAACATTTTTGAAAAGGGAAAAAGAAACAATAAGCATGTACAAATATGACTATAAAAAAAAAAAAACATACATAAAATTGTTTTTAAAAATGTTGAAAAATAAATTAAAAATATGATTTAAAAATTAATAAATAAGCAAAAAATAAAAGTAAAAATTACCCAGAAAATAATACATAACAAACAAATGAACAATATAAGACATTTCAAATACACAAGATGGCCACACCTTGATCAGGGTATATTGCATCAGAGTCTAACAGTTTGGGTGTTGAGTTACCATTTGAAGGATATGGTCGGGGTCTCTAGCTAAATACATGAGGAGTTAGGATTAAAGGAACACTCCGTGTCAACTTGACTCACTTAATATCTGCATTTTCTTCAATAATTGTCCTGACCACTCTGTCCTCCTCTTCCTTTAACTCTTCCTGTTCAGACGACAAATGTGAAATCAAACTTAAAACCATGTGTGAGAATGTTGAGAACAATGTCAAGTTCGCTGCTTACAAGCAATAGACACAATCGGTGACTCATAGTGGGTATACAATACATTACATTACATTTATTTCAATGTTGCCATCAAGTTACATTTGTGTACATCGTTAAAGTTACAAACGTGATAATGAATAAACAATGGAAACCAGAGAAGTAGTAAAGACAATTAACAATTTACACGGAAGTTGAATAAATAATCACAAACAGGACAACATTTAGGCCAGGGTGAAGCAAAAGCTTTTGTTCCCGTACCTACGGACATACAAACAACATACAAACACACCAACAGACTATCACAACACTGACTTACATATAGGTAAAAAGACAAAACATCATCCAGAAATATATCATAACTTTTCTTTCAATACTAAAAATTAAGGAACAGTGCTTTTAATCTTTTTTGCAAAAATTGACAAAGTGCGTGCAGATTTTAACGAATCGCTGAGACTATTCCAACTTACCACGTTGGACAATACTATTTCTAAACAATATTATCTGTTGAAACACTTTGAACATACCAAGCAATCGACGAACAGCGTGCATAGAAAAGCATGGCTGCGCCCGAGTGCTTCTGGCGTAAGGTAGGAAGCAGCCATGCTTTTCCATGCACACTATGTGTCGCTTGCTTGATTTGTTTACATTGCATACCAACTATGAGTCACGTGACTCCCGTCTGCGATTGTGTCTACTAAAATTTGAAGTGACCTAAACCACTTAAGACCAAGTGGCGTGGGCAATGCAAAATTTTATTGGACAGGGGAGTGGAGGAAGCGGTTTTCAAAATGTCCACTAGGTGCGGCTGACTGACGTAACAACACGCAGAATGTAGCCTTGATTTCAAGGCTGTGCAATATCTTTGCTAAGTAAAACATGCAGCCTTTGCATGCTGCGCTGTAAAGTATGTAGCGCACCAAGCTAAGTCAATCACAAGAACCATCTCTGCCCTCGCGGGTACCCATTAACTCCTTGATGAAGAGAAGCAAGTATGGTAAAGTGTCTTGCTCAAGGACACATGTGTCAAGACCGGGATTCGAACCTACACCCTGATGACTTAGCCACCAGAACTTTGCGTCTAGAGCACGAGATCCCTTGGCCATGACGTGCCAAAAGAAATCTCAAATGAAGTCACATGTTTATATACATCTACTTAAATAATTATCTAGGTATAGAAAAACTAATCTGTTTACCTTCTAATTTACATACCTTTGATCGTTTGCCTTTCTTTTTGTTGGTATCAAGTCGACCTTCTTTTTTTGCCTGGTCTATCGCCTAAAGAGAGACGTGTTAAAAGTGAAAATTACTAAACATTCTTGGAAGGGAACAAACCTTTCCCATGAAATATTCCAATTACATTAACGCATGCGTACAGACACTATTGGTTGGCAGACGCCGTAGAGTTGTGCACTAGGCAGACGCACAAACGCATGTGCGTCCACGCCACCATCAGTCCCCATGCAAAAAGGCGCAATGTTCACTAGTTTTGCCAACCAGTAGGGAGAGTGCGCACGCGCGATGTTCAGTTGACATATGTGACCCGATCGGTCGAAATGAGGAATATATCGACCCCTTAATGAAATTGAGTTGTGCATACCGTGTTAACAAGTAACTCACTGGCTTTCCAGCAATACCATTATTTTTTCCGTAGCTTATTCCAGTCCGAAGTTATCAGGAAATGAAGAAAGAAGTCTACAAGACAAGGCCACTTCATTTTTTTTACGACCTCTGGCTTTGTTTTTTTGAGGGGTCGAATTGCATGCCACCGTTGCGCGTAGGCGCGCATACCAATAAATTTAATTTAACCGGTAAGTATTAAATGTGTGATGCATTATAAGCACCGCGTAAGCTTGATTGCAAGCACGCATTATGCCTATGAACGGAATGTGCATTAGCCAACCAGGGCCAAATTTCATAGAGCTGCTTAAGCAGAAAATATTGCTTAACAATTGTCTGCTAAGCAGAAATGAGCATGGTACCGATCACAAATTTTACATGTGACATGCTAGTTTGGCTGGTAACCTTATTCTGGTAAGCATAATTTTGTTGTGCTTAGCTACTTTTTGTGCTTAAGCAGTTCTATGAAAGTGGGCCCTGTCCTGAACAGCTTACATTTAATACCAGGCAGACGTGGTCATGTGATCACCTTTCAACCAATAGGACTGCCCTAAACTGTCCGAGGTATATTTATGAATACCTTACATAATTGACCCTATGACCCTAAAGTTCTTACCCTCATTCTGTATTTTGGCGCCATCGCTAAATAATCAATCGCAGACTTGTAGCGTGACCACCAACTGAAATACTATAGAAGCAAAGTGTTATGTCATTAGTTACAACCAGCAACTGCGACAAACAGATAATGTAACAGCAATGTGACAGCAATGACACATATAGTAACAGCATTGTTACAGCAAATATGAAGCATATTGTAACAGCAATGTAAATGTAACAGCCAATATGACACATATTCTAAAAGAAATGTGACATGAAAAAATTACACATTTTGAAACATCAAAGTAACAGCAAAGTAACAGCAAATTTGACACATACCGTAACTGCACTTTTCATCAAATATGACACATATTGTAACAGCAATGTAACATCAAATATGACACATATTGTAACAGCAATGTAACATCAAATATGACACATATTGTAACAACAATGTAACATCAAATATGACACATATTGTAACAGCAATGTGACAGCAAATATGACACATATTGTAACAGCAAATATGACACAAATTTTAACAGCAATGTACCAGCAAATATGACACATATTGGAACAGAAATGTAACAGCAAATATGACACATATTGGAACAGAAATGTAAAGCAAATGTGACACAAATTGTAACAGCAAGTAATGACAGATAATCTAACTTCAATGTTGCAGCAAATAATGACAGACATTGTAACTTAAATGTTACAGTTACTGTTCACATACCTGAATAGCAGATATAACAGATATTGTAAGAGCAATGTTACAGAAAATGACAGATATTGTAACGGCAATGTTACAGTTACTGATTTACATACCTGAATATCAGATATAACATATATTGTAACAGCAATGTTACAGGAAATGACAGATATTGTAACGGCAGTGTTACAGTTAGTTTACATACCTGAATAGCAGATATAACAGATATCGTAATAGCGATGACTATTCTGACATCAACCTGTGGGGCTACTCTTCTCTTATAGTATCGGTAATAATGACCATAGTATTCCTCTGTAAAAAAAAACCACATTAAACAATATCATTAAACCTCTTGCTGTCTGACCATTCAATACCATTCACTGTGGTTTTGAATGATAGATAAACTATGCCAGCCTGCAATATGATACCATGAGGGAATGCATGTACACAGTACACAGTTAGTTCTGTGCACAGTTGTGCCACCGTACACAACCTTGGCAGTGGAATGGTTCCAAATGGTTGGTCAACTCACTGGAAAATGTTGCCAAGAGTCACTGAGAGTAGGAGGGTTAAAACAAGGAAATAGATGATAATTTGCCTATAAATTAGCATTATGTTGACAAAAAACAAATGATTTCATTTCATTTATTAAGTTTGGTTGTGAAGCCAAGGACTCTCAGAACAAGCAAAAGTTATCACTGTACTAGCCAAGAACCCCATGGAGAAAAGCCAAGGAAGGAAGTTTCAATTTGAGAAAGGAAAACCCCAGAGAATTATACCATGGAAATTCACACAATCAGGTAGGGACTGAAAAACCCAATCCACATACATGTACCAGGGTTCTGCCCATGATTTCTTTAGTGGTGGAAAAAATGTTTCCCTGGAAAACATTGCGAGATGGATCAGTTACTTAGATCATATAAATATACTCAAATCAAAGAAGTACTCAAATGTAATGGCTTTGGATACCATCTTTACTGGTAAATACCAAATTTTACATTTCTTTGAAAACCTTTGAAAGGAAATTGCAAGTGTAATTAAACAATTTGGAAAATGCAAGGTGGTCAGAAACAGAGAAAATTCTGCCAGTGGTGGTTGGGGAATCCTGAATGCCGGGTGGGTTTTCCGGCACTGACCACTGTGGGCAGAACCCTGATGTACATTGTAGTACCCATGGCAGGATTCGAACCAGGGTCCTAGAGGTGGAAGGCGAGGTAAAGATACCACTACTCCAACCTGACTGCCCAATGAGGACACTACCATTGAGCTGTAAATCACTTTGCTTTGAAATTGACAAAATGACTGCAGTCAAGGCATACAAGTTCAAATCTTACCTCCCAATCTTTATCTCTTAACATAAACTTTCACAAATGTCACCTTAAGGTCACGCGGTGTGTTGTAACCAATACAAACGCATTACACACAACTACCCAATCAGAGCTACCAAATACTTCCATCTTTTTTTTGAGCAGGCAAGGCCACTTCCATTTTTGCAAAGGGCACTTCCATTGGAAAATCTTAAAGTCATAGGGAAAACTGTCGAAGGGGCACCAAGGCCAAGACCAGAGCTGCCAACATTTGCATCTTGCAATCAGGGAGATTTTTGTACAGCAACCAGGGATAAAATTACATTCAACATAATAGGGGACAAAATTTCCATAATCAGGGAGGTTTTCAAATTTGTTCATCAGAACAAGGAAAGATTAGTTTATTTTCAGGGAACTCTCTGCAGTATCAGGGAGAGTTGGCAGCTCTGCAAGACTAGGGGCAACAGAAGCCATGGCCTCCATGTAATTCCAGGCTTGTAAGAGTAAAAAAATTTGGGTTGGTTCGGGACACAGCGAGGATTAAACATGGTGCTTTTGTAACTATTTACCAGGATTGTCCAACATGTAGTCATAATCTCGCCGTTCATCTTCGTCTCGTAATATTTCATACGCCGTCGCGATCTGCTGGAATTTCTCAGTTCCATCTTCTCCCTGATTGGACAAAACAATTGCTTTTGAGATATATAATACGCAATGAAATAATAAGATACATTTATATACTTATTAAAGAAACTTATTTTTCTGTTGTGGTATCGGCCCCTTCGTGGTGATCCCTTTGAGTTGCTTGTTCTTTGTTTTTACTCATTATTACCATATCCATTTTCTCCTTTCCCACTCCTCACCTGTTCTTTTCAGAACATCTCCCAACAATTGCATTTTTCGCATTTGCTATAAATGGATCTGTTTTCGTTTGTGCTTGTTTATGCCTCTGACGAAGGTCCGGTTTGGATCGAAAGCTAAGGCCATCTACCCTACACATTTTATATACTTATATACTTATAATTATAACATGTATCTTCAGGGTTCTCCACACGCGGTTTTGTCCGGGCGCAGCGCCCGGACAAAATTTTCAAAATACAAAATGCGCCCGGACAAAAAATGTAGCGCCCGGACAAAATCGTCGTGCGCCCAGACAAAAAAATTTGCGCCTGGGTAAAATTGTCAGCAGTTCAAGTAATTCTACTGTACAACACTCACCTACATGTAAAGAAAGGGAACCTGGCATCGGGAATCATTTTAATTGCGATTTGATCTCAGCACGTGAGTCGGGGGCTAGACCCGGTAAAATGCTCCGTGTTAGTCTTTGATTTAAGCCGTTGTTGTTCATTTGTCGTTAAGCGCGATTTCCCTTTACACTTTATAGCCATGTCGTCATGCCGATCCACCAAGAGAGGGCGCTTTACAAAAAAAATTATTAAGAAAGCCAACACCGGACACGGATTTCGCTTGCTAAAAATAAAATTTTCCGCACTTTTTTCTGTGACCCGCTCACATGCCTGGTTGAATATCATACAATTTTAATGATAAGTGGAATCAAAAAATTATGACTGTCTGATCAAAGAAAGACTGTGGTCTGAAAGACTACCGGCAGGACCGTGTGTTAGGCCCAGTTACATACGTAAAGCCCGGGAATTAGGAACCCTTATTTACAACGTAATTTTCTCTTGCACATTATAAGCATTGCTTGCATGAAAATCACCCGGCGGCCGGCGCCGCCAGCGTGCGCCCTGTGGAGAACCTTGTGTCTTATATCTTATATACGCATATGTGGCACAGCCACAATCATGGGTACACATTTTGTTCTTGTCCATGTTAGGAACAACAGTTTGAAAACCAGTGATGTAACAGTTATTTCAATGTTATTTGTAAATTAATTAACCAATGCTTTGGTGAATGAACAGTTTAAAGTACTTAGAGTTACTCAATATTTGTGTTGTGTTCATTTTGTGTCTTTGTAACAAAAAGTGTACCCATGATTGTGGCTGTGCACAGGCGCATATTGTCGGCTCAGTGCTATAAGGTCGTTAAATTGCAATTTCATATCCGTAATACTCAAAAGGTCGTTAAGTGAAAAATGCGCATGAGATTGAAAAGATAAATAAAAATCCACAAGGTAATGTTTTTCTTGGAAACTGAATGTTTCTTTTGGCCAATCTAATTCCTTGGATCAATAAGCTCCATTTACCAGGAGCACCGAAATATGCTAAATCAATTTTAAGAAATCCATACAAATTGCACTAAGACCTTATAGTCCTGAGCCAATGATATCAACAAGAGATCCAATTGAGAAAAAACAGGGATCAAAATTAACTAGATTTTCACACTAACAGGGCTAGTAACCCAATATTTTTTAGTAGCCCTAATAAGATTTCAGCTGCCCACAAGTGCAACTTCATCACCGTCATGACTGTAGCGTGTTTACTTTAAATTCACCCCGCACAATAAACAAAGTATCAAGTAATAAGCCACAAGGGGAAACTGACTGGGTGAATTAAACAAAATTTTGAGGTTGAACAAAGACAAATTGACTAGAGCATGATTTGAACCAACGACCTCCGGATTAACGTACCGGTGCTCTACCAACTGAGCTATCTAGCTTTATGCTGGCTTCTGCCTGGCACCCCCAAACAAAGATGCTGACCAAATACATGTACATTGTAGGGAGACCACCAACATAGGGATAGATAGCTCAGTTGGTAGAGGGCCGGCATGTTAATCCAGAGGCCATTGGTTTCAGACCGTGTTAGTTCATGAAGTAAAAGGAAAACCACACATTTTCGAGGCACATTTTTGTGGATCATTATACAAGTACTGTACTTTTAAAACATTTTTCCAGCCATCATTTCATAACAAACGCTTTTTATAGATGATGTGACCTGTGACATCACATGTTCACAAAAGAGCCACAGAGCCTGGACTTCCGGCGGGCACATTTGTACACAGCTCAATGGAAGAATACAACAAATCTTATGTTTTATGGAGATCGCACTGTCTGATTTTCCTCAACTTTTGATATGAAGAAAGGGGGGACATCTCAAAAGCTGTACAGCTGTTGTTTTTGTAAATTTTGAATTTATGTGAAAATTATGACGAAAAATATAAATTTTCCCATTGAGCCTGTGTAGCATCTTGCCCGTCAGGAATAGCGTTATAATGTACGAGGTCACCACTCTGAAAATGAATGTAACATGGTCTATAGCCCAAAGCGCCCAATCAAAGGCAACGTGTCCCTCTAAGTTCTGGAGTCGTTTGCAAGCATTTGGTGTTTAAATATTATCGCATAATGCACTATAATATTTTTGTCAAAAAATAAATAAAAATAATTAAACAAAGTGACGCTATTCTAACTACATCTTCTCATGCCTTTCATTTTTTAAATTTTGTATCAACAAGAAACTTGTTTTTTGTGTGTATTTAAAAAAAAATCTGAAATAATTAGTAGTCCTCGGTGAAAATGTTACATTGATCTTTCAAGGCTATGAAAAGGACTGACACTTATTTAAAGCTTGCATTCCTCCATCTCTTTCACAAACAGCTGTCTCTCGAAAATAAATTATTGATAACCAATGTGGGCAAATCAACCTAGATTGCCCTGTAAAATGAAACACCTGACCCTGAGACTAAAGCAAATTCAATCAATGAGTGCAACAGGTGTTATGTCAATTGTTGACACCATCTGTCCTATCCATGAATACAATTATATATTGCGTTAGGACATATCACATCAATCTACATAATAGCTCTATTTATGACACAATTTTATAGAGCATTGAGGCACTAGGTAACCACAGAGAGGCTTTTCGTCTGAGCAGGGAGAAATTGTGGATTTAGGCGCCTGCAAACCATTCAACCCCATGGTCTGAACATCCAAGAAGGAAATGATAAACAACTTTTTGTCTTTCCCTTCTTCTTTTAACATTGATGTCCCCAATTCAAGTCTGTCTCATTCACTAATTCATTACTTTTCCTCCCTCTTCCAACCGTTGATTTTGTATTTTATGTTTCTATTCTCTTGTGGCGTGTCGTGGCTGAGCAGATAAGAGCACCAGACTCAAGCTCTGGTGTTTTCGTTCAGCAAAGTGTTGGTTCGAGTCCCGGTCGTGACACTTGTGTCCTTAAAGGTATTTTCCTTTAGAGGTAACAGCTCAAAATCAGTGTCCACATTTTGTGTGATTAAACATATGCATGAACAAACAAACCTGTGAAAGTTTGAGCTCAATTGGTCATTGAGGTCACGAGAAAATAGTGAAAAGAGATCTTAAATGTGTTTTCTGTTTTTTCAAATTATCGCTCGCGATAATTACTATTGTTTTACTCGTTTTTCAGAAACAATAGCATTTTAGGCAGAAATATTTTAAGGAACCCTTTCTACCATTACTTACTTTAAATCATGTAAGTTATGTGTGAATCTGTGAACATTGCGTTTTTCGATCTTACCAATAGTGTACAGGGCCTTTAAGCAAGAAAC
Source organism: Pycnopodia helianthoides (assembly GCA_032158295.1). Classification (NCBI taxonomy): domain Eukaryota; kingdom Metazoa; phylum Echinodermata; class Asteroidea; order Forcipulatida; family Asteriidae; genus Pycnopodia; species Pycnopodia helianthoides. The sequence goes on along the minus strand of CM063257.1, from coordinate 16,986,052 downwards.
TTAAAACCATTATTGCTGCGCCCTTCGAGATGGGACGTAAAGCCGTAGGTCCCGTGTGTTGTATAATGCACGTAAAAGAACCCAGTGCACTTATCGAAAAGAAAAGGGGGTTCGCCCCGGTGTTCCTGGTTTGATTGGCAGCATATTGCACTACAGCACCTTGTAAACCATTACATGGTGTTATGTAAAGGAATAGGTCTAATACTTCAAAACGTAGCTCCACAATGCCTTGCAGGAAAATACTGAATGTTTTGCATCAACCAGCCCCTCCCCCCCCCCTTATCTCCTTTGCATTGTTCATTCCTTGCCTCTTCCAACAGCATTCTGCCTCTCTACTCTCTTCACTTATTTCTACTTGACGACACTGGACACCTTTGGTAATTGATTTTGAGTGTCTCACTGAGAAATTACTTCTTTCTCAAAAAGTACGTTACTTCAGAGGGAGTCGTTTCTCACAATGTTTTATACTATCAACAGCTCTCCATTGCTCGTTACCAAGTAAGTTTTTATGCTAACAACTATTTTGAATAATTACCAATAGTGTCCAGTGCCTTTAACCAGCATACTTGCATGTTTGTGCAGGGTTCTGCCCAGGTTTTTTTCAGTGGTGGAAAAAATGTTTCCCTGGAAACCATTTGCGAGATGGATCAGTTACACGGTAGATCATATAAATAGACTCAAATCAAAGAAGTACCGGTACTCAAAATTAATGGCTTCGGATACCATTTTTACTGGTAAATACCCAATTTTACATTTCGTTGAAAACCTTTGAAAAGAATCTGCAAATGTCATTTAAAAAATGTGGAAAATGTGTGGTGGTCGGAAAAATTCTGCCAGTGGTGTTTGGGGAATCCTGAGTGCCGGGCGGGTTTTCCGGCACCGACCACTGTGGGCAGAACCCTGATTTGGGGATCATGTTGGCTCAGTGGTTTCTCCCCCCTTGTCTTTCATCTCTGTGGACCCCGGTTCGAATCCCACCTCAGACCTGATCCTTGCATGTAGTTTGGGTTTTTCAGTCCCTACCTGATTGCGTGGGTTTTCCCAATTGGGTTTTTCCTCCCACATCTTAAACTGAACACTCCTTTCTATTTTCATCCTGTTAACCGGCGCTAATTGTGGTTGTGTAATAAATAAATAAAACAAAATAAAATGTGTTGTGTTGTCATTCAGCCTTTGAGAAAGACTCTCTTTGAGTCAAAATTGGAGCCCATTAAAAATTGCTTACATTTATAACGCAAGTCATTTTGGTTGTTAAGCAGTTTGCAGTTTTTGAACAATGTGCATAATTTGTTCTGCTTTTAGTTTTAACTCTTTTAAATACCATTTGGAGTTGAACAAAGCAAAATTGACTGGAGCGGGATTTGAACCAACGACCTCCGGATTAACGTACAGGCGCTCTACCAACTGAGCTATCTGGCCCTATGTTGGTGGTCTCCCTATTTTGTCAATACCTTTTACAAAGTGTCTGACCATTCAATATCATCCACTGTGCTTTTGAATGATTGATAAGTTATGGTAGCATGCAATGAAATATCATGTTGTGAATACATCTACAAACTACACAGGCAACCCTTCTTTTGTCTGACCATTTAATATCATCCCCTGTGGTTCGGATTGATTATGCCATGCGTCTACACAGTACAGTCAACCCTCCTACTGTCTGACCATTCGATACCATCTATTGCGGTTTTGAAGGGAAGATAAACTATGACATCGTGGCCACTAATAAGTTGTCTTATATGCACTTTGTGGAATCGAGCCCCAGTGTCTTCATCTGTCTTCATCAGGCAGCCTTACCAGACACCCGTTACCAAGGAGCAGGTTTTTGAAAAAGGAGTAAAGCTTACCTTGTATTTATCGGGATGGTACTTTCTGGCAAGCGATCTGTAGGCCTTGCCAATCTCACTCTGTAATAAAATTTTAAAAAGTACAGCAACCAAATTATTAATTTAAGGTTTTAAATAAAGTGTTATTTCGGTCCTAAGGGGGGCACTATAGGCCTACAAGGTTACTAACAAATAAATTTAAAAAAAGGCGGCCTTTAAAAAGGAAGCAGATGGGAACGCCAAACATGTTTTTTGGGGCCTAACACAGCAGGGCTCACCCTTAACACTAGCCCGGCGTACATTGTCTAGTAAAAAATGTTATGGGCTAGTAAACACCACTTCTCAACTTGCCTGTGGGCTACTAAAAACTGTGCAACCTACATGTACATGTGTACTTGTTCAAAATGCTCATTTCTCTTTATTTTCAGATGTAAATAATTAATGTATAAAATGTGTTTATCATTGAATATAACTTCATTTGATCATTAATCATTAACACATCAGAACATTACATTTTTATGGCAATTCCTGTTTATATCTGGGCTACTAAAACTTCCTGGGGGCAAGTAAAATGCACAGTTTACTGGCCCGGCGGGCTACTTCACAAAAAGCCGAGGCGCAAGGCCTGCACAGTAGTACCTACCTTAGTTGATTCTCTGTCAACACCAAGAACTGTAAACAGAATGAAACAAAATGTACAGGCTTTTAAGAAAAGTTTTGAAAAATGTTTATAGGTCAAACATGTCAATACCTACAAATGGGCAGGGGCTTCCCTAGTCTTGGTTCCAAGACACTCGGGTTGTGTCATCAGGGCACTATCATTCCTGTAACCGCTAGGCCTAGTGCCCCACAAACCACTAGCTTCATGTGATAGCGGTTACAGGAATGATAGCGCCCTCTGGCGGGGAGCGGTTCGTAGGGTAATACTGATAGCAGTTTAGATAATGGTTAGGTTTTGGTGACTACATGTGTTCGTGACTACACAACTGCTGGAGCGGCTTGGAACCAAGACTAGGGCTTCCCTTGACTTTTGTTCTCACTTCCCAAATCTGTGCAAGTCTCACGCGTATTCCAACATCTGGGGTAGATTTCACAAAGCACTAAGATTCATCTTAAGATGAGTTATCAGTAATACCATAGTGATTTGTATTGTGACATCACTCTTTGCTAAGCAACTGCGATGGATTTACAGTAACGATCAGTCTGAACTCTTTGTGAAATCGACCCCTAGGACTAAGTTAATTCCTAGCCTAGCCCACGTTGGACTACTCCGTTGCATATAACGCGAAGGAGTCCAGAGTAAAAAGGTCTTGTACCATTGCGAAAACATTTTATAACTAAATAATTTCATATTTATACTAGATGGAGGAAGCTGAAGCTTCAATCACATATTCCTTATGTCCGGAATTCCCTGCCTGATGAGTGATGGGTTCAGAATTGTAAATTTTATCCTTGGGTGACATTATCTTTGAAAATAACAATAAAATTTACGTCTCAGTTGTAACTTTCTGTACTGACTCCTATGTGAAAACTTGCGCGCCCACAATACTCATAGCAAGTTTATCACGTTCGTTCGTGCTTCAAGCTCAGTATGCATAATCGGTATCGATTCTTTACAATAATTCAAGTCAGTATCGACACATTCACTTTGTATAACAAAATAATGTAGGCTTTCTAGTATCGATACTAAACTCACAGTACACTTATAAAATGTTTTGCTTCAGTTGATGAGAAAGTCTACCTGAGTTGCTATGCATTTTGCGCGTGTGCATAAAAGCTCACACGTCAATCGGTACAAGATCATAGATGTTTACAACGGAAGCGTGGATCTTCTTTTTATTTTCTGGAATAATGTCACCTTGAGATAAATTTGTTTTTTGGGGACCCGTCAAAAGTAAAGTTATGGACATAAAGAATACATAAACAAAATTTCAGTTTCTAAAATCAGTTAAAGATATGGAAAAACATTAGGCCTAGCCTACATTGTAGTTGAAATTTCGTTCGCATTGTAGAGAAGCTTAAAGGAACATTACAGAATTGGTAATTGTAAAATATACTTTTGATCACAGATTTACATAAAACTTCTACAGGTTTGTCAGTTTATGTATATGGTGGATTACATAAAGTGCTTACACTGCCAGCAACTGTTTTGTTAGCAAAAACCAATTCTGTAATGTTCCTTTAAGTTTATAACTTGTGTGGTACACCAAGGACATGAGTGCAGTGCAACGGACACTGATGTCCTACCAGGGCTAGTCCAATAGCCCAACCATATTGAGATTCACGCGTGTGACTGTGAGATTCTGTTTCTTCCACACACAACAAATGTTTTGACATCTGCGGGCAAATGTCAACAGATTAACAACTTTTTTAAAGGAGTACGGCGCCCCAGTTACTGGGTCTTAATTTGACCTAAAATAAGGGAGATAAACTGGCAGTCGTTTACGGCAGTTTTGCCCAACATTTTTGTACGCTCAGATTCGGAAGACAACCTCGAAACACAATCATAACGAAACCCATATCACAACTGGTAAACACAACTCGCACATGAACAGACCAACACCAGACCGAAACGAATGGAACAAGTTTACACTATTAAATGAAACAAAAGTGTCACACTGTTACAAGTAAACTAAAACAACAAACATACTGTCATAGCAGTTTTCCTTGCCGCAGTACAGTCCCTCGATGAAAGCAAAGGCCGATGGAATACAACAAATCAAAAGCAGACAACTTAAAAACGTAGCCATCACGGAAGCCATGTTGAAGCTCCACCATCCACCACGCGCGTACAGATTGTGAATACATGAGTTACTGAAATACACATGTACACGTGTAAAATATTGATCTCACAGCTCATTCAATCGGCTGTCACACGAGGGCGCTAACCTTTATTTCAATTCATTCAATTCATCTTGGTTTTCCTTCATCCATGGTTTGTGAAGAGTACTTTTTAATGAATGCCCAGGTTTAACCATGGCGGTAGATTTTTAACCTCCATGGTTTAACTATCAAGTGGTAGGCCTACCGGTAGTAAAGTAGTAAAAATATAAGTATTGACAACCCTCAAAAACCATACATAAAAAAGTTACAAGAAAAAAAAAAAAGACAAACAATTGTTTGTTTATTTTTTTCTTTCTTTTTCTTGAATACCAGCATCATCAACAACAACAATAACAACAACAAACAACATCAAACTGCTAGTACAAAACATCACGATATAAAAACATAATATAAAACGAAACAAACAAACGAAAGACAGAAAACTGTGAAAATGATAACATGAATTTATACGTTTACATCGAGTTTTACACAACATTTCTTTCATCTGTTTTGATAAACTGCTTTGAGCACTGAGCACTATAGCCTGCCCGATATGGGGCAGAGGGTACCCCAAATGTTCCCATACTATAGTATAACACACTATTCCCCCCTAAAATCCTCAAAAGAATTCCTGAGATTCCAAGCACACAATGAAGACACAGTAGGGGGAGGTACCCAGCTGCCCCATATCGAGCACCAATTGCTGAGCACTGAGCTCTGTAGGGTGTGTGTGTGTGTGTGTGGTGGGGGGGGGGGGGTAGGTTGGATCGGACCATGAGCAAGGACTCTACAGCTGGGGATGGGGGGGGGGGGTGGAGTTAAGACAGCAACAGCAGCACCACAACAAAATCAAAACAGTTTGCTTTAAACTTAATAATTGTCAAATACTACTATTTGTTTCAGATCTGGGCCCAATTTCATAGAGCACAACAATTTGCTTAGCATGAAATTTCTTCATTGATAAAAACAGGATTACCAACCAAATTTCCACGTGATTTTCAGGATAAGCAAACAATAGCTGAATACCAGTTACACGCAATATGCAACACACGGACATTTTGTTGGTAACCCTGTTTTTATCAAGGAAGAAATTTCATGCTAAGCAAATTGTTGTGCCTAGCAGCTCTATGAAATTGGGCCCTGTTTACATCCTTTTCCTTTGGTTTGAGATTGGGAAAAACGTGTTCTTTTTCTTAAAAAAGGTCTTAGATCTGTAAAAAATACGTACTTTAACACCTCGAAAGAAACACAAAATTGAAGCGGCTGTTCGTACTGTTTCAGACCAGAGCTGTCAACTTCCAAAATAAAACACCAAGTTAGAATCGCCGATTCGCGAATCATGTCTCTAGCCGTAAGGGGCGCTATGTGAATCAATGCAATCTGTTATACAACAGATTTACGCGACTTTCCTGAAAATTAGCTCTGTAATTTTCACCTTTTCTTAAAACAAAATTGAAGACAGATGAGGCTGAAACTTCTACAGGCAAATTCTATTATATACATCTTCCTTCACAGTGAGTAGGGAATCATTCCATGGCCCCTTTAAGTAACGAATAAGATTTTTGTATTATTTCTGTATTATTATTTATTTACCGCTTTTTGTTTTTTATGCAAGTTCGCCCCTAACATGGCTAAAAGCCACTCTTGGTATAAAGGGGCTACAAGAAGAAAATATTTAAGATGAAAATAACCCAAGGGAGCTGAAGGTAGGAATTGATATTTATCTTATAACAGTCCTAGAGTGTAGGATGAAGGGAAACATGCACCGGGCAACTTGAGGAGTTCCTAAGAGACGCAGTATGTGAAATAAAGCTGTTGGAATCGCTCTTTGTTCTACATCTCAGCAAAACAAGAGTGTATGGGCGGGAACGAGCTGGTAGTCTGGTTTCACGCTCAAACACTCTGATAGGGAGGAACCAGGTCGGATACACTGGTGGCACATTTACCATGAAAATATCTGTAGAAAAGACAGAGGCTGGCTGCAGACCTACGGTGGGAAAGAGGTTGTAACTGTGGCGCAAATTGCTGAGCATAGAGGGCGCGCGAGCAGCTGCGGGCTTGTATAAAAAAGCCGCAGGCGTGGCAGCGTGGTTCAGTTGTTGTGCACTTCGTAAGTTGAAGAGTTCAGCGGTTCAGTGCACAGTCGGTCGACGTATACCAAACAGAGTCGTGAAATCGCACAACGAGGACTGGAGCGGAAGCATAGGTAGGCACCAGCGGGGCTGACGGCGTGCTGGACGGACGGTGGAGTTGGGCTGGGGTTAGGTCACAGGGTCCGGGGAGGCTACTGGAGGCGTAGCGACGAACTGCTACAGGCCGTCGTAGCAGAACGGAGCCGGGAAGGGCGCGCTCAGCAAACCTGCCGCCTCTACGAGGGAGACTCAGGGAGTACTCTAGACGATAGAGGGCGGGATCTGAGGAGGTGGGACACGCGCAAGGACGCCAGAGGCGTACGGCACTACGGATACCCGGAGGCTGACCCCCAGCCAGGCTTTACCGCGCCGCCCAGCACTGCCTTACATTGCCTAGTGCATAGTGCGAGGCTACCTATAGGCAACCGATTATTCATAACTTATCAGGGAGGCTAATCATATTAATCAGGGAGGCTACCAGTCAACACAGGGTCCAATAAATAATAAGAGTTCCTCACAATAAATTAATTGGTAACAGAGATAAATCTCTTGTGTGTTTTTATTGTATGTCCTTGTCCGTCCAGAGGTTTAGGGGCGTGGTTGGATGTGGCCACGCGTATAGGGCGGTATATTTCCATCCAAACGGGCCTACATTCCCGGCCGCTGGATAGCGGGTTCGTAGAGGGTTATTTCTAGCCACGGATTAGGCTAGTCCCGCCACAAATGGTGTCAGAAGTGGGATTATACGCCTGGCTGCCATTTACCCACGCTCTAGCTTCTGGGAGGCTTGGAGAGGTTTAAATAACAGGAAGCCTCAATTAGATTAAACACAACTTAATTAAGACAGACAATGACGGACCAGACTACTACAGAACTCCAAGAGGAGGTTGACAGCCTCCGTATGGACCTCCAAGGAAGGGAAGACGAACTTCAACGTTCAATGGAGGGGAGGACACTCCAGGAGGCTAGGATGGAACAGCTGACCAGTAGATTGGCCCGTTTGGAGGAGGCGTGGAGACATTCATGTCAGGAGACGTCGCTGGATTCCGGTTTGGAGACTGGACTTGTCTCAATTAAGGTGCATGGCACAGGACAGGAGACAACGGGAGGCGACTGGACGCCTCCAAGGAGCATCATGAAAAAGGAAAATTCTTGGATGCCACAGGCACAATCTACTGCCATCGTGAAGGGAGACAAAACGCCTCCTGTGGAGACAATCGAGGAACTACCAAAACCAGTGGAGCCTCTTACTGATTTACGAGATAAAGGTGAAAGAACGGACTGCGATGTAGGAGGCGCAGGAGCCTCTGAGGATACACCATGGCCTCTTAGACGAGACCAACGAATCATAGGACAAAAGCAGCTGCAAGAAAGCCTGAAACGGAGGACGGGTCGGCCTAGAATCACCCCGGACCGTTTTGGAGATAAACAGCCTTGGGTTGACTATAAGGAACATTTCAAGTCATGTAAAATAGCCAATGGATGGGATGACGAGGAGGCGGCTATATTTCTAGCAGCAAGCCTCCAAGGCCCGGCACTGAAGGTGCTTCTTCACCACGGAGGTGGAGAAAAGAAGAGACAATCCTACGGTGAACTTCTTAAACTTTTGGATGGACGTTTTGGACCAGGGGAACGAGCGGAAAACTTTCTTCTGGAGCTGAGAAACAAAAGGCAGGGGCCGAAGGAAACAATTCAGGAGCTCGGCCAGGCAGTACGCGAGTTAGCGGCATTTTCATACCCGGAGTTTACGGAAACAGCAAGGGACCGCCTCGCAAGAGGACACTTCTCTGATGCAATAGCCAGTCAGTCCATACGAGAAGGTGTGTTCCGGGCCAATCCTTCAACTCTTGATGAGGCGATACGGGCGGCATTAGCCACCGAAAACTTCGAGAAAATTGAGGCTCAAAGGAGTGGGCCCAGATTTAGCAACGGGAAATGTAGGATGCTGGACCAACCCACGGATGACGTTGTACCGCACGCCTTAGGACAAGAGATTAACCAAACAAAGGAAGAGGCGGGACAAACATTAAGGCGTGATACCAGAGTGTACCGTTTCCGCCCGGGTCGGCCTGCAACTCAAGGGGATAAGTGCTACAATTGTCACAGGAGTGGACACTATGCACGGGAATGCCCAGAAAAGAGGAACAAACATGAGCGCCAGGGAAACGCCAATCAGCCTATCCTACGACCCGAGGAAGGGCTGGAAACACAGCAGGGTCATCCATAATTTTGAAACCGAAGGAGACAGACCTTCTGCCCGAAGCGGAACGGAAAGTTCTGGTACCGACAATTTCTCCAAAGAAAGGATTGTACGTAATGGGAAAAATTCGTTCCCTTGACATACCACTCCTTGTAGACACAGGAACAACGGACACAATTATTTCGACTGAAGCTTATTATCGGATCCCATCTGAGAGACGGCCGAAGCTGGAGAGTGATGGCATAAAGGTATTTCAGGCTGACGGGACACCGATAGACACCTTGGGCGTAGCACACATTGAGATTCAGGTCGGAAGAACCACCTTTCCGGTACGGGCAGTGTTTGCCAAGGTTAGCGCACAAGGGATTCTAGGGATGGACTTCCTCATACCTACTGGAGGAATACTGGATTTCAAGACGTTGGAGCTAGTGTTACATGGTGAACACATCAAGTGCACGAGCCGGTGGGGAACGTCATTATGCGCCAGGGTTGTGGTAGCAAAGACCACTGTGATACCGCCAGGACACGAGATAATCATACCAGGGAGGATGGATAAATCATTTGATTCATGTCAAGTCGGGGTAATTGAGCCAGTTGAAGGAGGTGGAGTTGTCGCTAACAAGGGACTTATACTTGCAAGATCGCTAGTAAAGATGGATGGAGGAACACTGCCGGTACGGGTATTGAACCCAGGAAAACATAGGTGCGTTCTGCGATGCGGCGTGACCGCTGGCCGCCTCACACCGGTGGATGATGGAGATATAGAAGATGCGAAACAGGAGGCAGTACACAGAGAGACGAAAGACGTACATGTCCCCGGACACCTTCAGGATCTTTGGAAGCGCAGCGTCGAGGGGCTAGACGCACAATATCATTATGCCGTAGCTGGGCTGCTGTCTGAATTTTCAGACGTATTTTCAGAGGGGGACCACGACATAGGAAGAACCGACTGGGTGAAACACACAATTGACACGGGCAACGCTAGACCAGTGAAGGAGAGACCGAGGCGACAACCTTTATGTAATCAAAAGGAGATCGACCGGCAGGTTGAGGACTTGTTGAGTAGAGGCATCATAGAGTCATCCGACAGTCCATGGGCCTCCAATGTAGTTCTTGTACGCAAAAAGGACGGCACTCAGCGGTTCTGCGTGGATTATAGAGGGCTAAATGAGAAGACAATAAAGGACGCCTACCCCGTCCCACGAATTGACGACACCCTTGACGCACTAGCCGGTGCGACATGGTTTTCCACCCTTGATCTCGCATCGGGCTATTGGCAAGTAGAACTCGATGCCGAAGCCAGTAAGAAATCAGCATTTGTTGTGCGCGGGGGATTGTATAGTTGGAGGGTTATGCCCTTCGGTCTGTGCAATGCTCCCGCCACATTCGAGAGGCTTATGGAGAGGATAGTGCGCGGCCTCCAATGGGAAACCTTGCTGGTATATTTAGACGATGTAATAGTGCACGGACGGACAATCATGGAAGAAATCAACCGTTTGAGGGAAGTTCTGCAGAGGTTCCGTGAGGCTGGACTTAAGTTGAAGCCGGGAAAATGCCATCTTTTCAGACAGTCTGTCAAGTACTTGGGGCATGTGGTGTCCTCGGCTGGAGTATCAACTGATCCAGACAAAGTGGAGTCGGTAAGGACATGGCCAACCCCGACTGATGTTCGAGCGGTGAGGAGTTTTCTTGGACTTGCCTCGTACTACAGGAGGTTTATAAGAGGCTTTGCTGACGTGGCACGCCCACTCCACAGCCTAACGGAGAAGGCACGTGTGTTTCACTGGAGCGACGAGTGCCAGGAGGCATTCCAAACCTTGAAAACTCACCTGCAAGAGGCGCCAATACTGGCATACCCAGAACCCGAAGGCAATTTCGTGTTGGATACAGATGCTAGTGGGGTCGGTATCGGAGCAGTTTTATCTCAGGTGCAAAATGGGGAAGAGCGTGTTGTAGCCTACGCCAGTCGTACACTCTCCAAACCCGAGAGGAATTACTGCGTGACGCGCAGGGAACTCCTTGCGATTGTCGTCTATCTCAAGCATTTTAAGCAATACCTGTACGGACAAAAGATAACAGTGCGAACGGATCATGCGGCGTTAAAGTGGTTGGTTACTTTTAAGAACCCAGAGGGACAGGTAGCTCGGTGGCTGGAAGTGCTTGGGCAATACAACTATGAGATATTGCATCGCCCGGGGAAGAAACACGGAAACGCAGACGGCCTGTCACGCCGACCGTGTAAACAATGTGGACGATTGGACGACGAGAGTGCAGAGGCACCCGCGCCAGCGAACGTGAGAGTCGTGACGGTAGAGCCGACTGTTACCATGGAGGATTTGCGAAAAGGTCAGCTGGAGGACCCGTCCATTGCGTGGGTAATACGTGGGAAAGAGGAGTCGGATCAGCGACCGGATTGGAAGGGTATATCCTCCCGTGCACCGGTGGACAAAGTTTATTGGTCACAATGGGGCCAATTGGAGATGAGACAGTCAGTGTTATGTCGCCGTTGGGAGTCGAATGACGGGAGAGAGTTGAAATGGCAAATAGTCCTCCCACTCAACCTACGAGAGGCGAAGATGAATGAGTTGCATGGGGAAAAGACAGGGGGACACTTTGGAATCAGTCGTACGCTTGCTAAGATAAAGGTGAGGTATTATTGGTCGGGTATGGCAGCGGATGTGAGAATTTGGTGCAGGAAATGTATTTTGTGTGCGAAACGGAAGTCGCCTGCTCGGAAGAGGCGTGCACCACTTAGACAGTACCGGGTTGGGGCGCCGATGGAAAGAGTGGCGTTGGACCTCGTCGGCCCTTTGCCAGAAACTGACGGAGGAAACAAATGGGTGCTAGTGATTGCTGACTACTTCACTAAGTGGATGGAGGCGTACCCCCTCCCAGATAGTACAGCCGAGACGGTAGCTAAGGCATTTGTAGAGAACTTCGTTTGCCGGTACGGTGTGCCGCGGGAGTTGCACTCCGACCAGGGTCGCAACTTTGAGTCAGATGTGTTTGCCGAAATGTGTAAGATATTGGGCATAAGGAAAACCCGTACAGTGGCATACAACCCGAAGTCAGATGGACTCGTAGAAAGATACAACAAAACACTTATCCATACCGTGGCAATGATGCTGGATCCCGATCGTAACCAGAAGGACTGGGACCAACAGCTTCCTTTCGCTACATTTGCATACAGATCGGTACCACAGGAGTCAACAGGAGAGACTCCGAACATGCTCATGCTAGGCAGGGAGGTCATGCTCCCGGTGGACCTCACTACCGAAGTGCCTCTTCCTGATGAGGCTATGGAACCCGAGACATATTATGGAGACGAATTGCGCAGGAGGATGAAAAAGGCCCACGAAAGAGCCAGAGAACAAACGAAGACTAGTGCTAGACGCCAAAAACAGTCATATGACAAGAAAGTTGAAGGAGCAGGTTACAATGTAGGTGATTTCATCTGGCTGTTTAACCCAGCAAAGAAGAAAGGGGTTTGCCCCAAGTTAGTTTCTAGATGGGAAGGACCATACCTCATCTTGAAGAAGCTTTCCGATGTGAACTACAGGATTCAGAGTAAACCCAGGGGGAAGATGCTTGTGGTTCATTTCGATCGGATGAAGCCTTACCAAGGCCCTCATATTGATTCATGGCAGACGGAACCTCCGAGAAGAGTCACTGAAGTTCCGCCTCAGATGGACCAGGAACGATCACCTGTACGACAGCATCAGCAGAGGAGTGACGAGGCGGCAACGCCGGACATACATGTCATTGAGGACACACAAATTAGCCCGGTATTTGCCATGGGAGAAAGTGACGAAGACGCAGTTACCGAGACAGTACAGGACACAGAAGAAGTTCCAGTGGGCCGGAATCGAAGAAATCCGCCCAGGGAGAGGAGGTTACCTCTCCGCTTCCGTTAGGAAGTAATTTGTACAGTTTCAATATTATTATTAACCATTTCTATTTGTTTTGTTTTTATTCTATAGGCTGGAAACCATGAAGAGTCATGACAGGAAGTTTGGGTGCCCGGAGTGCTCCAATACGTTCCGGCACAGAACCAGCCTTACCCGACACAGGCAGGTAGATCACGGTCCGGAGCTGTACGCTTGGTGTGAGCGATGCACATTCAGGTGTGCGAGGAAAGATAACCTGAGGAGACACTACCGCCACAACCACGAGGACCATGTCCATGAGGTAGATATTGTCCCATTGGAAACTGAGAGGGAGCGGGCCCAGAGGCAACGGTTGGACGGCGGGTGCGACGCACCAAAAGAGACCAGGCGGGTGACGAGGGACCTCGAGGATGCGGAGACGTGGGCTGAGGCGCTGTCCACCCTTCACGACGAGCATGCCGCCAGTAAGCAACAATGCGGGGAGAAGCGTCCGGCCCAGAGTGAATCAGTGGCCCGGGAAGAGGAGCAACCAGCCAAGCGCAAGGCTGCTGAGGAGGAGGACGCAGGTGCTCATGGAACTCCTCTTGACCTCTCCGTGGCTGCAGGACCAGACGCATTTGGAGGAGGGCTGTCATTGTCGCCAGCCTCTTTGTCCTTGTTGGAAGAGGACCGGCCAGCCCCGGTCGTACGTGAGCCACTTGCTGGTAAGCCTCGGGGGATGCTCTTGATGACCCAGGTTGAATCGGAGGGCAGTGACGAGGAGGCGGAAGTGTTGCCGCCACAAGAGCCGGCTAAGGCGGAGGCTCAAGAAGACGGGGCAGCCGAGGGGTACAGAGAGGACCTGCGTCCGATCCACATGACACCTCTCGAGGATGTGCTGAGAGGCCGCGTCAGCAGAGTACGTGAGGTATCGACTACCCTCGACTACGAGGCGGGCCTGAGGGTCCGCGAGCAGCGGGTGGAGAGGATCTACGACGTGCAGTTCGACCAAGATTTTCTTAGAGAATAGTTCCTCTTAAGATGCTACACGTGATGGTTTATTTTTAAGTAAGGCTCGTTTACGCCAGTTGCCAAAGTTTTCATAAAGTTTACCAAAGTTTTCTATAAAGAGTTTTATAAAGTTTTCTACAAAGTGTTATTTGTTTTGATAAAGTGTTTAAAGGAGGTGCATGTATAAGGAGGCACCGGAGAGTGGAGGAAATGTTGTATTAAGGGACAATGATGTTGTTTAATAAAAGTTATACACTATTTAGTTTTGAGATAATTTGCTTGTATTTTCAAGTCTTTAGCTGATATGAACGGGGACGTTCAAGCTAAGAAGGAGGCTTTGTGGCGCAAATTGCTGAGCATAGAGGGCGCGCGAGCAGCTGCGGGCTTGTATAAAAAAGCCGCAGGCGTGGCAGCGTGGTTCAGTTGTTGTGCACTTCGTAAGTTGAAGAGTTCAGCGGTTCATGTGCACAGTCGGTCGACGTATACCAAACAGAGTCGTGAAATCGCACAACGAGGACTGGAGCGGAAGCATAGGTAGGCACCAGCGGGGCTGACGGCGTGCTGGACGGACGGTGGAGTTGGGCTGGGGTTAGGTCACAGGGTCCGGGGAGGCTACTGGAGGCGTAGCGACGAACTGCTACAGGCCGTCGTAGCAGAACGGAGCCGGGAAGGGCGCGCTCAGCAAACCTGCCGCCTCTACGAGGGAGACTCAGGGAGTACTCTAGACGATAGAGGGCGGGATCTGAGGAGGTGGGACACGCGCAAGGACGCCAGAGGCGTACGGCACTACGGATACCCGGAGGCTGACCCCCAGCCAGGCTTTACCGCGCCGCCCAGCACTGCCTTACATTGCCTAGTGCATAGTGCGAGGCTACCTATAGGCAACCGATTATTCATAACTTATCAGGGAGGCTAATCATATTAATCAGGGAGGCTACCAGTCAACACAGGGTCCAATAAATAATAAGAGTTCCTCACAATAAATTAATTGGTAACAGAGATAAATCTCTTGTGTGTTTTTATTGTATGTCCTTGTCCGTCCAGAGGTTTAGGGGCGTGGTTGGATGTGGCCACGCGTATAGGGCGGTATATTTCCATCCAAACGGGCCTACATTCCCGGCCGCTGGATAGCGGGTTCGTAGAGGGTTATTTCTAGCCACGGATTAGGCTAGTCCCGCCACATAACATTGACTTATAAGAACAGTTCGCGTTATACATGCAAACTGCCATGCTACCCTTTAAGTTCTGACTGACAGTGGTCAAGCTGCCGGAACCAAGATGAACTCGAGAATCTAATGAAAAAACAAGAGACGAGACGATACCGACCACCATAACACTTTAACTTTGTTATTTCAACACCGCGTGACTGTAGTGAACTCGCTCTGAGAATCGCGAACATTGTGCGAATAATAATAATGTCATTCCAGTCAAATGAATAGTCCCTGGTGCCCGTCGAAGCATCCTGGATCAAGTGTCCGGATAATAAAGAGGTAAGTTCATAGATTGGTTTTCCGTCAACGAAATGCTGATTTAAAGGGAAACGACAATAAAAGTCACTTGTGGATGTTTCAGCTGATTACAGAGTCTACTTGCTGAGAAAACAGCGGAGAAGTGTTACGGTGTTTTCATTGGAACGTCGGGGTTCATCCACTTTTAGCGAGGTGGTGACAGCACACTACAAACCGCATCTCTGGCTGTCAACCGCTAAGGGGCTAGACTTGATTTCAAGTCTGAGATCACGGTTATTTCTCTGAATCAGCCACGCAAAAAGCCCCCACAGATTAGCTATCAAACGCCCTAACTCGAAATCTCAGACTTGACCCTCTTGTGTTTTACGGGATATTCATTTATTCACAGCTGAAATTTACATAACAACACTGATGCCAGAGAGATGACCAATCAGGAGGGCGCTATTTCAGGCAATAAAGTATTGGCTATCGGGTAGACTAAAAGCCACGATCGCAGACTTGGAATCAAGTCTACCAAGGGGCCCGCGCAGCATTTGGGAACGGACATAAAGCCTCAGAAATCTGAGGAACGACTCATGCGTGAATCGTATCTCAGATTGAAATGTTTTTGGGTGAAAATATTGTCTAAACCAGACTTCGAAGGGAATCCTTTTTTCAAAAAGTGTATACTATCAACAGCTACAGTGCTTCTCATGAAGTGAATTTTTATGGTCAATAATGTTTGGAGTATACCAAACTATTACCTTAACTTTAACCTTAAAAGTTTTAATCTTTTTATTGACAACTAAAGCTAACTCAGAAAATTCAGAAAATCTACTCCGCGGTAATAGAACAAAAAATATTAAGACAAGTTCTCTAAAGAACAAACTCTACACAGCAAAGTGTACACATGGTGTTACCGCAAACCGAGTATACTTTGATACCTCACCATGCAATACCTCAAAACCAAAAAACTTAAAGCTACGTGCTTCATGTCAAGTAAAAAAGAACGGGTTGCCTGTTGGCTCTTGGGTGACGTGGCCCTGTGTGACCGGGCCGGTAGGCTATATACCAGGCAGGTCGACTTCGTAATTTTATTCCCTGCACTGCAAAAACTGGGTTGTTAAAATTGACACCATGGGTGTTGTCACATAAAGATACCAAAAAAGAATCAACATTTACATTGTAGGTGTTAAAATAACACTAATTTCTACCAATTAACACTAAAATCTGCCAAAACAATTACATTTTGGTTATTTTAACACCCTATGTTCCATTCAATTCTCTTTTGGGTATCTATATGTGACAACACCCATGGTGTCAATTTTAACACCCCAGTTTTTGCAGTGTGCGTCATCTCCGTGGACCCCTATTCGAATCCTGATACTCGGACCGGAGCCTTGCATGTGGAATGTTTTTTTTTTTGGGAGGCTTGGAGAGGTTTAAATAACAGGAAGCCTCAATTAGATTAAACACAACTTAATTAAGACAGACAATGACGGACCAGACTACTACAGAACTCCAAGAGGAGGTTGACAGCCTCCGTATGGACCTCCAAGGAAGGGAAGACGAACTTCAACGTTCAATGGAGGGGAGGACACTCCAGGAGGCTAGGATGGAACAGCTGACCAGTAGATTGGCCCGTTTGGAGGAGGCGTGGAGACATTCATGTCAGGAGACGTCGCTGGATTCCGGTTTGGAGACTGGACTTGTCTCAATTAAGGTGCATGGCACAGGACAGGAGACAACGGGAGGCGACTGGACGCCTCCAAGGAGCATCATGAAAAAGGAAAATTCTTGGATGCCACAGGCACAATCTACTGCCATCGTGAAGGGAGACAAAACGCCTCCTGTGGAGACAATCGAGGAACTACCAAAACCAGTGGAGCCTCTTACTGATTTACGAGATAAAGGTGAAAGAACGGACTGCGATGTAGGAGGCGCAGGAGCCTCTGAGGATACACCATGGCCTCTTAGACGAGACCAACGAATCATAGGACAAAAGCAGCTGCAAGAAAGCCTGAAACGGAGGACGGGTCGGCCTAGAATCACCCCGGACCGTTTTGGAGATAAACAGCCTTGGGTTGACTATAAGGAACATTTCAAGTCATGTAAAATAGCCAATGGATGGGATGACGAGGAGGCGGCTATATTTCTAGCAGCAAGCCTCCAAGGCCCGGCACTGAAGGTGCTTCTTCACCACGGAGGTGGAGAAAAGAAGAGACAATCCTACGGTGAACTTCTTAAACTTTTGGATGGACGTTTTGGACCAGGGGAACGAGCGGAAAACTTTCTTCTGGAGCTGAGAAACAAAAGGCAGGGGCCGAAGGAAACAATTCAGGAGCTCGGCCAGGCAGTACGCGAGTTAGCGGCATTTTCATACCCGGAGTTTACGGAAACAGCAAGGGACCGCCTCGCAAGAGGACACTTCTCTGATGCAATAGCCAGTCAGTCCATACGAGAAGGTGTGTTCCGGGCCAATCCTTCAACTCTTGATGAGGCGATACGGGCGGCATTAGCCACCGAAAACTTCGAGAAAATTGAGGCTCAAAGGAGTGGGCCCAGATTTAGCAACGGGAAATGTAGGATGCTGGACCAACCCACGGATGACGTTGTACCGCACGCCTTAGGACAAGAGATTAACCAAACAAAGGAAGAGGCGGGACAAACATTAAGGCGTGATACCAGAGTGTACCGTTTCCGCCGGGTCGGCCTGCAACTCAAGGGGATAAGTGCTACAATTGTCACAGGAGTGGACACTATGCACGGGAATGCCCAGAAAAGAGGAACAAACATGAGCGCCAGGGAAACGCCAATCAGCCTATCCTACGACCCGAGGAAGGGCTGGAAACACAGCAGGGTCATCCATAATTTTGAAACCGAAGGAGACAGACCTTCTGCCCGAAGCGGAACGGAAAGTTCTGGTACCGACAATTTCTCCAAAGAAAGGATTGTACGTAATGGGAAAAATTCGTTCCCTTGACATACCACTCCTTGTAGACACAGGAACAACGGACACAATTATTTCGACTGAAGCTTATTATCGGATCCCATCTGAGAGACGGCCGAAGCTGGAGAGTGATGGCATAAAGGTATTTCAGGCTGACGGGACACCGATAGACACCTTGGGCGTAGCACACATTGAGATTCAGGTCGGAAGAACCACCTTTCCGGTACGGGCAGTGTTTGCCAAGGTTAGCGCACAAGGGATTCTAGGGATGGACTTCCTCATACCTACTGGAGGAATACTGGATTTCAAGACGTTGGAGCTAGTGTTACATGGTGAACACATCAAGTGCACGAGCCGGTGGGGAACGTCATTATGCGCCAGGGTTGTGGTAGCAAAGACCACTGTGATACCGCCAGGACACGAGATAATCATACCAGGGAGGATGGATAAATCATTTGATTCATGTCAAGTCGGGGTAATTGAGCCAGTTGAAGGAGGTGGAGTTGTCGCTAACAAGGGACTTATACTTGCAAGATCGCTAGTAAAGATGGATGGAGGAACACTGCCGGTACGGGTATTGAACCCAGGAAAACATAGGTGCGTTCTGCGATGCGGCGTGACCGCTGGCCGCCTCACACCGGTGGATGATGGAGATATAGAAGATGCGAAACAGGAGGCAGTACACAGAGAGACGAAAGACGTACATGTCCCCGGACACCTTCAGGATCTTTGGAAGCGCAGCGTCGAGGGGCTAGACGCACAATATCATTATGCCGTAGCTGGGCTGCTGTCTGAATTTTCAGACGTATTTTCAGAGGGGGACCACGACATAGGAAGAACCGACTGGGTGAAACACACAATTGACACGGGCAACGCTAGACCAGTGAAGGAGAGACCGAGGCGACAACCTTTATGTAATCAAAAGGAGATCGACCGGCAGGTTGAGGACTTGTTGAGTAGAGGCATCATAGAGTCATCCGACAGTCCATGGGCCTCCAATGTAGTTCTTGTACGCAAAAAGGACGGCACTCAGCGGTTCTGCGTGGATTATAGAGGGCTAAATGAGAAGACAATAAAGGACGCCTACCCCGTCCCACGAATTGACGACACCCTTGACGCACTAGCCGGTGCGACATGGTTTTCCACCCTTGATCTCGCATCGGGCTATTGGCAAGTAGAACTCGATGCCGAAGCCAGTAAGAAATCAGCATTTGTTGTGCGCGGGGGATTGTATAGTTGGAGGGTTATGCCCTTCGGTCTGTGCAATGCTCCCGCCACATTCGAGAGGCTTATGGAGAGGATAGTGCGCGGCCTCCAATGGGAAACCTTGCTGGTATATTTAGACGATGTAATAGTGCACGGACGGACAATCATGGAAGAAATCAACCGTTTGAGGGAAGTTCTGCAGAGGTTCCGTGAGGCTGGACTTAAGTTGAAGCCGGGAAAATGCCATCTTTTCAGACAGTCTGTCAAGTACTTGGGGCATGTGGTGTCCTCGGCTGGAGTATCAACTGATCCAGACAAAGTGGAGTCGGTAAGGACATGGCCAACCCCGACTGATGTTCGAGCGGTGAGGAGTTTTCTTGGACTTGCCTCGTACTACAGGAGGTTTATAAGAGGCTTTGCTGACGTGGCACGCCCACTCCACAGCCTAACGGAGAAGGCACGTGTGTTTCACTGGAGCGACGAGTGCCAGGAGGCATTCCAAACCTTGAAAACTCACCTGCAAGAGGCGCCAATACTGGCATACCCAGAACCCGAAGGCAATTTCGTGTTGGATACAGATGCTAGTGGGGTCGGTATCGGAGCAGTTTTATCTCAGGTGCAAAATGGGGAAGAGCGTGTTGTAGCCTACGCCAGTCGTACACTCTCCAAACCCGAGAGGAATTACTGCGTGACGCGCAGGGAACTCCTTGCGATTGTCGTCTATCTCAAGCATTTTAAGCAATACCTGTACGGACAAAAGATAACAGTGCGAACGGATCATGCGGCGTTAAAGTGGTTGGTTACTTTTAAGAACCCAGAGGGACAGGTAGCTCGGTGGCTGGAAGTGCTTGGGCAATACAACTATGAGATATTGCATCGCCCGGGGAAGAAACACGGAAACGCAGACGGCCTGTCACGCCGACCGTGTAAACAATGTGGACGATTGGACGACGAGAGTGCAGAGGCACCCGCGCCAGCGAACGTGAGAGTCGTGACGGTAGAGCCGACTGTTACCATGGAGGATTTGCGAAAAGGTCAGCTGGAGGACCCGTCCATTGCGTGGGTAATACGTGGGAAAGAGGAGTCGGATCAGCGACCGGATTGGAAGGGTATATCCTCCCGTGCACCGGTGGACAAAGTTTATTGGTCACAATGGGGCCAATTGGAGATGAGACAGTCAGTGTTATGTCGCCGTTGGGAGTCGAATGACGGGAGAGAGTTGAAATGGCAAATAGTCCTCCCACTCAACCTACGAGAGGCGAAGATGAATGAGTTGCATGGGGAAAAGACAGGGGGACACTTTGGAATCAGTCGTACGCTTGCTAAGATAAAGGTGAGGTATTATTGGTCGGGTATGGCAGCGGATGTGAGAATTTGGTGCAGGAAATGTATTTTGTGTGCGAAACGGAAGTCGCCTGCTCGGAAGAGGCGTGCACCACTTAGACAGTACCGGGTTGGGGCGCCGATGGAAAGAGTGGCGTTGGACCTCGTCGGCCCTTTGCCAGAAACTGACGGAGGAAACAAATGGGTGCTAGTGATTGCTGACTACTTCACTAAGTGGATGGAGGCGTACCCCCTCCCAGATAGTACAGCCGAGACGGTAGCTAAGGCATTTGTAGAGAACTTCGTTTGCCGGTACGGTGTGCCGCGGGAGTTGCACTCCGACCAGGGTCGCAACTTTGAGTCAGATGTGTTTGCCGAAATGTGTAAGATATTGGGCATAAGGAAAACCCGTACAGTGGCATACAACCCGAAGTCAGATGGACTCGTAGAAAGATACAACAAAACACTTATCCATACCGTGGCAATGATGCTGGATCCCGATCGTAACCAGAAGGACTGGGACCAACAGCTTCCTTTCGCTACATTTGCATACAGATCGGTACCACAGGAGTCAACAGGAGAGACTCCGAACATGCTCATGCTAGGCAGGGAGGTCATGCTCCCGGTGGACCTCACTACCGAAGTGCCTCTTCCTGATGAGGCTATGGAACCCGAGACATATTATGGAGACGAATTGCGCAGGAGGATGAAAAAGGCCCACGAAAGAGCCAGAGAACAAACGAAGACTAGTGCTAGACGCCAAAAACAGTCATATGACAAGAAAGTTGAAGGAGCAGGTTACAATGTAGGTGATTTCATCTGGCTGTTTAACCCAGCAAAGAAGAAAGGGGTTTGCCCCAAGTTAGTTTCTAGATGGGAAGGACCATACCTCATCTTGAAGAAGCTTTCCGATGTGAACTACAGGATTCAGAGTAAACCCAGGGGGAAGATGCTTGTGGTTCATTTCGATCGGATGAAGCCTTACCAAGGCCCTCATATTGATTCATGGCAGACGGAACCTCCGAGAAGAGTCACTGAAGTTCCGCCTCAGATGGACCAGGAACGATCACCTGTACGACAGCATCAGCAGAGGAGTGACGAGGCGGCAACGCCGGACATACATGTCATTGAGGACACACAAATTAGCCCGGTATTTGCCATGGGAGAAAGTGACGAAGACGCAGTTACCGAGACAGTACAGGACACAGAAGAAGTTCCAGTGGGCCGGAATCGAAGAAATCCGCCCAGGGAGAGGAGGTTACCTCTCCGCTTCCGTTAGGAAGTAATTTGTACAGTTTCAATATTATTATTAACCATTTCTATTTGTTTTGTTTTTATTCTATAGGCTGGAAACCATGAAGAGTCATGACAGGAAGTTTGGGTGCCCGGAGTGCTCCAATACGTTCCGGCACAGAACCAGCCTTACCCGACACAGGCAGGTAGATCACGGTCCGGAGCTGTACGCTTGGTGTGAGCGATGCACATTCAGGTGTGCGAGGAAAGATAACCTGAGGAGACACTACCGCCACAACCACGAGGACCATGTCCATGAGGTAGATATTGTCCCATTGGAAACTGAGAGGGAGCGGGCCCAGAGGCAACGGTTGGACGGCGGGTGCGACGCACCAAAAGAGACCAGGCGGGTGACGAGGGACCTCGAGGATGCGGAGACGTGGGCTGAGGCGCTGTCCACCCTTCACGACGAGCATGCCGCCAGTAAGCAACAATGCGGGGAGAAGCGTCCGGCCCAGAGTGAATCAGTGGCCCGGGAAGAGGAGCAACCAGCCAAGCGCAAGGCTGCTGAGGAGGAGGACGCAGGTGCTCATGGAACTCCTCTTGACCTCTCCGTGGCTGCAGGACCAGACGCATTTGGAGGAGGGCTGTCATTGTCGCCAGCCTCTTTGTCCTTGTTGGAAGAGGACCGGCCAGCCCCGGTCGTACGTGAGCCACTTGCTGGTAAGCCTCGGGGGATGCTCTTGATGACCCAGGTTGAATCGGAGGGCAGTGACGAGGAGGCGGAAGTGTTGCCGCCACAAGAGCCGGCTAAGGCGGAGGCTCAAGAAGACGGGGCAGCCGAGGGGTACAGAGAGGACCTGCGTCCGATCCACATGACACCTCTCGAGGATGTGCTGAGAGGCCGCGTCAGCAGAGTACGTGAGGTATCGACTACCCTCGACTACGAGGCGGGCCTGAGGGTCCGCGAGCAGCGGGTGGAGAGGATCTACGACGTGCAGTTCGACCAAGATTTTCTTAGAGAATAGTTCCTCTTAAGATGCTACACGTGATGGTTTATTTTTAAGTAAGGCTCGTTTACGCCAGTTGCCAAAGTTTTCATAAAGTTTACCAAAGTTTTCTATAAAGAGTTTTATAAAGTTTTCTACAAAGTGTTATTTGTTTTGATAAAGTGTTTAAAGGAGGTGCATGTATAAGGAGGCACCGGAGAGTGGAGGAAATGTTGTATTAAGGGACAATGATGTTGTTTAATAAAAGTTATACACTATTTAGTTTTGAGATAATTTGCTTGTATTTTCAAGTCTTTAGCTGATATGAACGGGGACGTTCAAGCTAAGAAGGAGGCTTTGTGGCGCAAATTGCTGAGCATAGAGGGCGCGCGAGCAGCTGCGGGCTTGTATAAAAAAGCCGCAGGCGTGGCAGCGTGGTTCAGTTGTTGTGCACTTCGTAAGTTGAAGAGTTCAGCGGTTCAGTGCACAGTCGGTCGACGTATACCAAACAGAGTCGTGAAATCGCACAACGAGGACTGGAGCGGAAGCATAGGTAGGCACCAGCGGGGCTGACGGCGTGCTGGACGGACGGTGGAGTTGGGCTGGGGTTAGGTCACAGGGTCCGGGGAGGCTACTGGAGGCGTAGCGACGAACTGCTACAGGCCGTCGTAGCAGAACGGAGCCGGGAAGGGCGCGCTCAGCAAACCTGCCGCCTCTACGAGGGAGACTCAGGGAGTACTCTAGACGATAGAGGGCGGGATCTGAGGAGGTGGGACACGCGCAAGGACGCCAGAGGCGTACGGCACTACGGATACCCGGAGGCTGACCCCCAGCCAGGCTTTACCGCGCCGCCCAGCACTGCCTTACATTGCCTAGTGCATAGTGCGAGGCTACCTATAGGCAACCGATTATTCATAACTTATCAGGGAGGCTAATCATATTAATCAGGGAGGCTACCAGTCAACACAGGGTCCAATAAATAATAAGAGTTCCTCACAATAAATTAATTGGTAACAGAGATAAATCTCTTGTGTGTTTTTATTGTATGTCCTTGTCCGTCCAGAGGTTTAGGGGCGTGGTTGGATGTGGCCACGCGTATAGGGCGGTATATTTCCATCCAAACGGGCCTACATTCCCGGCCGCTGGATAGCGGGTTCGTAGAGGGTTATTTCTAGCCACGGATTAGGCTAGTCCCGCCACATAACATTGACTTATAAGAACAGTTCGCGTTATACATGCAAACTGCCATGCTACCCTTTAAGTTCTGACTGACAGTGGTCAAGCTGCCGGAACCAAGATGAACTCGAGAATCTAATGAAAAAACAAGAGACGAGACGATACCGACCACCATAACACTTTAACTTTGTTATTTCAACACCGCGTGACTGTAGTGAACTCGCTCTGAGAATCGCGAACATTGTGCGAATAATAATAATGTCATTCCAGTCAAATGAATAGTCCCTGGTGCCCGTCGAAGCATCCTGGATCAAGTGTCCGGATAATAAAGAGGTAAGTTCATAGATTGGTTTTCCGTCAACGAAATGCTGATTTAAAGGGAAACGACAATAAAAGTCACTTGTGGATGTTTCAGCTGATTACAGAGTCTACTTGCTGAGAAAACAGCGGAGAAGTGTTACGGTGTTTTCATTGGAACGTCGGGGTTCATCCACTTTTAGCGAGGTGGTGACAGCACACTACAAACCGCATCTCTGGCTGTCAACCGCTAAGGGGCTAGACTTGATTTCAAGTCTGAGATCACGGTTATTTCTCTGAATCAGCCACGCAAAAAGCCCCCACAGATTAGCTATCAAACGCCCTAACTCGAAATCTCAGACTTGACCCTCTTGTGTGTACGGGATATTCATTTATTCACAGCTGAAATTTACATAACAACACTGATGCCAGAGAGATGACCAATCAGGAGGGCGCTATTTCAGGCAATAAAGTATTGGCTATCGGGTAGACTAAAAGCCACGATCGCAGACTTGGAATCAAGTCTACCAAGGGGCCCGCGCAGCATTTGGGAACGGACATAAAGCCTCAGAAATCTGAGGAACGACTCATGCGTGAATCGTATCTCAGATTGAAATGTTTTTGGGTGAAAATATTGTCTAAACCAGACTTCGAAGGGAATCCTTTTTTCAAAAAGTGTATACTATCAACAGCTACAGTGCTTCTCATGAAGTGAATTTTTATGGTCAATAATGTTTGGAGTATACCAAACTATTACCTTAACTTTAACCTTAAAAGTTTTAATCTTTTTATTGACAACTAAAAGCTAACTCAGAAAATTCAGAAAATCTACTCCGCGGTAATAGAACAAAAAATATTAAGACAAGTTCTCTAAAGAACAAACTCTACACAGCAAAGTGTACACATGGTGTTACCGCAAACCGAGTATACTTTGATACCTCACCATGCAATACCTCAAAACCAAAAAACTTAAAGCTACGTGCTTCATGTCAAGTAAAAAAGAACGGGTTGCCTGTTGGCTCTTGGGTGACGTGGCCCTGTGTGACCGGGCCGGTAGGCTATATACCAGGCAGGTCGACTTCGTAATTTTATTCCCTGCACTGCAAAAACTGGGTTGTTAAAATTGACACCATGGGTGTTGTCACATAAAGATACCAAAAAAGAATCAACATTTACATTGTAGGGTGTTAAAATAACACTAATTTCTACCAATTAACACTAAAATCTGCCAAAACAATTACATTTTGGTTATTTTAACACCCTATGTTCCATTCAATTCTCTTTTGGGTATCTATATGTGACAACACCCATGGTGTCAATTTTAACACCCCAGTTTTTGCAGTGTGCGTCATCTCCGTGGACCCCTATTCGAATCCTGATACTCGGACCGGAGCCTTGCATGTGGAATGTTTTTTTTTTTTTATAGCAGATTGCGTAATGTTGAGGCAAAATGTTGCTGCGATTTCTTCAAAATCTCCTTTTATCTCATATCATGGTATTTCAAAGCATCCTGTCCCAACATTCATCATGCAGATGGCATCAACACCACAACGGGGGTTCGAACCCTTCCTGGGATGAACGACCTATCGTCAGAGAATATAAACACAACAACCAGAGTTCGAACCCATCTTGGGATTAACAACCTATCATTAAAGAACATAAACACCACAACCAGGGTTCGAACCCATCCTGGGATAAACAACCTATCATCAGAGATTATAAACACAACAACCAGAGTTCGAACCCATCCTGGGATTAACAACCTATCATCAAAGAACATAGACACAACAACCAGGGTTCGAACCCAGTGGGATGAACAACCTATCATCAGATAACATAAACACAGCAACCAGGGTTCGAACCCATCTTGGGATGAACAACCTATCATTAAAGAACATAAACACCACAACCAGGGTTCGAACCCATCCTGGGATAAACAACCTATCATCAGAGATTATAAACACAACAACCAGAGTTCGAACCCATCCTGGGATTAACAACCTATCATCAAAGAACATAGACACAACAACCAGGGTTCGAACCCAGTGGGATGAACAACCTATCATCAGATAACATAAACACAGCAACCAGGGTTCGAACCCATCTTGGGATGAACAACCTATCATCAGAGAACATAAACACAGCAACCAGGGTTCGAACCCATCCTGGGATTAACAACCTATCATCAAAGAACATAGACACAACAACCAGGGTTCGAACCCAGTGGGATGAACAACCTATCATCAGAGATTATAAACACAACAACCAGGGTTCGAACCCATCCTGGGATGAACAACCTATCATCAGAGAACAAAAACACCACAACCAGGGTTCGAACCCATCCTTGGATTAACAACCTATCATCAGAGAACAAAAACACCACAACCAGGGTTCGAACCCATCCTTGGATTAACAACCTATCATCAGAGAACAAAAACACCACAACCAGGGTTCGAACCCATCCTTGGATTAACAACCTATCATCAGAGAACAAAAACACCACAACCAGGGTTCGAACCCATCCTGGGATGAACAACCTATCATCAGAGAACAAAAACACCACAACCAGGGTTCGAACCCATCCTTGGATTAACAACCTATCATCAGAGAACAAAAACACCACAACCAGGGTTCAAACCCATCCTTGGATTAACAACCTATCATCAGAGAACAAAAACACCACAACCAGGGTTCAAACCCATCCTTGGATTAACAACCTATCATCAGAGAACATAAAGATAACAGCCAGAGTTCGAACCCATCTTGGGATAAACAACCTATCATCAAAGAACATAGACACAACAACCAGGGTTCGAACCCAGTGGGATGAACAACCTATCATCAGATAACATAAACACAACAACCAGGGTTCGAACCCATCTTGGGATGAACAACCTATCATCAGAGAACATAAAGATAACAGCCAGGGTTCGAACCCATCTTGGGATTAACAACCTATCATCAAAGAACATCGACACAACAACCAGGGTTCGAACCCATCCTTGGATTAACAACCTATCATCAGAGAACAAAAACACCACTGCCAGAGTTCGAACCCATCTTGGGATAAACAACCCATCATCAGAGAACACAAAGATAACAGCCAGGGTTCGAACCCATCTTGGGATTAACAACCTATCATCAAAGAACATCGACACAACAACCAGGGTTCGAACCCATCCTTGGATTAACAACCTATCATCAGAGAACAAAAACACCACTGCCAGAGTTCGAACCCATCTTGGGATAAACAACCCATCATCAGAGATTATAAACACAACAGCCAGGGTTCGAACCCATCTTGGGATTAACAACCTATCATCAAAGAACATCGACACAACAACCAGGGTTCGAACCCATCCTTGGATTAACAACCTATCATCAGAGAACAAAAACACCACTGCCAGAGTTCGAACCCATCTTGGGATAAACAACCCATCATCAGAGATTATAAACACAACAGCCAGGGTTCGAACCCATCTTGGGATTAACAACCTATCATCAAAGAACATCGACACAACAACCAGGGTTCGAACCCATCCTTGGATTAACAACCTATCATCAGAGAACAAAAACACCACTGCCAGGGTTCGAACCCATCCTGGGATAAACAAAAATCATCAGAGAACATAAACACAACAACCAGGGTTTGAAACCTTATTGGGTTAAACAACCTACCATCAGAAAAAATACACGCCAAAACCAATTGCTATAGGTGCGAACCCATCCTTGTACAAACCACCAGTCACTGATCAGCTTATCACCACAACAACCAGGGTTCGAACCCATCCTTGTACTAACCATTACAAAATTAGAGGAGCTCATCACCACAACCAGGGTTCGAACCCATCTTAGATGTCCCCCTATCACCGGACGAAAAAATCCACCGCAACCAGCCAGAGCTTCCACGGCGATCATCTTGCACTTCAATGCACACTCAACTTTAGACTGGTCCCCTGTCCTTATAGGATAAAGACAGGCACCGGTCTATTAATCAAAATGATGGTCACTGCTAGACTGGTCCCCTGTACTTATCCGCAAGACCGCAATGGGATGCGAGGTCAAAGGTGTGTTTGTCAGGATTCCTCCAAACGCTCGAAGCCGGTCTCTGGCATTAATCGATAGGTTCGTTCGTCCGAAGGTTCGTTTGTCCGAAGGTTCGTTTGTCCGAAGGTTCGTTCGTCCGAAGGTTCGTTTGTCCGAAGGTTCGTTTGTCCGAAGGTTCGTTCGTCCGAAGGTTCGTTTGTCCGAAGGTTCATTAGTCCGAAGGTTCGTTCGTCCGAAGGATCGTTTGTCCGAAGGTTCGTTCGTCCGAAGGTTCGTTTGTCCGAAGGTTCGCTCGTCCGAAGGTTCGTTTGTCCGAAGGTTCGTTCGTCCGAAGGTTCGTTTGTCCGAAGGTTCATTAGTCCGAAGGTTCGTTCGTCCGAAGGATCGTTTGTCCGAAGGTTCGTTTGTCCGAAGGTTCGTTTGTCCGAAGGTTCATTAGTCCGAAGGTTCGTTCGTCCGAAGGTTCGTTTGTCCGAAGGTTCGTTTGTCCGAAGGTTCAATAGTCCAAAGGTTCGATAGTCCGAAGGTTCGATAGTCCGAATTGACAATAAGGTTCGATCATCGATTCGGACTATCGGACCTTATCGTCAATTCGGACTACCGAACCTTCGGACCAGTGAACCTTCGGATCAATAAACCTTTGGAATAATGAACCTGTGGACTATCGCATCAAATGTTCGAATTAACGAACCCTATTTCATTTTCGGACTAATGAACCCTCTGTTATATGGGAAATTTGTGCGTTCGGACTATCGAACCTTCGGACTATCGAACTTTCGGACTAACGGACCTTCGGACTATCGGGCGGACACATTAATCACGAGCCTCGAAGTGTGACGTCAGATGTTCGGGCAGACTCAACTTAAGCTTCGAAATCTCCTCAACAGAACCTCAACTTCAATTCGCCAGTGTGAATAACCCTCGGGTCGAACAGGACAACGCTCGCCCAGACAGTTCAACAGGGGTCAGACTAGACAAAATCACTCGCCATCTCGAGAGACATCGTCTCACGAGAATTCAATATCACACCATCTCACCGAACTGACCTTTTCTCTTTAGCAAAACTCTTCGGCCTTCTTTAAATCGCCAAGGTATAAGATTCTCACCGGATAATTTTACCATAATCCACGGAGTAGCTCTACTCGCAAGGGGTTGTGACATTATAACCGCAAGGTTAGTGCGGTTTGGACAATCCTCATGACAAGATCAAAGGAAGGTCGCAAAGAAATGCCATAAAAAGTCAAGGTGAAAAAAACACACAACATTAACTGTCTCGTGCTGTTATTTTAAGTGACATTCGTATAAATGCAAGGTGAGCCTTGTTTTTTAAGTTAAAAGTGTTCCATCATCACTGATCAAAATGAAACAGCATCCTCCGTTAAAGGAACATTACATAATTGTTTTTTGCTAACAAAACAGTTGCTGGCAGTGTAAGCACTTAATGTAATTCACCATATACATAAACTGACAAACCTGTAAAAGTTTGAGATCGATCGGCCATCTGGGTCACGAGAAAATAGTGAAAAACCGATTACACGTTTGCATGGGTTCAGCAAATGAATAAAACGCTCACTGAGCGATAAACTCCGATCGGAAAATTAGTTTATTCATTTCTCATCAAATATGGCATTTCAGACAGAAATATTTCAATGGATGTTTTCTACTATCATCATCATTAGACCGTGTAAGTTTTATGCAAATCTGTGATCAAAAGTATCTTTTACCAGTTTTTTTCTTACCAATTCTGTAATGTTCCTTTAATAGAAGTTTAAATGTGAAGGCAACTTCGGTTGCAATTCCAAAACGAAAGCTGATTTGACAGAAACGGTTCCTTGTTGTGATGTTTTCACAGTTTTCATATACACCTCGAGTCTCATCCAAGAGAAACTCTGAATGTCTAGAGTTTGTGACTAATTTTAGATTGCCTTGATTGCAGTTTCTGCTGTGTGCATTTGTTTCCACAATAGGCCTGCTCATAGATAAATCAGTAGCATTGTATTGCTTATAGATAAATCAGTAGCATTGTATTGTACAATCTTCAGATTTTCAAGGGACTTTTAAAGACTCATTTGTTTGAATACCTATTTTTGTAATAATTGCTTTATATATATTTAATAATAATAATAATAATAGTGGCTTCTTATATAGCGCTCATATCCGTCACTCAGTGACGCTCAAGGCGCTTCAACAGTCAGTATTTTCCTGCAAGGTATATATGTGGAGCTACTTTTTGAAGTTTGAGACCTATTCCTTTACATAGCACAATGTAATGGTTTACAAGGTGCTGTGGCGCAATATGCTGCCAATCAAACCAGGAACACCGGGGCGAACCCTCCTCTTTTCGATAAGTGCACTGGGTTATTTTACGTGCATTACACAACACACGGGACCAACGGCTTTACGTCCCATCCGAAGGACGAAGCAATAATGGTTAAGTGTCTTGCTTAAGGACACAAGTGTCACTACTGGGACTCGAACCCAGTATTTCATTTTATTGTTTTATGTTTGTGTTGCGCATAGAGGCTTTCTGCATTTGCGCTATATGAATGTCTCATTAAGTTCACTCTGAAAACTCCTGGGTCAGAGTTGACCCAGATTCTGGATCCAAGGGAGGACCAACCTCGTCCCAGGGTGTGTCGAGCAGTACCAGGTTGACCGCCCTCTCACCCTGGTATTGGATCATTTGCATATCCAACATTTATGGATACGTATGCAAACTAGAATAGTCTGGCTGCTTTTCGAAATTCACATCTTCGTCATGGTCTCGTGGTCTAGCCTGTTTGTACAATGGTTGCCGGTCGGCTGTTTTGACAAAGGTTAACATTTGGTTTTGTCCAAGTAAGAAGTTTCCCTCCCAGGGTTTACTATTGTAAACGTGGTTGGAAATAAAGTAAACCATGGGGACGAAGTTGTGGGAGGACTAACCCATTTTGGGGGTCAGGCTGACCCGGAAACTGGTTGAACATGGGATTGTAATTTGGATTCTGGGTCAGTTAGAAACGAGTTGTCAATATCACTATAGCCAGGGCCCAATTTCATAGAGCTGCTTAAGCACAAAAAGTAGCTAAGCACAAGAAAACTATGCTTACCAGAATAAGGTTACCAGCCAAACCACCATACCACATGTACAATTTGTGACTGGTATCCTGCTCATTTCTGCTTAGCAGGCAATTGTTAAGCAACATTTTCTGCTTAAGCAGCTCTATGAAATTGGGCCCAGAAATGGGCCAGACCCCACGAGACCCAGACCCAGATTCAACTCTGACCCGGAAGTTATTAGAGTGGTTAGGGTATTAAAACCGTCGAGGCACGCCCTGAGCTTTAGAAAACGTACAAATGAAAACATCAAACAGAAATTTTGTTTTCGACACCAAGTTATACCTAAAAGCCCAAAGCAAATGCTGTCATTCGAAAGAAAATAAGGCCTGTGTACTTTTTTTTAAAAATGTTTTCGAAACGGTTCATAGCCACGAGGGACGGTGATGCATGTTTAAGTCCAGATAATTGATTTAGAATGAAAGCCATTCCTTTCATGATCGAAGACCTTCCGGGCCGGTAGCAGCTTGCATTAAATCAAAACAGTATATTATGACTGTGCAAACAGTTAGTATTAAGTCGTATACAGGACCTGAAACCACGCGGAGTTAAGACACAATTCCCTAGACGCTTTTCAGTGACCCGGTTGGACGGGACTTAGCCGCGGGAGTGGCGAGGCGTTCGTGGGTAAAAAGGTCTAATTACACGGCAGTGACGTTCTCTAATTCACGGCGCCCTTGCTCTTTACCAGCAGGCATGAGAAATCAATTGCGGATATAAAATTACTTCAAAGTACGGTATTTTCTAGCTCAAGCATCGTGTCTGTATGCAATGCCTTGGTTTTTTCCCCCTCGGAATATCTTCAGATTGATTACAGCACACCAGGACTCCCTGGCAGTACGTCACAGTTTTCGTCACACTTTTCGCTGGTACTAAATCATTGTGTTTATTTTGTACTGCATTTCTGAGGGCCTCCGCTGGATGGGAACCATGATAAAGCGCAGCTTACGTCGGGAAAAACTCGCTGATTCCAACTTCAGTATTGCA
The DNA here is from genome assembly GCA_032158295.1 of Pycnopodia helianthoides. Taxonomy (NCBI): domain Eukaryota; kingdom Metazoa; phylum Echinodermata; class Asteroidea; order Forcipulatida; family Asteriidae; genus Pycnopodia; species Pycnopodia helianthoides. Next base: position 16,953,442 of record CM063257.1, on the reverse strand, counting down.
GACTAAATAATTTCTCAGGGGGGATGAGTACTGGTATGGAACTTGATAATGGGATATAATTCTCACAAATTAGTCTGAGTATTGTCTCAGTTCAAGTAACGTGTCGATATACAGATGTTCAAGGTGGTTTGAACAATTTAATGGACTTTAAAGAAACATTACAGAATTGGTTTTTGCAAACAAAACAGTTGCTGGCAGTGTAAGCACTTTATGTGATCCACCATATACATAAACTGACAAACCTGTAGAAGTTTGAGATCGATCGGCCATCTGGGTAAAATATACTTTTGATCACAGATTTACATAAAACTTACACGGTCTAATGATGATGGTAGAAAACATCCCATGAAATCTTTCCGTTTGAAATGCCATATTTGATGAGAAATGAATAAACTAATTTTCCGATTGGAGTTTATCGCTCAGTGATGAGCGTTTTATTCATTTTGTTGAATCTATATGATTTCATGCAAATGTGTAATCGGTTTTTCACTATTTTCTCGTGACCCAGATGGCCGATCGATTCCAAACTTCTACAGGTTTGTCAGTTTATGTATGTGGTGGATTACATAAAGTGCTTACACTGCCAGCAACTGTTTTGTTAGCAAAAACCAATTCTGTAATGTTCCTTTAAGGTTTACATTACCTTCAGCCAGTCTGTAGCGTCTTGCCCACGTCAGTTTACCGAGAGCGCCTTTCCTATGGTGAATTATTCACCGAGGCCATACTGCTATCCGTCTTAAACCGTCATGAAAGCACACTGCTGCAAGGAGAAGGTCGAAAGGTTTAAACTAAGCCAGGCCATGTATAAACAAAAAAACTGCTGAGCGTTCTCAACCGACCGGCAAAAAGAGCCGCAACTTTTTAGTTACGATTTTTTCCCTTTTTTCCCAAATAAATGTTAACAACTATTGTAATACTCAACAACTCTGCAATGTGACCTATAGCCGATAGTAAATGTCAACATCAAGGAGCAAGTTCGGATGTGTGACTAGAATGACTAGACTTACTAGAAACCATAGGGCACAGGGAGATTGACCAGCTCGACCATACACTGGAGCATGGTCGATCTAGTAAATTCGAGAACTACGTCACACACTGTCACACTGTTTCTGGTTAGTCTAGTCACTCTAGTCGCCCACCCGAACTTGCCCAAGGCCCACGGTTGTTTGCCGTGATAACCCCAAGAGAACCCCAAACCGTGGCTCTGGCTGCGCAGCTCCTAAGCTCCGGTTCTATTGTCGATTTTGGAGCGGTGTACATTATGTACAGTTCCAACACCAACACGAATCCCGCAACCGGATGCTGGAGCCTAAGCCGAGGTTTGTATAACGCCCTGAGAGCCAACCTCGTCCCCATGGTCTACTTTATTTCCAACCATGTTTACATTAGTAAACCCTGGGAGGGAAACTCCTTACTGGGACCCTGATTGGACAAAACCAAATGTTAACCTTTGTCAAAACAGCCGGCCGGCAACCAATATACAAACAGGCTATTAAATCTGGTACCGGACCACGAGACCATGACGAAGATGTGAATTTCGAAAAGCAGCCGCAGACTATTCTAATTTGCATACGTATCCAAAATTTTTGGATATGCAAATGATCCAATACCAGGGTGAGAGAGCGGTCAACCTTGTACTGCTCGACACACCCTGGGAACGAGGTTGCCTTAGAGCCTACTTTTGCAATTAGTACGGCGCCACACTTGCAAGTATCACGGTGCCTGACTTGAAAGTAGCACGGCGCCAGACTTGCAAGTAGCACGGTGCAGAATGGCAAGTAGCACGGCGCCCATTGTGCACTGCCAGATGGTTGGAACTGGACTACCCTTTTCTTTTTGTGATGGTATTCCGTTGACAGCTTGTTTTCGCGAGGCAACATGATGCACGGAGAGTGCAGGCAATGCGGTTGATAATTTATTGTATTGACTGAATGGAGCAAGGGGAAATCTCTGTCTTAAAACAAATAAAGCAGCCCGTCTTCGGGATCGGGAGGAAGTAACAAGGAAAAAGTTTGTTATCGGGAGGAGCAGACTCTTCAAAATGTCAAGACCATACTAACTGCTCGTTTCAGATCCAGCTCTCCTCCCAAAGGTTATACACAAATGGTAGTAAAGCAAGTTCTAACTTCTTATTGGTGTCGATTATTGATTATTTTTGATAGATTGTATTCATTGCCGACATTCAGCACGGGGCGCCCTCTGTTGATCTTATGCATTATGGGTTGACACCATAGAGCTATATATATTGACTAGAGCGCTAACACCCCGTTTTACACGCACTAAGGTTTTGAAGCCGTGTGGGCGCATCCATGTTTATGTACAAACCAATACAAAAGCTTGAAATTTTGTACGGCAATTGTACGGCTAGTTGCATGATAAAGCGTTTGTTCTTTTTTATGCGTCATCGAACCAAATATGCAGCAAATGAGAACGCACAATCTGCTAATGAGCGTACAAACTGCGAGCGTCATGTGCGTCATGTTTAACATGTGCGTTTGCGCGTATACGGTTTTTTTTTTTAGTTCGTCATTCTTGCCGGTATATTGTGTATCCTTTAAGCAGATTTCGTTTTTCTCCCCTTGACATCTTGAAGCATTGAATCCTCCCAAACAAGGCTTTAGTTCTACTCAGCATTTTTCCTAAGACGTAAGTAACAACATCAGAGAATCACCTACTACATATTTTTTAATACATCACTAAAATCACCTGTTTACAAGAGCAATGATCGTTAGATTAAATATGGCGCGTACGTAAGCGCGCACGCCGAATGCAAAATTTTCGCGGCCATGTGTGCTCTCTTAAAATTAAAATCGTTCCGTAGTCACGCAACACATCAAACATGTCTGCGCCCAGGGTGGCTTCTAAACTCAGAGCAAGTTAGCGCTCTAGTCAATATATATAGCTCTATGGTTGACACCGAACGACTGTTTCTGTGTTCAGGTGAACATCCGGGACATTACAAGCCATCCCCATCACTGACGTGAATTGGTTTAATAGGATAGCGGTCATAATAACAAGATGGTCGAGACTGAAAACTCATCTTCCCTTAGCCCTAGGCAGATTGTGGCCCAACTGTAATTATCACTGTCCGTTTTTAAAGAAGTTGATCTATGCGTTACAGCGTTACACAGAAGGCAACACGTACGTATAGTGATTTCATGCTTCACGCTGCCATTCACAAAAAGTACAAATCAATACACCACACATTGCAGGTACCCCAGCCAGAAAGAATGGCGGCAAACATCAATCAGTTATTTTCCTTTTCCAGCGCGGACCAGGTGAAGAAGAAACGGCAGAGAATTTCCTTTAAAATCCCGCCTTTCTTTTTAAAGCGAGAATTGTTTTCTGACCCGTTTCATCAGAAAACGTCAGAGGAGCCGCGTTTACGTTTGCAAATGTGCGTAATACACGCGTAACTAACACGCACGTAGCCATTATATTCGCGACGTGGCGTGCTAACTCGTTCCCATGGGTGATCTATCCCGCCCCGCCGTACGCGTTATTTCCAGCATGCCTCGCTCGCTCACTAAGAAAGGGATCGATACGGCTCGTCTACCCATGGCAGCGAGGCTGGTCCCTTGCTTACGCCGCCATCGCTGCATTCAAAATATCTTCCAGTAAATAATATAAAGAAATTTCATATGAAAACCCTCAAATCACCGTTACTGCCATGTGGGATGAGAGACTTGGTAAACTTCCACCTAGAACATCCATAATAATAATAATATTCGGTTTTTATATAGCGCTTTATACCATGTCTCAAAGCGCCTCCAACATTATTACCCTGATCACTGGGCCATTTCATTCCTTAAACCATCTGAGCTCCCTGGGAGTATACAACCTGTGCTACCAAATATACTAAATCAATCACAAGAACCATCTCTGCCCTCACAGGTACCCATTTACCCCTGGGTGGAGAGAAGCAATTATAGTAAAGTGTCTTGCTCAGGGACACAGGTGTCACTACCGTGATTCGAACCCACACTCTGCTGAACAGAAACACCAGAGCTTGAGTTCGGTGCTCTTATCCGCTTGGCCACGCCAACCCACGACCATAAGTGCTTCAGAAGAACTCCCTCCTGGTGCTGACCCAAGTTGGGCTGAATGGAAGTGCCTCAAAAGACTTAGAACATCAACTGGCCGGTACAAAGTGTCTCTCAAGAAGTGGGGATACCTAGACCCTGAAGACGTGACCTGCAAATGTAAGACAGGGCCACAAACTATGGAGCACCTCCTGAGATGCGCCCTACTGGAGCAAGAATGCAAGACTGAGGACCTTGCAGAGTACAACGATATTGCTAGGAACTGTGTCAAGTTCTGGCTGAAAGACAGCATCTAGTGCGTGTGGACACGATAAGAAGAAGACCGTCACTTATTTCGAGTATCGCAATCGGGTTAAGGCTGATTTATGGACATGCAAAGCCCATTGAAAAACATAACCAGTTTTGTTTTTCATTTACTAAACCGTGACCAACGGATTTGGATGGTATTTTGCTTTAACTAAAAATTCGGGATGGGAACTGTTAGACTTTCACGAATGGAATCCACAACCCTTCCTTTAATTATGGATTAACAGCCCCAAGAGGGCTTCCTTAGTTGGCCTTTTTACGCAGATTTAGGCCACTAAATACAAAAAATAGTTACTTGAGCATTAATTGGAGCATTCCCTACCCGTTCAAAAACGCCGCCCTATTTAATTTCTTGTGCATGTTATTTTTTAACCCATTAGCGTAGAAACGTCCAATACCTAACCTTTGAGCATTATTTGCCAAATTACTTTTCAATTTCATCGCCTGCGATTACCGAATAGAACTCGACCAATTAAACTAAATTGGAGCCCAAACTTGCAAGTAGCATAGTGCTCGTCACTCTCTGCCGTAATAACCGTTGCCATTGTTAGTATTTTCAATAGTAGTCTGGGTGCCAGCCAGCCTGTTTCCTTGCGCGCTACAAGCATACCGAGTGCAGTCATTACAGTTTCATTTGTATAGACTGGCTGTGGAGGGACCCTACCCATTTAGACTGGTCCCCTGCTGGATAAAGACAGGCACTGGTCTTACAAACCCATTGGTTTCAATGACGGACAACTATCACACTGGTAGTGATACCACACACAATAGGTACACAGCTGTGACCGAATTTTGCGCCTACGGCTACGGCTACGGCTGGATCGCTGCGTCATCATGCGTTGAAGTATAGTCAGGTCCTTAGTAACACACTTAGCAACAGTCGCAGCCGTAACGGTCAATTCGAACACGGCCAACTTGTGCGCACACTCAGTATTATGGAAAGTAAGGTCGAAGGTACATCTGGCAGGCAACTGGCAGGCAACCGACATGCTCTACAGGCATCCCTCTATAATTCACGCACCCCGAAGTGTGATGTCAGACCGTCGGGCCTGCACCCAACTCTCCTCCCCCCTCTACAAAAAAAAAAAAAAAAAAAAAAAAAACTACTTCCCTAACCGAAGATATTTTAAAAGGAGGGACAGTAAACAACATTTGTTTTTTACATGGCCCTATTTGCTTTTGTTTAAACCTGCCTCCTGGTGGGTTAAAACGAAGTAATAATTGAGTCGTTCCCTTCAATGTTACACTTCAACTGCAGCGCGTAATCCAACCTCCATTCATTAAAACACCCGCGCGTGGGTTGCTTCTTCGAAGTCACGTTTTGTTGTACACCTGGGAGACGATGGCAGTCCACCCCGACAGCACGACCCTCTGTTGTTTTGTTCAAGATGGAAGGAATCCCTTCGGGGAAAGTATGAAGAAGAAGAAAAAAAATCCAGTACGTTACTTTTGTGTTTCTGAAGACACTAACCCTCGTGGAGAACTAATCGTACTCGAAGCCACTCTATTTATACACTGTGCCGTATTGTATTTTCAAAAGATGTTTTCGGATTTGCGTCTGAAAGGTTTGTGTATGGAGTTGTTTATGTTTTGCACGGGACGATCGAGCGTTTATTCTTCGCTGGGGAGTTGGACTTAAGACCGAAGTAAGACCTTTTAAGTATCCACTTGGGAGTTAGCTCTGAATGGCAACATCAAACGTGGAGGTGGAGATTACTGGATTTGTTGTTAAAGAGACAATTTGTTGTACCAATACCGTCATCTATACGTTATAATTGCATTTATTTACAGACATATTAAAAATACTACTGTAGCAATATACACAAGGAAATATAGAGTCGAAATAGGGAGAAGCACCTCGTAATTTGGAGGTTGCAAGACTGTGTGTTTTGATGTTGAACTGCTCTGAGTGGTAATGGCAGCTAGGGGACAATTTCGGGAAAAGTGTGACCTTTGATGATGATATCAACATGGAGTTTGGCAGACAGACAAAGTACGTCATGGGTATTAGATGTCTAGCTGTAGGTCCACCGCACATTTTGAACTTTGAAAAAGTGCAGTTAAAAAAAAAGCATTAAAAAACAAAAATAACTGCCATTGCATTTCATTAATTCTACGTATATATTTTGTTCGAAATTCAAATCTACGATGGTCTTTTAGTTAAAATACTTTTCTCTTGATTTACTCTGAATGTGTGTTGAATTCCATGCTGGAATCGTCAAAAGCCAAAGTTGAACTTTTTGAAAGGACCTTTAAAGACATGGATTGCGAGATAATAATGGAAGAAAAAAAAAACACCCTTGTCACACGAAGTTGTGTGCTTTCAGAGGTCTCAAAATCAATTCAAATATTTTACTGAGAAATTACTTCTTTCTCAAAAACTACGTTACTTCAGAGGGAGCCGTTTCTCACAATGTTTTATACTATCAACAGCTCTCCATTGCTCGTTACCAAGTAAGTTTTTATGCTGACAATTATTTTGAGTAATTACCAAGTGCCTTTAAAAGAGAGTGCAGTTAGAAAAACAAGCAATTTTTTAAATATTTCAAAATTTGGTGCCATTGCCAACATAAACGCATATTTTTTGAAATTGAAATCTACGATGGCTTTATCGTCTTATACTTTGCTTGTGACATTTATTCTGAATGTGTGTTAAATGCCATGCTAGTATCGTCAAGAGCACAATCTCATTACCTACCTGCTGCCCTACTTTGTGAACATGTAACACTATGAAAATCTTTGTCTTGAAAATGGAGTGAAAATCCACATTTCTCCTTGAAATCGTCAATTCCTCCTTTTCACCTTGTTTTCACAAAGTTCCTTTCTAACTAGCCAGAGCTAGCCAAGTGTTTCACGTTGTTTTTACCGAGCTGTACTGCTGAAAACATTATTTACCAATTGAAGAGCTCTAGGCTTGGATGGAGAGCATTCCCTTAAATCATGGTAACATTCACAGAGGCCAGCAAATGGTCTGGAGACTCTTTTTTCAAGGGGATTTAAGGAAATTTAAAAGCATGGTGTAAGAGAAAAATAATGCCTTGAATTTCAGCTTAATCCTGCACTTCACTGAGATTTCACGGTGGTTTCACAGCAGAGATTTTCATAGTGTAAAGCATTCAATGAGTTGTACATTGCTCAAACAATAAATACAATAAAATAAATAAATAAGTAAATAAATTATCGCACCACTTGATAGGCTTACAACAGGGGTGATATCCACTGCTCACATAATGGTCTAAAAATCGGAACCAATTTTTAGAAGGTATTTGTGTATGTAGAAATGATGTTGAACTCAACAGTACAACTCAAGAAGCTTTTGTAAACAGCTTCTTGAGCTTGTAAACAGCTTCTTGGGCACTAGCTGAGTATCGAAAGAGCTCCTTAAATCTGAAGAAAGTACCATCTACTTTGTGTCAAGAATTAAACACCGTCAACAAGCACCAGCTTTGTCATTGAATACAGATTTATGTACCTTATCTTGATTCAAAGACAGTAATCAAATCAGAACATAATCTTGACCGCTAGCATCGCTATCATCACAATCAGCCCACAGTCTGATCGATTCTAACAATCGTTTGTTTTCCTCGTGTGTAGTCGGCAATTTTTTTCTTCTCTCGAACCCCCTGGAATAAAAGGCCTTGACAATGTACAGCCTCGCCGTCCCGTTAAATAAACATGAGCGTGTACATCTCAACCTCCTTCCCCCACCTCCAGGGTTATCTTTCTCAACAATCCTCTTTAACCCAAGGTTTGCCTACGAGGACGGGTACTTTTAACCCGATTGCTTATTATATTACGTTGTACTGCGTAGCTCTCTAGTTCCTTATAATTCAACGCCGATAAGTGCTTTCTTCAAACGTTCCTACCGTTGTATTTCCAATTCATGTATTTAACCTAGTTTTTACGGAGGGACAATAAAGTTCTTTCCATGCTATACGTTTTAAAATAAATGTATTGTTATAGTTGAGTCGAAACGAAACCATGGCTTCGGCTTGGACTCTGGCTTAGGCTATGTCTTCCTGTTTGAAGGCACGCACCCCCAACACCCCCCCCCCAAAAAAAAAACAACAACAAAAAAACAAAAACAACAACAACCAAATAAACAAACAAACAAACAAACACACAAACAAACAAACAAACAAAAAACAAACAAACAAACAAACAAACAAAACAAACAACACCCAACAACAAACACAAACAAACAAACAAACAAACACCCAACAACCATCCAAATAAAAAGTCACCCCCCCCCCCAAAAAAAAAAACCCACACACGTTATCAAAATTGCTGATGGAGCCTAAAGCCCGGCTCATACTTCCTGCGAATGAGAAGCGAATATTGACGTCACAAATTCGCAACGAAAAATTCGCAGGGGTTGAGCTGTGTGCTCAACTCTTGCGAATTATTCGCAGCGAAAACAGAGTTGTGACGTCAATATTCGCTTCGCAATCGCATTTAGCCGGAGCCCAAGGTTTTGAAAAGGGTCCATACCACCTACTACGGAGCTCCAGGAGTGCCATACTACTCTTCTAGATGTTCGAAATATTGTAATGCATTTCTACATATTCTCAAATACATAATTATTTACATCTACACGATCATTATTCACTTATGCACTAATTTTCACCTCAACTCCTTTGCTAATATAAAACTGACCTGATGAACACACAACCCTGCGATGAAATCTCTATTGCATAACACTAGAAGAACTACATGTTAATGTTGAGTCATCAGCACACATGGAAGAAATTACAGTCTTCGGGGATGCAAAGGTAAATACCGGGTATAGTGGACCTAAAGTTGATCCCTGCGGTACCCCAACATTTAGTGGCAGAATCTTTCAAGTGTTTTCCTACGTTTAATGACTTAGATCGCAAACCAAATAGAAGTAGACTTTAATCAACTTGGTATCATAAAAAAAACTAGCTGACTGCAGACGTAGACATGATTCATACTAGGGTTCTTGGTCAAATTAATATTAATCCCAGCTAATTAATATGCATTACAAAGTATTCCACAGGGGTTTCTCTGCGACAGAAAAATACAGAATTATGGTAAACGCTGTTATGCCTCAACCGCGCAGTACACTGTATAACACAGAGGGGGCAGTGACTCCCAACATGACGCGGCCTAGATTATTGTCTATGCCGACGTCGGGTTATTATTGGGGGTGAATACATTATATTTAGAAATTGTGCAAAAACCAGCCTGTTCATAAATGTCACTTTAAAGCACAAGTACAACATTGGTAAATTTCAAAAACTATTATCCAAACTTTATGTGACCCAAATACATAAAATAACAAACATGTGAAATGTTAAGCTCAATCGGTCTTCTGAGTCATGAGAAAAGAGTGAAAAACCAAATTAAATGTGTCAAACATCAGGTTTTGGACACGCCCGATAAAGACTAAATGTTTTACTCATTTCCTAAAAACTATAACAGCATTTCAAGCCAAACTATTCAAAGAAAATACCACCATGACCATCTTTATACCATGTAAGTTATGTGCAAATCTGCGAACATTTATATATTCAATCTTACCAATGTCGAAAACATCCTTTAACACCCTTTGCAAAATTATCAACGCCAACCACATTCAAATAAATAATGCAGTTGTCATATTATAAATATTCCGCATTAAGTTACAAATCCTGTTTTAAGTGTTGCTGTTTATGAATAAATAATCTTAAAGGAACACTACAGAATTGGTAAGAAAAAAACTTGTAAAATATACTTTTTGATCAGAGATTTACATAAAAATTACACGGTCTAATGATGATGATAGTAGAAAACATCACTTGAAATGTTTCTGTCTGAAATGCCATATTTGATGAGAAATGAACAAACTAATTTTCCGATTGGAGTTTATCACTCAGTGAGTGTTTTATTTATTTGTTGAATCTATATGATTTCATGCAAATGCGTTATCTGTTTTTCACTATTTTCTCGTGACCCAGATGGTTGATCGATCTCAATTTTCTACAGGTTTGTCAGTTTATGTATATGGTGGATGACATAAAGTGCTTACACTGCCAGCAACTGTTTTGTTAGCAAAAACCAATTCTGTAATGTTCCTTTAATGTAAGTTCTCACCTTGGATTCCGAAGAGAGCAAGTTGCATCCATTTTTACTCATAATTCCATTTTTAAAACATGAATAGTTCAATAAATATTTCTCGACTCCACAGCAGGACGAGTACAAACTAGAGAAATGAAAGTAAAATGTAATCATTGGGGATAAACCTTGTTCTAGCAGACTATGAGAAATGGATGTTGTTTAGTCTTCGGGTTTCAAATCTTTTGAGTGGTTTCCATATAGTTAAAGGTACACGTTGCCTTGGATCGGCCTATAAGTTGGTCTATAAAAAGCGTTTGTAAACCGTTTGTTATAAAATGCATATAATAGAAAGATGCTTTAAAAGTAGAATACAATGATCCACACAAATACGCCTCGAAATTGCATGGTTTTCCTTCTACATCGTGAACTAACAGGGCCGATCGTGTTAGTTCGAACCATCGCTTATAATTCTGAGAGGAACTCGAGTCTTTGGAGAACGTACTAAAAAGCCAAGTTCAATTGACTAACCCTCACGTGAAAAAAGATCTCCAGCCAAAATGTATGTAATCCACCATATACATAAACTGACAAACCTGTAGAAGTTTGAGATCGATCGGCCATCTGGGTCACGAGAAAATAGTGAAAAACCGATTACACATTTGCATGAAATCATATAGGTTCAACACATGAATAAAACGCTCACTGAGCGATAAACTCCAATCGGAAAATTAGTTTATTCATTTCTCGTCAAATATGGCATTTCGACAGAAATATTTCAAGGGATGTTTTCTACTATCACCATCATCATTAGACCGTGTAAGTTTTATGTAAATCTGTGATCAAAAGTATATTTTACAATGACCAATTCTGTAATGTTCCTTTAAGCAAAAAGCAGCATTTCTACTAACTTTAATATTGTGCCTACAAGAGGCAGCAGTGTTACCAACAGTTTCAAATGTTTGTTTTCTCATTATTTTCTTGGGGATAGTGAGTTACAGGTAGAAGAATGTCTCTTTTGCTGCCAAAGTGTTTCTTGTGTGTACAGTGCAGTTGGTTGCCTCCAAGTTGCCAGTAAAAATTGCCCTGTTTGACTGGCCTTTAGCCTACGGCATGTCATTCATTAAAGCAAGCAGCATAAACCCCAAAAGATCACAATGGCGTTCCATCATGCGAACCACAAAGCTTCAGTTATGATGGGATCGACAGCAACATAAGCCCACCAGAGGCAACAGCGTTAACAAACATGTAAATGGAGTACCTTATCTTGATCCAAAGATAGTATAAGCCAACCAAAAGCAGCAGTGTTACCTACAGTTGCAATACGGTACCGTACTTGATTCAAAGAGAGTTTAAGGCTACCCAAGGCAGCAGTACTTACTTTTCAAAAGCATCCTTTATATTGATTCAACAAGATTGTAGCCCATCGGAAGCAGCTGTGTTGCCAACAATTTCAAACGTACCTATATTGTTTCAAAGAAAGTATAACCCAACCGGAAGCAGCAGTATTGTCAACAATTTCAAAATCTTACCTTATATCAATTCAAAGAGAGTATAAGCCCACAGGAAGCAGCAGTGTTACCAACAATTTCAAACCTACCTTATATTGATTCAAAGAGAGTATGTTAAGCCAACCGGAAGCAGCAGTGTTACCAACAATTTCAAACCGTACCTTATATTGATTCAAAGAGAGTATAAGCCAACAAGAAGCAGCAGTGTTACCAACAATTTCAAACCATACCTTATATTGATTCAAGAGAGTATAAGCCAACAAGTCGCAGCAGTGTTGCCAACAATTTCAAACCGTACCTTATATTGATTCAAAGAGAGTATAAGCCACCAAGAAGCAGCAGTGTTGCCAACAATTTCAAACCGTACCTTATATTGATTCAAAGAGAGTATAAGCCAAGAGAAGCAGCAGTGTTACCAACAATTTCAAATGTACCTTATATTGATTCATAGAGAGTGTAAGCCTCCAAAAGCAGTAGTATTACCAACAATTTCAAACCTTACCTTATTTTGATTCAAAGAGAGTGTAAGCCCATCATTTGAAGCGGCAGTATTACCAACGACTTCAAACTTACCTTATATTGACTCAAAGAGAGTCAACGCTAACCGGAAGCCGCCGCCCTATTAACAACAATTTCAAAACCGTACCTTAATCTGGTTCATAGAGAGTATCAAGCCTACCGGAAACAGTTTGTTCACATTGCCCTTAACAATACCGCGCGTTCACTTTGCCTTTGATCATGTCTCGCATGTACACATGGGCTACAAAACATGCACAATCCAAAAAAAAAAAAAGGTTAATCGAATGCAGAAATATTCAATTGCATTAATGTCCCCCGGCAACCGGCCCACTCCCCCATTGTCGCTAATTTAATCACTTCGCTGATCGTCCTCAGTGAATTTTACATTTTCAATTTTATAAGGCGCGAAACATCATCCAGCTATTTATTCCCCGAGCTTGGGATTAAGGGGGTAAATTTCATCCATATTAACAGCCAGTCTCCCCCCTCCAGTCCCCAACGGGTTGCAATTATCCCAGGTAGGTATAGGTGAGGGAAAGTCTGTCTCGCTTTGATGGGGTCCGCCTGCATTAAAGACGAAAAACGCTGGAAGGATTACTGGCGATGACTTCCGATGTTGCCGTATACCCTGCACTGGTACACCACCCTCTGCGGGAATACACAACCTGATTAAGGTAAAGCTTGATCCCATTTCTCTTCGTGAAAAATTTCATCGCCATTGGTTTAAACCAAATAAATATTTTAGTCGATAAAAATAGACAAGGTTTTGATTACACGGTCATGTATTGGGGGTAAGAGTTCAGAGTGTGACTTTTCTCTGACGTTAAAAAACACTGTGTTAAAATTCCCTCCACCATTGTTTTACATAACAGTCTCGATCTAGTAATTTTATATATGTATGTTTTTCAGTTTGTTTGGGGTGTTCGGTGTTTGTTTGCTTGTTTTGTTTTCTTTGTTTACTCAACAGAGACGGCCAACAGTCCCGGTGGTGACACTTGTGTGGCCTTAAGCAAAGTGGTTTATCCTTCGGATGGAACGTAAAAGCCGTAGGTCTTATCGCTAAGAGAAGGGGTTCACCCCGGTGTTTCTGCAGAGTGCGCCACATCACAGCAACTTATCAACCCTTATAAAATGCGACATAAATCGCTCTCATGAAAATTTCACAACCTGTCAACTGTTTCTCTTTGTTCAAGCGCCTTGAGCAACCTATTGGTGGCTACGTGCCCTATACGATTCCAATATATTAATAATATATAAAAAGCCAATCAGGGTGAGGACTGCAAGAAAAATCTAGACATTTCGGAGATAAGCTTTCTGTTAAAACCCTCAAACGCTTTACGTTGTCAGCACATGCTGACATATTGTAATATTCTCATTGTCTTAACCACATACACACTGGTCAGCTCATAATTTTACCTTCAGATCGTAAGCTGGACCATGCCCACGTCATAGAGGAGGATGTCAATCAACATGGGACGGTGATTTAGTTAGAAAGGGCAGGACAAAACTCTGCTAGCATTTGTGTGTGTGCAAAAACAGACAAACAAGCTTAAATTTACCCAGGCAATACATTAGCATCGAAAACAACACACCTAGATACAGAAATCATTGTACAAAAAGCAAACAAACTCTTTTAACCTACGGACAAAAAACTTGTCAGCATTTGTTCTGCAACGTAACTCAGTTACGTTTGTCACAAACTGGTGCCTCGTTTGATGGTTTTAATATTTTAATTGAACTGGAATACTTGAAAGATAAGCCCCTCGCCCCCCCCCCTCCCAAAAAAAGATATAGGGAGGATTTGAAACTTTGCATGGTGGAAGTATGTAACTAACTAAGAGAGGTTTGCGGTAACATCATGTTAAAATGATGAGTAGTGTTGGTTCTGAAAAGAACCGGTGGTTAACGAATTCTTGTAAGATGACAAAAAAACAAGATATAGGGAGGATTTGAAACTTTGCATGGTGGAAGTATGTAACTAACTAAGAGAGGTTTGCGGTAACATCATGTTAAAATGATGAGTAGTGTTGGTTCTGAAAAGAACCGGTGGTTAACGAATTCTTGTAAGATGACAAAAAAACAAGATATAGGGAGTTCCAAGGTGCAGCAGTACGTGGGGAAAGCTAGACGAAAATGCCACAGTGCTGGCCTTTGATGGAACAGATACAGTGAAGGAATGAGACGATGCGACAAAACGTGTACTAAGTGTTAAAGGTGGTACAGATTAGACAACAAGTGAGGGCAAAACAGGTACATGTACACTAAAACAACTAGGGTGTTAAAATTGACACCATCGGTGTTGTCACATTATAGATACCAACGAAAGAGTCAAATTCGACACCACAGGGTAATGAAATAACACCAATGTAATTGTGTTGACAGAAATGTAATTGTGTTGACAGAAAGTAGTGTTATTTTAACACCATGTGGTGTAAATTTTGACTCTATTTGGGGTAATCATAATCATAATCATAATCATAATCATCAGGCAATTGTAGAGCGCCCTCATTCTATAGTTGCCTATTCCGAGGCGCTGAACAAACTGAAGTATTTTCCTGCAAGGTATGAGCTATATGTATATGTATGTGACAACACCCATGGTGTCAATTTTAACACCCCCGTTTTTTTGGAGTGTAGAACAGACAGAGAAAAGTCTAACAGCAAGAAGGTCCAGAATTGTGGGCCAGGTCTACAGTTTATGCCAGAGGTTTAAGTCTTACACTTACATTAGATTCTTAATAAAAGGTTGAAGCTTGCCTCGAACGACAGTGGCAAGTTTAATGTTTGCCGACAAGTATTTTTCAAAACGATGTCGTGCATTGCGCATACATTATTGGTCTCATCAGTCATGTATTTTGCAACATAAGACAATCATACTTAATAATAATAATAATAATAATAATAATAATAATAATAATAAAGACATTTGTAAAGCGCCTAATGCAAAAGCCTCTAAGCACATAACGAGAACAATAAAATATACAATAAGTGAAAGAAACATTACAAGTAAGCAGACTACACTTTCAAACAAATGAGTTTTTAACAGAGACTTAAAACAATGTAAAGAACTAGCCTGGCGAATATGCACAGGAAGACTATTCCAAAAAAACGGAGCAGCGTAAGAAAATTATCTTTGACCATAACAAATGGAAGAAGCTCTAGTAGGCTAGTTGTGGTATTAAAGCAATGACTGTTGAGATGAATGTAAAGTCCTAGCAGGGGAGTAATGGTGAACAAGTTGCATTAGTAGTATTTATAAAAACATACTTGATTATTACAGTAGCGCACATACTCAGATCCATTTATGCTTTCCATTCCACATTATTTCTACTTGAAATCAACTCTCATTGGCGACCATATCTGATACTTCATTCCTCTCATACAAAGCCCGTGTGCTTGAATGTTACGAATCTAAATTTAATTCCACTTTTCAATCTGACAACGTTTGCTCTTGGTTTTCAAACTGCCGTTGTGCTAGCTGCCGGTATTAAGGTTCTGGTGGAGATTTTGGGTGGTCCCCCCCCGTTTGCCTCTTCCCCTCCCTCTTCCCCCAACCCTCCCCTTTCAACTGTGATAGGATGGCTCTCTAGAGGTGCTGGTCACCTGTTCCATCTTGCCACTCACTAGCAGTTTGTTGTTACTTTTTAAATATTTGTAAATTTACCCTAAACTATTTTTATATCATGGTAACTTTTGTTGATTCATTTTTTCTTCTTTATTTTCTGTTTATTTTTTAAAACAAACAAACATATCCTAATAGCTAGGTCAAGGTGGTTTACAACATTATTATCACTGTTCATCAGGCATACTTTAAGGTCATTCCTCAAACTTGTTCAACTCCCCGGGGAGCAGACAGCCCCAAGCTGCTTAAATTAGCGATTACGGTTTACCTCTAGCAGGTTCCCATGTACACACCTCGGTCAACCCCGCGTGACACCATCAATTTGCATTTTGGGTTAAACCAACACAACGCGGTCTTTTCTCTCGCAGGTGCCCATTTGTACACCTTGGTTAAGCGAAGCAATTATGGGTCAATGACATAAGTGTCATGCCCGGAAATTGAAACCACACTCTGATGATTCAGCTAACAGAGACAGATGCACTTGACGGCTCGGCCACGAAATGAAACATAGCAGTTATTTAGCCTTTGAGAAAGACTCTGCTAGGGTTGAAACGCCAGGCTTTTTTTGTTGTTGAAATAATTGCATTTACACCATAATTAGTTTCGGCTGGTACGCAGTTTGGAAATGCTAAATCCCCTTTTCATTCATATAATTATTTCCATTGACACGACTGAATAAAAAGATAAAAAAACAACTCCAAGCAAAAACAAAATAAAAACAAATGAACTTATTTCTAAATGACATTATTACGTCATGCTCAAAGTGTTTGGCTCATAGCCAAGGTCGCATAGTTCTTGTACGACAACAACTCAAAGCACATGGACAACATTGATGTCAGCATGAACAGACAGCGGCCCTCACTGCATGGTTTTAAAGGCACTGGACACTATTGGTAATTACTCAAAAATAATTGTTAGCATAAAAACTTACTTGGTAACGAGCAATGGAGAGCCGTTGATAGTATAAAACATTGTGAGAAACGGCTCCCTCTGAAGTAACGTAGTTTTTGAGAAAGAAGTAATTTATTAGTAAAATATTTGAATTGATTTTGAGACCTCACGCGTGAGGTCTCGAAATCGAAATCAAGCATCTGAAAGCACACAACTTCGTGTGACAACATGGACAAGGGTGTTTTTTCTTCCATTATTATCTCGCAACTTCGACGACCAATTGAGTTCAAATTTTCACAGGTTTGTTATTTTGTGCATATGTTGAGATACACCAAGTGAGAAGACTGGTCTTTGACAATTACAAAGGTGTCAAGTGTCTTTAACCAAGTCTTACATATAATCCTATACAGTCAAACAAGGTGACTCAAGGTCTAAAGCGATTTACTTCACGTGATTGACAGGTTCAAGGTAGCGTACATCAAATCTAACCAGATAAAAAACTAATCTTCAGGCAGATGTTTAATAACAATACTTTATGCAGGCATAGCAGAATATATACAAAATATACAAACATATAAAATATATAAAACAAATTACAAGTTATGAAAACCGCCCATCCCAATATGCAGCAAGAACTGAAATAAAAAGGGTAAACAATATGAAAACCGCCCCATCCCAATAATTATACAGCATGGATTAAAATAAAAAACAAACGATAACAAAATAAACAAGGCAAAGAGAGAACACAAAAAGGGCCACAAAAAAAAGGGAAATAGAAATTGGACAACAAACCAGGGAGCAACAGACAAAACAAAACATGGGTTGCTTAGGAGAAAGACAAAACACTATCCCCAAAGGGGTGATTTTGAGGCGTTACCTGCCGCTTTGATGGTGGTTTGCGGTAAACATCATGTGATAATAATGTAAAAAAAACACTGTCGTCAAAGGAGTGATTTTGAGGCGTTACTTGCTTGGGTGGGGTTGTGGCTTAGGAGGTGTGGCACGACTGGGTAGTGATATCGGGGAGGGGTTGTGGAATGGGGGAAGGTGTAAGGGATGGGTGGGGTTGGGTTGTGCTATAGGGGGTGTGGCATTATGGGTATCATGTTATAGGGGAGGGTTTGGGTGGGGTTTTTGTATAGGGAGAGATGGTATAGGGGTAGGGTGGCGTTGTGGTATAAAGGAAGGTGTTTTAATATCAAAAAACCGCGGTTCATACATTTTGTGTACCCCTTTAATTTTGCTACCAACTTTGTTTACTTCTTGTCATTATCACTTTGATTTCATTAGAAAAAAGGTACAATTGATCAAAATATCTAGGAAGAAGATATGTATCTCGCTTCTGACAAAACAAGCGGTGAATAATAACAAATAACGTTGCCATGTAGCTGTTGCACGAACACCTATACTAATGCACACGTATAACGCACCATGATTGTATAATTGACATTCCGACGCAGCAATTTCACATCAGGAGGACCATGATGTCGTGAGGTGAACAAACCTCAATGCAACACACTGGCAGGGATGCAGTTTGAGGTGGAGCTCACAGTGCTCCATAGACCAACGTTGGCAACCTCACGACAGATGTTCTGTGTTCTCTGACGTGCGAAGCGCAATTAGCGCGCATAACGTACAGCTTCACGTCCCATACGAAGGACTATGATTAAGTGTCTTGCTCAAGGACACCAGTGCAATGACTGCAGCACCAGGGACCCGCACTCAGTCAACTCAAGTCTTGTGGGCATGCACTAGACAACTCGACACTCCATAAATATAACTATATATAGTGGCTTCTTATATAGCGCTCATATCCGTCACTCAGTGACGCTCAAGGCGCTTCAATATTCAGTATTTTCCTGCATGTTATTGTGGATCTACGTTTGGAAGTATCAGACCTATTCCTTTACATAGCACCATCTCATGGTTTACAAGGTGCTGTGGCGCAATATGCAGCCAATCAAACCAGGAACACCGGGGTGAACCCCAACGGCTTTACGTCCCATCCGAAGGACGAAGCAATAATGGTTAAGTGTCTTGCTTCTGGACACAAGTGTCACGACCGGGGCTCGAACCCACACTCTGCTGAACAGAAATACCAGAGCTTGAGTCCGGTGCTCTTATCCGCTCGGCCATGACACGCCGAAGATACGATCTTCCGAATCTTGTCCATCCGGGAAGAGGTTTTCCAGCTCCGTGTCCGAAAAGAACAAGAGATGAAGTTTGTGCTCAAAGTGTCAAGTGCAAAAATGTTAGTTCGTCTAACTATAATTAGGATACAGTTGAATAATGTTGTTTACTCAAGCTTGGAGACGTTATTACTCTCGGGTCAGGATTAACCCGAGTACGTCTTGGTCTTAGACTTGCAATTCTTGATTATGTTCTGATAAGTTATTTCATAAACCGTTTGTGTGACTTCTGGCGAAATCGTGATTGAGGGATACCTGCCAATTCGTTGAAACTTGATTCAGTCTAAACATTTAGGAAGTTAATTAGGACTTAATACTCAGTAGACGTCTTGTGGAGATTAAACAAAGAACCCATTAGTTCGGTTCAGAGATGTGAATCGAGAGAGTTGCGACATGGAGAGACCAGTTTTCTTTTGTCACGTGGATGATTGACGCCATTTTCGTTCCAAATGCAGCACAGCCCAACCTCGTCCCCAATGGTTTACTTTATTTCCAACCATGTTTACAGTAGTAAACCCTGGGAGTGAAACTCCTTACTTGGACCCTGATTGGACAAAACCAAATGTTAACCTTTGTCAAAACAGCCGGCCGGCAACCATTGTACAAACAGGCTATTAAATCTGGTACCGGACCACGAGACTACGACGAAGATGTGAATTTCGAAAAGCAGCCAGACTATTCTAATTTGCATACGTATCCACACATTGTGGATATGCAAAGGATCCAATACCAGAGTGAGAGAGCGGTCAACCTCGTACTGCTCGACACACCCTGGGGACGAGGTTGAGCACAGCCCATTGTGCAGTCTAGTCTGGCACCCTGTGTGCGCACATACGTTTTTTCGACCGAAAATGGCTTCTAATCGCAAGTTGTCGCAACTCTCGCAATACACCTATCTAATGTTGATAAACAAACCGCGCTGGTTGGCACGGACGGCCGAATGTTAGCAAAACATTTAATCGTGTTAACAGAAAATTCACACATTTCTGCAAACTTTAAACAACAAAAATGCACCCATAATTGGTTGCTTTGTTCCCAACAAAATCAACACTATTTAAAAAAAAAGAATAGAAGAATTTATCTAACAAACTTAATTTGTTACAAACTCCGGCTACTTTGTTTTTGTTTTTCATTTATGGCTTCCCGTGGTTTTCCAGCCTTGGTTGGCAAAAACTTGGGCTGTGACGTTGCAATAGGAAGGTATACATGCACAGCTCTGGTTCGGTTTGTCAAACAGCGCCACCAAGGTTGAATTCGGTCACAACCGTCACCAACACAAGCAAGCCGTACAAAGAAGGACACCTCCGTCGAGAGCTAAAACATTGTGCCCTTTGTACACTAGATAAACCCCGACGTGTGTGTATGTACAGTCATTAGTATTGCAGTCACGAGCGGTTCTTGACGGTACCAATTAGTATCACATTACACTAACAATCGTGTGCAACCCTTGCATTTATTTTCACAAACGGTGATATGGACGTCACATCTGTTCGATTGACAACATTGCAAATGTAGCATACATAGTTATTAAGGCATTTTAAAGGAACATTACAGAATTGGTTTTTGCTAACAAAACAGTTGCTGGCAGTGTAAGCACTTTATGTGATCCACCATATACATAAACTGACAAACCTGTAGAAGTTTGAGATCGATCGGCCATCTGGGTCACGAGAAAATAGTGAAAAACCGATTACACATTTGCATGAAATCATGTAGGTTCAACAAATGAATAAAACGCTCACTGAGCGATAAACTCCAATCGGAAAATTAGTTTATTCATTTCTCATCAAATATGGCATTTCAGACGGAAATATTTCAAGGGATGTTTTCTACTATCATCATCATTAGACCGTGTAAGTTTATGTAAATCTGTGATCAAAAGTATATTTTACAAGTTTTTTTCTTACCAATTCTGTAATGTTCCCTTTAAAGCGCCGAACGCAGCGCATTAGATTGGATATAAATAATTGTTGATACACTTCTTGACTTTTGCATAAAGGGTCGGATTGCTCTGATGGAGATAGTGAGTGCATTCCTGGTATGGGGAGCAAAATGAGGAAAGGTGCGATTTGATGCAGACTCGAAAAGTTTGACAGCGTGAAGGCTTGAGCGACCAGGCCGGTGGGGAGACAGGCAAGATGATAAATGGCGTGTCGTGGCCGAGCGGATAAGAGCACCAGACTAAAGCTCTGGTGTTTTTGTTCTATAGTTCAGCAGAGTGTGGGTTCGAGTCCCGGTCGTGACACTTGTGTCCTTTCAGCAAGACATTTAAACCATTATTGCTGCGTCCTTTGGATGGGACGTAAAGCCTTTAGGCCCCCCTTTTTTGCGTAATGCATGTAAAATAACCCAGTGCACTTATCGAAAAGAGAAGGGGTTCGCCCCGGTGTTCCTGGTTTGATTGGCTGCATATTGCGCCACAGCACCTTGTAAACCATAACACGGTGCTATGTAAAGGAAAAGGTCTAATACTTAAAAATAAAAACGTAGCTCCACATTACCTTGCGGGAAAATACTGAATGTTGAAGCGCCTTGAGCCAAGGCTAAGGGGCAGGGCTTCAGAGCAAGCCAACAGCACCTTGTAAATCATTACATGGTGCTATGTAAAGGAATAAGTCTCATACATCTAAACGTAGCTCCCTTGCAGGAAAATACTGAATGTTAAGCGATTAGAGGCTGGCCTGCAGTAGGCGCTATACAAATACGTTATATTATTATGATATTATTATTAAATAACCAGGTGATGTGTTGTCGCGAGGCAGTTATAAACATAACCCAAGATCTTGAAGGTCATCCTCTTCCTAACCGGCAGCCAGTGAAGTTCTTCCAAATAAGGTGTGACATGGCAGTATAGACCATGTTGCATTTTTTTTTTACAAAGCGGTGACCTCGTACATTATAATGCTATTCCTGACGGGCAAGATGCTACACAGGTCAATGGGAAAATTTATATTTTGTGTCATAATTTTCACATAAATTCAAAATTTACAAAAGCAACAGCTGTACAGCTTTTGAGATGTCCCCCCTTTCTTCATATCAAAAGATGAGGAAAATCAGACAGTGCGATCTCCATTTATGTTATTTGTTGTTTTCTTAATGTACCCGCCTGAAGTCCAGGCTCTGTGGCTCTTTTGTAAACATGTAATGTCACAGGTCACATCGTCTATTACAACGTTGGCTACACTTATGTTTTTAAATAATACCTATATATAGGGTAGGATCCTTAATGACATTGAATGTGGCTCATTCATGTTTACTTCTATGTCGCGACGCTTCTTTTGAAGATGTTAAATTTGATCAGCGAGTGTTGGGAGAGAAATTGTTCCTTTGCGTTTTTTTTTTTTTTTTTTAAAGGGGTATAGCTAAAATTAAACGAGCTTTTTTGGCGCCAACTCGGAGTAGGTTCTTTGCAACATTTGCCTTCATTCAGCTTCTGAGTGTTATTAAAAATGCTCAAACTACTTGCAATCCGTTCGATGTGAAGCCAATTTGAAAGTCCGACCGATAGAGTGAGGAATATCGTCTCACCATCACGTGCAAGCCTACTCGTTCATATTATACTGCGCGCCGTTCTTTATCACAGCGCAGCCGCAGAGCGTGATTGGTGTGTGTGTGCGATCGTGGAGCCGCGACCACGGTCGAGTGCAGTGCTACGGACCATTTGCACACAGTTGTAGAACAACCCCGTGAGATGTGTGGGTAAGTACGGCGGGTACTGTTTTGGTTCTGAGCACGCTACCTAGGCCCACCCCCCTCTCCAATTCACCTCATTTTATTCAGTCGATAATATCCCAGCCTTCGCCGAACCCGTCTTCTCTTCGGTCAAGTGCTGCAATCGGAACCCCGACAGACAATCTCCCTCTGTTTATTTTTCATCTCGCCGGTAAGAACGAGCTCACCTTCTGCTGCTCAAGCTAAATGGGTCGGGTACTTCCCATTGAAAGCCCCCCTCTTCGAATTCTCTTAAAGCAAACAGCAAGAAGTCAAACTTGGGAGTGGCGCAGTGTTATTCCAGCAAAGTAAAGGGAGAGCACAGAAGGCTTATTGGCCGGACACCCGAAACGTCTCTAATCTGCAAAACTCAATTGCATTTTTAGCCAGAGTTTTTTTTCGCACTCCGGAGCAGCTGACTTTGTGGTGATGGTGACGTTGCAGGCGAACGCTGCCGAGGCTTCCTTCCACTTTTGTCATCGCATTCACAGATTACATTGTCATTCACGGCTGAGGAAGATGCATTTCATTTTAGAGAGTGTTTTATCGGGGCCAACAACTCTAATGGACAGCGGTTTGGTGGTTTTACGTCATTAATGGAGAGCCTTCACTGTGATGACAAAAACTCCACTGAAGCTTGCAAAAAAGGCTCGCTAACAGAATTGCACTGAAAGTGATTCCCAAATCAAAGTCAGGAATTTTTTTCTGTAGAGTCTCGATACATCCTGAAGTCAATAGTTTTTTTTCGCTTCACCGAGTGGCGGGTATTGCCAAACAACGCTCTAGCAGCTAGGCCTACAAGGTAAGTCCGTCCGTGTATGTTATGTCATTATGTTTAAAGGAACATTACAGAATTGGTTTTTGCTAACAAAACAGTTGCTGGCAGTGTAAGCACTTTATGTCATCCACCATATACATAAACTGACAAACCTGTAGAAGTTTGAGATCGATCGGCCATCTGGGTCACGAGAAAATAGTGAAAAACCGATTACACATTTGCATGAAATCATACTAGATTCAACAAATGAATAAAACGCTCACTGAGCGATAAACTCCAATCGGAAAATGAGTTTATTCATTTCTTATCAAATATGGCATTTCAGGCAGAAATATTTCAAGGTATGTTTTCTACTATCATCATCATTAGACCGTGTAAGTTTTATGTAAATCTGTGATCAAAAAGTATTTTTTACAAGTTTTTGTCTTACCAATTCTGTAATGTTCCTTTAATGCTGTCTAAACCTAACCAATGTACTTTACTGCTGATTATCCCAACCACGGGAATTCTTAAAATCGATAACCGTAATCGTTTATGGTTTGGTTGACGGTTTATCGTTGTTGTTATTGACAAACCAAATCAACGAAGATGGATACAATAGCAATGTTTACGAGACGAAAACATGCACAAACAATCCCATTTTTGCCCCAAAAATTGGAATCACAAAAATAAAACGAACATAGAAAAGGTCAAGTTTCTTTGCGAGACCTACAGAATACAGGTGTCATTCTGCAAATGTTCAGTTCTGTTTGCTAAACATTTTAGGTATAAAATAAGCAACTATTCATGATTAAAACAGAATTGACTC
The DNA here is from genome assembly GCA_032158295.1 of Pycnopodia helianthoides. Taxonomy (NCBI): domain Eukaryota; kingdom Metazoa; phylum Echinodermata; class Asteroidea; order Forcipulatida; family Asteriidae; genus Pycnopodia; species Pycnopodia helianthoides. The sequence goes on along the minus strand of CM063257.1, from coordinate 16,929,007 downwards.
AAAAAGTAAACACAAAATCGTAAACAGTAATAAACAAGTAAAAAAAATATATATATATCCAGCAGAAATGTTTATATTGATTACATCGTCACTGACACCACGAACTGACGCTTTGTGATGTAAAAAAACATATATTTGTAGTTGTCAATCTTTTTAAACAGTATTTTGTCAAATCCTACAATTTCCTGGAGTTTCAAGTTTCTAGGAGGTTCACTTTAGATACAATAACTATGTATTGCAAGCTTCGCACGAAAGTGCTTTGTTTCGGTTTTATTTTATAAACTGACACACAAGTTGAATTTACCTTTGTACGGCAAGGCGCGCACAAAGCTCAAAATGTGAAAAACAAGAAGATGGTGTTATTCAATTATAATATGGATGGTACCACTATCCAGTGGAACCACACATTCTATTTTTAGAACCTCCCATAGACTTTGTACACAAAATTCCTTGTGGAGCAACCCAGTCTTTAGAATTTCCCTATGGAGACCCTTTGTTATCCCTTTTGCTGTTTTGCTCTCGGTCTCCATAAGGTAGTGAAAATGAAACCACTGTTGGTCTTTTGAAGTGTGTGGAAGATAAATATATAGGGCGGTTGCAGCGGACACAATGGAACAACGCCATGCGGCTTATTCTTGCCACGGGAAAGATTGCAAACAGAAATCAAATGACACAGTGGAGCGGCACCATTGAACATGACACAGTGAAATGTGCTCTCAAAATTATTCTAGCAAATCAAGGTCCACTGTTGATAAATCATGGCTGTTATAACATGACTAAGTTTAAAGGAACATTACAGAACTGGTAAGACAAAAACTTGTAAAATATACTTTTTGATCTCAGATTTACATAAAACTTACACGGTCTAATAATGATGATAGTAGAAAACATCCCTTGAAATATTTCTGTCTGAAATGCCATATTTGATGAGAAATGAATAAACTAATTTTCCGATTGGAGTTTATCGCTCAAGTGAGCGTTTTATTCATTTGTTGACCCAAATGGCCGATCGATCTCAAACTTCAACAGGTTTGTCAGTTTATGTATATGGTGGATTACATAAAGTGCTTACACTGCCAGCAACTGTTTTGTTAGCAAAAACCAATTCTGCAATGTTCCTTTAAAGGGTGTGTACAACATTGGTAAGACTAAAAATATAAATGTTCACAGATTTGCACATAAATTTACACAGTATGAACATGGCCATGGTGGAAAACTTCCCTTGAAATAGTGTTGCTTGAAATGCTATAGCTTTTGAGAAATTAGTAAAACAGTTAGTTTTTGTCACGGTGATTAAAATCCGTTGTTTGAAAACAGTGACAAACATATTAAGGGGTCTTTTACTGTTTTCTTCTGACTCTGATGACCGATTGAGCTCAAATTTTCACAGGTTTGTTATTTCATGGATACGTTGGGTTACACAAAGTGTGGATACTGGTAATTGACAATTATTAATGTTGTACACATGCTTTAGAGAGGGGGCCCCAAGGTTAAATTCAGTTCTGTGATCCGCTCTTTTTTCCCAATAGATAGAGTCCTTACGAGAATAGGGACAACATTACAATTCTCGAACCTCAGGTTCAAATGGTGCAAAATGCCACTGTGCACAGCCACAATCATGGGTACACTTTTTGTTACCAAGACACCAAATGAACAACACATCAATATTGAGTAACTCCTTTCAGGTCTGGTATTCGACAAACTCAAGTACTTTCTACTCTTCATTCACACAGCGCTGGTTAATTAATTTACAAACAACATTGAAATAACTGTTGCATCACTGGTTTTCAAACTGTTCATAACATGGACACACACAAAAATGTGTACCCATGATTGTGGCTGTGTTTTATACCCATTCAGTTGCAATTTTAGTCAATACCCAAAACGTTTGATGACGTCACATTTCAAGTACATGATCTGTGATTGGTAGTGCACGTAAACGAACCCATAACACTTATCCTGGAAGAGTAGGGTGTTTCTGGTTTACATAGCACCCTTGTTTACAAGTTTCCTCAGGCTTGAGAGCTACGTTGATTAAGTTCACTTATGAGGCATCCTTGGTTCCATTACAAGAAATATTATAATGATAATCTTGTACATTGTTATAAAGATGTACTGAGCTATACGATGATATGTCAATATAAATTGTACAGTGATTATCTTTCATAATATATGGAATGATCACCATTCACTTACATTCCGTCATAACTATTTCATAACAGTAATATTTACATCTGGTTATAGGACATTAATTGATCTAGAACGCGTGGGTCGTGGGTTCGACTCCCATCAGAGTGTTACGCCCGTGGATTGTTTCCCCGCATTAGTTATCTTTTAGGATGTTTGGCATGTGTCACCATTCACCTCTATTCCATCATATTTATTTCAAAGCAGCAATAATTGCATCTGGTTATATGACAATTGATCTAGAACGAGTGGATGGGTTCGAATCCCATCAAAGTATTACGCCCGTGGATTGTTTCCCGCAGTGATTATCTTTTAGGGTGTATAGAATGATCACCATTCACTCCATCATATTTATTTCAAAGCAGCAATAATTGCATCTGGTTATAGGACATTTGATCTAGAACGCGTGGGTCGTGGGTTCGAATCCCATCAGAGTGTTACGTGGATTGTTTCCCCGCAGTGATTATCTTTTAGGGTGTATAGAATGATCACCATTCACCTCTATTCCATCATATTTATTTCAAAGCAGCAATAATAGCATTCAGTGGTAAGGACATTCTGATCTAGAACGCGTGGGTCGTGGGTTCGAATCCCATCAGAGTGTTACGTCCTTGTGTTCCGAGATAGTGTTACTCCTTGGATGTTTCCCAGGAATAGGGGAAGCAGTGAGTATCCAGAGCTTACCTTGGTCTAAGGGTAAACAACAAACGATAACATTTATTGATTTATTCGATTTGAGGCCAATACTTTGAGCTTCAAATAGTTGATTGCCACTAGACAGTATGGCGGGTTGCCCGGGAGGCATGGAGCGTTAGATTGCTTCGTGGTCGGAAATTGCTACAATTTAACTGCCCATTGGTCTTTGCCGTGTCAATTGATTTACGACTTGTCGGACAAAAGTACATATATACATTGAAAATTGTCTGGGTCAAGACCAAAAGTATAACACAAAACTGTCATCATAGATGTGTCAGTCCAAATTGTGGAGTCAAATTGTTGACTCCACAAAACGGCCGACCGTGTAGTTCGCGAAGTTAAAGGAAAAACCACGCAATTTCGAGGCATATTTGTGTGGATCATTGTATTCTACTTTTAAAACGTCTTTCTAACCATATGCGTTTTATAACGAACGGTTACAGACGCTTTTTATAGACCAACTGGCCGATCCAAGTCAACGTGCACCTTTAAGGAGCAAAAATCGAAGACAGTTAAAAATGCTCTCTCATTTTGGATCTAAAAAGTCAACATGGAACGCTTCAGTGATGAGACTGTTCCTCTTATTATAACTAGAACAATTCTATTCGCCTGGTTTGTTTTTTTCCTTGTCCTTTAATGAGAGGTATATACCTCTGGTAGTTACTCCAAAAGATTAGTGACCATAAAAAACTTACTTGGTAGGAAGCACTGCAGCTGTTGATAATGTTTAACACTTTAAAGAAATAATTCTCTCTTTTTTACTTAAGAAACGTTTCTCACAGATTGTGTATTCCATATACGGTTATATTTCCTGCGTAGACATGTCCGCTCCGGAATTTCAACGATATCTCAAAAACACTACCTCTTTTGATATGAAATTTTCACAGGTTAGTCTTATTGTACACGTCTACATTTATCTATGATTAAAAAAATCCAGAACGGTTGAAAAAACACAAGGTATATGCCTACAATGAAGTTGTCCACTATCATTCCAGCTATCTATTAACGTTTATTTACGTTCCAAATAAAAGTCTCTTCTCGTCAATTCCACCCCCGTTACTAAACCTTCACGGAGCTCGTTCGTTCCGAGTAGCAGCAGCTGAACTGCAGAATGGTAAACCCGGGCTTATTTAGGAGGCAGTCACATTAATTTTGAGCAATTCAAAACTCGCTTTAAAGGAACATTACAGAGTTGGTTCTTTGCAAACAAAACAGTTGCTGGCAGTGTAAGCACTTTATGTGATCCACCATATACATAAACTGACAAACCAGTAGAAGTTTGAGATCGATCGGCCATCTGGATCACGAGAAAATAGTGAAAAACCGATTACACATTTGCATGAAATCATATAGATTCAACAAATGAATAAAACGCTCACTGAGCGATAAACTCCAATCGGAAAATTAGTTTATTCATTTCTCATCAAATATGGCATTTCAGACAGAAATATTTCAGGGGATGTTTTCTACTATCATCATCATTAGACCGTGTAAGTTTTATGTAAATCTGTGATCAAAAAGTATATTATACAAGTTTTTTTTCTTACCAATTCTGTAATGTTCCTTTAAGGAGGCAGTCGCATTAATTTTGAGCAATTCAAAACTCGCCTTAAAGGCAAAGTATACGTTTGGTTTTTTGAAACCGTTCGATTGTTTTAATCCTATATAAACGTAGATATATAAAATAAAACTAACCTGTAAAAAAAATAATTTTAACAGGTGGTTGCGTTTTCGAAATATCGCCAAAATCTGCAGCGAATAATGTCCACGCATACAGAATAATCCCTAATAGGAATACACAATCTGAGAAACGTTTCTGACAGAAACGTTTCTCAGATTCAAATTTTGGGGGGAAAAACTGACACTTTTTTTTCCATAACCACATTACTTTGAATTCAAATGTTTCTCCAAAATGCTTTATACTATCGAAAGTTGCTGTACTTCTAACCAAGTAAGTTTTATTGACATTGATTTTTTGAGTGATTACCGATCGTGTACCTTCCCTTTAAGAGGCAATCACATTAATTTGAACAATTTAAAACTCGCTTAAACCTCATCAACTCACCGTTTATCGGTAATTGTTAATTCTGTTGGTATTGTATTTTGTAGCTTGCTGTTTTTTTTTATATTCCTTCAAGCGAATACGGACTTGCGCTATACAAATGCAATATATTATTATCAATATTATTCTCTAGCTAGTAGAAAATGCCTACAGCCAGTTAATGAAATGATTAAAGAACTGATTATCCCTGGTTACCGTTGATCTATTGGCTCAGGACTTAAACACGTCTGCAAAGTAACCAACCGGTATTCAATTAAACCGGTTTTGCTTGTAATCAGTTAATGAAATGACGAATTGATCAGCCCATTATCCCTGGTTACATTTGTTCCATTTGCTCAGGACTTAAACACGTCTGCAAAGTAACCGACCAGTATTTAATTAAACCGGTTTTGCTTGTAATCAGTTAATGAAATGAAGAACTGGTCAGCCCATTATCCCTGGTTAAACTTGTTCCATTTGCTCAGGACTTAAACACGTCTGCAAAGTAACCAACCAGTATTTAATTAAACCGGTTTTGTTTGTAACCAGTTAATGAAATGTTAAGAATGATCAGCATTATCCTGTACATGATCATTGCTCAGACTAAACATCTGCAAGTACCAACCATATTAATTAACCGTTTTTTTAACCAGTTAAATGTTTAAAGAACTGATCACCATTATCCTTGTTACATGATCCATTGCTCAGGACTTAAACACGTCTGCAAAGTAACCAACCGGTATTTAATTAAACCGGTTTTGCATGTGTAGGATCAAATTCAATTCAGATTGATTATAATTGTTGTCCCTCACTTGGAGCAGAAGAGAGATGCGTGCGCGATCTCGAGTGTTCCGAGTTAGGGTTAGGGTTAGGGTTATTGTTAGGTTAGGGTTAGGTTAGGTTGGTTCGGTTAGGGTATTTAGGGTTAGGGTTATTTAGGGTTAGGCAGTGGCGTAACCAGACACTTTCACTAGGGGGCACGCAGGGGGCAAAGACATAATTTCGGGGGCTTTTGAATGTATCGAGCCATTCTTTTGTGCAATTTTTTGAATGATTTTTTTTAGAGGAGGGCAACGATGGGTGGGGGTGGGGGAGGGGGGAGTTTCCTCCCCCGCTGGTTAAGCTACTGGTGATTAGAAGTAGGCTACTGGAAGTGAAAAAAGAGATGCCGCTTACCAGTTCAATAACGGCAACAGTGACACAGATCATGTGATTGTGGCGGGAGTCAGCCCTACGATATCGTACTTCGTAAAGGTGTCTTCACCTCAACTCTGTGATCGGAAGAGCAAAACATAAGCTGTAATGAAAGAAAATGGATAATTACATGATTGCTGCTTACAAGATGAAATAAAGGAAAAGAAAAATGAAAACAATAGAAACTAAGATGTTGGACAGAACGAAGTTCATAAATTTCAAACACAAAACCCTCACAACAAAAACTATATATAACTGTTTCTTCCATACGAAAAATATTTATTAATGCTGATGAAAGCAGATTTTTTCATTTTGGGGGGCAAAACATTACCTTTTTTATGACAAGTAATAAACCACAAGGGAAGTTTAAGTTTACCTTTTTGTTTTGGACAGTAAATTTTATTTGACAGTATTATGGGTATTATCTTGATAGCATCGTTGGTCCAAAATAATAACCTTTCGCTGTGAAGGCCGCCCGTACTTTCGCCAACCAAGGTTGGCAATTCTCGCGGCTGTGACGTTGCAAGGAAAAAGATCTATAGACTTTTCAAATCTCGCGTGTATTCGAACATCTCGGGGCCCACTTTAGACCCCACGTACGTTGCTTTAACCGCGTGAATAAAACAAAAACTCCCGCACTTTAACGGCTCCCAATGTTCACATTACCCGCGAGACTTGCACAATCTATAAGATATATTCTATTCTCAAATATATTCGGGGCTCGCTGCTTGCAGCAATTTGACTTTCGCTCGTCCCCAGCGCCTTGCCTTAAAACCCAAAGGCGCTGGGACGGGCAAACGTATCAAGCACGCTCATTGACAAGCATGCTCAGTCCCATCATGCATCACACTCACATTGCAAGCGCTGCACGCATGACGTACTTCCTGAACAAGAATCTGTGCAAGCTGATTAGCCCATCCCAGCGGTCCTGGACAGGCCGCTGGGGCCGAGCGAACAGTTTGACTGTGTTTGAAGGACTTGTGACACTAAATCAAATACGAGAGTTGCCCGGCCCACTCATCGGAACCTTCATCATCTTCCCGCACTGTGCGGAAACCTTCTCCAGAGTTTACACTCACGTAAAAAAAAAACCACTGTATAAAAATACATGTACCCTTTAAAAAAATCACGAAGTAATGTACCTTCAATGACAAGCAAATGATGAAGTAAATTAATTTTTAAAAGGTAGTGATCGATTGCTTTCTTGTGAGTAAATGGCGCTGCCTTATTTCCAGTCACGTTCAATGATGCTATCGAAGTCATGGGGGAAAACAAAAATGGGGTCTAAATTGTTATCTGAGAAAGTACACTCCACCCAGTAATTCACACTTGTCTTATATTATATTTATGAAATCAGGCTTGACAAAGACAAACAAAACATGCTTCAAAGATTGCGGTAACACCGTGCGGTGACACCATGCACATGACATTAATAGATATTAAAAAAATAATAGTCCCACTCTGGTATAAAACCATTTTTTTTTTCACAGTACCTTGGAGGGCACTGAGCTCACAGTGCCCCACACACATTGACGCATAGGTAAAAAAACCAAACAACACTCTTCGTCACCGATGCAAAATCAACACCAATTAAAGTGCAGTTTCCACATTGCATGATATAAGCAGTGATAAGACACACAAGTAAATCAACGAGTTACAATGACACTTATAGCTACAACTGTTATAGACTATAGCTAGTAGGCACCACTTCCCATCTTGCCCTGTGTGGTATTAAAAATTGTGCAACCTACTTGTTTATAATGCTCATATTTCTTCCTTTTCAGATGTGAGTAATTTTTAAAATTGTTAAAGGAACATTACAGAATTGGTAAGAAAAAAACTTGTAATATATACTTTTTGATCACAGATTTACACAAAACTTACACGGTCTAAAAATGATGATAGTAGAAAACATACCTTGAAATATTTATGTCTGAAATGCCATATTTGATGAGAAATGAATAAACTAATTTTCCAATTGGAGTTTATCGCTCAGTAAGCGTTTTATTCATTTGTTGAATCTGTATAATTTAATGCAAATGTGTAATCGGTTTTCACTATTTTCTCGTGACCCAGAAGGCCGATCGATCTCAAACTTCTACAGGTTTGTCAGTTTATGTATATGGTGGATGACATAAAGTGCTTACACTGCCAGCAACTGTTTTGTTAGCAAAAACCAATTCTGTAATGTTCCTTTAAAGGGGAAGGTACACTATTGGTAACCACTGTGAAAATGTATGGCAATACAAACTGACTTGGTGAGAAGTACAGCAACTTTCGATATTATAAAGCATTTTGAGAATCATTTTTACTTCTGAGTTATGTGGTTATGAATTACAATTCTGTAATGTTCCTTTAATATTGTGTAATGCTTAGCTACTTCTCGTGAAGCAGCTCTATAAAATTGGACCCTGTTTTTTATATTTAAAAAATTAATGTGTCTGAAACAGTGACCAATGTAACGCATTAGTTCCCTATTCAACTGCGATTCGTTCCCGGTAAATAAATTACCAGTTCCTTGTTGCTACACTCTCTCGCATACATAATTGTTCCACCGGTACTCCTGCTAGTCACTTCGAGTACATTCACTTGAGGCTAATTGCAAACTAACATTCTCTCCCAGCAAATGAAAGCTACACCGTCAGTAAATGCCGTGGGGTATTTTTTTCCCCCGTAAAATGTTCTCCCTCCATGGTTGAAGCTTTTTGGAAACTGTGTCTGCTTTAAGATTGCAATCTATCAGGCTAATTCATTACAACAAACGCATTTGAAATACGAAGGAAGCAAAGCAATGCTTTAGTTCCTTATTCATCTGCAATTCGTTCCCTTGAAATAGAATAAAAGATATCAGCTCCTTGTTGTTATACCTATAACGCATGAATAACCGCCGTAGAGCTACTCTTGCTGCTGTATATTCACTCCGGTCTATCCGTTCATTTACACTGTCACCCTTAAAGGCCAAGTATACCTTTGGTTTTTAAAACCGTTCGATTGTTTTAATCCTATATTAATGTAGATATATACAATAAAACTAACCTGAGAAAATTTCATTCCAAAAGGTGGTAGCGTTTTTGAGATATCTCGAGCGGTTATGTCCACACAGGAAGAATAATCCGCAATTGGAATACACAATCTGAGAAACGTTTCTGACAGAACCGCTTCTCAGATTCATTTTTTTTTCCTGATAAAACTTACATATTAAGTAAAAATGATTCTCAAAATGCTTTATAATATCGAAAGTTGCTGTACTTCTCACCAAGTCAGTTTTTATTGCCATACATTTTCATAGTGGTTATCAAATCGTGTACCTTCCCCTTTAAAGGAACATTACAGAATTGGTTTTTGCTAACAAAACAGTTGCTGGCAGTGTAAGCACTTTATGTAATCCACCATATACATAAACTGACAAACCTGTAGAAGTTTGAGATCGATCGGCCATCTGGGTCACAAGAAAATAGTGAAAAACCAATTACACATTTGCATGAAATCATATAGATTCAACAAATGAATAAAACCCACTGAGCGATAAACTCCACTCGGAAAAATTACTTTATTTATTTCTCATCAAACAATGGCATTTCAGACAGAAATATTTCAAGGGATGTTTTCTACTATCATCATCATTAGACCGTGTAAGTTTAATGTAAATCTGTGCTCAAAAAGTATATTTTACAAGGTTTTTTCTTTACCAATTCTGTAATGTTCCTTTAAATGAATGCTGACCCGTCAGCACATTGTTTGGCCATATAGTCTGGGAGCCTTCCGATTGCATCATTTTGTTGTGGGAAGGATCCGCTCAATTACATCCTCTCGTACAAACAAAGTCTCCATCGAATTTACGCTAATTTAATCGAATTGAAGTGGACTAGTTTGAATGAAGACATCAGTTCGCCTTTTGTCAGGTTTTTGTTGGTGTACACGCATCCGGCTTATTTGGATTTTGTTCACGTTCGTGAACGTGTTTAGTTCGGTTGCAGCTGCAGTGAAAATAAATACTGATGATTAATTGGGTACACTTTAAAATTTATCTTTATAAGTGAAGTGAATTGTATTGAATTTATGTTTTATGAATAAAAACGACATCGCAGCCAGAGGCAGATTTGTTACTTATAGAAATAAGTACAAATATATTTTACAAATTTACATTTAATTAACACGGAAAGATGAAAATATGGCCTATAACAAAAATTTGAATGAGTGAAGACTTTGCTACAAAATGCACAAAAGAAAATGAAGTTAATATGATAGCATCTGTGTGTCAAACGCTATTAAATGAAATAAGTGCTCTCACACACAATCACCACAAAGAGAACACATGTTTGAGCTAAAACATTACTATACAGATGTCAACTCCCATTGATTCAGAGACCAAAGGAAAGGAAACGGACAAACGGTTGAATCAGTTTTGTTTATACACGAACACATTCAAGGTTCGATAACGTCAACTTCCTTGATCCCTTTCCACACTGCATCTCTTATCCCCGTGGAAAACAGCCCCGGGGAGGCCCCGGTTTTTCTTTTGTTTTTACCCTACGGTTACCCCTGGCGCACTTTCACACTATCCCCGCCTACAGTCCCGGCTATATCTCGTTGGGCCCCCTGCCCCCTTTCAATGTTGAATCACATTGTTGCACGGTCTTCTGCGTTCCAGACAACATTGAGCGGGGGGACGGGAGACGGGGGAGAGAATGTTTATTGTGAGACAGGGAATGGTTATTGTATGGTTATTGTAACGTTATAGGAACGCGTGGCCCAAGCATTTTGGCCGGGATTGTAGGTCCCTATTCCACAGTGTTCCTGTTGCATGTTTCAAGAACACCCCTGGGTTGTACCGCTTACCCCTACTCCGGAGCAGGGGTGGCTATTCCCCGGGGTATGCCCACTTGCCGGGGCAGACAGGGGGCAGACAGGGGGTAAAGCGATCATAGTGTGAACAGGCCGACCGTTATTCCACGGGGTTGCCCATAGGGTATAGAGTAGTGTGAAAAGGGCTTTGGTTGTAATTTAGAAACTACAAAATAAGGAACTTTAAAAGTAAATAATCAACTACCAAGACAAAAACAGTCGTTTTAAAATAGAGTATTATTCGATTCAACAGAAAATATAAACAACATCACCAGGAACAGCAAATTGGAAAGGGTAAAAAGGAAACCATATTCTCAACTTGGTGTTCCACAACACTAAGTGGCAAGTAGCGTGTCGTGGCAGAACGATTAATAGAACCAGACTCAAGCTCTGGTGTTTCTGATCAGCAGAGTGTGGGTTCGAGTCCAGGTCGTGGCACCTGTGTCCTTGAGCAAGATACCTAAACCATAATTGCTTTGTCCTCCGGATCGGACATTAAAGGTACACGTTGCCTTGGATCGGGCGAGTTGGTCTATAAAAAGTGTTTGTAACCGTTTGTTATATAAATGCATATGGTTAGAAAGATGTTTTAAAAGTAGAATACAAGGATCAACACAAATATGCCTCGAAATTGCATGGTTTTCCTTTATCTTTGCGAACTAACACGATCGGTCATTTTGTGGAGTCAAACATGGCCGACCGTGTTAGTTCACGATGAAAGAGGAAAATCCCGCACTTTCGAGGCATATTTGTGTGGATCATTGTATTCTACTTTTAAAACATCTTTTTAACCATATGCATTCTGTAACAAACGGTTACAAACGCTGTTTATAGACAACTCGCCCGATCCAAGGGAACGTGTACCTTTAACCCATTAGCCACTGAACCGCCCACCCGCCCAAAGCGGTACACTGTTACACGCAGTAGGAGAAATCGCTTACCAGCTTGTGTTTTATTTGGAGAAATAAAACTATCCATAAAAATGAACTATATCGGTCTAGTCAATGACAATCTTTTTTAATTTCCCCCTTTTACAGTTGCCTTGCTAAATGTTAACGCTAATGATAATGACATAATTGTGGCTCTCATCAACACCACGCTAATTGGTAGCCCAAAATTTTAATTTTCTTTTACCACAATGATACTGTAAAAAATTGTAATGCCTTAGCATTTAATCAGTATGAGCAATTGATGGCACATAAAAGCCTTCACAAAAGTATATATTGTGTATTGCACTAAAAATAACCGCCATAAAATTGACCGATAACCGTTAACGAGAGGCACTTATTGTTCCCATCAGAGGGCTTGCCGAATTAAAATAAGCTGCAATTATTATATGACAATATTAACGAGAAGGTCAAAACATTGTTTTCGTAAACAGTATAAGCCTTGGGTATATTTTAAAATGTGAACCAAGTTTCTGCATGAGTCTTGATAACTAAAAACAAATTCAGCAAACTCGGGCGGTGCAGGGATTAGAGGGTTAAGCCGCAGGTCCCGAATACGAGGATTGGTAAAGTGCATGTAAACGAACCCAGAACAGTTATCGTGAAAGGGAAGAGGTTAACCCCGGTGTTGCAGGTTCACATCTATACCAAGCTACCTCGTTTACAGGTTTCCACAGGCATGCGAGCTACAGTGATTAAGTTCACCTGAAGTGTGCGGCACCCTTGGTTTCATTACCAGAAATAATCGCCGAGCTTACAAATGGCCACATCGTCATCTGTAATTTACCAAACCTTATCAATAGAAAAGCACGCGTGCTGGCAACAAACTGACGATGTCGTATCACTTAGCGTTGCGAGACTTGCCGCGTCGGTTATTTATTACGCCGTAGTGAACCAGTTATTCGATTGAGTAATTTATAATGCATTAAACCACAGCACGGTTCCGGTAACCAGTTAAATATTAATTTATCGGTTGAGAGAGGTGGCCACCTCGTCCCCTTGAAAGCGCAATTACTCGTCCCCTTAAAAGCGCAATTACTCGTCCACTCTTGTGAAGCAGAGAATGACCACCGAGGTTCGGGTTGTGGCCAAATTGTATCTAATAATACCTCTCGCTTTATATCCCTGCGTTATTTTTAAAAGGCAAATTTAATAGCTCTGTCGTGCGCGGCGATTCAAGTATCTGTAAGAAACACAAAAAAGGGTCAAAAACTAAGGTTTTAAAATTCATGCGGTGTCTTTGAAGTGATTGAAACCAAAGTCGCGGTGTAAACTTTTTTTTATAACAAATTGTTCTAATTGATGTGTTCGTACAAGGGGAGCTTGACAAACTAAGAGCGTGTCTTTAAAAGCGCGGTAAAAAAATGACAATATTGTTCTCTGCATTTTCGGCTAATTGATCTATTTGTCAGGGGATGAAAATGTCCCACTTCATTACAAACCTTGGCTGTCTAGGATCGTATTTGCACGGAGGCAGGGCAAGCACAGTTTTATGTGTGTGTAGGGGTTAGGTGTACACATTCAAACCGGGGACCTATAACAAAAGAGGACGAGTTTGTAGCCTTGATATTTTATCAGGCAGTTGATACTTTTGGTAATTACTCAAGAAATACATTACCATAAGAACTTACTTTTGGTAAAGAGCACCTGAGAGCTGCTGATTCTATCTGAAACATTGTGAGAAACAACTCCCTCTGAAGTAATGCAGTTTTTGAGAAAGATGTAATTTCTCACTCAAATGGCAGTTGATACTTTTGGTAATTACTCAAGCAATACATTACCATAACAACTAACTTAGTAAGGAGCACCTGAGAGCTGCTGATTCTATCTGAAACATTGTGAGAAACGACTCTCTCTGAAGTAATGTAGTTTTTGAGAAAGAGGTAATTTCTCACTAAGATATTTGAACCTGAGAAAGGCTTCAGGCATGAAGCCTTTTTCAGGCATTTGAAAGCTCGTGCAACAAGGGTGTTTTTTCTTTCATTATTTCTTGCAACTTTGATGACCAATTGAGCCCAAATTTTCACAGGTCTGTTAATTTATGCCCATGTTGGGATACACCAAGTGAGGATACTAGTCTTTGACAATTACCACAAGTATATCCATCCTTTAAAGTGGCTAGACGAGTAAAGCAGAAGACAGAGATAGATGTTTATGCAGGCAACACTCTGCTGATTTATGTAAGACGAAGGTGTTTTTTCACACGGCATTTGAAGGACTGAATTCCCTTCCTCATTAATGCTGCCAACAACAGAGACTGGAAGACTGTTCCATTAGGAGGGGGGGGGGCGGCAGTGTGAATGAAACTTTTTGTTTGGCAACGAGAAACTTCAAAGGACGCGTTTTTTGTAAAACCATTTCGCTTTAAACACCTCCATGCTTTACCACTCTATGGCTCTCGCATACAAATGACTTTTATACCCTAAGAGTGCTCCACCCTCTTTATTTAAAGTTAGCAAACCTGTAGGGAGCTTATCTAGAGATGAATTCGACAGGAGATCCAATAAATAAGAAGAGACTTCAGCAGCATCTCGTACCATCCCAGTCCCACTGATCAACTCATAGTCCTTTCAATTTGTAACTGGATTTGTACCTACAATTTCGGCATCTTAAAGGAACATTACAGAATTGGTAAGAAACAAAGTTATACAATTTACTTTTTGATCACAGATTTACAAAAAACTTACACGGTCTAATGATGATGATGGTAGAAAACATCCCTTGAAATATTTCTGTCTGAAATGCCATACTTGATGAGAAATGAATAAACTAATTTTCCGATTAGAGTTTATCGCTCAGTGAGCGTTTTACTCATTTGTTGAATCTATATGATTTCATGCAAATGTGTAATCGGTTTTTCACTATTTCCTACAGGTTTGTCAGTTGGTGGATTGCATAAAGTGCATACACTGCATGCAACTGTTTTGTTAGCAAAACCAATTCTGTAATGTTCCTTTAAACAAGAGGAGACTTCAGCAGCATCTCGTACCATCCCAGACCCACTGATCAATCCATAGTCCTTTCAATTTGTAACTGGATTTGTACATACAATGTCGGCATCTTAACATGTCTGAATAAAGGTAGTCATGTATCTTAGGGTTGTCCCAAAGTAGAGCACCCCAAGGGTGCTAGACTATAATCATGTTCCCTTATTGCACATAAATGTAGTGTAGACAGTATTGCTACCGGCGCAGACGATCTGCGTACACGGTCGCCACGGCGCGAGAGTCCATTGTAACTTCATGCCACGCCCTCGGGTTTATTTGAAGCGTGATTACACTCTTGTCTTCCGCTTACAATCCAGCTACTTGACGTAACGGAATATTGTTTTGTGTGCAAATGATCAAGTAGGAAGATGTCAACTGAGTATGCTTGTTTTTTTTTGGGATGACAGTAAAGTTAGTTTGATATTGGACATTGGACATTCACGTAGGTTTGTACAGCGAATGTCTGATTTGCTTATTTCGATATTGGACATTCACATAGGTTTGTACAGTGAATGTCTGATTTGCTTTTTCTTTATTGGACATTGGACATGTACGGCGAATGTCTGCTTTGCTTTTTTCGACATTGGACATTCACATAGGTTTGTACAGTGAATGTCTGCTTTGCTTTTTCGACATTGGACATTCACATAGGTTTGTACAGTGAATGTCAGCTTTGCTTTTTCGACATTGGACATTCACATAGGTTTGTACAGTGAATGTCTAATTTGCTTTTTCTTTATTGGACATTGGACATGTACGGCGAATGTCTGCTTTGCTTTTTTCGACATTGGACATTCACATAGGTTTGTACAGTGAATGTCTGCTTTGCTTTTTCGACATTGGACATTCACATCGGTTTGTACAGCGATTGTCTACTTTTTTTTTTTACAGTGAATATCTACATTGCACATCGATATGAGACATTTGGCACAACTCGTTCCCACGACACCCTAAATAATGTTGCCTGAGACCTAAAACCCTAATTGTACTCCCAACCACGTAACTAAATATAGCCTGGGCTACATTCTAAGGCCTGTACACTGGTAAGATCGAAAAACACAAATGTTCACAGATTCACACATAACTTACATGATTTAAAGTAAGTAATGGTAGAAAGGGTTCCTTAAAATATTTCTGCCTAAAATGCTATCGTTTCTGAGAAATGAGTAAAAACAATAGTTTTTATCACGCGTGATAAAAACTCGATTTTTTAAAAAACAGAAAACACATAAGGTCTCTTTTCACTATTTTCTCGTGACCTCGATGACCAATTGAGCTCAAACTTTCACGGGTTTGTCTGTTCGTGCATATGTTGAATCACACAAAATGTGGACACTGATTTTGAGCTGTTACCAAAAGTGTACAATACCTCGAAGTCCGGACGCTAATTTCTTTTGTAGACACATAATGAACGTTAATACCCACCATGGTGAGAAATATTTTCAAATATTGATAAGTTTAGACTAACGGTGTTTTTCTGATAAAGAAAGTTACTTTTCCACACACACAAAAAAAAAACTGTGTTTGTCCCATTGTGTTGGTGAATTATCAGTATTAAGTAACAATGTAATGTTCTGATTAAACCGATACTTATAAGAACTCATTATCATTATTATTACTATTAATATTATTAATTATACTTCTTGTGAATAGAATTAATATTGATGATGTAGAACAAACAGCACAGATACAAACACTAACATTTAGAACATGAAACACTCTGATAGTTAGATCAAACCGACAAAAAGGAATGAATGTAGATGAAAATGAAATTATATTTAAGATATGATTACAAAGAATACTAATTCTCTATACTAAGTGAAATATTCGCAAATGGTAGTCTTTTAGATTTGAGAACTCAGAATAGCATATAGCTACTTTAAATGATTGTAGAATCAATTGAAGTTAAAGGAACATTAATTGTAAAATATACTTTTGATCACAGATTTACATAAAACTTACACGGTCTAATGATGATGATAGTAGAAAACATCAGATATATTTCTGTCTGAAATGCCATATTTGATGAGAAATGAATAAACGAATTTTCTGATTGGAGTTTATCGCTCAGTGAGCGTTTTTTTTCGTTTGTTGAACCTATATGATTTCATGCAAATGTGTAATCGGTTTTACACTATTTTCTCGTGACCCAGATGGCCGATCGATCTCAAACTTCTACAGGTTTGTCAGTTTATGTATATTATGGTGGATTACATAAAGTGCTTACACTGCCAGCAACTGTTTTGTTAGCAAAAAACAATTCTGTAATGTTCCTTTAACACAAGCGAAATGTTGTAGCGCTGTGTTCTAATTTGCCGTTGCAAAAAGCAACCCCCCTCGACGACGTTATAAGAACTTGGGATACGTAGGGTGGGATGAAACAGACAAAATCACGGTCACTCTAGTACACTTGATCACGGTGAAGTGCCTCTTCTCTATTTGACTTGCCAAACATCAGATATTTTACTTGGTATAATAATCTTACCGTGAAAAATCAGAAGAAAATTGATCGTATCACCAAGGTTGCCAGCAAGATAATAGGTTTTGATGTAAAACACATGAAAGAAATCCTAGACAAACAGTATGTTACTAAATTAAAAGTTAAACCCAGGATCCAATTCATCCACTTCACTCATTCATTAACATTCTCCCATCAGGAAGGCACCGTTCTCTTTCTACTCGTACAAACCGGTTCAGACTATTTTTTGTACCCAGTGCTATTTATCTTTTTAACTCACTTTTCATAAGGTAACTTTTTAGTGCTTGTTTTTTTCCTTATAATAAGTGATGGTAAGCTTGGTTTATATTTTCTTTCTTTTTAAAATATAAACTTATATTGTTTAAAACAAATTTTGTAAGTAGTTTATTTTTAATGTTTTTGTTTGTTATCAGTATTGAATTTGAATGTTTTTAGTGCATACAGGAAAACAATTTTCACTTTTTACTTGTAAACGGTGATGAAATAAATAAAATTGAATTGAATTGAATTGAATTGAATTGAATTGAATTGAATTGAAAAATTGAATTGAACACTCTCGGCTCCTGAAGCCAAAGAGCACCGGTTTATTGACTGAACAGAAAATAAACATGCATAATAATTATAGCTAATAATGCAATAAAAAGGTCTTATATTCTCGGGATTCCTTCTTTGACTTGTTAAAATTTATTTCACTTTCATATATTTCATGGCTACATTTGACTTTCCCGACAATAGGATATCATTTGACAGCCATCATTTTTTTTACCATCAGAATTGGTAATTGTAAAACATACTTTTGATCACAGATTTACATAAAACTTACACGGTCTAATGATGATGATAGTAGAAAACATCACTTGAAATATTTCTGTCTGAAATGCCAAATTTGATGAGAAATGAATAAACTAACTTGCCGATTGGAGTTAATCGCTCAGTGAGCGTTTTATTCATTTGTTGAATCTATACGATTTCATGCAAAATGTGTAATCGGTTTTTCACTATTTTCTCGTGACCAAGATGGCCGATCGATCTCAAACTTCTACAGGTTTGTCAGTTTATGTATATGGTGGATTATATAAAGTGCTTACACTGCCAGCAACTGTTTTGTTAGCAAAAAAACAATTCTGTAATGTTCCTTTAAGTATTTGTAGAAAACAGATTCGCGCACGCGTAAAACTCAATAATGGTTTTGGGGACCAACTTGGTCTTGGAAGTTCGAATGCGTGCGAGATCTACACTGTCATACATGTTTGGTCTCTCGATATAACACACGATATCATTTAATTTACGAACTTAATTGTAAAAAAATACAAACCAAAAAACATTTCCACTTAAAGGGAAGGTACACGATTGGTCGTCACTCTAGCAATTAATGGCAATAAAAACTGACTTGGTTAGAAATACAGCAACTTTCGATAGTATAAAGCATTTTGAGAAATATTTCAATTCTAAATAATGTGGATGTGGAAAATAAGTTAGTTTTTATCCCAAAAATTTGAATCTAAGAAACGTTTCTGTCAGAAACGTTTCTCAGATCGTGTATTCCCATTAGAGATTATTCTTTATGCGTGGACATATTTGCTGGTGATTTTGGCGCTATTTAAAAAACGCGACCACCAATGAAATGTTCACAGGTTAGTTTTATTGTATATATCTACATCTATATAGGATTAAAACAATCAAATGGTCCCCAAAACCAAAGGTATACATGCCTTTAAACGGGACTATATAAATTTGTGAAACCTTTACAGATTTTAGTTGATTTGTGAGTGCATTCCGAACTAGAAGATACAGTTTGATTTGTCTTCAGAAAAAAAAAATGCATAGCGCCTTTAAATTTATTACACTGAAAATGCAATCAAATTATTCTCTGCTTTTTGCGTTAATAAGGTGAAAAATGGGCCACCTCAGAGGTAAACTATCCAATAAGCAAATAAGGCACTGTGCCTAGGGCCTTAAAAAAAAATGAGGCCAACGAAAAAATTGGAGGTCTAAGAGAAAAAATTGAAAAAGCCCACGACAACAAAACTGCACAATTTCTCACGCACGCACCGCATAAATCTAATTTTTTAATGAAACAAAAATATAGAAATCCTGTTGCGAGGTGCTTACCAATCAAAATGGCCCACGGTGTAAATTCAAAACATTTGCTAATGGCCTCACGTTTCGACCCGAGCAGAGTTTTTTTTTGCCCAAAGGCTTAACAAATGAGAAGGAAACGGCCGGGGTTAAAACGTCAGGCCGCTACGTTAGTGTTTGCATAATTACAATTCTTAAATTGCAAAAAGTAGTTAGATGCCTGACGTTTCGACCCTAGCAGAGTTTTTTTTATCGAAGGCTACAAAAACATAAGTATAACAATAATATATATAGTGTTTATATACATGGATATATAAAATTAGTAGGGTAGATGGCCTTAGCTTTCGATCCAAACCGGACCTTCGTCAGAGGCATAAACAAGCACAAACGAAAACATATCCATTTATAGCAAAAAAGAGGCAAAGAACAATTGGAAGGTATCCAGAAAAAGTGGGGAAAATTGTAGCCAATCAAAGTTATTAGTTTACCAACAGTAGGGTGGCTAAGAACCAGTGGGGGGGGGGCAAGAGGGGGCAAACTTAAATTTAGGGGGGCAAACAAAAGTCTATAATGTACTGTATAAGCCTACAATTCACTCCAGAATATGATTTTGCACTGTGTGAATGTGACGTGTTGTGCGAACTGCGTGTACAATGGCTGCTTACGGTTTTGGGCAGACAATGCATTTCTATTTATAGCAAGTTTCCAAGCTTGTACAGACAAATAAATCCACATTTTATTAACATTGCCGGAGATGGAAAGTGTATTGGGCTATTTTGATGGTGCCAGCTAATTATGATGGATGAAATTGAGTTTATTATTTTCAGCGCAAACAACATTGTAACAAATTGGGTGCAATCGTTTGGGATTAAACTCAATTTCCGCCATCGGGGAAAAAACTGGGGGGGGGGGGCGAAAAAAATTACTGGGGGGCATTTGCCCCCCCCCCCTGCCCCCCTCCCCCACCCCCCCGTAGCGCCGCCGCTGATCAGAGTAAAGTAGTGAGAACAAAAGGATGGTCAGTGAAAGGGTGGATTACTGGACCAAGTAGGAAACACAAAATATAGGTATATAAAACTGGAAGGGGAGATGGCCTCAGCTTCCAACTTCCAAATTGGACCTTCGCCAGAGGCATAAACAAGCACAAATGAAAACATGTCCATTTATGGTAAAAAAGATAATCAACAAATAATGGGAAGGTATCCAGAAAAAATGAGGGAAAGTTATGGCCAATCAAAGTTATTAGTTTACAAACAGTGGGGTGGCTAAGAACCAATCAGAGTAAAGTAGTAAGAACAAAAACGTCAGGCAATTACCTATTTTTTTTACATTTATACCATAGGTCATTTTGGTTGGTAAAGCATTTTGCAACAGCTAATTCTAATTTCACCTTTGGAAAAGTAGTAGATTTGGATAAGCGTAACGCCAAAACCCCAATAACAAAATCCAGCGCTCAAAATTTGCTATTAAATTGGCCCTTGAGCCTCGGATTACCGGAACAGTAGTGCCCGGGGTCTCCGGAACACATAGGGCTGACGGTACACGGGCGAATCGGGCAACAGGAACACTGAATCCGACCAGGCTGGTAGGCTTTACACGGTGCGTGTACGGAAGGCAATCGAAGGCAATTTTCTTGAGGATTGCAGTATTTCTGATTGTATAACCTTTCCCTTAAAGGTCAATTTGAAAGCTGTGTTTTATATTTTTTTTGATTTATGGCTGGCGATTTATTTTTTCAAATTATCACTCCATACAGAAAATAGCACTATTGCAATAAAATTACATTCATTTTCGACTTTTAAAACACTTGATGATGCCATGATACCTTTTTAAACAGTCTGTTTGTAAACAAATTCTGTTTACTCCACCAAAAAAGCAAAACAAAATAAAATAAATAAATCAATAAAAACAATTCAAAAATTTAAAGTTTCCTATTGAGACATAGCCAAATAGCATTGTACATGAAAACCACCCTGGAATGATTTTCCCGACTTAAAAAGCAATTCCATAAATGACCTCCTCGTTAAGAATTCCCACAGGGGTTGTACAATAATACTCTGGGCTACTAGCCAGCCCTTGGCTGAAAATCAATAATGTCTGCCACAGATGGCTTTCAGATGGCATCCAGATGGCTCGACGGGTTGGAATTTGGTTTATTAGGTCTAAAAGCTGTTATCAAATGTTTTAGACTATTTTGAAAGGGATTATGTTCATCTTCCAAAAACTATAACGGTACTGTTGGAAACCGTACTGTTGGAAACCGTACGATGGTGTAAGCGTGTGACTTGATTCTGACGCTGTCGCTTAGTGTTTATAACACTCTGTTTTTATAACACTCTGTGTTTATAACACTCTGTGTTTATAACACTCTGTGTTTATAACACTCTGTGTTTATAACACTCGGTGTTTATAACACTGTGTTTATAACACTCGGTGTTTATAACACTCTGTGTTTATAACACTCTGTGTTTATAACACTGTGTTTATAACACTCGGTGTTTATAACACTGTGTTTATAACACTCGGTGTTTATAACACTCGGTGTTTATAACACTCGGTGTTTATAACACTGTGTTTATAACACTGTGTTTATAACACTCGGTGTTTATAACACTCGGTGTTTATAACACTCGGTGTTTATAACACTCTGTGTTATATAACACTCTGTGTTTATAACACTCTGTGTTTATAACACTCGGTGTTTTACTTGGTTTTTACACTCACACCGATGCGTGTGAAGCACTGTATACCCAGCACTTTCACGAGTCCTGTTTTCACAGAACTCGAGAAAGCACTGAGTGTACAGTGCTTTACACGCATCGGTGTTAGTGTAAAAAACCAAATAAGATTCTTTATCCCCGATGCAAATTTAGCATCCATTAAACTCTCTAAATTTTAATTATTAATAGATAGGCCTAGTGAATAAATATGTATAACGTAATGTTTCAACAAACTTGTCAAAATGTCATTGCTATAGGGTTATTATTACATCTGTTCATCAAGCCAAAGGCATGTTAGAAGCCATCTAAACTCATTTGAATCGGCAGTCTCCTTGTTATTTTTGTCTTATTGTCATCAATATTACTGTTATGATAAATTAACAGAAACTACTCTTCAACGATAAGTGTTCTTGGGTCTTTTAGGTGCACTACCAATCTTCTTTGGTCACGGGACCTACGGCCTAATGTCCCATCTGAAGGACAAAGCAATATTATGGTAAAGTATCTTGCTTAAGGACACAAGTGCCATGGCGTGGACTTTAACACACACCACACACAACATCCTTACGGATCCGGTTTGTGGGGTACTGCTATTGTTGTTCTATTATTCCCTTTTCTGAAGAATTCCCTTGTGGGGCCCAATTGTTCCTATTGAAATGACCTTGTGGGGTCCATTGTTCCATTGTTGTCAGGACCCCACATATGCCCTTCTGTGTGTACACACACACACACACACACACACACACACACATCCTTACGGATCCGGTTTGTGGGGTACTGCTATTGTTGTTCTATTATTCCCTTTTCTGAAGAATTCCCTTGTGGGGCCCAATTGTTCCTATTGAAATGACCTTGTGGGGTCCATTGTTCCATTGTTGTCAGGACCCCACATATGCCATTCTGTGTGTACACACACACACACACACACACACACACACACACACACACACACACACACACACACACATCCTTACGGATCCGGTTTGTGGGGTACTGCTATTGTTGTTCTATTATTCCCTTTTCTGAAGAATTCCCTTGTGGGGCCCAATTGTTCCTATTGAAATGACCTTGTGGGGTCCATTGTTCCATTGTTGTCAGGACCCCACATATGCCCTTCTGTGTGTACACACACACACACACACACACACACACACACCACACACAAGTGTGTAATGACCTGCAATCGTGGACCCTCCTTTGTTCAACTCTTTGTCCTGACAAACGTGGACCCCATTGTTTTCCTTTGTGATAGCAAACGTGGACCTATTGTCCCTTTTGTTGTAAGTCCACGGTTTGAATGTCACTACAAACTCACACACACACACACACACACACACACACACACACACACACTCTGCTGATAATAAATATTAAAACTATAAAAATCTTCATTGTGAAACCACAAAGTCTCAGTGAAGGCAGGATTTGGCTGAAAATCAGTGCATTATTCCTCTTTCATCATACTTTAAGGAAATTTCAGTTCCCTTTAAATCATGTTGAAAAAAGATAGTCTCCAGACCATTGACAGGCCTCCATGAATTTCACCATGATAGATAGCCTTGGGCTGTTTTCAGCAATACATCACAGTGAAAACAGCATCAAACACTGTGTAGTTAGAAGAGAACTCCGTGAAAACAAGGTGAAAGGGGGAAGCTACAATTTCATGGAGAAAAATGGACTTTCACTCCATTTTCAAGACAAAGATTTCACACAGCGTCACGCTCGGCCACGACACGGAACATTGAAATCTGTCAAACACAGACCAGTGGCGCTTAGAACTAGACTCCTACTCCTACTTAGAAAAATTCCTGTGAGTTCAGCACCTTTAATTTTGAGCAAATCAACACCAATCAGGGAGGCTACTTCTGTGGAGCCTTTTCAATCGAAAGTTCGAGGGATACAGCTGTCCCCAACTCTAGAGCGGGGGTGGGGGTGCTATCTTAAGGAGGTCACTGGTCTAGGTTTCGTGTTCACTGGTCTAGAGTTCATCGACCAATACCTGAAAACGACTTCATACCCCGATAGTGTTTATTAGATGGATTCATTTGGCCTTGAGAACGGGTGCAGTAAAGGTAAAAGGAGCTCTCACAATGTTTGTTTAAAAATAACTGGAAACACAAAAAAAAAACTTCCGGCTCAGAATTTACCCGGATTCCGGATAATTAATACTATATCTTTCTGGTAATGAAACCAAGGGTGCCTGACCAATTTCTAGGTCAGGCTGACCCGTAGCCTTGCTCAAGGCAGTCGCAGTTTTCACTCCGAAAAAGACGCCGTATAAAACCCACCGTTGCCTAAACATAGCACTGTGGGTAATGTGTGTATCACGTCGCACGATGCTCGTATACTACTACTGTGCGCGAGTCATCCGCAGTCGTATGTGTGTCCGCATGCGGAGGCCGTCCGTTAGTACACGCAACATACACGCACACGCTCACAGAGCGGGCGCATAAAATAGCGATACTGTACTGCAGTGCTGGCTGTACACACACGCACGCACACAAACAGATAGCGGGTTTGTGTGCGCTAGCTCTGGTGGGTTGTGCGGCGCAAAGGAAACAAATAAATAAATGAAGACCAAATTAATCTCCTGGTCAAGGCTAGCTGACCCGCAGCCGATTGGAACAAATTTGCTTTTGACCCTGCTTCTGCGTCATTTTGACACAGCTTCCGGGTTAGGGTCAGAACCCAATTGGACCCGGATCTGGATCAGTATCAGGATTGGTAGATATACCTAACAAGTCTCAGACAGTGTTCATGTTTTGTGTTATCAACCATTATACGAAATAACAAACCTAGGACAATTTTGTGCTTTATCCGATGTGTGAGTCAGGAGAAAATAATGAAAAACAATGCACACCTTCAGTATACACATTGGCCTTAATTGTGGTCTTTATAACCAAAATCACCCGTTGTGTTTTTAACCCAAGGTTTTCAGATACAATTTTCCCGAATACGACTTCATTTCAGAGGGAAATATTTCACAGAATTTGTTTTTGTTTCAGTGTGAACTTCATTATCGGTAGGCTTTCAGAATAAACTTAAACAATGCAAGCACGAGGTGGCTAGCAGCACAACGTTTATTCGTGCCCTCTTCACACGAATCATCGGGAATTTTCACCAAACTCGGTCTCGTAAAAGATTAAAACGGCACAGCCAAATATTTTTGGAGACGACGTAAAAGAAATTAACTTTCATTCTTGATTAAGTTTTTACCAGTCCAAGTCATCATGGGGACTTCTTTGAAGGGGGACACAGGGGTTGATTTGCCAGAAAATGTACACCAAAACATAAGTACCAATTTCTAAATACGTTTTTGCGTTGCTGGCCCTTTTTCTGCTTCCCGAATGTGCCCCACCGTTTTTGCCCACATTTTGGGTTAGTTCCCCGCTGTGTCGCACGCCTAAAAAGTCACAATTTTGGTCTAATCAATTGTGTGAGTAGGGCAGTTCCCCCAGGGTCGTACGGCTAAGCAAATCCTTCAGAAAAAAAAGATCTTCCGAGTTTAACTGTCGAAGTCGAGAGAGCCTGAATCCACATTGCTTATTTTGAGTACCGCATCTGAAACAAGCACAACGTAAACCGAAATATATGTGACAAAACAAACGTTTTGTCGTTGCCTACTCCACAAACATAGAATGGGATTAGACCAATACAAAAACAAACATGATGAGCGTCCACGCCCGCCCCTTTTTAGAGACCGCCTCCTTTTATTTTTATATAATTATTAATATTTTTTTGAAGGACAGATTTTTACAATCTCTGACGAAAAAAATAATTTTCAAATAAGTAAGATCGTATTTTTAGACTTAAAGGAACATTACAGAATTGGTAAGAAAAAAACTTGTAAAATAACTTTTGATCACAGATTTAC
Organism: Pycnopodia helianthoides; assembly: GCA_032158295.1. Classification (NCBI taxonomy): domain Eukaryota; kingdom Metazoa; phylum Echinodermata; class Asteroidea; order Forcipulatida; family Asteriidae; genus Pycnopodia; species Pycnopodia helianthoides. Next base: position 16,902,958 of record CM063257.1, on the reverse strand, counting down.
ATAAAACTTACACAGAAATGCCATATTTGATGAGAAATGAATAAACTAATTTTCTGATTGGAGTTTATTGCTCAGTGAGCATTTTATTCATTTGTTGAATCTATACGATTTCATGCAAATGTGTTATCGTTTTTTTTACTATTTTCTCGTGACCCAGATGGCCGATCGATCTCAAACTTCTACAGGTATGTCAGTTTATGTATATGGTGGATTACATAAAGTGCTTACACTGCCAGCAACTGTTTGGTAGCAAAAAACAATTCTGTAATGTTCCTTTAAGCACACAGAAAAAAAACACACCGAAAAAATGGCAACCATCTTGAAAAATATGTCGGGCAGCAATAAAAACAAACAAACAAAAAACCCCTTTAAGCTTAACATGTTGTTTATTTATTTATTTTGTTTGTCTTTCCGAATTTAATGAAAAGTTCACAGGCTGGTTGGATGTTATTGCTTGGTGAATTTGGGGAATACATTTCCTCTTCTAAAACCAATGATGAACATTATTTAGAATGTCCGATCCCGGACCACTATTTCCAATATGGCTAACACCTGCCTTCATAACCAAACGCGTCAGCCTCATCTCGAAGTGCCAACAAGTCCCCTGCAGCCAGACCTTAATGTTTGGAGAGAACACCACGTTTGAAGTTGAAGGATGTGTACAACATTGGCAAGACTAAAAATAAGAATGCTCACAGATTTCCACATGGAAGATGGTCATGGTGGAAAACTTCCCTTGAAATAGGTTTGCTTGAAATGCTATACTTTTTGAAAAATTAGTAAAACAATTAGTTTTGATCACAGTGATAAAATCACATTTTTGAAAACAGTGAAAACATATAAAGGGGTCTTTTACTGTTTGCTTGTGACTCTGATGACCGATTGAGCTTAAATTTTCACAGGTTTGTTATTTTATGGATATGTTTGGTTGCACAAAGTGTGGATACTGGTATTTAACAATTACCAATTATTGTACACAATGCTTTAAGCTATTTAATTTTTTTATATAAATGGTTCGTAGACTGTTTGTTATTTAATCTTTTTAAATGTTTTCCAGGGTATAGTGGAGATCTTAAATCAAATCTCTTTTTAAATTATGTTCACAACGTGTTTCCTTAATGAGTAATTTTTAATCTTCGTGAAACTGTACCAACAAAATGTGGTCTGTGAGTAGCGCGTCGTGTGCAAACATTTGGCTGGTCGTGAAAACAGTAGGAGGGTCAAAGTTGATGCTACTTCGTGGAAACGCAAAAGCTGGAGCGCTCACATTTGGCACTGTGCCAGCTGTACAATCAACGCGGTCACGTCTATAGACGATGTGACCTGTGACATCACATGTTTACAAAAGAGCCACAGAGCCTGGACTTCCGGCGGGCACTTTTGTACACAGCTCAATGGAAGATTACAACAAATCTGATGTTTTATGGAGATCGCACTGTCTGATTTTCCTCAACTTTTGATATGAAGAAAGGGGGGACGTCTCAAAAGCTGTACAGCTGGTGCTCTTGTAAATGTTGAATTGATGTGAAAATTATGACACAAAATATAAATTTTCCCATTGAGCCTGTGTAGCATCTTGCCCGTCAGGGAATAGCATTATAATGTACGAGGTCACCACTCTGTAAACAAATGTAACATGGTCTATACGAAGTGACAAATGTTTTCTGGCACTTCGTGAAAACGCAATTCCAAGTTCTTAGGTTGTTCAGTGTTCAGTGCATAGTTCAGAAACTAGATGATTATGAGGCATAGACTTCGCAAATTGTTAGATGCTGATCAACAAAACCGAAACCAGACCAAAAAAGAGCGACAACTAAGCTTTTCCTACCGATTTTGCATAATGTTGGCACTTTAAAGGAACATTTCATAATTGGTTTTTGCTAACAAAACAGTTGCTGGCAGTGTAAGCACTTTATGTAATCCACCATATACATAAACTGACAAACCTGTAGAAGTTTGAGATCGATCGGCCATCTGGGTCACGAGAAAATAGTGAAAAACCGATTACACATTTGCATGAAATCATATAGGTTCAACAAATGAATAAAACGCTCACTGAGCGATGAACTCCAATCGGAAAATTAGTTTATTAATTTCTCATCAAATATGGCATTTCAGACAAAAATATTTCAAGGGATGTTTTCTACTATCATCATCATTAGACCGTGTAAGTTTTATGTAAATCTGTGATCAAAAGTATATTTTACAAGTTTTTTTCTTACCAATTCTGTAATGTTCCTTTAAGATAATGCTGACAATCTGTGAGATAAGACATGATGATCGTACTTTTAGTGATGGGTTTACGCAGTCAAGGTGACACCACCACGCCACCTTACCTTCACAACTTTTAGTGCGACTTTCCCCTCCAATAAAAAACACCACAGATTAGCAGACCCCCCCCCACCACCCCGGGGGCCCAAGTAGCCTACTTCTGTATGCCCCCAAGGCATCATCACCCCGCTGCAAACAAGCCCTGCCGTTGGTTATACTACACCGCACTGAGAGGCTGAACCGCCTGCAGTAAATGACATTCGGTTTTAATCCGATTGGCGATTCGGCAGGCAGCGGAAAAGCAGAAATAAAAGACGGAGGACCAATAGCCGGGGAAAAAAAACTCGTGTAATTAAATACACTCCGAGCATCGAAAGCTCACACGGGTCTAAACCCGGTTAAAGATACAACATCATCCGCATAAAATGTTAAGGTACATACAGACTGCTTGACCCGCCTCCCCTCTTTGTGAAGAGTCTTATTCTCGGGGGGGGGGGCACTTTAAACCAACAGCTCTACCTTATCTTGATTCAAAGAACTCTAAAGTTAAAGTCATATCTGTTCCTTGACGGGTCACTATTTTCTACCCAAATTCATATTGGATCCTAGCAGGGTCACTATTTTCTAACCAAATTCATATTTGATCCAAGCCGGGTCACTATTTTCAAACTAAATTCATATTGGATCCTAGCAGGGTCACTATTTTCTAACCAAATTCATATTGGATCCTAGCCGGGTCATTTTTGTCAAACTAAATTCATATTGGATCCTAGCCGGGTCACTATGTTCAAACTAAGTTCATATTGGATCCTGGCCGGGTCACTTTTTTCAACCTAAATTCACATTGGTTCCTAGCCGGGTAACTATTTTCTAACCAAATTCATATTGGATTCTAGCCGGGTCACTTTTTTCAAACTAAATTCATATTGGATCCTAGCCGGGTCATTTTTTCAACCTAAATTCATATTGGATCCTAGCCAGGTCACTATTTTCTGAACAAATTCATATTGGATTCTAGCCGGGTCACTTTTTCAAACTAATTCATATTGGATCCTAGCCGGGTCATTTTTTCAACCTAAATTCATATTGGATCCTAGCCAGGTCACTATTTTCTGAACAAATTCATATTGGATCATAGCCGGTCACTATTTTCTGAACAAATTCATATTGGATCCTAGCCGGTCACTATTTTCTGAACAAATTCATATTGGATCATAGCCGGGTCACTATTTTCTGAAAAAATTCATATTGGATCCTAGCCCGGTCACTATTATCTGATTAAGAAACATTTTACCCAGCTTAGGTTAAGTTTATTTGAGTTCGCATGTGTATTACAAAATTTGGACACGTTAAAGTGCACCATTTGTTTCCTTAATTTCAATGTGAATGGACAAAACAGGTTCGAAATTATTTTTTTTACATGTGACCAACTTGGATGGTCTACAGATCCATTTTGCAAACACAGTTTACGTCGTGCAATAGCTTGATTCAAGAGTGTAATCATACAGCGAGTAGCAACAACACTGGAACATTTCCAAATGTAGTTCACTGCACTGTCAAAATAGAGTAAAACCTACGGTTACAAACAAAAACACTTTTCAAAACACCTTTTTTCAAATCTGATTTCCTCAGAATATAAACACAAGAAACAGCAATTTTGCCAATATTTCCGATTTTCTAAAATGAGAAAGATGAAGTTACAGTGGAGTGAACGAACCCGAAGCTGCACTGTTCACATCATTGCCAATGTTGTACCTTATCTTGATTCAAAGAGAGTCAACAGACCCGATGCAGGAATGTTGTATCAATGCTAATCCTGTACCGTGTCTTGATTCAAAGAGAGCAAACAATCTGAAGCAGCAATGCTCACATTGCCAATGTTGTACCTTATCTTGACTCAAAGAGAGTAGGCAAAATCAAAGCAGCAATCTCTCATCATTGCCAATGTTTGACTCTATCATGTTTCAAAGACGGTGAGGAATTCTGTCCAGCAATGTTCACAACAATGCCAGTGTTGTACTTTATCCTGATTCAAAGAGAGTAAACAGACCCGAAGCAGCAATGTTGTATCAATGCTAATCTTGTACCGTCATCTCTGATTCAAAGAGAGTAAACAATCGAAGCAGCAATGCTTCACATTGCCAATTTGTACCTTATCTTGATTCAAGAGGTAGGCAAATTCTGAAGCAGCAATGCTCATCATTGCCAATGTTGACTCTTATCTGATTTCAAAGAGAGTAAACATCTGAGTCAGCAATGTTCACATCAATGCAGTGTTCCTTTATCCTGATTCAAAGAGAGTAAACAAACCCGAAGAGCAATGTTCATCAATGCCAATGGTGTTCCTCATCTGATCAAGGAGTAAACAGACCGAAGTAGCAATGTTCAATTGCAATTGTACCGTATCTTGATTCAAGAGAGCAAACATCTGAAGAGCAATGCTCACATTGCTAATTGTACCTTAACTCTCATTCAAAGATTAAATAAACCCCAAAAAAAACCTGATCACATCATTACCAATGTATTACTCTATCATGTTTCAAAGACAGTGAAGAATTCTGTAGTAGCAATATCCACATCAATGCTAATGCTGTACCTTAACTTCATTCAAAGATTAAAAGACACAAACCTGATCACATCATTGCCAATGTTTGACTCTACCATGTTTAAAAGACAGTGAGGAATTCTGTCTAGCAATGTTCACATCAATGCTAATGCACCTTAACTTCATTCAAAGAGAGTAGACAAACCCAGGTAGAGAAATTGTATACGCATTACCAGCACCTTAGCTTTAATCTGCTGGTCACGCCTGTTAACCACCGCATTGTATCAAACCATCTGCACTTCATTCGCTTTGCTTTCTTCCTATCCGACGCCGTGGGGTCACGTCGCGAGTGAACAGCAGTTCCAAGCAAAGAAACACACCCCAAGGGAAAAATCCATTTCTTTAATAGTATTGTGAGGGAACAGCCGAAAGCATGCAGTGTAGCGGGAATGTGCTGTTGATTGCGCCGAGTCCACCTTTTTTGTTGTTCTCCCTGTCATTAGCATTCGCAATGAACTAGATATAGGTTAAAGGAACATTACAGAATTGTTTTTTGCTAACAAAACTGTTGCTGGCAGTGTAAGCACTTTATGTAATCCACCATATACATAAACTGACAAACCTGTAGAAGTTTGAGATCGATCGGCCATCTGGTTCACGAGAAAATAGTGAAAAACCGATTACACATTTGCATGATATCATATAGATTCAACAAATGAATAAAACGCTCACTGAGCGATAAACTCCAATCGGAAAATTAGTTTATTCATTTCTCATCAAATATGGCATTTCAGACAGAAATATTTCAAGGGATGTTTTCTACTTTCATCATCATTAAAACGTGTAAGTTTTATGTAAATCTGTGATCAAAAAGTACATTTTACAAGTTTTTTTCTTACCAACTCTGTAATGTTCCTTTAAGATACACTGCAATTACAATACTGCGCAGTTATCCCCAGCAATGTGTTCCTAAGCTAGACACCAAACCATCCGTGCTTCACATTAAAAGGAGTACGGTCTTTAAAAGCCAAGTATACCTTAGGTGTTTTTGGAACCGTTTGACGCATGTTTATAATCCTATATAAATGTAGATATATATACATAGACGATGTGACCTGTGACATCACATGTTTACAAAAGAGCCACAAAGCCTGGACTTCCGGCGGGCACATTTGTACACAGCTTAACGGAAGAATACAACAAATCTTATGCTTTATGGAGATCGCACTGTCTAATTTTCCTCAACTTTTGATGTGAAGAGGGGGGGGGGGGACATCTCAAAAGCCGTACAGCTGTTGCTTTTGTAAATTTTGAATTTATGTGTAAATTATGACACAATAAATATATTTTCGCATTGAGCCTGTGTAGCATCTTGCCCGTCAGGAATAGCATTATAATGTACGAGGTCACCACTCTGTAAACAAATGTAACATGGTCTATACAATAACCCGTGAAAATTTCATTTTAACCCTGGAACGACGCACCTGTTTTGTCCCAATGGTATTACGTCATCCTGCCAGAGAGGTGTGGCAGGCCCATTTGATAGGTTAAGAGGGTCTGTTCTGCCTTTTTCTCAATGATTTATGTCTGCTAAACCAGTCTGCTGTCGGCACAAGATCACAAGACCGTCATTCACAAAAGGCCATTGAACCTAGAGCGGTCAGACACAACATGCTCTACCACTAAGCTGTGGTAGTGATCTGTGGCGCACGTGCCGCAGAGATAGGAGTTTGTGCATGAGCTACGGCGAAATTATTTGTCCACCACCCCTCCTGACCAAATTGACGACCCCTGTTGATTGACACCACTCCTAAAACGTGTGTATTGGTACACTGTAGGATATCAAGGAGTATCACGGGGTTGGGATCTACCATTTTGAAATGGTTATGTTTTTCTTGATATGTGCCAGTGCACTGTGTTGAGTGCATCACTGCAGGGTTTTAAAGGTGGTAGCGTCTGAGATTACGCTGGAAATCTGGAGCGGTTATGTCCACGCAGGAAGAATAATCCGTAATTGGAACACACAATAAATCGTATTGAAATGATTTGGAATCCCTCTCTCTAAAACCACATTCATTTGAAGAGAATTGTTTCTCAAAATGGTAGTCACTATCAACAGCTGCAGTGCTTCGTACCGAGTCAGTTTTTATGGCCATTCATTTGTTGGAGTATTTACCAAAGGTACGCACTCCCTTTAAAGAGAGCACTGTTATAAATACGTTCTGCTTATAAAGAGTACATTCTGAAATCGCAAAACTCATTCCTGCTTTGTGTTTCTGTTTTGTGTGTCCTCTTATAACATAGGTACTGTTATACAGAGGTAATTTGGAAAGTCCCAGCGATCTTGTTATAACGAGAGTCGACTGCAAATATGGGTACCTGCAACCAGAACGGCAGATATTGTTATTGTGATAAAGAAGCTAATAGTCAAAAGTGCCTGCCGCAGCTGCATACTCCTAAAGAGTTGAGCTGACTCGAACAACTCACGTCACTGCTCAGTTCAAAAGCCACTAATATAAATGCAGTCAATGGTGTAGGCATTTCACATTTTGCATTAACCTTAACAATTGTTTTGTTTACTTAAAAAACCAATAAAAATATCGGTTCCTTTGTGAGTTTGTAAGGAATATGAATCTATTACCAATTGACGTCATTCCATCTTTTACCAATTGACATCATTCAAACAAAAAATGTAACACAACCCGATAGTTCAATCACTTTTTGTTAACACTAGCAGTGTATACCTATGCCCAGAAGGTCTACAGTACGCGACCAAATTAACCCTTATCCGCAGGGAACTTTGTGAAAATAGTCATAATTGACTAGTTGCTGACAAATTAGAAATGTCACATTGCAGACGGGTAATTTAGCTAGGCAGCCTACGGCACGGGTTACACGCAGACTCCAATTTCCTTTACATTGTAATTTTACCAGTTGCTGTTCCCTGTGTTATTGTCACCCCCAAAGTCAGGCCCATCCCACCTCGTGTTACGTGTCCCAGAAGTCAAGGAGGGTAATTGTTCCCTGGAGAGGTGAGGCGGATCAAACCGCTAGATACGCCTATGGTGTGACGTGATTTCTTTCGGCTCGCCTCATTGCGCACAGGCTTTCGGCACTTTCAGTTGAACCGTGTCAGAACGGCAAGAATCACACATTTACCAATGGACCCCCTTGCATTGGCCGCCATCTTTGATGAAACGTGCACGCTTGAAAGGCTATCATTGGCTGGGAGTTGTGTGCAGCGCGTACACGCGTGCACGTTTCCATTGTTTTTCATCAAAGATGGTGGTCAATGACGTCATGTGCAATCCATCTATGAACGGTGTACGCTACACCCTTTTCAAAATCCTAAATCGTTCGATGACGTCACAACTCCAATATTCGGTCTGTACCTATTTCTACAATGAATTTTCAGTTAATTTCTGAATTTTAATGATTTTCAATCAAAATAGCATTGATCAAAATATCAATTAACAAACCACAAGGGAAACTTGGGGTTGAACCTAGCAAATTGAGTAAGAGCGGGATTAGAACCAACGACCACCGGATTAACGTGCCTGCGCTCTACCAACTGAGTTATCTAGCCCTACGTTGGCCAAAATCCATACAACCTTTAACTGCCGTGCAGCCAGGACCAGTTATCAGATTTATAAGCGTTTATACTACTTATCTTTACAACAAATTGGATGTTAGGTGGGGATTCATAAATTTACTCCTGGATGATGAGAAGCAATGAATTGAGGGTCCTGCTCGAGGACACCAGTGCCACGACCGAGACTCGAACACACGCCCCACTTGGGTCCGGTGCACTAGATCACTTTCTCTTTGTAGATATTAGGAGGGGGTCCGTAAATTTACTCCTGGATGATGAGAAGCAATTATAAATGAGTGTCCTGCTCAAGGACACAAGTGTCACGACTGGGACTCGAACCCACACCCTGATGACTTTACCACCAGAACTTAGGTCCGGTGCACTGAATCACTTTCTCTATGTGGATATTAGGGAAGATCCGTACATTTACTCCTGGGTGGTTTGAAGCAATTACACTTGCTCAAGGACACAAGTGTCACGACCGGGACTCGAACCCAAACCCACACCCCAATGACTTTACCACTAGAACTTGGGTCCGGTGCACTGAATCACTTTCATTATGTGGATATTAGGGAGGATCCGTACATTTACTCCTGGGTGGTTTGAAGCAATTACACTTGCTCAAGGACACAAGTGTCACGACCGGGACTCGAACCCAATCCCACACTGTAATATTTCCGGCCGAACGAATTCTCAAGAGAATTGGCTCGGGGTAAACAGATCATAAAAACATCACCTATCACATAATGAAAAACATCACCTATCACATAATGAATTTTTCAATACGTAACTGTCATCCCGTACTTCACCGACCTGTTTGGTGTCACAAATTTACGAGAGAGAGAAAAAAATGACAGGAAAAATTGCACATCAAGTTGCAATGCCATGGATGGACATCTACACGTGTCCGTGGAGCTTCTTTACAAATAAAAAAACAAAAATCGATTCCTTCTGTTTTTTTTTTTGTTTTTTTTAAAGACAGCTATACTCCCGAATAGCCTTGGCAAGAAGTTACGACTGAAAAATGTCAAATTGCCACTCTGGAATTCCCGCAGTCTCATGTTTGTATTAAATTAATGAGTTTTCAAGCCATGCGTATCCTGGTAGTGCTATTAAATGTAACATCAAAATGTAGATCGGAGCAACAATGAGTTAAGATCATCACAGCCTCGTTTGAAATGCCATATTTGATGAGAAATGAATAAACTCATTTTCCGATTGGAGTTTATCGCTCAGTGAGCGTTTTATTCATTTTGTTAATCTACATGATTTCATGCAAATGTGTAATCGGTTTTTCACTATTTTCTCGTGACCCAGATGGCCGATCAATCTCAAACTTCTACAGGTTTGTCAGTTTATGTATATGGTGGATTACATAAAGTGCTTACACTGCCAGCAACTGTTTTTTTTTAGCAAAAGCCAATTCTGTAATGTTCCTTTAAGGTGATCCCTTGGCTGCCGCTTCCCAGGTTGTATCGTTAACTTTGGTGTGATCCCTGGCTACACGGCAGCTACAGGTTGACTTGCACCCGACGAAGATATTGACAAATTAGGGAGACCGCCAACATCAGGGCTCGTTAGCTCACTTGGTAGAGCAACAGCACTTTAATCTAGGGGTCGCAGGTTTACATCCCGCTCTAGTCAATTTTTTCTTGTTCAAACTCAACAAATACATATATACATACATGGTAACAGAACAACGACAAGGAAACAAAAAGAAAACTCAGATATTTGATAGTTGTAATAATTAATAGTGAGACACAGAGCAATGTGATTGGTCTTCCGTACACCGATGTGTGATAAGCGGGAAACGAACCCACAGACGTACTGCTTGGGTGGGATTCGAACCCGCAGCCTAATACAGTCTAGAACAGAGTTCCGTAAAATCACTGTTCAGAACAACACTAAGCAATTGCACACTGCCTTAACAACAGTCCCGAGACTCAGATTTGACACAAACATTAGCACTAGACTAAAACCCTTTTCGAAGCCACTGTGTTTTCGACGGCTCCATCTTTCACAGTAGTTTTTGAATCGTACATTTATCCGTACGGGACGGATGGAGCTAAAGCCTTAGCCGAAGCCTGAGCTAAAGCCTAAGCCTTAGTTTCGAAAAGGGTCAATGCTACGGTTCATCGTGACCCATCTGGGTTTTCAATTCACGTTTCCGGGTCATATTGATATTCGTTACAATAGAATAAATCACTAACAAGCAGATTACGTTTGATCTGAAGACGACTGTTGAAGTTTGTTTGGGGGATAACTCTTGCTACTAATCCCTTTAAAGTAAATGAAGCTTTTAATGTCCAGTATTTTAAGTATCACATGATCCTCTCAGACGAAATCTGATGCTGCACATGTCCGCCTGGTCGACAATATCAATGCAAACATTGATGCCAACCCCTGGGCGCCACACCACGAGGTGAGAATCTTGATAAGTCACGTGGCTGCCGGCAGCTGTCCAGAAGCGAGGTCCTTCCCAGGGGTGACCGATCACGCCGCGCCATTTTTTCCCTCGTCCCCAGCACGCCTAGCCCGAACATCTGACGTCACACTTCGTGGCTCGTGTTTTACGCCAGAGACCGGCTTCGAGCATTTGGAGGAATCCTGACAAACGCACCTTTGACCTCGCATCCCATTGCGGTCTTGCATATAGGGGGACCAGTTGGACAGGGGACCAGTAGCAGTGACCATATCTTTGATTAATAGACCGGTGCCTGTCCTTAATCCTTGCGGATGACAGCGGACCAGTCTACAGCACGCACTGCTCGCTCATAACCACGGGGGGGGGGGGCGCACGTTTTGCCAACAATTTCGAATGGAACAAGTTGTGCGCCGCCAACGTCGGCAAAAATCAACCATAAGCGAACGTATTTCTGGGCCCAATATCACAGAGCTGCTTAAAGGAACATTACAGAATTGGTAAGAAAAAAACTTGTAAAATATACTTTTTGATCACAGATTCACATAAAATTGACACGGTCTAATGATGATGATAGTAGAAAACATCCCTTGAAATATTTCTGTCTGAAATGCCATATTTGATGAGAAATGAATAAACGAATTTTCCGATTGGAGTTTATCGCTCAGTGAGCGTTTTAATCATTTGTTGAATCTATATGATTTCCTGCAAAATGTGTAATCGGTTTTTCACTATTTTCTCGTGACCCAGATGGCCGATCGATCTCAAACTTCTACAGGTTTGTCAGTTTATGTATATGGTGGATGACATAAAGTGCTTAAACTGCCTGCAACTGTTTTGTTAGCAAAAACCAATTCTGTAATGTTCCTTTAAGCTAAAAAAAGTAGCCAAGCACAACAAAGTTATGTTTACCAGAATAAGGTTACCAGCCAAACTACCGTGTCACATCGTAAAATGTTTGACTGGTATCCTACTCGTTTGTGCTTAGCAGACAGTTGTTAAGCAATATTTTGTGCTTAAGCAGCTCTATGACATTGGGCCCTGATGTGCTGGTGGTTGATTTAAAAATGGCCGACAACAACAAGATAACGTAAACGTAAGCAGAGGATATTATATTCTTTTCACAAATAATTTAAATATGTGTTTTTAGTGGCTGATTATGCAGCGATCAAACTTTTTTGGGGCAAGGTCTCTAATAAACTTAAAGGTACACATTGCCTTGAATCGGCCGAGTTGGTCTATAAAAAGCGTTTGTAAACCGTTTGTTATAAATTGCATATGGTTAGAAAGATGTTTTAAAAGTAGAATACAATGATCCACACAAACATGACTCGAAATTGCGTGGTTTTCCTTTTACGTCGTGAACTAACACAGTCGGCCATTTTATGGAGTCAAATTTTTGACTCCACAAAATGGCCGACCGTGCTAGTTCGCAAAGTTCAAGGTAAACCACGCAATTTTGAGGCATATTTGTGTGGATCAGTGTATTCTACTTTTAAAACATCTTTCTAACCATATGCAATTTATAACAAACAATTTTATAGACCAACTCGACCGATCCAAGGCAACGTGTACCTTTAACCCATTAGCCACTGAACCGCCCACCCGCCCAAAGCGGTACACTGTTACACGCAGTAGGAGAAATCGCTTACCAGCTTGTGTTTTATTTGGAGAAATAAAACTATCCATCAAAATGAACTATATCGGTCTAGTCAATGACAATCATTTTTAATTTCCCCCTTTTACAGTTGCCTTGCTAAATGTTAACGCTAATGATAATGACATAATTGTGGCTCTCATCAACACCACTCGACCAACTCGACCGATCCAAGGCAACGTGTACCTTTAATATCATGGGTGATACTGGACCAGCAGTACTACTAGTATCACACAGTTTGTCTGATATTTGCTTTGCTGCAAGCCATTAGGGTGTCGCCATATTCATAGCAGAGCGCAGCCACGTTGACATCAGGATGTTTGCGCGAACGGTGGCGACCTGTTTGCCTATTCCGCCACGGTTTGCCGAAGTGGAACGCAGCCCCGGGCCAAATTGCACAGAGAGCTGCTTCAGCACAAAAAGTAGCTTAAGCACGACGAAATTATGCTTACTGGAACAAGGTTACCAGCCGAACTACCATGTCACATGTTCAATTTATGACTGGTGTCCTGCTCAATGCTGTAGGAAATTAGGTCCTGGGGCCCAGCGCTGCTTAACGGTAAGCAAATTTTTGTGCTAACTGTAGCAGACAAATTTGCTTAAGCATAAGCGTATTTCACAGGTTAGCAAGAAAATAAGGCAGTCATATTGCGTGTTCACTATGTAATTGCATTGTTACGTCATTCTATTTCGGGCAGTAAGCACTGGAAGGTTAGCATACCTTTTTGTGTGCTTACGGCTAGCAGCGCTATGAAATAGAAACCTCGTACGTAAGCACAGAATGGGCCGTTAAGCAGCTCTATGAAATTGGGCCCTGGTATTGGTTAATTAAAACGTGCCTGTGGTCGATCCTCTCAAACCGCGCCATCAAGTATGGTAACCCGCAAACCGGCATCCAATCAAAGAGCAACTGGTCCCCTATCATTCTTCTTCGATATTGTGACATGTCTAGACTGTATGCAGTTAAGGGTGACCGTGTGAAAACACGATTCATTGAAATACGTGCATTTTGACACGCGCGTTCTAAGCGTCCCACAGGCACGATACAAAGCACTCGGAAGTTTTGAATAAGCATGTGCGCAAAGTGTTTATCAGCACATCCCCTGCAGGGGTTAGTGACGAGAGGTATCGATACGGCGCGCTGCCCACGGTAGCGAGGCTGCAACCTCGTCCCCAGGGGTGATCGACCACGCCGCGCCATTTTCTTCCGCATGCCTTGCTCGCTCATAACCCCTGGAATTGGTTCATTAAAATGTGCTCATATACAACACATTTTAATTAGGCCTGTGGCCGATCCACTCTTCGCGCACGCTCAAGTATGGTAACCCGCAAAAAAGGCCTAGAGTCAAGGAGCAACTGGTCCCCTTTTATTCTTCTTTGATCTTGTGATATGTCTCACTGTACGCAGTTAAGGGTGACCGTTCAAACACTTGCATTTTGACACGCGCGTACCAAGCGTCCCACAGGCGCGGTACAAAGCACTCGGACGTTTTTTAACAAACGTGTGCGCAAAGTGTTTATCAACACATACCCTGCAGGGGTCGAGACGAGAGGTGTCGATACGGCGCGCTGCCCATGGTAGCTAGGCTGGTCACGAAGCAACAACACACCAGGCGAAAATACACACGACTCTTTAATGATCCTTTCTGGCATGACCTACATCAAGCCGATTTAGGCGTCGCGAGGATTGTTTTTATTTCGTCGTCGAATGCTTTTACGAGCGGGAGCAAAATTGATGGGGCCGAGTACGCGAGCTGTCAAGAAGAATAGTTTTAGCACTATAAAGATACAACCTCAAAACTCCCGACTTCGCTTTGCATTTTGTGGGTTAGACGTCTAGGTACCAATCTGTAATCAATAACAAACGCCATCTATCGGCCCTCCGAAAGATTGACTTAATTGATTGGGTCGGCGAGGGCAAAGAAGGTTGCATTAATGCCACCTTAACATCTTTGTAGATTTGTGGAGACACCTCGTGATTTGTCCTACAACTGTACGGTCGTGTTTCTCCTACTGGTGACCGTAATGGAATCCTTTTATATTTGAGAGGGTGTTACAGTTCTGTCTCTGATTTTTTTTCTCCCGGCATTTGTAATGATGTCGAGTGCTCTCCAAATCTTGCGCTTGCGGGGGGAAAACAAAATATTCACCCTCAACGTCCCGCAGTTGAGTTGGTAAATGGTACAAAAATCCATTATCGTTTTTAAAAGTTTTAAATTGTTTACATCCTCTACTTTTTAATACACACATCATTCAGTCAACCAATCAAAGAAAACAACGCTTTGATGAGAACTTAGTCATTCAGTTTCAATTTTTCTCTTTGATTCAAGATAAAGTACAGCTTTGACAATGATGGGATTAGTGCTGTTTCAGGTTTGTTTACTCTCTTTGATTAAAGATAAGGTACAACATTGATAATGGTGCGATTAGTGCCGTTTCAACTTTGTTCTCTTCGAATCAAGATAAGGTACACCTTGGCAATGAGGAGATCATTGCTGCTTTACGTTTGTTTACTTCCTTTGATTCAAGATAAGGTACAACATTGACAATGATTGGATTAGTGCTGTGTACAGTTTTGTGTTCTCTTAGAATGAAGATAAGGTACAACCTTGAAAATGAGGAGATCATTGCTGCTACACGTTTGTTCACTCCCTTTGATTCAAGACAAGGTACAACATTGACAATGATGGGATTAGTGCTGTTTCAGGTTTGTTTGTTCTCTTAGAATCAAGATAAAGTACAACATTGGCAATAAAACACATTCCGGGTCATTCCGATCCATAAATTGGTCAGTCCCACTGGGTCCGGATCCGGGTCACTTTTGACCAGATAGTTTTATAAAGGTATACACGCCGAGAACCGGGGGAAAAACTACTGAACTCTTTTTGATTCAGTATAAGTTTTCCTGAAGTTTAAAGGAACATTACAGAATTGTTTTTTGCTAACAAAACAGTTGCTGGCAGTGTAAGCACTTTATGTAATCCACCATATACATAAACTGACAAACCTGTAAAAGTTTGAGATCGATCGGTCATCTGGGTCAAGAGAAAATAGTGAAAAACCGATTACACATTTGCATGCAATCATATAGATTCAACAAACGAATAAAACGCTCACTGAGCGATAAACTCCAATCGGAAAATTAGTTTATTCATTTCTCATCAAATATGGCATTTCAGACAGAAATATTTCAATGGATGTTTTCTACTATCATCATCATTAGACCGTGTAAGTTTTGTGTAAATCTGTGATCAAAAAGTAAGTTTTACAAGTTTTTTTCTCACCAATTCTGTAATGTTCTTTTAACTAGCTTCCAGGATAAAACAATCTTTCTTGTCGTGATCGCCATGAAACGGCACCCAAGTCCCCCCTAGGTCGTCCACCACGCTTCATTGTGCTTCCCGATGGGCGACTCGGCGAATGTAAAATGTGACACTTCCTTTTGGCATTCATTCAACGTCCAAGTGCAATGTACTTGGACTTTGAAATGGTGAATTACCCTGTCTTGACTATTAATAATAGATGCATTCCCTTTCTTACAAGAAATAAATTAAGTGTACAGAACACAAGAAATAAAGAAATAAAGGAACTGAACTTTAAAAAAAGGTGAATGATTGTGTCTTGATTATCAAAAATAGACGCACTCGCTATTTCTTAGAAATTGAATAATTCCCCTGACATGTTTACAACAAAAATGCCATTAATGTGTATAGAGGATGCTGTGTATGTGTGTGCTTAGATAGATAGATAGATAGATAGATAAAAGGTTTATTCACAATAGTCATCACAGCATAAAAAACTGAATTGCAACTATAATACAACATTAAAAGATAAAACTACATTCAAATGACGTCAATAAATAAAAATACACACACCAGCTCACACACAATAGAACCAAAACAAGCATACAAGCGCAAACGCATGCACCACACAACCACACATGCCACAAAAACCATTCAAGTAACCTGCAACACTCCCAAAACCAAAACAGCCAAACTCATAAAGGACCTGAAAATGCGAATACATTAATTAAAGAAATGGTACTAGCTATCGTAAATGCATCAAAGAAAGTGTCGAAAAATTAAGCTGCTTAGTGAAAAAAAAATAATAATAATAATAATAATTAACTAGATTACAAAAAAAAAAAAAAAAAAAAAAAAAAAACTACAAGTCATTGTTGTTCCACAGGTTAGCCATGTATATAAGTGGTTTTTTTTGACAGCGAGACGTTCTGCACCTAGGAATGGACAATTTGTTTGAGTTCCTTAGCACTTTATTATGGATGGTGCTCTTCTTCTGGTGCTTGAGTTTGTAGTGACATTCAAACCGAGGACTTACAACCAAATGGACAATAGGTCCACGTTTGCTATCACACAGGAAAACAAAGGGGTCAACGTTTGTCGGGACAAAGAGTTGAACAAAGGAGGGTCCACGATTGGAGGTCATTACACACTTGTGTGTGTGGGTCTTACTTTGATTGCACACAACTCATTGAATGGGTAACATTTTTCATTTTAAAACCGACCAGCTCTCTGAGCTGAAAGATACTATTTTGTCTATAGAGGCAGATGGGTATTTTTTTTTTTTGCAAATCGGTAGCTATGACTTCCTTAATTGCAAATATCAATCTTGATTCAAGCCCGTAACTACTTGGGGCGGGGAGAGTGGGGGGGGGGGGTGCCCACGTCCTCATTTAGAGTTAAATTAAGCAACAGTTCGAATGGAATTCAGGTACAAGGTTGTGGCTACATTTAGGTACAGGGTTGTGGCTACATTTAGAGAGTTGTTGCTACTTGTAGAGAGGTGCGGCTACATTTAGGTACAGTGTGTGGCTACATTTAGGTACAGGGCTGTTTGTACATTTAGGTACATTTGGATACAGGTTTGTGGCTACATTTAGGTACATGGTTTTGGCTACATTTAGGTACAGGGTTGTGGCTACATTTGGATACAGGGTTGTGGCTACATTTGGATACAGGGTTGTGGCTACATTTGGATACAGGGTTGTGGCTACATTTAGGTACAGGGCTGTTTGTACATTTAGGTACATGGTTGAAGGAAAATTTGTATAAAGGGTTGTGGCTACATTTAGGTACAGGGTTTGGGCTACATTCAGAGAGTTGTGGTAACATTTAAGTACAGGGTTGTGGCCACATTAGGGTACGTTTAAACACTTCTCAACATGTTTATATCACATGTTTGAACATGGTCATGTGATCTCCCTCGACCAATCAGAATGGGTAAACTGTTCCGGGTATTTATGAATAACGAATAAACAAACATTATACAGAAGGTTGTTTTTGACCTTGCAGCACGTACATACACACTTTTAGCAAAGTATTCTAGGCTGGTACCGGCAAACACACATTAATATTTAGTACTGCACTAAAACAATCAATAATGTGCACATTAACGCAGAATGTTGACCGCTGAAACACTTGCTGTTTCATGTGTGGTATATTTTACAGAATCATATATGAACTGAAGCCCTATGTTAAATCATGTTTAAAGGAATTAAAGGAACATAACAGATTTGGTTTTTGCTAACAAAACAGTTGCTGGCAGTGTAAGCACTTTATGCAATCCACCAAATACATAATCTGACAAACCTGTAGAAGTTTGAGATCGATCGGCCATCTGGGTCACGAGAAAATAGTGAAAAACCGATTACACATTTGCATGAAATCATATAGGTTCAACAAACGAATAAAACGCTCACTGAGCGATAAACTCCAATCGGAAAATTAGTTTATTCATTTCTCATCAAATATGGCATTTCAGACAGAAATATTTCAAGGGATGTTTTCTACTATCATCATCATTAGACCGTGTAAGTTTTATGTAAATCTGTGATCAAAAGTATATTTTACAATTACCAATTCTGTAATGTTCCTTTAAGAAAAATATATAATAATAATAATTTGCATTGTCCTGTGTGTTCATTTGGTTTAAAGGCAGGGTAAACATTTGGTAATTACTCTAGAAATTAATGACCATAAAACCTTACTCGGTAAAAAGCACTCGAGAGCTGTTGATCTTATAAAACATTGTTAGAAATGACATCCTTTGAGGTAGTTTAGTCTTAGAGAAAGAAGTACTTTTAGTATAAAGCATTTTGAGAATCATTTCACTTCAGAGTAATGTGGCTATGGAAAAATATATCATTTTTTATCAGAAAAAGTTTGAATCTGAGAAGCGTTTCTGTCAGAAACGTTTCTCAGACTGTGTGTTCCAATTGCGGATTATTCTTCCCACGTGGACATAACCGCTCCGGATTGTCGGCGATATCTCAAAAACGCTACCACCTTTTTAAATGATATTTTCACAGGTTAGTGTTATTGTATATATCTACATTTATATAGAATTAAAAACAATTGAACGGTTCCAAATACCAAAGGTATACGTTCCCTTTAAAGGCCCTGTACACTATCGGTAAGATCGAAAAACACAATGTTCACAGATTCACACATAACTTACATGACTTAAAGTAAGTAATGGTAGAAAGGGTTCCTTAAAATATTTCTGCCTAAATTGCTATCATTTCTGAGAAACGAGTAAAACAATAGTAATTATCGCGCGCGATAACTTGAAAAAACAGAAAACACATAAGATCTCTTTTCACTATTTTCTCGCGACCTCGATGACCAATTGAGCTCAAACCATTCACAGGTTTGTTTGTTCATGCATATATTTAATCACACAAAAGTAGGACACTGATTTTGAGCTGTTACCAAAAGTGTACAATACCTTTAAGTCAATACCAACACATACAAATAAATAATGACATATGTGGCCCTGCTCTTGGGTTATTACGTACGCACAAACCCACCCCCAGTGCAAACACTTTACAATCTCTTTGGTAATCACGGTATATTCCACTTTACCGGCTTTTTCCTTCTGCTCCACACGAAATCCGATCCTTTAATTCGTGAGGGGGTTGGAGGCAATAATTTGCCGGACCATATCACAAAAAACTAACGGCCGAAGTTTGCTTAGTGTATTTAGAGTATTGGTTCGAGGTGTACGTAAACCCAGCGTGGTATTAAATAACAACTTGATCGTGATGTTTATTGCATAGTAGAATCGGCATTACCTTTAGTAGTATATATCCCTCACTACACATCTCGGGGGAAAAAAGGGGATTTTATTTAGTAAAGACCGTAAAACCTTTGACATCGCATGTATACGAAACAGCCACAGGGACTGGACATCGTCAAGCACAAAGCCCAATAGAAAAAAACACACAAGAATCTCGCATTTTATGGAGATTGCACTCTCTGATTTTTATCAACTTTTGATAGGATGAAAGGGGGCACATCTCGAACTTGTTCAGCTGATATTTTTTTTTTTATAATTCTTGAATTTATGTGGAAATTATGACAACAAATGAAACCAGTATTGACCATGTAGTATCTCGCCTGCCGAAAAATGCCCTGGAGTTCACAAGGTCAATCTTTTCTGTGAACAGAGGTTATTTGGTGTATAAGGCGATACGATGTGTTGATAGTTTTCCCGAGCATTATTCTTTGTTTCAATAAAAACTGTTTTTTTTTATTGATGGTGCTTGAATTTTTAACGCCACCAGAAAAAACTTTAACTAAATCAATATATATATTTATATAATCCAAAAGCAAGACGAGAATAATGAAAGGTCAACTGATTATTTAAATTGCAACATCATTTTCCCGCCAGTGTGTAAAACACTGTTCTTCTACAATACGCTTAATAGGACAGTTTTAATTACTCGATCATTTCCACAGGAAATAAATGGAGTCAAATTGCTACAGAAAAGGAAAACAAAAAATACATATTAAATATATGTATACATGTCAAGTAGACACAAATTTAAGACAAGAATAATAAAAAGTATGCTAATTTGTAAAATTTCAATACTAGTTTTCCCGTAAAGGAGGTTTAGATTCACACAGTTACCTGCTCTATATGGCGATACGATAAGTGTTGCTAATTGTTATGATCATTATTCTTTGTATCAATATAAACTGCGTTTATATTGATGGTGCTCTATGGGATTTTTAAATTTTTTATTATTATTTTTTTTAAATTTTATTTAATTTTTTATTTTTTTAGGGGGGGGGGGGGGTTACATCTCCAAGAATTCCTTTAGGGACAGTCAGGTTGGCGGAGTTAGTGTATCTTGCCTGGCCTTCCACCTTGGGGACCCGGTTCAAATCACACTGGAGCACTATGTGGATTGAGTTTTTCAGTCCCTGCCTGATTGCGTGGGTTTTCCCTGGAATATTTCTCTGGGGTTTTCCTCCCAAACCTGAAACTGAAACTTCCTTCATTTCTTCTCTCCATGGGGTTCTTGGCTAGTATAGTGATTAAGTTCGCTTTCTGCGAGTCCTTGGCTTCACAACCAGAATAAATAAATGAAATAAATTTTCTGAAAATACTACAAGCAACGCAAACGCATCTTCAAAGGGAATTGACAATCATTGGTACTTGTAATTTTTTAGGAAATGAAATGTTTTTTTTTGTGAGGTTAGATTTAATAAGAAATGTCGATCCACCGACCTGTTTACATTAATGTGCGTCCGTGACTGCCGAGGAAAACAAGAGCAATAATGGTGACGATTTGAAGCTGCCTGGCCGACCTTGTATCTGAACTCACACGTAACAAATAGTTAGAACATGGTCGACCAACCATCGCTTCAAAATGATACAAAATTGCATCTTTTTCTCTAGAATGAAATAACACATTGCGAAACGATTTCCATTGGATACTTGGAATTGCCTTTGAGTCTAGTAAGTTATTTTGTAGTAACTTTTTCATGTCTGCATTTTATGCAATCTACCTTGAAACACGGTGCTTTGTTTTAGTGAGAGGTTCCTTTGTCAACACCTCCATGTTGCAACAAAGCGGCTGCACAACACCGAGCTCCCGCAAATGACGTAACATGGGCGATGACGTCACGGGGCTGTTCGCGAATCTATCTGAAAAGCACCGGTCGAGAAGGGCTTTCAAAGAGATTGGGTTTGTTTTTCAATTAAAACCCGTTTAGATCTCATGTGAAATCGATCTCCTTATTGATTACATGTACATACATGTTAAATGAACTTCAGCAAAGTTCACTTGCTGCCGTTTTCGTTCAAGCTGGTTTTTAAGGTACAAAAGGAAAGTACACAGTAGATAATTATGCACATGGTGTTATACCGCAAACCGAATATACATTGATACCTCACCATGCAATGCCTCAAAAACCATATACATAAGAGATCTCAAAGTATATTACATACATTTCGTGTTTACGAACTGTTAATACAAAGTAGTACAACGCCACTACAGAAAACATAAATAAATAAAATATTTAATTACATACAAAAAAAAACCCAAAAAACAAAAAAACAAAACAAAAACAAAACAAAACACGACTACTAGTTATTCAAATTGGAATATAATTCCCCCCGTAAGTTCGCTGTTCTAGATTCAGCAGTGTGCATAATTAGACAAATTTGTTATTTACTCGATCATTTGCACAGTGAAAAAAATCGAGTCGTAATGCTCCAGAAAATATACATATTAAAGGCACTGGACACTATTGGTAATTACTCAAAATAATTGTTAGCATAAAAACTTACTTGGTAACGAGCAATGGAGAGCTGTTGATAGTATAAAACATTGTGAGAAAGGCTCCCTCTGAAGTAACGTAGTTTTTGAGAAAGAAGTCATTTCTCAGTAAAATATTTGAATTGATTTTGAGACCTCACGCGTGAGGTCTCGAAATCGAAATCAAGCAACCGAAAGCACACAACTTTGTATGACAACATGGATAAGGGTGTTTCCATTATTATCTCGCAACTTCGACGACCAATTGAGTTCAAATTTTCAAGGTTTGTTATTTTGTGCATATGTTGAGATACACCAAGTGAGAAGACTGGTCTTTGACAATTACGAAGGTGTCCAGTGTCTTTAAATATATGTATACATGTTAATAGAGACACAAACATAAGACAATTCTAATATAAAATGAGGTTAATTTGTTAAATTCCAATACTAGTTTCCCCGTCAATGTTTTTTTTTGAGGTTCACAATTTGCATCTGATCAAGTATTCGATCGTTTTCAAAGTAAACATGAGCTTGTTCACCGGGGATTCATCATCCTGGTCTGCATGTCCACGGATTTCTGTTATTTCCAAGCCTCGCATAAATACTTTAATATTAACCGAGCACGTCACCGCGTACGGCCGCTGTTTGTCTAGATCTGTGAAAACAAAACTGTGTGGTTTTAATTTCGTTGAATAAACAGACATGTCGCTCTCGTTAACTTCTCACTGGCACAATTCGAATTAGTATTTGTTTAACTACATTTACTGAGGGAATAGTGTTTCGTGACTCGTGACTCGGACTCGAGTCTTGTATAGTTGGTGACTAAGATTCGGACTTGAGTTACGTTGGTCAACGAACCGGACTCGTACTCGGAATCCACCACATGGATTCGGACTTGAACTGTGATCCGTCCACCTGGACTCGGACTTGAACTGGGATCCGACCACCTGGATTCGAACATGGACTCGGATTCGACCACCTGGATTCGAACATGGACTCGGATTCGACCACCTGGATTCGAACATGGACTCGGATTCGACCACCTGGATTCGAACATGGACTCGGATTCGACCACCTGGATTCGGACTTGAACTGTGATCCGTCCACCTGGACTCTGACTTGAACTGGTATCCGACCACCTGGATTCGGACTTGAACTGGTATCCGACCACCTGGACTCGGACTTGAAGGGATCCGACCACCTGGACTCGGACTTGAACTGGTATCCGACCACCTGGACTCAGACATAGACTTGGATCCGACCACCTGGACTCGAACATGGACTCGGAGTCAACCATTTGTACCCGGACTTGAACTCGGAATCGACCACCCGGACTCGGACATGTCTTGGGTATGACCGACTGGACTCGGATTTGAACTCGGACTTGAACTCATCTCACGTTTTCCTTCTTATTGAAAATTTGATACCAGAGCCAACTTTTGTGTTAAAATGTTTCAGTCTGAAGCCCTGACTTAGGCTCCGCCCTTCCAGTTGGATGCCAGGTAACGAAAGCGCACAATTTCAAATTAAGTGAATAAGCCTGAAGCCAAAAGCCCTGGTTTCGAAAACACCCCGTGTGTTTTAAAGCTAACCATATAATTTGATGAAACTATCACTTGCCGTTTGTTTGATGTGGTTGACGAAAATAGAGAATTATACAATGACATGTATCATACGTTGCATAATGGATTAATTGTTCTTCTAAAACCTTGACAACTCTGAGTCAAACACTGTACACACAACCTCCATCTCACAAATTAAGTACATGTTGTTATTGAATACAGTCGCTTGATGTGGGTGAAATCAAAGGTAGGTTTATCGTTTGGTCTTTGTCAATATATAGCAAAATTACCAAGAAAGATAAAAAAAAAGTCACCTGTTTAAAGGAACATTACAGAATTGTTTTTTGCTAACAAAACAGTTGCTGGCAGTGTAAGCACTTTATGTAATCCACCATATACATAAACTGATAAACCTGTAGAAGTTTGAGATCGATCGGCCATCTGGGTCACGAGAAAATAGTGAAAAAACCGATTACACATTTGCATGAAATCATATAGATTCAACAAATGTATAAAACGCTCACTGAGCGATAAACTCCAATCGGAAAATTAGTTTATTCATTTCTCATCTAATATGGCATTTCAGACAGAAATATTTCAAGGGATGTTTTCTACTATCATCATCATTAGACCGTGTAAGTTTTATGTAAATCTGTGCTCAAAAGTATATTTTTTTCTTACCAATTCTGTAATGTTCCTTTAAGCTTCATTTGAATGGTGACTTCTTATTGAGATTGAGATTTAAAAAAAATAATAATAAAAAGTCACGGAATTGTCATAAAGACCGTCGAATCAATTCACTTTTTTGTTAGTGAGGTGACAATGTATATATTCGGTTTGCGGTAACACCATGTGTAAAAAATATCTACTTGCTGTGTAGATTTGTTCTTTAGAGAACTTGTCTTGCTATTTATTCTACTACCGCGGAGTAGGCCGATTTCCTACCTCCCGCCCAGGTAGTAGTTAATAAAGCAGGACAGTTCTTTTCAGAACTGAGAAGTCTCCCGAATTCTGAAAAAACCTACTCCGCGGTAGTAGAATAAATAGCAAGACAAGTTCTCTAAAGAACAAATCTACACAGCAAGTAGATATTTTTTACACATGGTGTTACCGCAAACCGAATATATACTGATACCTCACCATGCAATGCCTCAAAACCCATATATGAGGTGACAATGGGTACCAACAGCATATCAGGCCGTAAGAAGAGCAACATTCAAACGGACACCACATATGTATAGGGAAGAGTGAAATCTTACATGTGGCCGTGTGCAGGCAAATCATGAGACGAGAGCAAGTGTAACCACAAAGAAAAAACTGTTTGACAGTATAAGATATAGGCTATGCATCATCGTAGAAAATTTAAATGGACAATCAGAGAAAGAAAGTCAAGCCGAAACGCACTCAAGATGTTCACAAAGCTTTGCGTTTTTAGATATAGAAAAATTCTCCAAAAGGTCGTGCTAGGATTCTGTATCGAAAAGAGGCCTTATGTCCAAGGGTCATGATAACATGTATGGCTTCCGGATACACTTTCTTTAAAGGCCCTGTACACTATTGGTAAGATCGAAAACACAAATGTTCACAGATTCACACATAACCTACACGATTTAAAGTGAGTGATGGTAGAAAGGGTTCCTCAAAATATTTCTGCCTAAAATGCTATCGTTTCTGAGAAATGAGTACAACAATAGTTTTTATCACGCGTGATAAAAACTTGATGTATGAAAAAACAGAAAACACATAAGGTCTCTTTTCACTATTTTCTCGTGACCTCGATGACCAATTGAGCTCAAACTTTCACAGGTTTGTTTGTTCATGCATATGTTGAATCACACAAATCATGAACACTGTCTGTGACTATTTTGTCAGCTCTACCAATCCTGTATAACACCTTTAAGGGGTCACTACCAAAGTACTATCAAAATGTGTGTCTTGAAAATGGAGTGAAAATCCACTTTTCTCCTTGACATTGTAAATTCCCCCTTTTTACCTTGTTTTCATGGAGTTCGCTTGCCAGAGCCTAAGTGTTTCACGTTGTTTTTACTGCGCTGTACTGCTGAAAATGTTATTCACCAGTTAAAGAGTTCTAGGTTTGGATGGATAGCATTCCCTGAAATCATGGTGAAATTCACAGATGCCAGTACATGGTCTGTAGACTCTTTTTTCAAGGCGGTTTTAAAGGGACTTGCATTCCCTTATTAAGCGTGATGAGAGAGGAATAATTCCTTGAATTTCAGCCAAATCCAGCACTTCACTGAGATTTCACGGTGGTTTCACAGCAAAGATTTTCATAGTGACGATTTAAAAAATTCTTTACTTCTGAACCACACATTGGATTTTTACAATCTAAACATCATTGGGAACATACATTACAACTTAAGAAACGATACACAAAATATGACCCCATTTGACCTTGCCTTCCGGCTCAAACCGGAAGTTGAAATTTAATGGACGTACATGATCGACGTATGACCCTCTCTTTAAAGAACATTACAGAATTGGTAAGAAACAAAACTTGTAAAATATACTTTTGATCACATATTTACACAAAACTTACACGGTCCAATGATGATGATAGTAGAAAACATCCCTTGAAATATTTCTGTCTGAAATTTCATATTTGATGAGAAACGAATAAACTAATTCCAATTGGAGTTTATCGCTCAGTGAGCGTTTGATTAATTTCTTGAATCTGTATGATTTCATGCAAATGTGTAATTGGTTTTTTCACCATTTTCTCGTGACCCAGATGGCCGATTGATCTCAAACTTCTACAGGTTTGTCAGTTTATGTATATAGTGGATTGCATAAAGTGCTTACACTGCCAGCAACTGTTTTGTTAGCAAAAACCAATTCTGTAATGTTCCTTTAATACAACGCGACATCATCCCACCCAGCTTTTACCAAGTTTCATTCAATATCAACGTATGCAAACATCAAGCTGTCATGCCTTGCACCGTTGTTTACGGACTCGTTTCATTGTAACAGTATCTGTGTACACAAAGCAGTCTGTCTTCCCCTGTTGGTTTTTGTATCTTGTTGGTTGGGGACTTCAAGTGTGATTCAAAGTAGGGCTGGTTACTGAAATTAAAGCAATATCTTTTAAGGGCCCTGTACACTATCGGTAAGATCGAAAAACACAAATGTTCACAGATTCACACATAACTTAAATGATTTGAAAGTAAGTAATGGTAGAAAGGGTTCCTTAAAATAATTCTGCCTAAAGTGCTATCGTTTTTTGAGAAATGAGTAAAACAATAGTGTTTATCACGCGTGATAAAAACGCGATGTTTGAAAAAACAGAAAACACATAAGGTCTCTTTTCACTATTTTCTCGTGACCTCGATGACCAATTGAGCTCAAACTTTCACAGGTTTGTTTGTTCATGCATATGTTGAATCACACAAAATGTGGACACTGATTTTGAGCTGTTACCAAAGGTGTACCAAAAATGTCAGCAACAGTACAACAGAACTCTGACTATTATTATTTTTTTAACAGAGGAGGCTACCTTTTTATACACAAAAGCTGCAGTTTTATATGAAAAGACTTTTAAAATAAAAACTGCAGCTTTTGTGCAAGTAAATTTAATAAAGTTTCGCCGCACGGAACATCCAAGTTTTCTTCACACAATGTAAACATGCACACACAGCGTATGTACATGTACACAGTTTGCTGCATGTACAGCACGATCAGCCAATGGAAAAATTCGTTTCTCACTAGCTGTAGGAATTCAACAGCCAATAGCAACATTCCTTTCACAAGTGACAGTCCACCGTGTCTAGTTTTCACCTCCTTGGATAGATCGCCCATGTACTGTGTGGTGTGGCTATGCAGACTTACTGTGTAGGCATGGTGAACTGGTTTGCAGCCAGACTACAGGTACATGTTTCTTTGACTCACATGTGGATGATGGTTTGTTTATTTCGACTGAACGTCAGTGATTTGGATTTTTACAACTATCTAAACTGATGCCTCCTGCTAGCAAAGTAAGAAATAACTGAAATCTGGATATGTTGCAAATAGTTTGTATTAAATTGTTCTTTTTGTGGACGAAATTTGGAACATTGTAAGAACTTTGGTCTCATTTTTAATCAAGTGAAGGCAATCGGATCGCTACGAATACTTTAGTAAAACCATGGAGGAAGAAAACTAATAGGCTATATTTATGAATGATAAAATTACTACAGCGATCGTACGTAACCCTCCCTCTTCGGTACCGTTGATTAATGACGATTATCAATAACAAGTTTATGGTTTTTATCGAGTCAGTTTACATGTTATTTGTTTGTTTTAATTAGCCACAAGCATTTTTTCATAAAAAATGTACTTCTTATACTTTGAGTTTGAGTACAGTTTGAGTGCACTTTGAGTGCACTTTGAGTGCTGTCTTTGGTTACTGGAACCATGGACTGAAACTATCCAAAGATCATGTTTTGCTTCTGACCAATCTGACCTGTGTTAAAGGAACATTACATAATTGGTAAGAAAAAATCTTGTAAAATATACTTTTTGATCACAGATTTACATAAAACTTACACAGTCTAGTAATGATGACAGTAGAAAACATCCCTTGAAATATTTCTGTCTGAAATGCCATTATTGATGAGAAATTGTTGTTGAATCTATAGTATATGATTTCATGCAAATGTGTTATCGGTTTTTCACTATTTTCTCGTGACCCAGATGGCCGATCGATCTCAAACTTCTTCAGGTTTGTCAGTTTATGTATATGGTGGATTACATAAAGTGCTTACACTGCCAGCAACTGTTTTGTTAGCAAAAACCAATTCTGTAATGTTCCTTTAAGTAAGTATCTAAACATAATAAAGTTTGGCTATCAATGCAGTTAACCTTTTAGCCACTGGACCGCCCAGCCACCCAAAGTAATACACCGCAACATGGGTAGGAGGAAATGCTCACCAGCTTGTGTTTGGAGGGGGGGGGGGGGGGGGAGTAACATCAAAATAAAACTAAATAGTCAAAGGTACACGTCGACACAATGGCAATCGTTTGACCATTTTTTTTTCGCCCTTCACAGTTATAAGTTGAATTGTAAAAAAAAAGGTACGCTAATTATGATTAATTCTGTAGCTCTAATAACCAAAACCACGCTCATTTTTAACAACATATTTTTTCTTTCTTCATGATGATACTGTCGAAAACTAATGGTTAGCAATTAATCAGTATGAGCAGTTGACGCCAGTTAACAGCCTTCAAAACTATTGTGTTCATTTTAACTTTATGAAAAATAACCTCCATGAAATTTAACGATAGCCGTTATTGTTAATTTCCCTTGGGACATGTCTCCTCCGAAATTGAAATAATTATGTTAATCAGTGACAATTCCAACGAAAAGGACGAAAGTTGTACTAAATAATAAGTCTTGTGTATCTGTTAGAATATTTTAAACCATGATTCTAGTAATTCACTTAGAGAGTCTTAGAAACTAAAAAAATGTTCAGCAAACTCGGGCGGTTCAGGGACTAAAGGGTTAACTTGACGTTGCAATTCATTGAATTGAAATAGTGATGATCGAAAATCAGGATATTGTTTCAATCGTTATGAAAAATGTTATAAAAAACTGACGGACCAGTCAAAAACCTGGCGGACGAGTTAAAAATCAAGCCAACTGGTCCTGCTGGCTAGTTGAAAAAAAAAGTTAAGGGCAACCCTGTGTACAATACTTTTAAGGAACCCTTTCTACCATTACTTACTTCCAATCATGTAAGTTATGTGTGAATCCGTGAGCATTTGTGTTTTTCGATCTTACCAATAGTGTACAGGGCCTTTAAGAAGCGTGCGGATGAAACGAAGCTTCATAATTCAATAGCTAGTTCATTGTTAGAGTTAATTATTAGGTTGTAGTAAGTACCGAAATCCATTCGGCTGTGAACTGTGACAATACGTTGTAAATAATGTAATAGTGGCTTCTTATATAGCGCTCATATCCGTCACTCAGTGACGCTCAAGGCGCTTCAATGTTCAGTTTCTTCCTGCAAGGTATTGTGGAGCTACGTTTTGAGGTATGAGACCTATTCCTTTACATAGCACCATGTAATGGTTTACAAGGTGCTGTGGTGCAATATGCCGCCAATCAAACCAGGAACACCGGGGCGAACCCCTTCTCTTTTCGATAAGTTCACTTGGTTCTTTTACGTGCATTACACAACACACAGGACCCACGGCTTTACGTCTTTACGCAAAAAAGCATTATTTAGATTTTTTGCCGTGAACAGCATTTCATTTATTGCAGTGTTTACTCAACATTAAAAAAAAACGCTACATGAAGCGAAATTTACAGCCTGCTAACTGACAAAGACTCACAAGATTGCAGCCCTCTTGCAAACTCATTCCATCTACAAATTCAAATTGTGATTTCTTGACACATTGCGGTCAAGGAAACTACCCCTGAATTACACAAATTGAAAGAATTTCTTTCAGTTATTCCTTTAACGGCAAATTCCAAAAGCGAGGTGGTGACATTGGCAAACAAATGAGCAAAAGTTGTCACAGAAAGTAGCAAGGTGTACCGCCTTAAGTTTGAATGGGCACCGGAAATTGGTTTTGAAGGAATGTGTGTAATTCAATAAAATATATTATATGGGTTTTGGGGCATTACAAGTAGAGCAGGCCTTATGCTTAGGCTTTTGCTAAGCAGCCCAGCTGGGTAGTAAACTGTGCGTTTCAGTAGCCCGTGGGAAGTTTTAGTTGCCCAGATTTTAAACATGTACTCTCATAAATGTATCTTTCTGATGAATTAATGGTAGCGATCACAGCAAGTTTAATGGTCAAATGAGATCACAATTCCACACTCGAAAAAGGATGAACAGATATTTAAAGTGTATTTTTCACATCTGAAAAGGAAGAAATATGAGCATTTTAAAACCCTTCGATGGCATACAGGTCTGCAACCTTTAGACCGAAAACACATTTACCTTAATTATTTGTTCCTTTTTTTAGCCAAAAAAGGTTAAATACTTTAAGTTCTACCCTCAGACAGGCGGGATCGACATGGCCTATGACCCTTTAGGCAGTATGACCCATGGACTCCGAATCCCCAGTTATAAAACAATTTTTATGTAGGGTAGTGTAGGCCTTACAACTAAAATCGCGGATTTGTAGAGTAAAAACATAAGAATTTTAAACAACAAAAATTAAACAATATTATTATTGTGTTTTTGGCCAAACTATCTCTTCAACGTTTTAAAAGGTTATTAGCTTTGAAAAAAAAATATTTGAAATCAACATTTTAAAGGTGGCATTCACGTTTTCCCAACGTACTGCACTTTGCTGTCCTGTAGGGCATCCAGAGACAAATTGACAATTAAAGGCATCGCAGGGTTCTAAACAAGTAGGCTGCACAGTTTTAAGTAGGCCACGGGGAAAGTTGCGAAGTGTTTACTGGCCCAGAGCAGTTTTACTAGACATTGTACGCCGGGCTAGTGTTCAAGGGTGGGCCATCAATAGGGAGGTACCAATACATGTTTGCGTTAACACCATGTGTGTATTACTATACGTGCTTTGCCGTGTGGGTTGTTTTTGAGATAGTGTATTGCTATTTATTTATTCTACTGCCGCGGAGTGTATTTCGGAATTCGGGGGGACTACTTAGTTCTGAAAAGAACTAAAATATCCATCAATATACAAGTCCGTATACGGCGTTGTTTCAAACGGTTCACAGCGCTGTGGCAAGCAGTACACCCCATCCGATATTTATTTTACATTCATGATACCCTACTTTCCAAGTACAGTAAAACAAATAAATGTAAATTTACAGGAAAACACAATTTAGAAAAAAAGAAGAAGATTGAACGAGAAGGACAGCATTGTTTCCCCGAAAAACAATTTGTGTAGGAACAAAACGTGACTCCAAAGAAATGTCACAACGAATAGCTTTCGTTCAGATAATTGAGGCACGGTCTACAAAGCATGTCGTGATTTAACTGTGATATTTTAGCGGGAAACAGTAGTGGATGTCCTTCACAATGGTTCGTCTACAGTAACCTTTTTTGTTGAGTAAAGGGGCTCCAATGATAAATTCTTAATGAAAAGTGGGAAAAAAATTACAAGTCTCTATAGACGATGTGACCTGTGACATCACATGTTTACAAAAGAGCCACAGAGCTGGACTTCCGGCGGGCACATTTGTACACAGCTCAATGGAAGAATACAACAAATCTTATGTTTTATGGAGATCGCATTGTCTGATTTTCCTCAACTTTTGATATGAAGAAAGGGGGGACATCTCAACAGCTGTACAGCTGTTGCTTTTGTAAATTTTGAATTTATGTGAAAATTATGACACAAAATATAAATTTTCCCGTTGAGCCCGTGTAGCATCTTGCCCGTCAGGAATAGCATTATAATGTACGAGGTCACCACTCTGTAAACAAATGTAACATGGTCTATACCTCACGTTAAAATGGTGTAAAAATACTCTACCAGAGCAAAATTTGAGACGTGACGTCATCGGACAGCAAAAACTAATAGCTCTTCGCGTTTCAAAGAGGAATTTTGCACCAGTCAAAATGTCTAACTGCAATGCTATTTTGATTGATTTAATTAATTAGGGGCTGGACAAAGACAGGTTGACAACACAGGGAGACCGCTAACATAGGGCTAGATAGCTCGGTTGGTAGAGCGCTGGCACGTTAAACACGAGGTCGTCGGTTCAAATCCCGCTCTAGTCAATTTGCCTGAGTTCAACCCCGAAATTATTTTAAATGTACATATAGTCAGTATCCCTTGTGATCGATTACATGGCATTTTGATCAATGCCATTTCGATTGGAAATCATCAATTCATTTCAGGAATTAACTGAACATTCATTTTAGAAATAGGTAAAGGCCCTTATTTGAATTGTGACGTCATCGAACGTGTTTGGATTCTGACCAAAAAATTGCGTTTGAAGGGGCATCAAAACACAGTGGCATCTCGCACCATTTCAACGTGAGATTAGAGACTTTGTCTATTCCCCCCGTTTTCATAAGGACCCCATTTATTGGAGAAAAAAAAAATGAGTGAACCATAACACTGAACTTGACCTTCATTGAGCCTCTCTTTAAAATCCCCCAGGTTCTAATCAACCTCCACGAGACGAAAGGAAAAAAATTGATCAAGTCCCTTGTGGCAATCCTTCCCCAAGGAAATTGTTCCCGATTGGCCTTAAATTCGATTACATTTTTATTTAAGTGAGAATATTGGATGTTTTGCGAGCCGTGATCCTTGGTCACGTATTGCCCATTTTTTTTTCTCCAATGTAGCCCCAGTTTTTTACATTGTGGTTTACATTCTATGAATTGGTTCCCCTATTTGCGAGGAAGAAAAAATCGTTAACAATCGAACGGCGTTCATGATTAAAATGAATCTTGCTTCGGCTAACATTTCAACGGCATTGAACGTGTCTGCCTAAACATTCTCTACTGGGATTGTAGTTATCCACGTCAAAGTTAAGCAATAAACAAGGGAATAATAATAACTAGTTCTTATTTAGCGCATTTTACAATAACGTATCAATGAGTTATAGCGCATTCCACAATAACGTATCAATGCGCTTTACATTAGTGCCCTGGTCATTGGGCCAACAGCATTCCTGTAATCTTTCTCGGCTCCCTGGGGAGTATACAGCCCCGGGCTGCCGTGGCGCTCCGAAGGCTTTTTTCAAACACAATATCAACCTCTACCCTCGCAGGTACCCATTTATTCCCCTGGGTGAAGAGAAGCAATTATAGGCAAGCATCTTGCTCAAGGACACAAGTGTCATGACCGGGATTCGAACCCACATCCCGATGACTTAACCACCAGAACTTTACCGCTCTGGACCGCTCGGCTATGAAGAGTATAAGGGCGATGCAGAGGTCTTTAACGGTCGTTTAAGACCGTAAAAGGGTCTTAACTTTAGAGTAATGGACCGAGCCGAAATCCGTTACAGACCTTGTCTTCACCTTTTAATTCCCATTCACAGACCACTGTTGATTGACTTCCCCTCTAGGACGTGTGGCACGGTCCAGCTTAGGCTATCACGGTGCATGAGCTGACCAGTGTGTACGTTGTGGTTAAGGCAATGGACATAATAAAATATGTCAGCCTGTGGTGACAGCCCCCTTACTGCATGGGTTTTAACCCTTTGATCACATAGTAACAGGTTAAGCACTGAAAATAAGAAAAATTCTCGACTCACCGATTTGAGAAAAGCCAAGGGGTAACTGTTTTGGAGAAGGTCACACGTATGAAGATGGCAAAGTCTACGGCGGTGGGGCGAAATCCCCCTGTGTGTAATTAGGCACTGCAGGACAAAGGTTCAGCTCTGTATTGAGTAGAAAGAAAGAGGAATGTTCATACAGTCTAAAAAAGTTCACAACAAGAGACAAGTAAAGAGAAAGGTGAACAACGAAAGAAATTCGATCAGCACACGAGACAATAGTGTGCATGTACACGTACATACAAGCTGCAATGAGATTCCGCGCTGTGAAAACGTGCAATGATGATGCCGTCACACGTGCCTGCCAGAAAGAAAGTCGAGCTCAATTCACCGTCTGGTGAAGAATAAACTCACATTTTCTTGTCATGAATTCATGCGGAGACTAAAGTACAATCAAAACAGACAAACGGTGATAACTTACGGTTTAAACTAAGAACAACCTGACAGTCATTCTTCGAGAGGAGAAACAACAACACATGCATGTCAAAACGTGTAAAACAGAAGGTCAAACGGTCAAACATAAACATGCAAAACCCATGCAGTTCAGGAAGGGTAACTATGACGTATTATAACGGTTAACTTGCCTAAAATGTTAACTATTACTTGCCTTGTGTAAGACAATTTATTGAGCACAAAACGGGGATTAGACTGCGTAAATCTCGCGCGTATTTGAACTACCGGGACCATTGTGGTCCCAACAATATGGAGTTTGACGTGGGCGGGTTTTTGTTTTGTCAGTTATTTTACTTTAAAGGAACATTACAGAATTGGTAAGAAAAAAAATTGTAGAATATACTCTTTGATCACATATTTACACAAAACTTACACGGTCTAATGATGATGATAGTAGAAAACATCCCTTGAAATATTTCTGTCTGAAATGCCATATTTGATGAGAAATGAATACACTAACTTTCCGATTGGAGTTTATCGCTCAGTGAGCGTTTTTTTCATTTTTGGGAATCTATATGGTTTCATGCAAATGTGTTATCTGTTTTTCACTATTTTCTCGTGACCCAGATGACCGATCGATCTCAAACTTCTACAGGTTTGTCAGTTTATGTATATGGTGGATTACATAAAGTGCTTACACTGCCAGCAACTGTTTTGTTAGCAAAAACCAATTCTGTAATGTTCCTTTAACGTAGTTTATGGCCATGGAAATTATTTATTGTATAGACTGTAATACTAAGTGACAAACAATATGAAAGTAAAATCAATTAAAAAAAAACTGAGAATAAGACTTGACATCCGTTTCCGGTTACTCGTAAAAAATTAAGAATTCTGCCCAACTGACGTTCATGTTCTCATTAAACCTATGTGGTGGACGCACACATTCGGGCGTGATTGTCAAATGGGGTTTCTCGAAATAAGCATCCTCCTCCCAAGTTAGAATTTTGTTTCAATGTTAATATGAACAAATTAATTGTTTGTGTTCCATGCAAGTTGAAATTCTACTTATAACAACTTGCTTAAATTAATTGATTTACCATCCCCCTTTGTGCACCTAATTCCTCTTTGTTATTCCCCTGCTTTTTTCTGTGTGCTTTCATCTCTGTCATCTCTCTTTCCAATTGATTGCTTTTGTTACGTCAATTCACCTGCTTATGTTTGTTGCGTTGTCATTTAACCATCGAGAAAGACTCTGCTAGAGTCGAAACGTCAGGCCACTTACTAACTTTTGCATTTATACCATATGTCCTTTTGGTTGGTAAGCAGTTTGCAACAGATGATTCTAGTTTATAATTTATTTTTGGGGGTGGACAACGAAACATTAACCAGAACGGGATATGAACTCGCGACCTCCGGATTGACCAGCCGGCGCTCTAGCAACTGAGTGCCGGTCGGTAGAGCGCTGACACAAAAAATCAGAAAACACCTCATGCACGTGACGTCATTTGAGTAGGGCGCCCTCGGCTAGAGGTCAAAACAATGAAGGCCGAACATCTGACGTCACACATCGAGGCTCGTGTTTTACGCCAGAGACCGGCTTCGAACGTTTGGAGGAATCCTGACAAACGCACCTTTGACCTCGCATCCCATTGCGGTCTTGCAGATAGGGGGGACCAGTTGGACAGGGGACCAGTAGCAGTGACCATCTCTTTGATTAACAGACCGGTGCCTGTCCTTATCCGCAAGGATAAGGACAGCGGACCAGTCTAAAACAATGTAGCTCATCGGCCCATCCTGTGCGCCGCGCGTACAAAGATGGTCGCTTCCATTTTTGTCATCATCGTTTTACCTCTTATATGGCGGCATGATGACGTCGATATGTAAGGTCTACTCTATTTGGACGAAAACGTTTATTTTTGTTGGGTATCGGCGTAGAAGCGTAACGTGAAGTGTGTTTTCATTGTCAACAGATGTTAAACCTTTCCAGACGGGAGACTGCTCCTAGACTGTGGAAGTCTCGCGAGTATCGAAAACGAGAAAACAACTTGAACAAAGACTGTCATTTTCTCAATGAAATCAAATCTTCTGGTATTTACGCAACATTCTTGAAAATAAAAAATACCCATTGCAGTTTGTTATAAATAAAAATTAAACATTTACATAATTTAAACAACTTATTGAACAAAATGAAAAACTTGTGACGGATATTATTATTATTTTGTAAACCCCATATGCGAATCACGCCAGAGTTTATGCGACCATTGCATAGGTTTAATGACAATGGAACATCAGTTGGGCATTATTCTTAATTGTCTACAAGTAGCAAGAAACGGGGGTCTTATTCTCAGGTTTTCTTTGTTGATTTGTGTAATTTATTTTACTCT
Organism: Pycnopodia helianthoides; assembly: GCA_032158295.1. NCBI lineage: Eukaryota > Metazoa > Echinodermata > Asteroidea > Forcipulatida > Asteriidae > Pycnopodia > Pycnopodia helianthoides. Next base: position 16,866,357 of record CM063257.1, on the reverse strand, counting down.
AACAAATTTCATAAATAACTTGATTACTTTCCCTAACGTTAAAGGAACATTACAGAATTGTTTTTTGCTAACAAAACAGTTGCTGGCAGTGTAAGCACTTTATGTAATCCACCATATACATAAACTGACAAACCTGTAGACGTTTGAGATCGATCGGCCATCTGGGTCACGAAAAAATAGTGAAAAACCGATTACACATTCGCATGAAATAATATAGATTCAACAAATGAATAAAACGCTCACTGAGCGATAAACTCCAATCGGAAAATTAGTTTATTATTTCTCATCAAATATGGCATTTCAGACAGAAATATTTCAAGGGATGTTTTCTACTGTAATCATCTTTAGACCGTGTAAGTTGTATGTAAATCTGTGATCAAAAAAGTATATTTTACAAGTTTTGTTCTTACCAATTCTGTAATGTTCCTTTAAGGTTTAATTTTTCGAGCCATAAACAAAGTTAAACTAAAAAACTCGGAAAAAGAGAATCGCGCTTAAAACTCAATGTGGTTGCAACTTAGCCCCAAGTTCGAAGACGCGCGACATGCACAGTTTATTAGTGTTCCTCGATGTTTACAATGATGTGATGTCCTCGCTTTCACGATATTTCTCGATTCAGTGAATGTTCCTGAAGGACGAACCCTGTAACATGCATTATCGAGTTTTTAAGGTGTGTTGTTTTTTGATTTTTTTGGTTTTATTTTTTAATAAAGAAAGCAAATATCAAGGCTGCGAAGTAGTTGGTCAAATTTTTGAACAACGGAAAACGTTTTTTTCATTTGACAGCCACGTATAATCACGACTAAAAAAGGTTTAGAAAAAAAAACATATTTGGGTCATACTTCGATTTAATTGATTTTTGAGGTTTGAGTACGACCATTGTTGGGGATGTCTTGTGGAATAAATTGATTTATATTTTGTTTTATTATATATATATTTTTTATTGCGTTTTATATGGGATACAAATTACTGCGGTTTATTGGCTACCGACCTTGGCAAAATCTAAGGGTGTAACTTAATTTATATAAAACTGTTATGCGCCAAATCCGTCAAAATTGACGTTCAAAGCACTTAATATTGAGTAAAAAGAAACACACAACCCAAAAATAAAAACATTAAACACCAACTACAAAAACTACACAAATTGTACATGTGTTCCCCACTAATTTTCGGCAAAAACAGGGCCAATTTAAACGTCTGTGTTATTTAATTTCGCGCGAAATTAAAAGCTCCTCGAAACAGTCATTTAATTTCACTGAAATATGTAAGCACTTGTACTTTTGCGGCAGGCGATTACAACAGATAAACAATTAAATTAGCATGGGTATTGCCTTACAAGTTTAACTGATTTTACTCCATTTTTTTTTTTTTAGAGTGGCAAGCTTCAAGATGAACTTAAAGGTACACGTTGCCTTGAATCGGCCGAGTTGGTCTATAAAAAGTGCTGTAAACCGTTTGTTATAAAATGCATATGGTTAGAAAGATGTCTTAAAAGTAGAATACAATGATCCACACAAATATGCTTTGAAATTGCGTGGTTTTCCGTTTACATAGTGAACCTAACACGGTCGGCCATTTTATGGAGTCAAACTTTTGACTCCACAAAATGGCTGACTGTGTTAGCTCGCAAAGTTCAAGGAAAACCACGCAATTTCGAGGCATATTTGTGTGGATCATTGTATTCTACTTTTAAAACATCTTTCTAACCATATGCATTTTATAACAAATGGTTACAAACGCCTTTTATAGACCAACTCGCCCGATCCAAGGCACGTGTACCTTTAAAGCGAATGTACTTGATTGGTAATCACTCTAAAAATGAATGGCAATAAAAACTGACTTGGTTAGAAGTACAGCAACTTTCGAAAGTAAAAAGTATTTCGAGAAATATTTCAATTCAAAATAATGTGGATATGGAAAAAATAGGTCAGTTTTTATCCCCCAAAATTTGAATCTGAGAAACGTTTCTTTTCTCAGCTTGTGTATTCCTTTTAGATATTATTCTTTATGCGTGGACATATTTTCTGGAGCTTTTGGCGATGTTTCAAAAACGCGACCACCTTTTGAAATTATATTTTCCCAGGTTCGTTTTATTGTATAATTATATCTATATTTATATAGGTTTAAAATAACCGAACGGTTTCAAAAAACCAAAGGCATGCTTTGCCTTTAAACAACGGTTTCAACTGAGGAGGCAAAATCACTTTAAAATACGAAAGCATGACAATTAAATAGGCTGTTTTTTTATGTGCCGAAAACGACCGGAATAACCTTTAGCAACACACGAGAATTACATTATATCTAAATTTAAGTGAAAATAATTTATGACAACCGACAAGGCCATCAATACATGCATGAAAAAAACCACACCAGTTTGATTATTTAAATAACGAGAATAATAATGTAATAGTGTACATTAATAATGCGCTGCGTCTGCCCTAATGATAACCCTGGCGCCCAATTATCAACATAAATGGAGCCTGTCACTAAGAATGATTTTACGAGGCGAGGCAACCAAAACACAATGCTGTCAAAAGCCTAAAAGGTAATGTGCCACATATGTTTCATTCCATGCTGGAGTGCACACAGGCTAGCCTAACAGGGCTAAACAGGTTTCTTCAAACCAGCAACATATTCCAATTTTGCTACTAATTTGTCTAGGCTCAACTCTTCTCTATCAATTAAAAGAAAAATAATAATAATTTTTTTTCCAGACAACCTTCAGGTTTTTTGTTTAAAGGCCCTGTACAACTATTGGTAAGATCGAAAAACACAAATGTTCAGAGATTCACACATAACTTACATGATTTAAAGTAAGTAATGATATAAAGTGTTCCTTAAAATATTTCTGCCGAAAATGATATTGTTTATGAGAAATGAATAAAACAGTCGTTTTTATCGCGCGCGATAATTAACTCGACGTTTGAAAAACAGAAAACACATAAGGTCTCTTTTCACTATTTTGTCGTGATCTCGATGACCAATTGAGCTCAAATTTTCACAGGTTTGTTATTTCGTGTATATGGTTAATCACACAAAACATGAACTTTGTTTGCGACTGTTTTGTCAGCTCTACCAATCCTGTATAATACCTTTAAAGGGTGTGTACAACATTGGTAAGATTGAAAATAAAAATGTTCACAGATTTGCACATAACTTAGGCCTACATGGTAGCAAAGATGGTCATGGTGGAAAACCTCCCTTGAACTAATTTGGCTTGAAAAGCTATATTTTTTTAGCACGTGGGTAAAACAATTAGTCTTTATCGCGCGTGTCCAAAACTCGATGTTTGAAAAGAGTGAACACATATAATGTTTTTGTTTACTGTTTTCTCATAACTCTGAAGACCGATTGAGCTTTATATATTCACAGGTTTGTTATTTAAAGGAACATTACAGAATTGGTAATTGTAAAATATACTTTTGATCACAGATTTACATAAAACTTACACGGTCTAATGATGATGATAGTAGAAAACATCCCTAGAAATATTTCTGTCTGAAATGCCATTTTAGATGAGAAATGAATAAACTAATTTTCCGATTGGAGTTTATCGCTCAGTGAGCGTTTTATTCATTTGTTGAACCTATGATTTCATGCAAATGTGTAATCGGTTTTTCACTATTTTCTCGTGACCCAGATGGCCGATCGATCTCAAACTTCTACAGGTTTGTCAGTTTATGTATATGGTGGATTACATAAAGTGCTTACACTGCCAGCAACTGTTTTGTTAGCAAAAACCAATTCTGTAATGTGCCTATAATATAAATGTTGGGTCGCATAAAGTGTGAATACTAGTCTTTGAAATGACCGATGTTGTACATGTGCTTCAATTAAACTACGTGATTTTCTGAGCAAATAATGACATTTGCAATTTTTCTTATTTACGGCGTATCAAAATGACGAAATAGCACTTTAGCTTAATACTTGGCCTATTTACTTGACTTGATGGTTGCAAATTTAGAAAGCAGATGACCGATTGAAATTTCCATCACGCAGTGACAATGAAAATCGATTTAGTTTTTGAAGCTTTTTTTTACCCTCCTTCCATCGAATCAGCCGATCAGAGCTCAAATTCCTTCCAATGCCAGCTGTGCAGACACAAAATCAACCCCCACACTTCGGCCACGATCGGTAAATTCACACTATTTGCACAATGATATGTTTGCTACAGGACGGCAGGCGAGTTTGTTTTTATAATATATCCCCAGCCCGTCGTGCCAGACTCCCCGTTGAATAGCGAGTCAAGAATATATTTTGTTAACGGAGTCTTTAAAGGAACATTACAGAATTGGTAAGAAAAAAAACTTGTAAAACATACTTTTTGATCACAGATTTACATAAAACTTACACGGTCTAATGATGATGATAATAGAAAACATCCCTTGAAATATTTCTGTCTGAAATGCCACATTTGATGAGAAATAAATAAACTAATTTTATTCATTTGTTGAATCTATAATGATTTCATGCAAATGTGTATTCGGTTTTTCACTATTTTCTCCTGACCCACATGGCCGATCGATCTTCAACTTCTACAGGTTTGTCAGTTTATGTGTATGGTGGATTACATAAAGTGCTTACACTGCCAGCAACTGTTTTGTTAGCAAAAACCAATTCTGTAATGCTCCTTTAAAGGTAGCGTTATAGATTGGTAAAAACTCCACAAATTTATGGCCATAAAGAAACCTACTTGGTGAGAAGCACTGCAGCTGTTGATAGTGTAAACCATTTTGAGAAAAGATTCCCTTTGAGATGAAGTGATATGGTTTCGATAATTTGCCACTACGAGACCATTTGAATCTGAGTAACGATTCATGCATGAGTCGCTTCACACATTTCTTACGGTTAACTGAAGATTGAAATTTCCGTGGTGTCCGTTCGCGAGGTTTACGGCCAGAGTTACGGTCAGTACCCGCTGTCACCTCGCTAAACGTGGATAGATTCGACGCCCATGTTGAGGAAAGCATGGAAGAAGGGAAAGCCCATGTTGAAAGTATCGCGACAGTTTGTTGCTGTTCTCTAAACAAGAATACACTCTAATCAACTGAAACCTTCACATGGGATTTTTACAGTATCTGATCAGCTTTACGTTGAAAAACAAAAACAATCTTTGGCCCTCACCTTTAACTGTTATCGGCACAGGCCGAGATCCCGGTGGACGTGGGTGTGTGTACCAAAACGCTCACTGTTAAAACGCTGGGTACAATCTTTATCTTGCCTCTCTGTGAACAGCCCTTTGTGTTGGCTAACCATGTCACTCTTTTGTTGGGTAAAATTTACTATTTTTAACAAAGGAGTAAGATTTAACCCAACAAAAGGATGATCACAGAGAGGCAGCAGTGTAAACATAAATTGTGCAAGCGGGGACAAAGGCATAAACTGGGGGTGCTGTTTAATGTTTCGAACCATTTATACGTGCATTTTCTCACTTTCATTTTGGGGAGAGGGCGCAAGTCGAAAGAGGGTTCTGTGCGGGGTGCTCCCGCCCACTCTGCGCCCCCCATACCAGGTTACGCTGCTGCAGAGAGGCATGCGTTGGGTTAAAGTTTTTTAATAATAATGGCTTCTTATACAGCGCGCACTGTCAGTGACACTCAAGGCGCTTCAACATTCAGTATTTTCACGCAAGGTATTTACCCGTCGTGTTAAACAGTTCAACCGGTGGTGGGAAGGGGGGGGGGGGTGGAAATGTTACTGACCATCACATGCCAGACAGTTACAATATAGCCTGCCCGACATGGGGCAGAGGGCCCCCCAATGTTCCCATACTATAACACACTTTTTTCCTCTTGAATAGAACTCCCCCTCCCCCCCCCCAAATCCTCAAAAGAATTCCTGAGATTCCAAGCACACAATGAAGACATAATAGAGGGGGGGGGGGGGGGGGTTGGAGGGGTACCATCTGCCAATGAGCACCAATGAGTTCCAAACAACAATTGACATGCTTACAGTGTTTGCATTCCTGATGGGGATTTCGTTTGTTCTTTCCTTTGTCCCTATACTTAACGTCCTCCCTTAGACATTGTGCACAAAGTTCCTTGTGGAACATATTCCTCTCTTTTGACATCCCCACATGAAGACTCGATGTTCCCGTTGTATTTGGTCTCCATTAGGTAGCGATTGGTTAAAGGAACATTACAGAATTGGTTTTTGCTTACAAAACGGTTGCTGGCAGTGTAAGCACTTTATGTAATCCACCATATACATAAACTGACAAACCTGTAGAAGTTTGAGATCGATCAACCATCTGGGTCACGAGAAAATAGTGAAAAACTGATTACACATTTGCATGAAATCATATAGATTCAAAAAATGAATAAAACGCCCACTAAGCGATAAACTCCAATCGGAAAATTAGTTTATTCATTTCTCATCAAATATGGCATTTCAGATAGAAATATTTCAAGGGATGTTTTCTACTATATCATCATCATTAGACCGTGTAAGTTTTATGTAAACCTGTGATCAAAAAGTACATTTTACAAGTTTTTTTCTTACCAATTTTGTAATGTTCCTTTAAATGAATGCTGACCCGTCAGCACATTGTTTCGCCGTAGAGTCTGGGAGCCTTTCGATTGCATCAATTTGTTGTGGGAAGGGTCCGCTTGTAAAATTTGACAAGTTTTTTTCTTACCAATTCTGTAAAGTTGCTTTAATATTGATTTATTCATTGATTGATTGATTGAATTTATCACACATCCTAACTCACAATTAGCGTCAATGACAGGATGAATAAGAAACGAGAAGATCTGTTTTGTCTTAGAAGTGGGAGGAAAACCCGAATGGGGAAACCCACGCAATTCTTAGCCATTTTGATATTAATGTTTGTTTGCAGCTGCTGGGTGTCTTTGAAAAACAGTGTTTTACTGTGAGGTCTCCCCAGGGTAGATAAGAAGTAAATACATAAGATAAATACACCAGGAAGGGACTAAAAACAAAACAATCAATCAACGTGCAAGGCTCCAGTCTGAAGTGAGATTCGAACCGGGGTCCACAGAAGTGAAAGGCAGGGAAAGTAACCACACTGAGCAAGCCTGATAAAGTTAGGGTTACGAAAAGAGAAGGTACACGTTCGGTAATCACTCTAAAAATTAATGGCAATAAAAACTGACTTGGTTAGAGGTACAGCAACTTTCGATAATATAAAGCATTTTGAGAAATACTTAAATTCAAAATACTGTGGATATGAAAAATATGTCAGTTTGTATCCCCCCAAAATTTGAATCTGAGAAACGTTTACGTTTCTCAGATTGTGTATTCTTATTAGGGATTATTCTTCATGCGTGAAAATATTCGCTGCGGATTTTGGCGATATCTCAAAAACACAAACAACTTTTGAAATGAAATTTTCACAGGTTAGTTTCATTGTATACATCTACATTTATATAGGATTAAAACAATCAAACGGTCCCCAAAACCAAAGGTGTACTGTGCCTTTAATAAGCTATTGCGATGACAATACTAATATCTTTGGTGCTAGCAGTCAATGATTTGTCATTGACACTACGAAGTAGCCAACCCACGAGTTAAACCAGTTATATAATACGTTCATTGTCCATGCATTAATCAACGAGGCCAACAATTTCTCGAAGTTTCAAAGCTTTAACCCATTAGCCACTGAACCGCCCACCCGCCCAAAGCAGTACACTGTACACGCAGTAGGAGAAATCGTTCACCAGCTTGTGTTTTTTTGGAGAAATAAAACTATCCATCAAAATGAACTATATCGGTCTAGTCAATGACAATCTTTTTTAATTTCCCCCTTTTACAGTTGCCTTGCTAAATGTTAACGCTAATGATAATGACATAATTGTGGCTCTCATCAACACCACGCTAATTGGTAGCCAAAAATGTAATTTTTTTCACCGCGATGATACTGTAAAAAATTGCAATGCCTTAGCAAATTAATCAGTATGAGCAATTGATGGCACGTAAAAGCCGTCACAAAAGTGTGTATTGCACTAAAAATAACCGCCATAAAATTGACCGATAACTGTTAACGCGAGAGGCACTTATTGTTCCCAGAGGGCTTATCACTTGCCGAAAGCTATAATTATTATATGACAATATTAACGAAAAGGTCAAAACATTGTTTTCGTAGCCTTGGGTATATTTTAAAATTTGAACCAAGTTTCTAGCAATTTTGTGCAAAAGTCTTGATAACTAAAAACAAATTCAGCAAACTCGGGCGGTGTAGGTACTAGAGGGTTAAGATCTATTCTTTTTTTAATTACGCTAATTACCCATGGCAACCTTTGCCCAAAGGTGCCAATTTTTGTTTCCACGAACTATCACTTATAATAATAGGGAGGTTTCGGTCTCACACGTTTAGAGTAAACGACTACAGATAGCTAATCGTCGAGCGTAATACGCGTAATTCACCACACGTATAATGCAGAGGGTTTCGTTGGTAACCCCACGGTTACATTTAACTAAGCTACATATACCTCCTCTTGAGCAATGCACCAGAACCAACAAGAATCACCAGATCATCTACTACTTTCTATGACCGACTATTAATTTTTTTCGAGAAATATTGTGAGTAATTTTTATGACTTTTACTAAAAGTTCTCACTTACGTGTAGTGGAGCTGCTAAATGTCTTCACGAAACGTTCAACTCTATGACCGATTGGGTACACGTCATAACTGCACACACAGTGATGACGTCACAGCTACTAAAAGTCGTCGCTGCGCTAACCGTGCGCGCCAACGAAACCTCGCTAATATTGACAAAAAACGTCTTGTGCTACTTCGTAAACACAACAAATTGTCCGATTTGCATTTGTTTTAGGCCCCAGGAACCAACAGTCGTCTTCTCTCTTCAATCACTTCTTTAGTGAAAGAGACATAAACGGAATCTTTCAGAGCAACACGTGTCCAAAATGAGAAAGGTCATTGCAAATGCTCTGAAGTTTTGAAGGATGGTTGTACTTTAATCACCTTTTTCAGGTTTTAACTGCGTGACTTGACAATTAGTTTATAGTCACTGTACATTTCCATAAGCTATTTTCGTTAGACTCGCGTCACAGCGCTCTCGTGCTTCAACTATTCTCAACACAGACTCATGTTTTTCACAAATGACAAGGTCCACAAAGTTGTAGCCGAGCTTGATTTAACGCCAATAATAGCCAGAAATGTGGCCGATTTCACAGCCAACTCAGCCATCTTCCAATGACTCTCGTTTCTGATTGAGGTCGTGACGTTACCCGGGAGTGAGATCACGCGCCGTGTCTAATTTCTCACGGAATGTATGAGAATTGTCGAGCAATGGGTGATAATCGTAAAATATATTTTTTTTGTAATAAATTTAACAGGTTTCTTCTAAGCGTTGCTAATTGCTGCAAAGTCACGCAGCTCTGTGTTGCGTACACTCTGTGGACAGTATTTTGTTCCGAAAGGGCACTGTAGTCTCCAAACGAACAGACACACAATAACAAAAACCCAACAAACCACCATTACCACTCATAATCAAAAGGTTCAACCATCGTTGGGAGATTCTTAGAGGTGTGAACTCTACAATCGTTGGGCGTTCACGTTAGACTTGGAATGATTAAGCTTTGTACACCAGACGCATTGACTGAACAATTTCCTTATTATCTCCACCCACCCCACCCCACCCCCACAATGCATTGTGCTTTGCTGGGGGGGGGGGGGGCAATAATACAGAATAATTTAATTTTCCAACATAATGACTTACTCATTGGTTGTAAACTCTGTCCCATGGGACTGGAGTGGCTGTACTCTACCCCCAAACAAAAGATGGCCATTCTTTGGAAGATGCATTCTTCGCACTCACATAATTGGAACTAATTTAAGCTGTTCCAGATTCCCAACCGAACAGGACCCATCCTTTTATGAAGTGTTTTGGGAAAACATAATTTAATAAGCAGATTAACTTCTGATAATTTGATGTTTTTTATTACGAGGAGATTTGATTGGCTGTGGACGTGTTCAATAGGAGAATGTCCTATTTTTATGTTATGCTTCATTGAATTGAACGCTCGCTTCCAGCCGAATCATGTGCCATCCCTTTATGATGTTTCTTGATAAAAGAGGATTGGAATAAATTTTCTCTTCCAACCAATTATACCATCCCGTTATGGTGTGTTTCTTGATAACTAGAGGATTGGAATGAATGTACTCTTCCAATAACCAATGATGTACCATCCCTTTATGATTATGTTTCTTGATAACTAGAGGATTGGAATGAATGCACTCTTCCAATAACCAATGATGTACCATCCCTTTATGATATGTGGTGTTTGAAGCTTTGCATGATGTTGAAGGTAAGGAGTAACTATAAATGTAGTAACTGTAAAATAGTAGTAAACTTGCAGGATACAACCATGTGTAAAATCTCTTTTGGGAGGATGTTGGCTCTGAAAAGAGCCGGTTTGGTCTCGACGTTTCGAACAGTATACTCTGCTCGTCTTCAGGCTCTTCTTCTCCTGAAGACGAGCAGAGTATACTGTTCGAAACGTCGAGACCAAACCGGCTCTTTTCAGAGCCAACACTCCCACAAAAGAGATTTTACACATGGTTGTACCCGCAAGTTTACTACTATTTACAGTTATAGTTACTCCTTTATGACATGTTTCTTGATAACTAGATGATTGGAATGAATGTTCCCTTCATTAACAAATGGTGTATCCCTTTATGGTGTGTTTCTTGATAACTAAAGGATTGGAATGAATGTACTCTTTCAACCAATGACGTACCATCTCTTTATGATATGTTTCTTGATAACTAGAGGATCGGAATGAATGTACTCTTTCAACCAATGACGTACCATCTCTTTATGATATGTTTCTTGATAACTAGAGGATTGGAATGAATGTACTCTTTCAACCAATGACGTACCATCTCTTTATGATGTTTCTTGATAACTATAGAGGAATGTAATGATTAGAGGAGGGCATGGCCCCTTGCGGGAAGGGGCATCATCCGATCAAATTTTTTAATAATGAAATCCACCTTGAAATGCAAGTGCACTAGAGATGATACGACTGAAATCTAAACCTCCGCCTACCGCCACGCACTCATGCCACTGCACTTGTTCGCCCACTCCACGGTCAGCCATTTGCATGTAGAGCCTCGAACTGGGGACAGCAGTGAATAGAGGCATTATATAACTCTGTATTGTCACGGTAATGTAATGACACTTTCATCCAAACAGATACATAAGTACACTACAAATGAATTGCTTGAAGTCGAGGCTCTACACGCACATGGCGGATCCGTGCAAGTAACGAATACACAATCCCTTGTATTTGCTTTTAACTTACTTGTACACACAATGATCGGGTTTGTGGGGTCCTGCTATAGTTGTTGTGTCATTTAATTTTCTAAAGAATTCCTCACAAGGGGTATCCATAAGTTAACTTAGTGCCAGGGGCTTGTTTGATCTGTCTACACAATGTCAAAAAACGCCCAATCACTTTCTTCTCAGCAGAAACGAACCGAAAATCAGTCACATATAATAAAATACAATTAAATGTTAAACTTTTGATCACAACACTGGGAATAATTTCCGTACCTGAAATTTTCGACTGATACTACAGTCTTTATCAGCAGGATGACCCGGACGAAGCATCCGTGACCTTGCGGACACGTGATCCCAACACATATAATAATAATTTTTATTGTTATATTAATACTTGGTTCTTATGTAGCGCACACATCCAAGTGGCTTTAACTTGACCTTATAGATCGAGGCACTATGCAACCTTTTCATCCCTGTTCATCGGGCATACTTAGACCACTCCTCAAACTTTCGCAACACCCTCAACGACGTATTGCGGGAACTATGCCCCATTTTTTGATGATTTGTTTGATTGCAGTGTCTGAAAATTGTGCCAAACTGATGTGCATCATTTTCACCGACAATAACGAATAATAAAACAATGTATAGAGTTTCTTTGTACCTGCAACAGTGTAAACCAACACTTATAATGAATTCAGGTTACTAATCATTTGCCCATCATTTTGTTTCACTTCTTATAAGAAAAACAGGTTCTCCCTTTATACACCTGGGTGAAGAGAAGCAATTATGGTTAAGTGTCTCGCTAATAATGACATAAGTGACAAGACCGGGAATCGATGCATTAGTCCACTCGGCCACGACACGCCAGATGGTAAATGCGACTCTGTTTTTTCTAAAACATTCAATTAACCAATCAACCCAATCAATCATAGAGCGTTTAATTCATGTGGGCAATTACACTTACATTTTAAACAAATATTTGGACGCACATGAGTGTATTGTCGCAGAGTATACTAACTACCTTGCGAATTCTGGGCCATTCCGTTTCATTTGGAAAAAGCCGGATTTCATCCCGGAATCTGTGTCAAAATAATTCAGCAATGGGTCAAACTGACGCAGAATCCAATCTTAAATTCCCAATTTCTGGGTCAGCCTGACCCGTAAATTGGGTTCAGAATCCCCTGAACTCGGAATCCGGGTCAAATCTGACCCGGGAGATTTTAGAATGTTGGAGCTCCTCTTTAAAGCAGGTAAATCTTATTTAATTTTTTATGGTGTTTTTGTTGTTTACAATCAATCACCATCATTGTTTTGTTTTTAAGTGGACAGAATGTGCTCCACACGTTGATTACATTAGCATAATCTTAAAAGTGTAATGACCTGTGGGACTCAAATTCCCTGACATCCCAGACAAGACCATTCCACTATCTAAGAGGGGGGGGGGGTGTCATTTATATATAAACAATCATTGTAAATGCACAGAAAACATGTTTAATGTATGTTGGATTGTGTGAAACAGTCAGTACCACCTACCCAACATTTGCGTATACTCAGGGGATGTAACACATTTCAGGGTTAAGGAAATATACCAATATGTCAAAAAAAAAAAACATATTGTGATTTACCCAGATGCATTGCTAATCTATTTCAGTAACACATTTTTTTTATGAAAGGATGGTTCACCATCGATTTCTAATATTCATCCCTGTGCCCCAGTTTGTTAAGAAACATATCACCCCCTTGAATGAAGCCGTTTGAAATTTGATACGACCCTGAGGTCTTTAAGATCATCAATGACATCAATCATGTCCAGACTTCCCAACTTCTTTCAATGTTCCTTCACTCCTTCTAAAAAAAAAGAGGCCACGTCAACAACAAAAACCCTTCATCAAGCATTGCAGAATTCAAGTTCTGAAATTATAGCTTCACAAAAAAAGTGGGTTGACTATTTTTGAACTACTTGTATAACGGTATTATTGAGCTCAATATAAAGCATTTCCCAGGAACCCGGAACTCGGGTCCTAGGCCTTGGGGGGTGGGTGGGGGGGGGGGGGGCTGAGCAATTTCCTTGGTCAGGTTGAGCCAGAAAGTGGTTAAGATAAGGGATTCTATCTTGGATTCTGCAACAGTTCGACCCATTTATGTGTCATCATGACAAAAATTCCGGGTCACATTGATCTAGAAATGGGTGGGACCCGCTGCGACCCTTATTCGGGTCGATTCTGATCTGGGAGGTTTTAGAGTGAAGTTCTGGAGAAACCTGCGTTGCTCTTCGATTTTTAGATAATGATGCAATTTTCGTCGGCCACAGTTCACGGAGCTGGTAAAGTAATTCAGCACAAATCAATTAATTATACCCAGAATAATGTTGCGTTTACTACATGCGTCCTTCCATCGATATGGGTTTTTGTCCTTGACGTTATGAAGTCTTTGTTTGTCCCGGGGAAGGTTCAAGAAAATTGCTTCACTTTCTTTTCCTAGTCATGTTGTAAACGCTTCCATATTGTAGTCCTACCTATAGTAAAACGCTTACTTGATATTGATACCAGTTCATACATCTAGATATACCACACATTGTTATCGGTGGGAAAACACATCACGTGTCATCCTGTACTTTGCCTAATGTCTAATGCTGCGAAGCTCCTAAATTTAACATTGGAGTCCAATGTGGATGATTATTGGACGCTCCACAGTGTCGTTTCAAAAATGATCGTCACCCAACCGTTTGTCTATACATGGAGTCGTCCACGTTGATTAGAAGGGGTGTTTAGATTTGTGTTTTTTTCAGCGCGTGGTGGACTAGCTTCAGTGTCTATAGAGGTTTTTTCAGCTGACGTCACTGGCCCCGACTACCGCAACGGCAGCCATCTTGCCGGTCATGGTTACGGTCATGAACGGTGATCTTGCCTCTGGTCATTGACCGGCAATATGGCGTCTCAAACACACAGTCACGTGATAACATCACGTGACTGTAAAACCTCTTTTGTGTGATTATATTGAACAGTTTTCAAATGACTAGAATGTAAGTGCATGGAGGAATCTTCCGTCATGGTAGGTGTGAGTGTAAAAAAAAAACCACTATTGAATGAAGCCGTTTGGAATGTGATATGACCCTTGGGTCTTCAAGATCAATCACATCAATCATGTCAAGACTTCCACCTTCTTTCAATTTTTCCTTGACTCCTTCAAAAAGAGGCCAGCATTGCCAGAGTTCAAGTTCTGCAATTATAGCTTCACACAAAGTGGGTTGACTATTTTGGAACTATCCTGTATAACGACATTATGGAGCTCAATATGAAGCTTTTCACCGGGATCTCGGGTCCCAGGGGGGCCTGGCCAATTTTCTTGGTCAGGCTGAGCCAGAAACTGACTGGTTAACATATGGGATTCGTGTTGGTGTTGGAACTCTGCATAATGTACACCGCTCCAAAGTCGATAACAGAACCGGAGCTGCAGACCTGTGGAACCGGAGCCACGGTTTTGGGTTCTTTTAGGGTTATCACGGCAAACAACCGTGGGCCTTGATGTTGACATTTACGATCGGCTATGTCACATTGCAGAGTTGTGCATGAGTATTACAGTAGTTGTTAACATTTATTTTGAAAAAAAGGAGGGAAAACAAATCGTAATTAAAAAGTTGCGGCTTTTTTTTGCCGGTCGGGTGAGAACGCTCAGCAGTTTTTCGTTTATACATGGCCTGACTTAGTTTAAACCTATCGACCTTCTCCTTGCAGCAGTGTGCTTTCATGACGGTTTAAGACGGATAGCAGTATGGCCTCGGTGACTAATTCACAATAGGAAAGGCGCTCTCGGTAAACTGACGTGGGCAAGACGCTACAGACTGGCTGAAGGTAATGTAAACCTTAAAGGAACATTACAGAATTGGTTTTTGCTAACAAAACAGTTGCTGGCAGTGTAAGCACTTTACGTAATCCACCATATACATACACTGACAAACCTGTAGAAGTTGGAGATCGATCGGCCATCTGGGTCACGAGAAAATAGTGAAAAACCGATTACACATTTGCATGAAATCATATAAATTCAACACATGAATAAAACGCTCACTGAGCGATAAACTCCAATCGGAAAATTAGTTTATTCATTTCTCATCAAATATGTCATTTCAGACAGAAATATTTCAAGGGATGTTTTCTACTATCATCATCATTAGACCGTGTAAGTTTGATGTAAATCTGTGATCAAAAAGTATATTTTACAATGTTTTGTCTTACCAATTCTGTAATGTTCCTTTAACATACGGGATTCTAGCTCGGATTCTGCATCAAGTTGACCCATTTATGTGTCATTCTGAAACACCTTCCTGGTCACATTGTCGCACAATAATCTGTCTTTCTTTCATTATAAGCCTTGTTTACGTATCACTGTATAGTGTAAATCAACCTATCGGTTGCCATACCTACACTTGTTCACGTTTTTATTTAGTTTGAAATAAACCAATAATAATATTACACCTCTCTCGATGGTCATCGTGAAAAAAAATTCGCTCTGCAAACCATTTGTTTTTATTCAATACCGTCAAATTTATGACATGATTCCTGAAAAACGAGATGAATAGAACGACTGCACTTTTTTGCACGATCCAAGCCCCTTTCATTACATCTTACCACACAGACAGGTAAAGAGAGCTTCATCTCACAGGGAAGCGTTCTGTACCATTTGCACCCAAATATAGAGTCTATAAAACCATGGCGAAGAAATGACCCAAAAACACAGCATAATACGATTTCCAGGCCCCTCCTGCAGCGTATAAACGGGTTAAGGTACTCTTGTTGAAAGCTCACATATCTCCAATTGAATCTATGAAATGCACTTTCCACATGCTACGCAGCAGCAAATTTCATAGTTGTCCATTACGTGCGGAGCCGAATGAGAAATTCCCGATGCTTTTAACCGTCTAATTCCGACCGCGGAGCGCACTAAACATTTTGGTCTTAGCCAACTGAGGTATCCGTGCAAATGGATTATCGCCACAGAGTACATTACAGGAACAATCCATTATATACTTCACACCTTTCAAAAGTGTTCGAGCAAATCTTATTTATTAACTTAAAGAATTTGTGTGACTTCTGTTTCTCTTTTTTATTTGTCTAATTTTCATTTTTTTTTTCTTTCGTAAGTTGGCATTCACCTAGCCTAGAAAGAGAATGCATAGCATTATTTCATTAAGTATTGTACACCTACAAAAGGGGTTTAGTCCAATTTCACTTCCTTAAAAAAACCCAAGTTAATGCGTTTTATTTATTATCTGTTTTTTTTTTTTTTTTTTGGGGGGGGGGGTAAGTGGGTTATGTTTAAGTTCAGAGAAAGCAGATACAAAAAAAATATTTCTATTAACCTATTTCACAACTTTCAAACATTGTTACTTTTTGTCACCTCATATAACATTACGTTTATGAATTCGTGTGATTTCTGTAAGTAACTTTATGGTAACTAAGGCAACTGCCAAATTAAAGTCAACAAGCATATTCCAATTAATTATTTTACAAATTTCAAAAAGCTTACAATTATATACTACAAATATTGTACGTGTATTTTTAAATAATCGTTTATTTATTTTCATATTCACTTAATTTCTTTCCTTCTGTTTTGTGGTTGATGCTGATAATTGTATTGTTGCTGACCTTAGTATTCAAAGCACTTCCAAATAGCTTAAACATTACCAACTTGCTGGTAGTGTACTGTCTTTGAATCAAAATAAGGTAAATATTCACAAGGGCGACAAACTGATGTAATCACTAGTTTACTAGTTTACTCTCTTTGAATCAAGATGAGGTAACTATTCACAATGGCGACAAACTGATGTAATCACTAGTTTACTAGTTTACTATCTTTGAATCAAGATGAGGTAAATATTCACAAGGGCGACAAACTGATGTAATCACTAGTTTACTAGTTTACTCTCTTTGAATCAAGATGAGGTAACTATTCACAATGGCGACAAACTGATGTAATCACTAGTTTACTAGTTTACTATCTTTGAATCAAGATGAGGTAAATATTCACAAGGGCGACAAACTGATGTAATCACTAGTTTACTAGTTTACTCTCTTTGAATCAAGATGAGGTAACTATTCACAATGGCGACAAACTGATGTAATCACTAGTTTACTAGTTTACTATCTTTGAATCAAGATGAGGTAAATATTCACAAGGGCGACAAACTGATGTAATCACTAGTTTACTAGTTTACTCTCTTTGAATCAAGATGACGTAAATATTCACAAGGGCGACAAACTGATGTAATCACTAGTTTACTAGTTTACTCTATTTGAATCAAGATGAGGTAAATATTCACAATGGCGACAAACTGATGTAATCACTAGTTTACTAGTTTACTCTCTTTGAATCAAGATGAGGTAATATTCACAATGGCGACAAACTGATGTAATCACTAGTTTACTAGTTTACTCTCTTTGAATCAAGATGAGGTAAATATTCACAATGGCGACAAACTGATGTAATCACTAGTTTACTAGTTTACTCTCTTTGAATCAAGATGAGGTAAATATTCACAATGGCGACAAACTGATGTAATCACTAGTTTACTAGTTTACTCTCTTTGAATCAAGATGAGGTAAATATTCACAATGGCGACAAACTGATGTAATCACTAGTTTACTAGTTTACTCTCTTTGAATCAAGATGAGGTAAATATTCACAATGGCGACAAACTGATGTAATCACTAGTTTACTAGTTTACTCTCTTTGAATCAAGATGAGGTAAATGTTTGTAATGTTGACAAAACTCTTCAACCGAAAGTTTTTCCCTCTTTGACTAAAGAGAAGGTACATGAATTGTAATACTAACCAAACTGCTGCAACCGATAGTTCACTCTCTTTGAATCAAGATAAGGTACGTCTTCCAAATGCTAACAAAACAGCTGCAACTGATAGTTTACTCTATACTTGCGAACGACCTTTGTCTTTAGTCACCACGAAACTGAAAGCAGTGCCCCATACAATAAAAAAACTAAACTCTGAGCACTAAGAAGGAAATACAATAACAAAAAAATGATTAGATTTGCGGTAAGACGTCGGCAGAAAATTAACTACAAAGCAAGATCTTGCTTCCGGCACCAGGCGACTTATTTATCCCAACGAGAACAGATGAATGTAGAAGGCAAATTGTCAGGTAACACTCTTCATCAGAATATTTTCAAAGGATGGCCGGTGTCTATAATTTCGAAACGTATTGCTTCGTGTTCCTGTCAGTTGTTGGAGGCAATTGGAACAGGACGAATTGCTTTTTCCAAAAGTTCTCGCTGCGACAGTGTAATGAACCCATGTGTGTGTGTTCCAGTAGGCTTGTGACCCTAAAAGTACAGTTAAGAAAACAAATTCACGATCAATCTAATTGTCCTAACCCCAACAAGTGCAACACCTTCGTTGGATATCAGATTATAAATCAAAGAGCATGAAGCAGTTGGTTTGATGTTCTGAAAGACTCGACTAATCCTCACAGTGTGCCGATTCTCCCGATTCCTAAAGTACCTTTTTACACGAGAGTTAAATCTCATTAAGCTGCTTACAGGTTACTCAATCTTTACACCGGCGCAAGATATTTTTCTCTTTTTTTTTTGACCAAACGTCGAGAAGACACGACGCGGCTTCAGGACAACATTTTTGCTGCACTGCCCAAACTCAAACTTTTGAAAAAGAAGAAGAAAAAACTTAATAGCAAAGCCCTTGATACTATTATTGCCAGCCGTGTTCAAAAGGCCTTACGCATTCCTGAAACCATCTCAACTCCTTTGGAGTCAACCTCGTCCCCATGGTTTACTTTATTTCCAACCATGTTTACAATAGTAAACCCTGGGAGGGAAACTCCTTACTTTGACCCTGATTGGACAACGACTTTACAATATTAGCATAAGTTCCATATTCATAGTGTCTAGAAGAATTACACCGTACAGTTATTAAATCTTGTACCGGACCACGAGACTATGACGAAGATGTGAATTTCGAATGCAGCCAGACTTTTCTAATTTGCATACGTATCCAAAAATTGTGGATATGCAAATAATCCAATACCAGGGTGAGAGAGCGGTCAACCTCGTACTGCTCGACACACCCTGGGGACGAGGTTGCTTTGGGGTATGCAGCACCGGCAGCCAAACGGGCGCGCAGTTCGCCAGTCATTCACATCAAAAATCTCCCACCTCACAGGTACCCATCCAGAAGCAATTATGGTTAAGTGTCTTGCCCCAAAACAAAAACTGTCACGACCAGGATTCGAACCCACTCGCTGACGATTCAACCATCAGTGCTTAAAGTTGATGCTCTAGACCGTTTACCAACTACACGCTGTGAAGCTAAATAAAGCTGACTCCTTCAATCACACAGAGCTGTCAATCTGTTTTCAATCTCCAAACTTATTGTAATGAGTAGATTTCTTATTCTTACAAACGTGGAACTTTCCGGCAATGTGAGCGCTTTGGAGATAATCTTAGGACAATAGTAAAGTAATGGGATTTGAGGTACTAAAGCGAAAGTAGAAATCCCGGCCAAATTTCCTGAACATCAAAATCTACTTCGCGGCAGTAGAACAAAAATAGCAAGACAAGTTCTCAAAGAGCAAATCTACACAGCAAAGTAGATACGTGCACATGGTGTTACCGCAAACTAAAGTTACATTAGTAGTGTACTGTTTCAACTTTACGACAAATTAAACTTTTTACGCTTTTACCAGACTTAGCATTTTTTATATTTCGAAACTTTTCCTGACTTTTTGGGTGTTTTGTTAAATGAATTGATTGCGTCGCATCTATTGCTTGTATTGTTAGGTAACACATTAGTGTGTTTTTGTTTGTTTGTTGTTTTATTGTCTAGATGTTATGTTGTTGTATGATTGTTTTGTGGGGGTGCTTGTGTTATCAATCAGGATAATTGTTTTGTTTTCATGTTTTTAGTAAATATATTTCGGTTTTTTCATGACCAGGGGCTTGTGGAAGACTCATCTTTTCAATTACAGTTTTTGTTAAACCTTTGTACTTTCCTGATCCCTTTTTGTTAAAATCCTCGGTTTCAATGCGTACACAATGTTCACTCATTCTATTGTTGACATCTCTGCGGGGACATCTTTTGTTCCTTCTTGCGTCTCTGTCCTCCTACGCTGTACACACAATTACTTGGAGCACCCCGGTCATTAGAAATCCCTTATGGGCACCTCATAATTTCCCTTTTCTACTTTGTCCTCGGTCTCCATAAGGTAGCGACTATTAAAGGAACATAACAGAATTGGTTTTGCTAACAAAACAGTTGCTGGCAGTGTAAGTACTTTATGTAATCCACCATATACATCAACTGACAAACCTGTAGAAGTTTGAGATCGATCGGCCATCTGGGTCACGAGAAAATAGTGAAAAACCGATTACACATTTTGCATGAAATCATATAGAATCAACAAATGAATAAAACGCTCACTGAGCAATAAACTCCAATCGGAAAATTAGTTTATTCATTTTACATCAAATATGGCATTTCAGACAGAAATATTTCAAGGGATGTTTTCTATTATTATCATCATTAGACCGTGTAAGTTTTATGTAAATCTGTGATCAAAAAGTAAAATTTACAAGTTTTTTTTCTTACCAATTCTGTAATGTTCCTTTAACTAGCTTCCAGGATAAAACAATCTTTCTTGTCGTGATCGCCATGAAACGGCACCCAAGTCCCCCCTAGGTCGTCCACCACGCCTCATTGTGCTTCCTGATGGGCGACTCGGCGAATGTAAAATGTGACACTTCCTTTTGGAATTCATTCAACGTCCAAGTGCAATGTACTTGGACTTTGAAATGGTGAATTAGTATATTTTACAAGTTTTTTTCTTACCAATTCTGTAATGTTCCTCTAAAACACAGTTTTTGTTTTATCAATACTTGGGTATAAACTAATTTGCAGGACTAATTCTCGTCCCTATTTAAACCGTATGGGTAAAGAAATTGTCTCCAACAGCATCGTGTTAATAGGCGATTCCTGAAGAAGTACAGTATTTGATGACCCTGGTATTAACTCGTGAAAGCCTCAGTGGTCACCGTAAGTGGATTTTGTCGTCTTATATATTTCAAGATCTCCAGCAAATTCCCCTCCCTGTGGGGTATGTACGGTTAATATTGCAAACTGTGTATCACTCTATCACAGTCAATACGTTTCAGCATGCTTCATTTGTACTGAACATGTAGCTATTCACTGCGAGTAATGCCTGCCTCGATTAGAGTCAAATTATGGAAGTTTGTACCCGAGGCACAATTACAACACGGTGGGGGAAAAAAAATATCATATATCAAGCTATAGATATGAGTTCATATTAAAAGAGTGCAAATTAACGTCACACAAAAGGCCTTTTTTATTCCGTTTCATGACTTGCCAGATAATATCTAAGAAACAGAGTATTGATGTATTATTTTTTGATTGTGTGCGATGAAGAAAAGGGTGGAGAAATGTGCACTATTCTAAACGATAGAGGGACACAATACTATATTAAAAAAAAACCTGCATACCGTGTATTCGTGTTCTGAGTGGTCGGGTTTTTTTCATTATTGCTTTGGGTCCCCTTCTCCATTGCGTGTCGTCACTTTGGGATCTTGAAAGGAATCCGAAAATTAAAAAATTGGAATTGATCACCCTGGGTCTTGACCTGGGCACAGACCCAGCATTCACTCGGAATAGAGAAAGGGGGAAAAAAGGGACGAATAATTTTGTTTTTGGGGAGATGGGAAGTATGCAATAGTCCCTAATGTACAAAGCTTCGTAAAATTGCAATGACAAACTAAAAGAAAGTCATGTTTAGCGTCCCCGCCCGCTTCGTTATAAGAGGGACGCCTCTGTTTTTGTTTTGTTTGTTTTTTTGTTAAGGATACATTTTAACGATCGTATTTTTAGACTTTAACACACAAACAAAAATTGGCAACCATCTTGAAAAATAGCCCGGCCGGTGGTCTTGAAAACATGTGTCGGGCGGCCAACTGAAAAAAGAAAGAAAAAAAAGCCCTTTTTCAAAAAGGCAGGACGCTAAACATGTTTTTGTTTTGGCCTTCTATAGGTTTTTCCCGGTCATTTTCGGCAACCAAGCGACCAATTTCAACATTGCGTTTTTCTAATTTGCGTGAAACTGAAAGCTCCTCCAAACAGTCATTCAACTCCACTTAAATGTTTAAGCAATTGTACTTTTGCATTATACGATTACGAAAAAAAAGAAAAAAAAAGATAAAATGTTCAATTTAAGAACCCACTTGAACAGCTTCCCAATTCACAGCAGCTTTTATTCGCGGAATTCTCTAGTTGCGCCCACACTGCTAAATTGAATGCAGATTTCGCGTGGATAAAAAAGGGCCTCATAAGTTGAATTGATTTTAATGCTAGATAGATTCTCATACAGAAAGTGAAATTGACTGACAGTTTCAAGGTAAAATCGCTTTAAAGGCAAGATATACATTTGAGAACTGTCCAAGACTAGTATCTTCACTTGGTGTATCCCAACATATGCATAAAATAACAAACCTGTGAAAAATGTTGGCTCAATTGGTCATCAAAGTTGCAGGGAAATAATGAAATAAAAAACACCCTTGTTGAATAGAATTGTGTGCTTTTCAAATGCCTGAGAAAGGCTTCATGCCTGAAGTCTTTCTCAGATTCAAATATATTATTGAGAAATTACCTCTTTCTCAAAAACTACATTACTTCAGAGGGAGTCGTTTCTCACAATGTTTTACACTATCAGCAGCTCTCAGGTGCTCCTTACCAAGTAACTTATTATGGTCATGAATTTCTTGAAAAATTATCAAAAGTATCCACTGCCTTTAAATACGACCATGAAAATAAAAAGGGCTGCCTTTCCGCTGAAACTGACGGGCAAACCTATGCTGTGCCAACAGGCAAACCTTTTTAATTTTTACTTATTGATGTTTATAAAAAAACTGGTGATCAATATCAATAGTTGAAAAAATAAATAAAGTATGAACAACAATACCATAGATATTGTATTACGGTGAAGAGTGTTTTAACATACGCGTGGAGGAAATGTTACGGGTAATAACGCAATAAATCCATACCGATACTCAATGCGAAATATATTATTACGTGGGCGCACGCACAACCTTTCAGAGTCGCATGCAATTTGACCCCTTCTTGAAACGGAGCTCGAGTACGTGACAGAGATTGAAAAATGTACAGAAAAGTTGTTCAAATTGTCCAACATTATTACGCCTTTCAACAAAAGAAAAGGGTGTTTATGAATGAAAAGAAAAGAGTAGTGACCTGGTCTTAAACAGCCGTTTGAAACCCCCGCACGGCCACAACCCGGGGGAGTTTAGGAACCGGATCTGGTTAAACTTAAACCGGAACCTCTAGAGTGTGTGATATGGCTTATGCGTAAATCAATAATGGATTCATATTCCGTAATATTATGTGTATGGAAGAGTCTACATCCCAAATGGTAAATGATTGATAATTCGATTTCTGTGATCTGTATATCCGATTGGGACTTAAGGGCGTAGGCTTATTTGAGATTTAAGCACTTTCCCGTTTAAAGGGATGTGATGATCATCGCCTGGTTTTTGTCAACGCAATGATGAATTAAAAACAACATTTTCAGAAAAGATAAACTGAAAGTCACCAGTGAAACTACAGTTGAATACAGTGTCTAGTTCTTGAGAAAACAGCAAAAAAATGTCATGTTTTTTTTTCAATCGAGAGCTTTGATTCCATCCACATTGATTAGCGAGGTGACAGCGGGTACCACTTACATATTATCCGGCTTATTTAGGGCAGCATTCAAAGAGACACTAGGGAAATTACCAAAAGTCACTTGCAGGCTATCTTTGGAAATTAATTTTGTTTTGTTTGACATAGTTTTCTTGATTTTTAATCAACGGGGGCACTTCTGATTAATATATTTTCGCATGATGCTGATTTACCATTACATCTTTATAACATAAATTTATTTTGAGAACTAAAACTACTTTTATTTAATTTTTACCCTAACACCGATGTATGTAACGCACTGTATACTCACACTATGAAAATCTCTGCTGCGAAACCACCGTGAAATCTCAGTGAAGTGCAGGATTTGGCTGAAATTCAAGGAATTATTTCTCTTTCACCATGCTTTAAAATTTCCTTTAATCCCCTTGAAAAAAAGAGTCTCCAGACCATTTGCTGGCCTCCGTAAATTTCACCATGATTTCAGGGAATGCTCTCCATCCAAGCCTAGAGCTCTTCAATTGGTGAATAATGTTTTCAGCAGTACAGCTCGGTAAAAACAACTCGAAATACTTAGGCTCTGGCTAGTTAGAAAAGAACTTTGTGAAAACAAGGTGAAAAGGGGGAATTGACGATTTCAAGGAGAAAAGTTGATTTTCGCTCCATTTACAAGGCAAAGATTTTCATAGTCAGTATACTGTCCCGAGTCCTGTAACAAAAAGAATACACATCCATCTTACTCGGGTGAGATTCGTACCCAAGACCTTTGCCATCCTAGAGCAGATGTCTCACCAATTGGACCTCAGAGATTGCCTCGTATAGCTATATTCTCGGTGGTCTAGTGGGTGAGGCATCTGTTATAGAATGGCAAAGGTCGTGGGTTTGAATCCCACACGAGTATCGCGACATGCCTGTAGGTTTTGTTCACATGACTCGGGAAAGTATAGAGTATAGAGGTTTTTCAGCTGACGTCACTGGCCCAGACTACCGCAACGGCAGCCATCTTGCCGGTCATGGTAACGGTAATGAACTGTGATCCTGCCTCTGGTCATTGACCGGCAATACGGCGTCTCAAACACACAGTCACGTGATAACATCACGTGACTGTAAAACCTCTCTAGACCATGTTTACCTTTGATAACAGAGTGGTGACCTTGTACATTCTAATGCGTTTCCTGCCGGGCAAGATACTACACAGGCCATAATGGGAAAATTTACATTTTGTGTCATAATTTTCACATAAATTCAAGGCTTACAAAAGCAACAGCTGTACAGCTTTTGAGATGTCCCCCTTTCTTCATAACAAAAGTTGAGAAAAATCAGACGGTGCAATCTCCATAAAAACATAAGATTTGTTGTATTCTTCCATTGAGCTGTGTACAAGCTGTGCCTGTATGAAGTCCAGGCTCTGTGGCTCTTTTGTAAACATGTGACGTCACAGGTCACATGGTCTATACCGTGCCTAATACATAGGTGTCAGGGTAACAACCAAATAACATTATTTACCCCCGATTCAAATTTACAATTTATTTCCTGCGCTGCTAAATATAGAGGGATCAATAACAGCCTTTTGCCTTTCAATGTTGAAATTGAGTTTCGCAGATGATTTAATTACGACTTTGCTTTCAATAAACAAAACGATGTGCAATTTGAAGATGTGTT
The DNA here is from genome assembly GCA_032158295.1 of Pycnopodia helianthoides. NCBI lineage: Eukaryota > Metazoa > Echinodermata > Asteroidea > Forcipulatida > Asteriidae > Pycnopodia > Pycnopodia helianthoides. Next base: position 16,840,705 of record CM063257.1, on the reverse strand, counting down.
ATAGGAGCCTAGGCTCTTGTCTATTTGCCCGAAGCCCTAGTATCTCCACAATCAACAGAGTTTGCTTTAAAGATATATTGTCAAGTAATAAACCACAAGGGGAAACTGACCACATAAATTTCAAATAATTTGTGAAAATCTACTCCGCGGTAGTAGAACAAATAGCTAGACAAGTTCTCGAAAGAACAAAATCTACACAGCAAAGTAGATAATTATACACCAGGTGTTCCTGCAAACCGAATATACGTTGATACCTCACTATGCAATGCCTCAAAAACCATATAAATAATTTGTGGTTGAACACAGACAAAATTGACGGGCAGAGTTTGAACCAACGACCTCTGGATTAACGTGCCGGCGCTCTATAGCTCCATGTTGCAGTGGCAGTCTCCCTATTTTGTCATATATATTTGTTAAAGGAACATTACAGAATTGGTTTTTGCTGACAAAGCAGTTGCTGGCAGTGTAATCACTTTATGCAATCCACCATATACATAAACTGACAAACCTGTAGAAGTTTGAGATCGATCGGCCATCTGGGTCACGAGAAAGTAGTGAAAAACCGATTACACATTTGCATGAAATCATATTAGGTTCAACAAATGAATAAAACGCGCACTGAGCGATATACTCCAATCGGAAAATTAGTTTATTCATTTCTCATCAAATATGACATTTCAGACAGAAATATTTCAAGGGATGTTTTCTACTATCATCATCATTAGACCGTGTAAGTTTTATGTAAATCTGTGATCAAAAGTATATTTTACAAATACCAATTCTGTAATGTTCCTTTAAAGAACCACCTTGAAATATCCACGAACGAATAACAAACCTCGAAATATCTGCAAGCATGCATCTTACCTTCCTGTTAAAGGTAAATCCTTTTACGTCTTGATCTTCTTACTTGTTTATTTATTAGAACGTTTACTGAATGATTTTTTGGCCATCTTGTAACATTTTTATGTTTACAACATGCCCGATAGGTTGCAAATGGAGCCTGCATCCCCTAAAGTATTTATACAATACAGTATAAAATGACTCCGAGGTCCAAAGGAATCCCAGATTTATACATAGGCCTACATTGTGTATGCCTCTGACGTAGGTCCGGTTTGGATCGAAAGCTAAGACCATCTCCCCTACTAGTGTTATGTGTATATATATTTATATATAATATATTTATATAATTATATATATATATATATATATATATATATATATATATATATATATATATATATATATATATATATATATATAATTATATATATATTATATAATAAATATAAATTACATAAATATAATATACATATAATACATAATACATAAATCATCATTAATATTATTAAAGGCAGTGGACACTATTGGTAATTACTCAAAATAATTATCAGCATAAAACCTTACTTGGTAACGAGTAATGGGCAGAGGTTGATAGTATAAAACATTGTGAAAAACGGCTCCCTCTGAAGTAACGTAGTTTTTGAGAAAGAAGTAATTTTCCACGAATTTGATTTCGAGACCTCAGAATTAATTTTGAGGGTCTCGAAATCAACCATCTGAAAGCACACAACTTCGTGTGACAAGGGTGTTTTTTCTTTCATAGTTTTCTCGCAACTTCGACGACCAATTGAGCTCAAATTGTCATAGGTTTGTTATTCTATGTACATGTTGAGATACACCAAGTGAGAAGACTGGTATTTGACAATTACCAATAGTGTCCAGTGTCTTTAAATAAACAAATAAATAAATAATTAAAGAAGGAAACAAATGAATTACGAAATAATTATAACAATTTGTGGTTCAAACGAAAACATACGATTCTGCCTATTAGAGATGTTTTGCATAAAAAAAATGGCATGATCTTGATTTGAAATTGTCCTCTGTGTGAAACTGTACGAGAATCCCACCCAACACCTGTTCATATTGCATCAGTACCTTCAATGCCTGGGTCTTTGTAGAATACCTTACAATAATTTACACTGGTGACAAATTTGTTTTCATCAGGAATTCTGGGATATGACCATAATCCGGTCCAAGGTGTTTGAATAGTCAAAATGCTTCGTCAGATTTGGAACACCAGGTGCACAAATGTTTTTCAAAGCTACAAACATCCCCAGATATTGATAATAATGTGCAGTTCAAACGTACTCTTAGGCATTTTTTATCACTTTAGAATAAGGAAAGATTGAAGAGTGATAAGTTCTTATCTCTTTATGCTAAAAATAACACTCTGTGCTCTGTTAAAGGTATTGTTCACTTTTGATAACAGCTCAAAATCAGTGTCCATTTTTGTGTGATTCAACATATCATGAACAAACAAACCTGTGAAAGTTTAAGCTCAATTGGTCATCGAGGTCACGAAAAAAAGTGCAAAGAGACCTATGTGTTTTCTGTTTTTTTTTCAAACACGCGTGATAACAACTATTGTTTTACTCATTTCTCAGAAACGATAGCATTTTTAGGCAGAAACATTTTAAGGAACCCCCTTCTACGATTACTTACTTTAAATCATGTAACTTAGGTGTGAATCTGTGAACATTTGTGTTTTTCGTTCTTACCAATAGTGTACAGGGCCTTTAACTCAACTCTAATTCAGCTTTTTTGTTCCATTTACCCATTATTTATTCTCTATTTGTGTAATTTGAGTGCTTTTATCATCCCAATTTTAAGACTTCTCTCTATTTGTATTAATTGCTTTATTCCATTAGTTTGAAAAAAAGGATCGGTGGCTTTGTAAGTGGTGGATAGGTTGGTTTTGGATTTAAAAATAAACGAGGTCGTATAATTCCACTTAAAGGGAAGGTATAGGATTGGTAATCACTTTAAAAATGTAGGGCAATAAAAACTTACTTGGTTAGAAGTACATCAGCTTTCGATAATATAAAGCACTTTGAGAAATATTTGAATTCAAAATAATGTGGATATGGAACAAGATGTAAGTTCTATCGTCAATCTGAGAAACTCAGAAACGTTTCTCAGATCGTGATGTGTATTCCTATAAGGGATTATTCTTCCTGCGTGGACATTACCGCTCCAGATTGTTTGAACTATCTCAAAAACGCTTCCACCTTTTGAAATGATATTTTCACTGGTCAGTTTTATTGTAATATCTACATTTATATAGGATTAAAACAATCAAACGGTCCCAAAAACCAAAGGTATACTTTGCCTTTAAAGGAACATTACAGAATTGGTTTTTGCTAAAAAAAAAAAAAAAAAAAAAAAAAAAAACAGTTGCTGGAAGTGTAAGCACTTTATGTAATCCACCGTATACATAAACTGACAAACCTGTACAAGTTTGAGATCGATCGGCCATCTGGGTCACGAGAAAATAGTGAAAAACCGATTACACTTTGCATGAAATCATATGGGTTCAACAAATGAATAAAACGCTCACTGAGCGATAAACTCAAATCGGAAAATTAGTTTATTCATTTCTCATCAAATATGGCATTCCAGACAGAAATATTTCAAGGGATGTTTTCTACTATCATCATCATTAGACCGTGTAAGTTTTATGTAAATCTGTGATCAAAAATATATTTTACAAGGTTTTGTCTTGTAATGTTCCTTTAAAAGAGAGAGAGAGAGAGAGAGAGAGAGAGAGAGAGGAGAAGGAGAGAGAGAGAGAGAGAGGAGAGGAGAGAGAGAGAGAGAGAGAGAGAGAGAGAGAGAGAGAGAGAGAGAGAGAGAGAGAGAGAGAGAGAGAGAGAGAGAGAGAGGAGAGAGAGAGAGAGAGAGAGAGAGAGAGGAGGAGAGGAGAGAGAGAGAGAGAGAGGAGAGAGAGAGAGAGAGAGAGAGAGAGAGAGAGAGAGAGGAGAGAGGAGAGAGAGAGAGAGAGAGAGGAGAAACAGTGAAACAGTATATAAATGAATAAATACAATAACAATTCTCTTTACTTTAACGCACTGTTCCGCTTTCCGTTTTGTCTGGGATTCTGTGCACAAACAAAAAATCCAGTTGTGGTAATAAAACTGTAGAAATGCTTGGAGGTACTCCCACGCATTCACATCGACTTTCAGATGAAAAGATTTCTCTAAAGGATCGATGGTCGTGGTAAATATCAATGATAATAATAAAAAAAAAACTAAAAAAAAAACCACCCACCCCAGAAAAAAAAAATAAAAAAATAATGATTTTCAGATGGAAAGATTTCTCTGAAAGATTAACACTGGTACATTTATAATCAGTCAGATTTTAGAGTGAATAAAGATGAAATAGCCATGAAATATAAACAATGAAAATACTAAGCTTGTCTTTAACACAAACCTAACGTATCATGCACCTGTGAGAATTAAACATACCGCGCCTGGTGAAGACACTAGACAATGTTTGCACTGAGCGAATGAGACGGACAAAATGACAAGAACAGGAGATAACTGCCGGTCACGTCGCGTCTGTGGGCGTTTGCGAAATTACGAGTTTGTCTCGGGCTTTAATCCGGAATCCACTCTGTGTCCGTCAAGATGATCTGCATGTTGCATTCAATTTATACGTGTCGTATTAGGACGCAGAGTTTGTGGGCTCGGGCTCCAACATGGCGCCTACTCTGTCTCCGTTAGATCGATGGACGCATTTGATTAATTCAACCGAGAAAACAACAAAACACTGTTCGATCAACACGATTTTATCCCAGCCTCAATGCCTATGCATTTCACTAAAGGGAACATTGCCTACAAGATTTGCTTTTTAAAATGGATTCTTCTGCAGTGTCACATTTGTTTGGCATCAACTTCTCCAAACCTTCTCTAAATGTTGTGAAACAAGTTCTTTGTAAATGGGTTTTGAGGCATTGCTTGGTGAGGTATCAATATATATTCGGTTTGCGGTAACACCATGTGTATAAATATCTACTTTGCTGTGTAGATTTGTTCTTAAGAGAACTTGTCTTGCTATTTATTCTACTACCGCGGAGTAGATTTTCGGAATTCGGGAGACTTCACAGTTCTGAAAAGAACTGTTCTGCTTATTAACTATTACCTGGGCGGGAGGTAGGAAATCGGCCTGGACTACTACTTTAGCTTTGTGGACCGGGGGGACTTCTCGTAATTAACTGCACTGCCGCGGAGTGAGTTCTTTTGGTCTTAACGTTTCGACTAGCTTGCTCTAGTCATCGTCAGGAGACGATTTTGTAAAGACCTTAGATTTTGATACTGCGGAAATAAATGAACATTGGACTCTATTTGTTGTGTTATAAGGATGTATGTGGCAAACTCAATTTGTAAAAACATATTGCAGAAACACTTTTTTGTTGTCTATCAATTACGGAAGTGAACAATTTAGACGCTTTTCATTTTACTTTTTTGCAAAACACCAGCTCGTAGCTCAAAGCTCAGAGTTGAAGCTTTCTTAAGTGAGGGTTTCATACACTGACAACATCCAGACTAACATTTTAGAGAGAAAAAAATCCCTGGATGATCTGAAATAAGTAATTTCTTGACGGTTTATATTTCTTATATATAAAATTAGTAGGGGAGATAACCATCAGGCATTTGTAGAGCGCCATCATTCTAGTTGCCTATCCCAAGGCGCTGAGCAAAGTGAAGTATTTTCCTGCAAGGTTATATGGAGCTATGTTTTTGAAGTTTGAGACCTATTCCTTTACATAGCACCATGTAATGGTATACAAGGTGCTGTGGCGCAATATGCTGCCAATCAAACCAGGAACACCGGGGCGAACCCCTTCTCTTTTCGATAATTGCAACTGGGTTCTTTTACGCACATTACACAACACACGGGACCAACGGCTTTACGTCCCATCCGTAGGACGCATCAATAATGGTTAAGTGTCTTGCTTAAGGACACAAGTGTCACGACCGGGACTCGAACCCACACTCTGCTGAACAGAAACACCAGAGCTTCAAACGAAAACGTATCCATTTATAGCAAAAGAGAGAAGCAAAGAATAATCCAGACGGTATCCAGAAAAAAAGAGGGACAATTATAGCCAATCAAAGTTATTAGTTTACAAACAGTGGGGAGGCTGAGAACCAATCAGTGTAAAGTAGTGAGGACAAAATGGATATACTCAATACATGTAAGGGTTGAACAATCTGCAGAGCGGGACTTGAACCCGTAACCTCTAGATTAATGTGCCTACCAACTGAACTGAGTTATCTAGCCCTAATGTTGGCGGTCTTCCTATATTGTCTGAATCTTTGTTCGGGGGGGGGGGGGGAGTTAGAAACCATACAACCAGTGTAACTGTCGTACAGCAAGGGATAGCACCCAAATTCACGATACAACCTGGGAAGCGGCAGCAGAGGGATCACCTTCAGGGTATACAATTTTGGGTGTATCCTTTTTAATTGAGTAAAATGCAAATCACTTTAAAAACTCTCTTGTCCTTCTTAAGAACCTTTCTACACGTACTAAGAGTCGCTGTTGCCTGCAGTATTGCAATCCTGAAGAAGAAACAGATCCATGACAAACAAATCATGTTTGCCCAAGATTTAAAGCGTAAAATAAACAAAAGCGCGACACTGCTGTGAGCAATACCTTCATAGGCTAGATTATAAGGTGTACCAATGATAATAACAGGGATGTACAAAATAATTAATTACGCCGAGATTCATTCCAGCGAAGTTGCCACCGCTGGAATCCACGCGACTATTTTATACACACCTCACCAAAGGCCGAGCATCACTAATGTAAAACGGGGACATATACACATAGTGGGGTAGGCACACAAGCATGTGTGTAAAAATCGCTCCAGTGTTTGCCTAGATAAAACCGAGCCTTGGGACAAGACCTCATCATGTTAAAGGGTTCGGTTTTGCGAGACGACGAGTTCCGGCCTTCTGAATCTAGTTTCCAAAGAAACACTTTTACGAAGAGACTGTGCAACAACAACGGCCCGTGGATGAAATGTATTGTTGCAAATCCAACCATTGTTGTGTCATTGGATTTGAAGGAAATGTTCAATACGTCTGATCTAGATCAAGGAACAGTTGTAAAACACATAATATGATGTCAGATTGTTTTCTAGCAGAGTTTTTCTAGGAGTTCAGCCCAATCGTGTAGTTTCCCCAAAAAGCACCTCCATGGGATCGCGCAATCCAGTTTATTTCCCTTAATTTTATTCCTAATATCAAGAAACACTATCATAAAGGGATGGTATATCATTGTTTACTGGAGGATTACATTAATTCTAATTATCAAGTTATCAAGAAACGTATTATAAAGATATGGTACATCATTGGTTACTTGGAGAGTACATTCATTGTAATCCCCTAGTTTTAAAGAAGCATGGTACATCATTGGTTTTGGGAAGAGTACATTCATTCCAATCCTCTAGTTATCAAGAAACATACCATAAAGGGATGGTACATCATTGGTTGTTGGAAGAGTACATTCGTTCCAATCCTCTAGTTATCAAGAAACATATCATAAAGGGATGGTACATCATTGGTTATTGGAAGAGTACATTCATTCCAATCCTCTAGTTATCAAGAAACATATCATAAAGGGATGGTACATCATTGGTTGTTGGAAGAGTACATTCATTCCAATCCTCTAGTTTTCCAGAAACATATCATAAAGGGATGGTACATCATTGGTTATTGGAAGAGTACATTCATTCCAATCCTCTAGTTTTCCAGAAACATATCATAAAGGGATGGTACATCATTGGTTGTTGGAAGAGTACATTCGTTCCAATCCTCTAGTTTTCCAGAAACATATCATAAAGGGATGGTACATCATTGGTTATAGGAAGAGTACATTCATTCCAATCCTCTAGTTTTCCAGAAACATATCATAAAGGGATGGTACATCATTGGTTTTGGGAAGAGTACATTCATTCCAATCCTCTAGTTATCAAGAAACATACCATAAAGGGATGGTACATCATTGGTTGTTGGAAGAGTACATTCGTTCCAATCCTCTAGTTATCAAGAAACATATCATAAAGGGATGGTACATCATTGGTTATTGGAAGAGTACATTCATTCCAATCCTCTAGTTATCAAGAAACATATCATAAAGGGATGGTACATCATTGGTTGTTGGAAGAGTACATTCATTCCAATCCTCTAGTTTTCCAGAAACATATCATAAAGGGATGGTACATCATTGGTTATTGGAAGAGTACATTCATTCCAATCCTCTAGTTATCAAGAAACATATCATAAAGGGATGGTACATCATTGGTTGTTGGAAGAGTACATTCATTCCAATCCTCTAGTTTTCCAGAAACATATCATAAAGGGATGGTACATCATTGGTTATTGGAAGAGTACATTCATTCCAATCCTCTAGTTTTCCAGAAACATATCATAAAGGGATGGTACATCATTGGTTGTTGGAAGAGTACATTCATTCCAATCCTCTAGTTTTCCAGAAACATATCATAAAGGGATGGTACATCATTGGTTATTGGAAGAGTACATTCATTCCAATCCTCTAGTTTTCCAGAAACATATCATAAAGGGATGGTACATCATTGGTTGTTGGAAGAGTACATTCGTTCCAATCCTCTAGTTTTCCAGAAACATATCATAAAGGGATGGTACATCATTGGTTATAGGAAGAGTACATTCATTCCAATCCTCTAGTTTTCCAGAAACATATCATAAAGGGATGGTACATCATTGGTTGTTGGAAGAGTACATTCATTCCAATCCTCTAGTTTTTAAGAAACATATCATAAATGGATGGTACATCATTGGTTATTGGAAGAGTACATTCGTTCCAATCCTCTAGTTTTCAAGAAACATATCATAAAGGGATGGTACATCATTGGTTGTTGGAAGAGTACATTCATTCCAATCCTCTAGTTTTCCAGAAACATATCATAAAGGGATGGTACATCATTGGTTGTTGGAAGAGTACATTCATTCCAATCCTCTAGTTTTCCAGAAACATATCATAAAGGGATGGTACATCATTGGTTGTTGGAAGAGTACATTCATTCCAATCCTCTAGTTTTCCAGAAACATATCATAAAGGGATGGTACATCATTGGTTGTTGGAAGAGTACATTCATTCCAATCCTCTAGTTTTCCAGAAACATATCATAAAGGGATGGTACATCATTGGTTATAGGAAGAGTACATTCATTCCAATCCTCTAGTTTTCCAGAAACATATCATAAAGGGATGGTACATCATTGGTTGTTGGAAGAGTACATTCATTCCAATCCTCTAGTTTTTAAGAAACATATCATAAATGGATGGTACATCATTGGTTATTGGAAGAGTACATTCGTTCCAATCCTCTAGTTTTCAAGAAACATATCATAAAGGGATGGTACATCATTGGTTGTTGGAAGAGTACATTCATTCCAATCCTCTAGTTTTCCAGAAACATATCATAAAGGGATGGTACATCATTGGTTGTTGGAAGAGTACATTCATTCCAATCCTCTAGTTTTCCAGAAACATATCATAAAGGGATGGTACATCATTGGTTATTGGAAGAGTACATTCATTCCAATCCTCTAGTTTTCCAGAAACATATCATAAAGGGATGGTACATCATTGGTTATTGGAAGAGCACATTCATTCCAATCCTCTAGTTATCAAGAAACATATCATAAAGGGATGGTACATCATTGGTTGTTGGAAGAGTACATTCATTCCAATCCTCTAGTTTTCCAGAAACATATCATAAAGGGATGGTACATCATTGGTTGTTGGAAGAGTACATTCATTCCAATCCTCTAGTTTTTAAGAAACATATCATAAATGGATGGTACATCATTGGTTATTGGAAGAGTACATTCGTTCCAATCCTCTAGTTTTCAAGAAACATATCATAAAGGGATGGTACATCATTGGTTGTTGGAAGAGTACATTCATTCCAATCCTCTAGTTTTCCAGAAACATATCATAAAGGGATGGTACATCATTGGTTGTTGGAAGAGTACATTCATTCCAATCCTCTAGTTTTCCAGAAACATATCATAAAGGGATGGTACATCATTGGTTGTTGGAAGAGTACATTCATTCCAATCCTCTAGTTTTCCAGAAACATATCATAAAGGGATGGTACATCATTGGTTGTTGGAAGAGTACATTCATTCCAATCCTCTAGTTTTCCAGAAACATATCATAAAGGGATGGTACATCATTGGTTATAGGAAGAGTACATTCATTCCAATCCTCTAGTTTTCCAGAAACATATCATAAAGGGATGGTACATCATTGGTTGTTGGAAGAGTACATTCATTCCAATCCTCTAGTTTTTAAGAAACATATCATAAATGGATGGTACATCATTGGTTATTGGAAGAGTACATTCGTTCCAATCCTCTAGTTTTCAAGAAACATATCATAAAGGGATGGTACATCATTGGTTGTTGGAAGAGTACATTCATTCCAATCCTCTAGTTTTCCAGAAACATATCATAAAGGGATGGTACATCATTGGTTGTTGGAAGAGTACATTCATTCCAATCCTCTAGTTTTCCAGAAACATATCATAAAGGGATGGTACATCATTGGTTATTGGAAGAGTACATTCATTCCAATCCTCTAGTTTTCCAGAAACATATCATAAAGGGATGGTACATCATTGGTTATTGGAAGAGCACATTCATTCCAATCCTCTAGTTATCAAGAAACATATCATAAAGGGATGGTACATCATTGGTTGTTGGAAGAGTACATTCATTCCAATCCTCTAGTTATCAAGAAACATATCATAAAGGGATGGTACATCATTGGTTATAGGAAGAGTACATTCATTCCAATCCTCTAGTTTTCAAGAAACATATCATAAAGGGATGGTACATCATTGGTTATAGGAAGAGTACATTCATTCCAATCCTCTAGTTTTCCAGAAACATATCATAAAGGGATGGTACATCATTGGTTATTGAAGAGTACATTCATTCCAATCCTCTACTTACGGAGGCAAAATCGTAAAGGGAACCGGATGGTACATCATTGACTTTTTGGAAGAGCAAAATTCTTCTGATATTACGGGGAACAATACATTTGTCAAAATCAAGCAGTTGTCATGAAAGGTTACTAAACACATCCGTAAAAAGCTACTGAATTTTATGCTTACATATTACAAGACAACGGTCCCGGCGTCATGTGCTATTCATTCCAAGGTTCTGTCGCCATTAAGCTCAAACAGCTATTGAGCGGTTCCATCAACAGACGTATTGCGAAGCTTGCATGTGCTGCAGATGGACAATCAAATAAAACAGTGATCAGAGAAAATCTCGTGAGCTCAGTTTTTTTCTTTCTTTCTTCTTCTTTGACCGATTTATAATTAGCTGTCAAGGGGAACCATCAATGTAATCAATGCCACAGGCGGGATTCACATAAGACGATAGCAACACATACGGAATAGATACAATTCAAGGTCACCGGTAGATTGTAGATTTGTTTACGCACGTCTTACAGCGATCCAGTTACAGTTGAATGAATGAATTATTTACGTTAATTTTCATTCTGATCGTGTTCATCCCATTTTTTTTTCTTTGGGGAGGGGGCGTTCGAGTTCCAGGGGGCCTGACCAATGTCCGGGTCAGGCTGGCCCAGAGAGTGGTTAAACATGGAGATCGTTACCCTTTTCTGGTCCAATTTAACACTGATTCCGGGTCACACTGGGCCAGAAATGGGTCACGACCCACAGGACCAGGGTAAGGGTCAACATTTGACCCGGACGTGTTTAGAGCGCGAGGTAAGAAACAAGATATTAGAAATTCTGAAAACAAAATGAGATGTTCTTTGAAGATTTGATTTTATGAAAAATCCCGTACCAAAATATGAAATAAAAAAACTGGGTTGTAAAAACTGGTTCTCTTGGTGGTATATGGGCACCAGCGACACGGTGTTAGCCATCCCCATTACTACATCGTTGGTGAAGTTAACACCGTGCCGGTGTTGTCACAGATCAACACCATGTTTACACTCTGATCTATAGTATGTGTCTTGTGTCGGTGTAGTTGTTTGTCATGTCCAATGTTTGTCTGTCCTTTTGTTTGCGTGTCTGTCTGTTTATTGGTTTGCATGTTTGGCTGTTTTCTACAAGCTTCTGCTTCTTAAAACAGCCCCGTACTCTTTGTATTATATTTATCCTGCCTATTTCTACTTGTAATTTTTGCTTTCCTCCATATTTACATGTACTTGTCAGTGTTCACAGAAGTATGGAAATAAATGTGTATCTAAATTGAATTGAATTGATCACCGTAGTTTTTTGCAGTGCTAGCTAAACCACTGATTTGTGCCCGTAAAGCCCTTTTCACACTACTTTATTCTCCGTGGGCAACCCCGTGGAATAACGGTCGGCCTGTCTGCCCCCTGTCTGCCCCGGCAAGTGGGCATACCCCGGGGAATAGCCACCCCTGCTCCGGAGTAGGGGTAAGCGGTAAAACCCCAGGGGTATTCTTGAAACATGCAACAGGAACACTGTGGAATAGGGACCTAGGCAGGGATAGTGTGAAAGTGCGCCAGGGTAACCGTATGGTAATAAAACAAAACGGGCCTCCCCGGGGCTTTATTCCACGGGGATAAGAGATGCAGTGTGAACAGGGCTTATAAAGGGCGTCCTTTTCCCAGGGACACAGAGTACTCTTTGCCCAAGTAACAAAAGGTTATAGTAAAAAGAAGAAAAGAAAAGCTCCTGACAAAAACACTTTGCATTACTGTTACATTTGTGTTGCTACCCCAAAGACATATTTTCCCCATTGTCATGCAGAATTTAACATAGGCCACCGGGGCCCAATTTCATGGCTCTGCTTACCGTAAGCAAAGAATCGGCGCTTGCGGAAGCAGGGAATTCCGCGCTTACGTCAAGCATATTTCACGGGTTAGCGGGGAATTTCGGCTTGTGCGCGTGCGTACTCCACGTTACTAGGCATTCTACGCTTACACAGCTAGCGCAGAAATTCGGCGCTTGAACAGTAAGCGGAGAATGGTCACCGCAAGCGCAGAATTCGGCGGTAAGCAGAGCCATGAAATTGGGCCCTGTAGTAACTCACGAAAGACTTAAAGGTATTGTACACTTTTGGTAACAGCTCAAAGTCAGCGTCCACAAAGTTAGCGGTAGCCGTTACCGGGAGGCACTTATTGTTCCCGTGGGATTATTAGCTCCTCCGAAATTGAAATAATATTACGTTAATCAATGACAATATTAACGAATAGAACGAAAATAGTACGTAAATAACAAGCCTTGTGTAATTTTAAGAAAATTTTTTAACCACGATTCTAGTAATTTACTGAGAGAGTCTTGAAAAATATTTTTTTTTTGCAAACTAGGGCGGTTCAGGGACTAAAGGGTTAAAGGAAAAAATGAAAGAAATTATTTCAATTTGTGTATATCGGGAGTGGGTTTCCTTGACCACAATGTGTCAAGAAATCACAATTTGAATGTGTAAATGGAATGAGTTTGCAAGAGGGCTGTGCTATGTAAAGGAATAGGGTCTAATACTTTCAAAACGTAGCTCCACAATACCTTGCAGGAAGAAACTGAATATTGAAGCACCTTGAGCGTCACTGAGTGACGGATATGAGCGCTATATAAGAAGCCACTATTATATTATTTACAACGTATTGTCACAGTTCACAGCCGAATGGATTTCGGTACTTACTACAACCTAATAATTAACTCTAACAATGAACTAGCTATTGAATTATGAAGCTTCGTTTCATCCGCAGGCTTCTTAAAGGCCCTGTACACTATTGGTAAGATCGAAAAACACAAATGCTCACGGATTCACACATAACTTACATGATTGGAAGTAAGTAATGGTAGAAAGGGTTCCTTAAAAGTATTGTACACTTTTGTGTGATTCAACATATGCATGAACAAAAAAACCTGTGAAAGTTTGAGCTCAATTGGTCATCGAGGTCACGAGAAAATAGTGAAAAGAGACTTTATGTGTTTTCTGTTTTTTCAAACATCGAGCTTTTATCACGCGTGATAAAACTGTTGTTTTACTCATTTCTCAGAAACGATAGCATTTTAGGCAGAAATATTTTAAGGAACCCTTTTTACCATTACTTACTTTAAATCATATAAGTTATGTTCGAATCTGTGAACATTTGTGTTTTTCGATCTTACCGATAGTGTACAGGGCCTTTAAGCCCGGTCCATACTTCCTGCGAATGCGAATGCAAAGCGAATTTTGACGTCACAAATTCGCAACGAACAATTCGCACCAGCGGAGATGTGCTCGAGTCCTGCGAAACATTTCTTCCGGTCAAACGACCATACAAACACATTCGTATAGTTTTACACATTAGGTCATTCGATTACACGGAGCTTTTAAAAGGACATAGTTCAAATAAAAAATAATAATACAAAATAAAAATCTCCGTTCGAACGAAGATTTATTTTCATTCGAACGGAAATTTGTTTTCGTTCGAACAAAGATTTGTTTTCGTTCCATCGAAGATTTATTTTCACTCGAACGAAGATGTATTTTCGTTTGAACGAAGATTATTCTTAACTAGCCTGCGCAAGCTTGTGCTGCCGGAGACACAGACAGCCTTATTGGCACCGTAGAGGCACGCTAGCAGTCACGTCTCTGTGATCTAAAGCGGATCTAGAGACGCGACCGTGGGCGTGCCTGCAGCGTCCTCAACAGTGGCGTCTGTGTCTATTACGCAGACACGTGCGCGCGCCGCAGGCTTGTTAATATTTTCGTTCGAACGAAGATCATTTTCGTTCGAACGAAGATGGTTCTCGTTCGAACGTAGAATTGTTCTCGTTCGAATGAAGATTGTTTTTGTTCCAACGGTGATTCTTATCTCACCTTTGTCGCTTTAAAAGCTCCGTACGTTTACGTATAGGTGAGGAATATTAGTATATTATATCGTAGATCTCCTTTAAAAAAGGAAAAATACATTAGAAAGCAAATATTGCACCTCACAGAACACTACAGTTGGACTTTGTTTTGTTTTCGAGTGAGGGGCATTATGAAGCAATAACAATTGCAACACATGTTGTTAGACGAGTAGTCATTGCGCGAAAAAAAAATCATAATAAAGGTTTGCAAAAAATGGACAAACACGAACAGGTGAAACAAAAATGGTTTTAGAGAAACAGACAAATTCAGAGGGCAGACTCGCACGTGTCGAATCGTACACCGATGCAGTCGCCTCCAGCTCGCACATGCACAACTCTACACTTTTACGTTCGTTCTCTTTGAAAAAACAAAACCGATGAGCATGTCAAAAGGCAAATCAAACCGAAACGTATTTTAGGGAGAAGTAAGGCACATTTGCTTCTAAGAGTTCGTGCTACATCACGTAACGGCGGATTTATAACTGCCGTCGCTTCGTAAAAACAATTACATAACACGCTTGCCTGCTCCAGTAGTACTTTTATAAACTTAGTACACCGCACCCATTAAAGGGTGTGTACAACCTGGTAAGGTTGAAAATACAAATGTTCACAAATTTACACATAACTTAAGTGGTATATAAAGATGGTCATGGTGGTAAAACAGGAGCACTGTCTGCGACTATGTTGTCAGCTCTACCAATCCTGTAAAACATGAACACTGTCTGAGACTATTTTGTCAGCTCTACCAATCCCGTAAAACATGAACACTGTCTGCGACTATTTTGTCAGCTCTACCAATCCCGTAAAACATGAACACTGTCTGCGACTATTTTGTCAGCTCTACCAATCCTGTAAAACATGAACACTGTCTGAGACTATTTTGTCAGCTCTACCAATCCTGTAAAACATTAACACTGTCTGAGACTATTTTGTCAGCTCTACCAATCCCGTAAAACATGAACACTGTCTGAGACTATTTTGTCAGCTCTACCAATCCCGTAAAACATGAACACTGTCTGAGACTATTTTGTCAGCTCTACCAATCCTGTAAAACATGAACACTGTCTGAGACTATTTTGTCAGCTCTACCAATCCTGTAAAACATGAACACTGTCTGAGACTATTTTGTCAGCTCTACCAATCCTGTAAAACATGAACACTGTCTGCGACTATTTTGTCAGCTCTACCAATCCTGTAAAACATGAACACTGTCTGAGACTATTTTGTCAGCTCTACCAATCCTGTAAAACATGAACACTGTCTGCGACTATTTTGTCAGCTCTACCAATCCTGTAAAACATGAACACTGTCTGAGACTATTTTGTCAGCTCTACCAATCCCGTAAAACATGAACACTGTCTGGGACTATTTTGTCAGCTCTACCAATCCCGTAAAACATGAACACTGTCTGAGACTATTTTGTCAGCTCTACCAATCCCGTAAAACATGAACACTGTCTGAGACTATTTTGTCAGCTCTACCAATCCGTAAAACATGAACACTGTCTGAGACTATTTTGTCAGCTCTACCAATCCTGTAAAACATGAAAACTGTCTGAGACTATTTTGTCTGCACTGCCAATTCCTTAAAACATGAACACTGTCTGCAACTCTTTTGTCAGCTCAACCAATCCTGTAAAACATGAACAATGTTATGGGACTTTTTTGTCAGCTCTACCAATCCTGTAAAACATGAACACTGTCTGCAACTATTTTGTCAGCTCTACCAATCCTGTAAAACATGAACACTGTCTGCAACTATTTTGTCAGCTCTACCAATCCTGCAAAACATGAGCACTATCTGCGACTTTTTTGTCAGCTCTACCAATCCTGTAAAACATGAACACTGTCTGCAACTATTTTGTCAGCTCAACCAATCCTGTATAAAACATTCAAGCACCTCTAGGACATGGGCTCAGGTATTGATAATGATTTGGGCATTGTGTACTGGATGAGGTAGACAAATCTGTCATGCAAGTGGAAGAACAGACTACTTCATTTTCTATTATGCATTCCCATGAACGTCCTTTTTACATAAACCTCAGTGCCTCATATTGGACTGTAATTACGAGCCTACTTCGTGCTGTATGCCGTTAAATCTCCCTTCTATCCCCAAAGTGGTGCATTAAGACGTTCACTTTAGCAAATAAGTCAACCTTCACATTGTCGTCTTCTGGTTCAAGACAAGTTTGATTTCCAAAATGGTCACGCAGCGAAGACTGTCAATCAGCACTTTGCTTACCGCTAAAATATCCTAAAAAGGTTTGGACGTGTGGGGTGTTTTAGACGGTACGAGTTGACTTGGATACGAGTTGACTTGGGTACGAGCTCACTTGGGTACGAGTTGACTTAGGTACGAGTTTACTTTGTTACAGTATATTGAGTACGAGTTGACTTGGATACGAGTTGACTTGGGTACGAGTTGACTTTGTTACAGTATTTTGGGTACGAGTTCACTTGGGTACGAGTTCAATTGGGTACGAGTTCAATTGGTACATTATTTTGGGTACGAGTTGACTTGGGTACGAGTTCACTTAGGTACGAGTTCACTTGGGTACAGTATTTTGGTACGAGTTGACTTGGGTACGAGTTGACTTTGGTACGAGTTGACTTTGGTACAGTATTTTGGGTACGAGTTCACTTGGGTACAGTATTTTGGGTACGAGTTGACTTTGGTACAAGTTGACTTTGGTACGAGTTGACTTTGGTACAGTATTTTGGGTGCGACTTGGGTACGAGTTGACTTGGGTACGAGTTGACTTGGGTACGAGTTGACCTGTTTCCAACCTCACAATGTTCTTAACAGGAAAGATTAAAGAAAAGGGACAATAGAAAACATACGGGGACAGCCCCCATTGTCGCCCTAGATGTCCTGACGTGTAACTCGACGATTTTACGGTAACAGGTTAAGTTTATGTCTTCGTTTTTAGTTGAAACATAGCCACCACTCATTTGAGCTGAAATTGCTTGACCCGGAATGTTTATCAAATACTGGCAAAACCATTATTCGAATCAAGATTACAAATAGCATTGTTAAAAAATAAATATTTAAAAACAAATAAATCAATAAATAAATAAATAAAACAAAACAACAAAATATCATAAAAGTAATATTTCTTCTGGCGTTATGCTATACCCTCTTTGAATCAAGATAAGGTACAGCTCTGATTTTATTTATGAAACAGTGACAGAACAGTAATGGAATTAAAGATAAAAACACCATTGGTAATTTACTGCTACTGGTGTTCTTAGCATATTTGATTCAAGATAAGGCACAGTATTGTTGATGTTCTCCCTAAATTGATCAATTTGAAGTGGAGTCTCGTAATTTCTTTTTGCAAAAACGAGACCACGTGTGTGCGTACACTCACTGAAAATCAAGATTAAAGGAACATTACAGAATTGGTTTTTGCTAACAAAACAGTTGCTGGCAGAGTAATCACTTTATGTCATCCACCATATACATAAACTGACAAACCTGTAGAAGTTTGAGATCGATCGGCCATCTGGGTCACGAGAAAATAGTTAAACCGATTACACATTTTGCATGAAATCATATAGATTCAACAAATGAATAAAACGCTCACTGAGCGATAAACTCCAGTCGAAAAATTAGTTTACTCATTTCTCATCAAATATGGCATTTCAGACAGAAATATTTCAAGGGATGTTTTCTACTATCATCATCATTAGACCGTGTAAGTTTTATGTAAATCTGTGATCAAAAGTATATTTTACAAGTTTTGTTCTTACCAATTCTGTAATGTTCCTTTAAAGTACAGTCTCGTTAAATTTGTTCGCATACTTTATACAACTTGATGTTACTGCTGTACTTACACTCAAAACAGACCTAGAAATTACGCAGATTCTGGGTCTTTGGGGGCCTAACCCATTTCTGGGTCCGGCAGTCCCGGAAACTGTCACCGAATTTGATTTGAAGTCGGATTCTGCGTAAGTTTGACTCAAGTTTTGGGTCCTTTTGACACAGATCCAGGGCAATTTTGACGCAGATTCAATGTTGTGTTTTCGATCATTGCAAGCGTTCTTTTTTACAGGTTTTCTCAAGGCTTGCGAGCTACAGTGATTCAGTAAACTCATAGGGCATCGATGGTTTCCTTACCAGAAGTATGTATTACTAATAATATCATGTGATATGACGGGAAAACATTTTTTTTACCAAAATTCACAATAGACTGTCGTGTTCCCTGTCTGTAGAAGCAACAACAAATACGGTTTCTCATGGTACCAGAAAGGGGTCAGACTGTTTTGCCTTTCTAGCTTTGGTTCATAGCTAGACGAAAGGCGAGTAAAACCACAATCTAGAAATCAGGAAAGTAATTGTGCACCCAAGGGCAATCCTATGTGTAATGGTTTGCTTGGCATTTACAATACATGTTTACAGCTGCCCGAATGTCATCTCAACACCAATCAACGCAAATATCAAATAATTTATCTAATCAATTCAGTGCTACATCCCAATGCACACTCACACACCCATTCTATTGTTTGCATCCCTGTGGAGACATATTTTTGTGCTTTCCTTTGTTCCTGTAGTTAAAGGTACACGTTGCCTTGGATCGGGCGAGTTGGTCTATTAAATGCGTTTGTAACCGTTTGTTATAAAATGCATATGGTTAGAAAGATGTTTTAAAAGTGAGATACAATAGTCCACACACATATGCCTCGAAATTGCGTGGTTTTCCTTTTACATCGTGAACTAACACGGTCGGCCATTTTGTGGAGTCAAGAACTCACTCCGCGGTAGTGCAGTTAACTACGAGAAGTCCCCCCGATCCACAAAGCTAAAGTAGTAGTCCAGGCCGATTTCCTACCTCCCGCCCAGGTAGTAGTTAATAAGCAGGACAGTTCTTTTCAGAACTGAGAAGTCTCCCGAATTCTGAATAAACCTACTCCGCGGTAGTAGAATAAATAGCAAGACAAGTTCTCTTAAGAACAAATCTACACAGCAAAGTAGATATTTATACACATGGTGTTACCGCAAACCGAATATATATTGATACCTCACCAAGCAATGCCTCAAAACCATTTACAAAGAACTTGTTTCACAACATTTAGAGAAGGTTTGGAAAAGTTGATGCCAAACAAATGTGACACTGCAGAAGAATCCATTTTAAAAAGCAAATCTTGTAGGCAATGTTCCCTTTAGTGAAATGCATAGGCATTGAGGCTGGGATAAAATCGTGTTGATCGAACCATGTTTTGTTGTTTTCTCGGTTGAATTAATCAAATGCGTCCATCGATCTAACGGAGACAGAGTAGACGCCATGTTGAACAAATTTTAGGTCAAAACAAATTTGAAAAATTTCGACAATTTGTAATCATTGATTTCTGTGAATGGGCCCCTCAGACAATTATGTACAACACATCTGGAAGACTTGATTGATTTCAGCCATAGAGTTGAACATTCCCAATGGGAATTCCTACAGGGGCGGTCATTGATGAAATTCTGTGTAGTCAAAGAATCAATTCATGGTATGTTTGACAATTGCCATGCTGTTTGGCTAGGTTTCAAGAAGGGAACTTGGAATTTTAGTATCGCATTTTGGGGGGAATACAAAACATTTGTAAACAAAAACAAACTGTTGAGAACAGTTTGAAGTTTGTTTTTTATTATTGTTATTTTTTTCTTAAATGAGATATCGCTTAACTCACAAGGCCCGACGGCCACTTCAAGGTGAGGGCTACACTTAGCTGCTTTGGGCTGTGAACCCAAATTAACTGTCACAAGGGGGCACGTTGCCACCTACTTCCGGGGCTAATGAAGGGATACCCTCTTCACGGTCCGTAAGAGTGTAGGCATCCACTAGGACTAGGAGCCTGGCTGGTAGAGCAAAATACACTACGTTCCCAACTTGTTACGAAGCAATTATGGTTAAGTGCCTTGCTCAAGGGCACAAGTGTCATGACCGGGATTCGAACCCACACTCTGCTGCTGACAACACCAGACAGAGCTTGGGTCCGGTTAACTAAACCGCTCGGCCTCGACACGCTCGGTCGGTCACGACACAAGGAATGGAGTTATAAGAGCTCCCTTTAACATCAATCTGAATTACAGCTAAATCAAAGACACGAACCATACGTGTTTTTTTTGTGGCTGACTTAATGAACAATCATCATCCGGGAACAAAAAATCAATCGAAAATATAGAGCAAGGTCAGAAATGTAACAGGGAATCTGTATATTTCGTTGGTTGTTAGCAAACCATTACATCCGGATGGTTAAAATGGAACTATATGGCATGGAACTATTCGGATGTTTTCTAAAACAATGCTTCGCCGACATTACCTGGTATGGTAAGGTATAGATGCTCAGCTCATAAACGGCACGTGGAAAATGGAAGATACATCGGTTTCGAATTAATCAATGTCTTTGTTGTCTACACTGTATACGGAAGACGTGGAAACTGAAATACACTTTGTGTTTTCATGTCCGATGTATTGTTCTGTGAGAAATACAATGTACGGTACTGTTTGTAAAAGTTGTTCAGAGTTATTATGTTACTGGAAAGAAAGAAATGTAATTAGATCAACAAGAATGGTTTTCGTTAACTTGTCCGTCATGAAGTAAACCTCATTGTATTTTTTTTTTAAATATGGTTTTCGTTTACTTGTCCGTCATGAAGTCAAACCTCATTGTATTTTTGAAATATAGTTTTCGTCAACTTGTCCGTCATGAAGTAAACCTGATTGTATTTTTAAAATATGGTTTTCGTTAACTCGTCCGTCATGAAGTAAAACCTCATTGTATTTTTAAAATATGGTTTTCGTTAACTCGTCCGTCATGAAGTCAAACCTCATTGTATTTTTAAAATATGGTTTTCGTTAACTCGTCCGTCATGAAGTCAAACCTCATTGTATTTTTAAAATATGGTTTTCGTTAACTCGTCCGTCATGAAGTCAAACCTCATTGTATTTTTAAAATATGGTTTTCGTTAACTCGTCCGTCATGAAGTCAAACCTCATTGTATTTTTAAAATATGGTTTTCGTTAACTCGTCCGTCATGAAGTAAAACCTCATTGTATTTTTGAAATATGGTTTTCGTTAACTCGCCCGTCATGAAATAATCTCATTTTGGAAATATTGTTGTACCCTTCCCCAGGGTAATGAGATATACACCTTTTGGAATAAATTATCAATCAATTAATCTACCGATCAAAAAAAACTTACTCCAAAGGCCGGTGCATTCTGCTGCTGGGGGTCGTGCATTTGACGCACAAGCCTGCGCACGTCTCCCTCATTAAAATTCTTTCCTCAGAGTCAACGGAATTTTTTTAACATCTAAAAACTTTCCTGTTCAATGGTTGATTTCTAAGAACCTACTCCCTTTCCCATTATTAGTGCCTTTTATTATTATTCACTTTTTTGTATAGTTTTCTTTTGAAGCGCTAGTATAAGAGCACACCATAAATTCCCGTTATTATCGTTATTATTTCATTTCATCACAGCATGCAAAAGAAAGATCACATTTTCCTTCGTGCCGCTAACTCCTTGAGTCAGGCTACAAACCATAAGACTCAGATCTCAAGGGTCTTTCTCAGGATCTTTGCTGTTCCCCCAAACGTCGCTCCCCAAACGTCGCTCCCCAAACGTCGCTCCCCCAAACGCCGCTCCCCCAAACGCCGCTCCCCCAAACGCCGCTCCCCAAACGTCGCTCCCCAAACGCCGCTCCCCAAACGCCGCTCCCCAAACGCCGCTCCCCCAAACGCCGCTCCCCAAACGCCGCTCCCCCAAACGTCGCTCCCCCAAACGCCGCTCCCCAAACGCCGCTCCCCAAAACGCCGATCCCCAAACGCCGCCTTTTGTAACATATCTACCCTCACAGTGGTCCTGGTTTTTTGTATTTTTTAACAAGCAGACACTGAAACCTTCGCAATTGTATTTTATTGTATCTTTCTTGATAGTGATGCCTAATGGACACTATGTTGAAACCCCCCCCCCCAAAAAAAAAACCCCGATTATCCCACCTTTAAAACCATGTGATGCCATTTGTTGTTAAATTGTCTTCGGACGCCCTGCTAGCGTGCTTTACGTTGGGAAAACGTGTATACCTCCTTTGAAATGTTAATTGTATACCTTTTTTCAAAGCTAATAACCTTTCCGGACGTTGAAGAGATAGTTTGGCAACAAAATAAAATAAATAAACAAATTAATAATGGTTTATTTGTATTTGTATTATTATTATGTTTTTACACTACAAAAACGCAATTTTCGGGGGTACACTACCCTATGTAGAAAGTGTGTTATAACTGCGACTCCGAGGCCATTGGTCATACTGCCTGAGGGGTCATAGGCCATGTCAATCCGGCCTGTCTCAGGATAGAACTTACAGATTTTCACCTGCTTTTGCTGAAATAAATGAACGAGTAACTAAGGATAAAGTGTTCTCGGTCTATTGGTTGCAGACCTGTAGGCCATCGGAGTTAAAGAGAAATCTCTTTTTTTTTTATCTGACAAACTATAAGAAATGTTCCTGAGAAATACCGCAATTTGAAGTAAGGTCCTCTGCGTGACGAATGAACCCTCAATGCTAGTCACGTGTTTCGATTTGCGATCGAAATGCGAACATACGAACGTGCCGAAAATCCCTGACAAAAAACACCCGTTGCTTGTTGTTTTCTCGTGACCACAAGACAAACGTGTACGACGACACTTTTTAAAGTGTTGACTGCACTCCTTATCCGTTGAAATCTAGGAGAATGGAACGAATGTTGTCTTCCATAAATCAATGTGAATACAGCTGCGAATCTAGGGTGACATTTTAGGAGGGAGGGCCCAAGGGGGTGCACCCGTTTTTTCTATGGTGGGGGGCACTTCTGGCCAACTAAAACTGTAGTTTCCGTTTGCATTTTTCCTAAAACGAGCACAATTTCAGCACTCTTGTTGTTATGCCAATAACTGTTTTCCTAAGATTATCTAAACGTGGATGTGAAAACGATTCAAATGTCTGCGTTTAAGTAGACGTTCTGCACATGACGTCATATGAGTAGGGCGCCCCCACCTAGGGGTCAAAATAAGGTTGTTCAACTGGCCGAGCCTGTGCGCCGCGCGTACAGATCTGTGCGTTGTCATTGTTTCATCATTCGGTCTACCTCCAAGATGGCGTCAATGCATAATGTCCACAGAAAAAAACGTTTTAAAAACATTGACAAAATCATATAAAAACTTATAAACAGAAGGTGTTACATTTTATCATAATACCCTTTTGTTATAGTTAAAGTCCAGATTTCAAACGGGTGGGGGGGGGGCATTGACATCAATTCGTCGTCGTGTTTACGAAGTATCAAATGTGTCAAAAATCATAACATTTGCAAATCGTTTTTGTTGTAAATTATTGAAAAACTCATTGCTGTTAAAACTTCATTTTCATGAAGTTTCAGGACCTAATACGTGATAGTTTCTTAAATACACTAATTAGCATAATTGTTGAATCATTACTTTAATATGTGTTTTATAAATCTATGTACATATTTTTGTACAAAGTGACAATTCAACCATCGTCACTTTATCCAACGAAGAACCAAGCTAGGGCACGGAGCCAAAGGGCGTACTTTGCCTTTTGGTTTTCTTTACAAGCGGCGAGTCTTTTCACTGACTTTTTAACAAAGTGACGAACCTAAAATGCATTGATTGGTTTGTGAAATGCGTTCTACGGGCAAGTTTGTTGGGCTGTTTTTTTTTTGTTTTTTTTTTTTACTACGAAGTGAGACACACGCGTTTTCAGGAATTAATAACTGATCGATACAGTTACAAGATTGAAACATAACTGACAGTTCCGTACGACTGAAGAATTAAGCTTTCATTTGATAGCAAGCTTTAAAGGGGAGGTATACGATTTTATTCACTCCAAATATTTATGGCAATAAAAAGGGAAAATAACCACACTGTGCCAGCCTGAAAAAGTTAGGGTTACTAAAAGGGAAGGTACACGTTCGGTAATCACTCTAAAAATTAATGGCAACAAAAACTGACTTGGTTAGAAGTACAGCAGCTTTCGATAGTATCAAGCATTTTGAGAAATATTTCAAATTTAAAATAATGTGGATATGGAAAATATGTCAGATTTTTATCCCCCCAAATTTGAATCTGAAAAACGTTTCTCAGATTGATTATTCTTCATGCGTGGACATAACCGCTCCAGATTTATGGCGATATCTCAAAAACGCTACCACCTTTTGAAATGAAATGTTCACAGGTTAGTTTTATTGTATAATCTACATTTATATAGGATTAAAACAATCAAACGGTCCCCCAAACCGAAGATATACTTTGCCTTTAACAGGAAAAACTAGTAAACAGAGTCCTAAACAACTAGTTCAACTTTAAACGTGATTTTCTAAAATCTTCTAAAGGTCGTCGCTTCGTAAAAAAAAACCGGCAACGAACGGAGGAGGCACGTGCTTAGTCCGTGCCCCCCTCAGTTACGCCGCTGGATTGATCACAACTCAAATAAAAGTTCAACCAAAGTTAATCATTTAGTGGAAGCATCTTGCCTGTAACGTCTACGCACGGAGGTATTGGGACCATAAGCGCTGCGTTGGGTCGGTCTAAGGTGATCCAATGGCTCGAGGTTGTGTCATTATTTAACGTGAAACACCATTACGTGGACCAGGTATACGCTCGTCGAACCCCCTGCGGCCAAACTCGGCTTTCGTTCCAGACAACTAATTTACCCGAAGTGTCTTGGTACGTATGATCGGTTCGAGAGAAGGAAGACATAATTACTTGGGGCTTTCGAGCTTGAATATCTTCTTTTTGGTTACGATCGGGAGGTGTTAACAAGAAATGGAGAGGCGCGTTTGGTGTTTGGGCAATTCAATTTATCGTGCATCAAGAGCGATTGTTTGTTGAAATATCAAACTAGTCTCGCGTGGATTCAATCTTTAGCACGTGAGTTGACGCCTACGTGCAGCACTATGTTATCCTTCAATTAGGCATCTCGGCAGCGGATAAAACGTCAACATAATCTTTTACCGGTTGAGGGTTTTTCAAACGTGGTCAGTTGATTGTAAAACTGCCAAGAAAAGTGGGTTATTACACCTGGGAATTGATTTGTAAACACGATTTACTGGGTTAAATAATCCACGGTGTTGGAATGTAGAGTGGCCGGCGAGCGTAACATTTATCCGTGATTTTTTGCTTTTTGGTTATTTACCTATATTATGTGCGGGAAGTATGCCGGCAGCAGGCCGTCTACGTGTCATTAAGAGTCAATATCGAGGTGCATGAGTAGTGGCATACCGACGGGGGGCGGGGTGCGGGGGAATGTGGTGTATTGCCACACCCCCCCCCCACCCCGACCCGCCATACACACATAGCTCTGTGTGCAGTTATTCTGTAGACATTTCTTCGCTCTGTACACTTAAAGGAACATTACAGAATTGGTAATTGTAAAAATATACTTTTGATCACAGATTTACATAAAACTTACACGGTCTAATGATGATGATAGTAGAAAATATCCCTTGAAATATTTCTGTCTGAAATGCCATATTTGATGAGAAATGAATAAACTAATTTTCCGATTGGAGTTTATTCCTTTCCTTTAAACAGTGTGAAACATTTCCCGTTGGTTTTAGCCTTCTACCACAAATTGACCGTAGAGGCAAAGATACATTATCTCCGCTGTATAGACCATGTGACCGGTGACATCCCGTTTACAAAAGAGCCACAGAGCCTTTTGGTCACGATTTGTACACAGCTCAATGGAAGAACACCTTATGGAGATTGCACTGACTGATTTTTATAAACTTTTGTTTTGGTCTGCCAGCGCTGCCTATTACAAACACACATCCTGCCGTTCATGCAACAGTCACAGTGCGATTACAGATTCATGCAACGGTCGTAGGTAGCGCGTGGCAAGGTCCGTAAATTGCGACTGACTCACACACATATTGGGATCGAGGATATGTATACCGTCCCCGCAACTAGACCACACAACAATACCGAGACCGCAAAACAATTACCGACTTGATTTCAAGACTACACTGACCCATAAATGAGTGAAGCCCCGCGGGACCCTGGAATCCGGGTCAATTCTGACCCCTGACCCTTGAGGTTTTTTTTTTTTAGAGTGTAGGGTTTCATTGCCGAGTGGTTTAGAGCATCTGATTCAAAGTTCTAGTGGTCGAGTCATCGGGGTGTGGGTTCGAATCCCGGTCATGACACTTTGCCTTGAGCAAGATGCTTTACTATAATTGCTTCTCATTCACCCAGGGTATAAATGGGTACCTGCGAGGGTAGAGGTTGATATTGTGAAAAAAATCCTTCGGAGCGCCACGGCAGCACAGGGCTGTATACTCCCTAGGGAGCTGATAATGATAATACAGGAATTCTATTGGCCCAATGACCAAGGCACAAGTGTAAAGCGCATTGATACGTTGTTGTGAAATGCGCTATATAAGAACTAGTTATAAACAAAATAAAAAAATTAAAAAGAGTGTAAAGAGACCCAATCGCTTTCTCGCTTCCCGACGTCAAAGTCGGCCATGAAACCACTTTGTAAACTCTCATTACCCAGGCTTATGGGTAACCTGATGGGACAGCGATTTCGAGCCTCGCTAGAGTCTGGCTTCAAGTGTGGTCTTGACTAGTAGTCAAAAGCTACAGAAAAACAGAGCACTCGGTAGTGAGATTAAAGTTGTTTTTACGTTCCAGTGCCGATCAATTCCACCTGACGACACGGCATCGTTATTAGACCGTGCAGTGCTCGCTCGCAATGGAACGTTGGGACCCAATAAAGTGTGCCATTCTGTATTCTTCGCATACAACCGTCGGAACCTGAGGTTCACGTTCGAGTGCGCACTAAACTAGCCTGCTGTACAGTACATTCTAATGATTTCAATGGGGAGAGGCTCATTTGGATTTTGGTCCACAAAAGAGCAGCACCGGCAAGACCCGATTTTCTTATAGTTTGATATTGGACATTGGACTTCACATAGGTTTGTACAGCGAATATCGAGTGTTGCTTTTTCGACGTACAAGGTCGCCCATTCACTGTACAAACCTATGTGAATACGAAACACATTTATGCGTATTCTAAACAGTCTTGCCCAGTTATGAACAGAATATGATATCATGTCGAAAGACAATTTCCATTACATTTTTAAATGTGTTTCGACTGGATTTAATGATAAACAGATTTTTCTTCGATTTATCATTTTGGGGCGGGGGAAAGGGTGGGGGTTTACATCGCGTGTGCTTCTTCCGTGTTATGATCGAGTTCACAGACTGATTTGAAAAAAGGTAATACCTTTGCAATATGATTGTATATAGTACTAATCTAAATGGTAATTCATCGACCTCACGGGGGGGGAGGGGTGAAGGGGAGCAAGGTCGAGAGGGCAGGCCAGCAGGAGGGGGCGGGGGGGGTGGCTGGATGGGAGCATGGGTTTTGAGCAAGGGGGGGGGTCAAAGCCAGCGGGAGGGGGGGGGGTGGATGGGTGATGGGAGCTTGGGTTCTGAGCATTGGGTGCCAGGCCAGTGGGAGGGGGGGAGATGGGAGAAAGGTCTGAGCAGCGGAGGCCAGCCAGCGGATGGGTGGGGGGGCTGATGGAGCATGGGTTCTGGCATGGGCCAGGCCAGCGGGAGGGGGGAGCCGAGATGGGAGCAAGAGTTTTGAGCATGGTGGGGCCCAGGCAAGCGGGAGTGGGGGTGCTTGTTGGGAGCAAGGGTTCTGAGCATGGGGTCCAGGCCAACGGGGGGGGGGGGGGGTGCTTGACGGGAGGGCCAAGGCCAGCGGGAGGGGGTGGGGTTAGAGCATAACACGTCATTCAAAGATATTGTTAACAATTCCCGGACTTCTTACATCTTTCTGATAACTTCTATGTTTTGTTTGTCGTTTAAATTTATCAGGTTTTTAATGTTACCAGGTACAGTTATCTATCGGTTACGTATGTTCGTATTGAAGTTGACGAAGAATGAAACATTTTTTTCAGGGAAGTAGTACGAAGTGACAATTATATTTAAATAAACCATTGTCCAACCTACACATGTTGGTGTTGAGTAGACGTTCGAATCTTTGCAACCGCAGTGTGCCACTAGTCTGGTTCCCAGAAATAGCTGAAGCGTTCAATGGCGAGTAATTGGCGAAGGGCAAACCGTTAATCTCATCGTCCCGACGGCATGGCGTCTCCGAGCACCAGGAACTTACACATGGCCGATGCTTTACGTGGCTACCGCCGCTTATCCCATTCAATTGCTCGTTAGTCGGGTTCCCAACGCATCACAAATCCACACCGTGCTAATCGAATGTCCCCGGCCGTTAGTCGGGTCACCTTTATGATCGCTTGTTATCTTTGCAGAGTCGTCTTAGCCGTTAATTTAATAGAAGTTACGGACTCGCAACCTTTCCCTGTGACGGATCGATCGTGATTTGCTAATTAAATAAAATGGCTGACTTACCTTCGGAAAGGACTGATGAGTTACAAGCGGTTTGCAGACAGTTTTCTTTTAACCACACTTCTGCATAATAAGTAATCATAAAGAAGGGCGAAGTCTGATTAAGATTCATTGAGGTGTCAAAGTCAACTGTCTGGACAAAAATAATTATAATCTTATCTCAATGTCTACAACTGAAGTTTGTGTCATGTTTATTTTGCAATTTTAGTTTTAGCTTCTTTATATATTTTATAAATTTATATAAAATTTGTAGGGTAGATGGCCTTAGCTTTCTATCCAAACCGGACCTTCGTCAGAGCCATAAACATTCAAGCACAAACAAAAACATATCCATTTATAGCAAAAAAGAGAGGCAAAGAACAATGGGATGGTATCCAGAAAAAGGAGGGAAAATTTTAGCCAATCAAAGTTATTAGTTTACAAACAGTGGGGTGGCTGAGAACCAATCAAGACGTTTACATATATATATTTATTTCAATGCTGCCATAAATCAAAAATAATAGCACAAAAAGTTACATATTTAAGCTGATAGTACATGAACAACAATGTTTTACAATTGATATAATAGTGAAAAAAAAAAGAAGAAAAAAGGCAAGATCTAGGTGCGGGGTGAAGCAACAGCTTTTGTACCCCAGCCTATGGACAGCCAGACAAAAGACAGACATACATGACAAGACAGCACATAAACGGGTGTGAGACAGTAATCAATGCCATTGTTATTAAACCCTATTATACATAATACTAATTGCTTTCAAATGATACCTGTAAATGGCGAATATCCGCTGTTTGATATCGAATAAATAAAAAAAAAAAAAAAAAAATGAAGACATTCTGAACATACAGATCGAAACGTCGAACTTGTACAACGCTGGCTCCTTACAGAGTCCGAACTCCCCTGATAGTACGGTAGGTTAGTGATGGGATTGTGCATTTGATGATACGAGCATGGAATTTGGCACACAGTCGGAGTATGTCGTGAGAAAGGTGTCTGACTATAGGACCATCGCAGATTTGGCAGTTGACAAAATATATATCTAATAGTACGGCTAGGTAAGGCAGCCATTTTGTAAATCTTGAAAAGTGTCTGTTATTCTAAACTCTCCCAAATATATATTCCTTATCTACCCCACTATGTGTAGTTACCAGGATCCTTCATAATTTTAACGAGTTATAACACCATGGAATAGCGACACTCGTATTCAGAGTCCAACAGTCTGAGTGCTGAGTTACGTACGTAGTTCTGAGCATGCACATTATTTCCAAGAACACTGCGTTTACCTGGTAAGTCTGCTGCCACCTAGCGTCAACAAAAGTCTCCCAATCAAACTGCTGGACTCTGAATAACGTAGTAGGCCTCATCCCATGTAAGGTTTACCCAGTTTTACTAGTGCAATCCTCAGTCCAACACCATACAGTAACTCAACACCCAAACTGTTGGACTCTGATTATGGTGGTATGCCTGATCCCATGTAAAGCATACTCAGTTTACTAATGAAGTCCTCAGTCCAACAGAACCAAACAAAATATGCTGTTGGAGTTTGATAGTTTGGGAATGGTTAGGGTTGATGACGTCCATCTTAAAACCTTGCAAGGTTTCAAAATGATAATGTGTTCTGAATAAAACAGTAAATGTTTTGTTCTCGATCACAACAAAAGCAATTGATGCATTATTCATGATTCAATAAGTTGAACACATTTCAGCGAACATATTAGAATTGTTTAATACATTCGAAAACAATACAAGTGTTGTTAGTGATTTTATTATTATTATTATTATTTATTCGACCTCATCAATACAAGAACAAGAACATATAAGAAGCACTATTCTCAACCCAATCACAAAATTCCCCAGATCAATGGTGTCATTTGGACAGAAACCGACGAACGCCTGAGCTTGGTTGCGAAAATCTTTCATTGAGGTCGTATCACGATACAATCATACGGTTCTCCATCCTACATTAACGGGATATGTGCCATCATGATCAAAGCAGGCCAAAAGGCCGTAATGGAATCATGAACTCTCACCCAGTTTCTGCTAGCGCGCGCTCCCCGTATCAAATCGCGCGTGAGCTGATTACTGGGCGAGAGTTCATAACTCCATATAGCCACATGCCTGCTTTGATCATGACGACACAGCTCCTTTAATCAGGTGTGTGAATAGGTTGCACTGGTTATTTGTTGTGGTGAACACGATCCCTTCTCACACATTCTAAACATATAGATATGGACCTGTAGACCCTAGAAGAAATGTTGTAAGCTTTAAAACGAAAATTCGCATTCGCACACAATCCTACTTAATGTTCAGCAAGTGTGAGGAAGGTATTAAATTGCGCCATAAAACACTTGTACTGGGTTGTGGTGTTTGGGAGTCGACTTTTGGGTCAATGGTTTCAACCTCGGCAAAAAAAAGAGCATCCACCTAGCTTTTTGGCTATATACCAAGTTTCAAATGAAATGTGGAGTGAAGATTTGTTTAACATAAACGTGCGCGGAGTAAACAACTGTTTGTTACAAACCTACTGAGCTACGAACCTTGGCCCACAGCAAGGTACGGTCCACATCACACGAGGCAATTTACGGACCAGCCACTTCGAGGCAATCTCAAAGTATATAGAACATTCAACATTTCAATCGGGCACACTTTTTTCTCTCCCTCTCTGGCATATTAAGATACTGTCAGAAAAATTTCCCTCTCGCTGAACTGAAGTGCTAATTTTGAATGCGGTGGAGTGGGGTGACTCCAACTTACCCGAAATAAATTGGCAGGTGTGACAAGGCCCTTGGGCATTGGACATGCTCATAGTGTGTCAGTGATCGTATTAAGGCAATAATCAACCTTCAACGAAAAGTTCACTCGCAGATTCTCGATTAGAAAGATAATGTTATGCTCTGCTGAGTGATGCAGCCGCGCTTCCAGATATTTTTTACCTGGGAGGGATAACAAAACAAGAACAACAGCAAGAACAACAACAAGAACAACAACAAGAAAAAATGCAAA
Source organism: Pycnopodia helianthoides (assembly GCA_032158295.1). Lineage (NCBI taxonomy): Eukaryota > Metazoa > Echinodermata > Asteroidea > Forcipulatida > Asteriidae > Pycnopodia > Pycnopodia helianthoides. The sequence continues at coordinate 16,808,545 of CM063257.1, read as the reverse complement.
AAACAACAACAAGAACAGCAATATTTTCTCCTGACTCACACAATTAAGCGCTCATTTTCACAGTGTTGTTATTTGATGTATATGGATGATCACACAAAACATGAACACTATCTGCGATTTGTTTGTCTACTCTACCCATCCTGCATAATACCTTTAAGTAAACACTTCAAAAAACAACTACAGTTACAATTGCTAATTCCTGTTCGTGAAGTATTTCCCTCTCACTGACACGCCGGATGAATAAATCACCAACAATCAGCTAATGAGTACTTTGGGTATCCCCTGGACACAACGCTACACCAGCTTTCCCAAGTTCTCACTTACAACCCCGAGGTGCAGAGAAGCAATTATGGTTAAGCGCCCTCACATCACAAAACACATGGCCCATCGACGCCAGAAGTGGCGCGCCGTACTCTAGACCACTCGGCCGCTCGGTCTCGACACTGCCCGAGGCAAGGGGAAAGAACACCCCCCCCCCCCCTCCCCCCATTTGGCTGCCGATGATTGCTTCTCGGACCGGGTATAATTGACAACTTTTCCAAAATCAGACGGATCAATCTCCAATGATGAGATGCAAATTGATTCAAGAGACTTTGGTTCCCTGCAAGTAATCTTTTTTCATACCCGTCACTCATATTAACAAGATTGCCCTCGTTTCGTTAATGGCTTGTACTTGGAAAAAAAAAATGGATAACCTCGGCAGAAAACAAGACTAAACCGAATGCATTCGTTTTTTTGGTTAAAGGTAGATCGCAAAGGTTTCCAGTCCCACATGTTATTATTATTATTATAGTTATTTGGCAAATTCACATACAAAATACAAAAATACAAGTATATACTGTATGGATAAAACTCTAAAATCATCCATCAAGAAAAAATATTTAATATTATTATATATAATATATATAAAAAAAAAAAAAAACAGCAGAAAAAGGGGGAAAACAAATACAAAAGACAACGCAAAAAACATCGACACTCCAGGTTTGCCAGGATCGACTGACAAAAGTGCTCGCACCAACCTGAATAAGACAGGGGACAAAGGGACACAAACAATAACACATCACAAACAAGCTGACAAACAGCAATCAAAACAAACGAACGCAACGAGCGAATGAACAAAACAAACAATCAGACAAACACCCCCAACGAACAAAACATGCAACCAAACAAGACACGAACAAATTATACATATTATGAATTAAAGCACATGAATAACAATGATAATTGACAAAGACTAGTATTTGCACTTCACGTGACCCAACGTATACATGAAATAACAAACTTGTTAAAGTCTAAGCTCAATCGGTCGTCGGAGTCACGAGAAAATAGTGAAAACCCCCATTATATGTTTTCACTGTTTTCAAACATAGGGTTTCGGACATACGAGATCGAACTAATTAGTTTACTCAATTCCTTAAAAATTCATATTTTTAATCTAACCAATATTGTGCAGAATTGAAATAGCAAACCAACAATTATACTTGTTACCAGATGTCATTGAATCAATTCGTATTGCATGGTTTCCGCGGTCATTTTCGGCAAATCAGTGGTCAAATTTAATCGCCGGGTTGGTCCTCTCCCGCGGGAAATTCAAACCAGCAATTAAATTTCACTCACTGTCCAAGCAATTCTGCTTTTGCGTCATGTGATTACAAAAAAGAACCATTCAAGTTAACAATCCACTCGAAAAGCATTCAAAGTCGAAGCAACTCTTTGCTGAATTTCTGAAGTTGATTCGAAAAGCCGATTTTGCATGGCTAAAAAAAGAACGCCTTATTATGTTGCTATGGATATAATTGAGTTAAAACAAATTAAAATTGAATGGAAATTTTTTTCTCTGTTAGTTCCCTTTGTGGTAATGCTATACAAATTTGCATTTTTCGGAGTGGAATCGATTGATGACAGTTGAAGAGGCCAAACTGTTTGAATACGAATTTCATGAACGTGAATGGGCTGCCATTATACCGAAAAATACTGGGAAAACCTATGTACGATCTTAGCTCTCTACCTACGAAAGATGTCTCCGTGCAGATCTCAATGTTAAGATTCACCTCATTTAAATGTATTATACAGGATTGGCAGAGCTGACAAAATAATCGCAGACAGTGTTCATCCTTTGTGTAATCAACCACATACATGAAATAACAAACCTGGGACAATTTGAGCTCAATTGGTCATCGAGGTCACGAGAAAATAGTGAAAAGAGACCTTATGTGTTTTCTGTTTTTCAAATATCGAGTTTACTATCGCGCGTGATAAAAACTATTGTTTTACTCATTTCTCAGAAACGATAGCATTTTAGGCAGAAATATTTCAAGGAACCCTTTCTACCATTACTTACTTTAAATCATGTAAGTTATGTGTGGATATGTGAACATTTGTGTTTTCGATCTTACCAATAGTGTACAGGGCCTTTAAGAGCAACCGCACCGCACAACTTGGGTGTTAAAACTGACTGACACCATGGGTGTTGCCCCATATAGATATCAAAGAGAGAACCACAATTAACATCCTATGGTGTTAAAGTAACACCGATGTAATTGTGGTGGCATGAATTAGTGTTATAGTGTACATTTTTGTTCGGTTTTGGCATCTACATGTGACAACACCCGCGGTGTAAATTTTAACACCCCAGTTTTTTTTGCAGTGTACAAATCAAATCATCTAGCTCCCACTTTAGCTAATACAACCTACCCCTGGAGATTCAGTTTTTCACATTTGACGATCTGTTTTTTTTGTTTTACAACGAATTTGTGATTTTTCAGGGATTATGCATGTGGATACAGAGGTAATTTTTTAATTGCGGCAATCGAAATAAACAGAAGTGATTAGAAGAGCGTAGCTGCCGACTTCTCCTGATTATGCAGAAAGTTCCTTCAGAAAATCAGCAAATCTTTCCATGTTCTGATGAAAAAATTTCGAAAATCTCCCTGATTATGGAAACTTGTCCCTATGATGTTGAAAGTTATTCTAAATGCCTCCCTGATTGGTGTACAAAATCTCTCTGATTGCAAGATGCACATTTAAAAAAAAAAATTCTTTGTGTTTATTAGAAAAATAGAGAGATTCAAAGGTGTGTGTGTGTTTAAAGGAACATTACAGAATTGGTAAGAAGAAAAAAATGTAAAATATACTTTTTGATCACAGATTTACATAAAACTTACACGGTCTAATGATGATGATAGTAGAAAACATCCCATTAAAATTTATCTGTCCGAAATGCCATATTTGATGAGAAATTAATAAACTAATTTTCCGATTGGAGTTTATCGCTCAGTGAGCGTTTTATTCATTTGTTGAATCTATATGATTTCATGCAAATGTGTAATCGGTTTTTCACTATTTTCTCGTGACCCAGATGGCCGATCGATCTCAAACTTCTACAGGTTTGTCAGTTTATGTATATGGTGGATTACATTAAGTGCTTACACTGCCAGCAACTGTTTTGTTAGCAAAAACCAATTCTAGTATGGGGTTGAACAAAGAAAAATCGACGAGAGCGGGATTTGAACCAACGACCTCCGGATTAACGTACCGGCGCTGTACCAACTGTGCTATCTAGCCCTATATTGGCGGTCTCCCTATTTTGTCAATATCTTTGTTCGGGGGTGCCAGTCAGAAGCCATACAACCAATTCTGTAATGTTCCTTTAATGCAAAACTAGCTGACTAATATACTCTTCCAAAAACCAATAATGTCTTCACACTTTTTTCCCGTGTAACAATTTGCAGAACAAGTACACCGCGAGATCTCGTTTTCTTATCAAGCAGTGTAGGGTCATGCGTTTGTTTGGGCACATAACAAGAGTAAAACCACCCATATCAAAGCACAGGCTGATCTCCTATGTTACTTGATCTCTAGTTTTTCTTCTAAGAGGTTTTTGTTGTGAGCTTTTGCTTATTTTGTCAATTCACTCCAATCCCGGCTGCTTATAGCAATACCAAGCATTGAGGAAACTATATACCAAAAGGTGACTATCGCACGTGTATTGCGGTGTTGTTTTACCCCTTGAAAAAATAGTGTGCTCGATAAGGTCACTGTGATGGATCTGTTTTTCTTTTTTTCTACAGTTTTCTTTATTATAACAAAATATCTTATACGAGCTGTCAAGTAAATGCAAAAGCTTCAGTTTTTAAAACTCTCATTTATTGTTCATTGTTACCGAGCGTTAGTCATCTTTAAGCACAATGGAGTAATCAAACATTGTCACGGGGGGAGGGGGCGAGCGTGGGAAAAACATACTTGAGGGGGGGGGGCTGTTTCATGTGTCAAATTACCATTCCTCATGCATTTGTTAGATCTCCTTTTGGGGGGTTATTATATTTTAAATTGTGTATTTTGTAATTTTGTATTTGTTTATTCTTGAGTTATTTTGTATTGTTTATTTATTGAGTTATTCAATATTATGCCTATAATAAGGTCCAGTAATCCATCCTTTCACACTGACCATCCATTGCCTCACTACCTTGCGCTGATTGGTTCTTAGCCACCCTGTGGTTTGTAAATGACTAACTTTGATTGGCTACAATGTTCCCGCGTTTTTTTCGGATACCTTCCCTTAGTCCTTTGCTCCCCTTTTCTGCTATACATGGATGTTTCTGTTTGTGTTTGTTTATGCCTCTGAAGAAGGTCCGGATTGGTTACCCCCTTCACAGTCCGTAAGGATGTAGGCATGGGTATCACCCACTAGGAGCCTGACTGGTAGAGCAGAATGCACTACCTTCCCAAATTGTGTACGAAGCAATTATGTTTAAGTGCCTATAGCTCAGGACACAAGAGTCATGACCGGGATTCGAACCCACACCGTGCTGCTGACAGCACCAGGGCTCTTGGGTCCGGTGAACCAGACCACTCAAGCACGGACTTCGAGTGGTATTGTTTTGCTAGCCAAGTACGAGTCGAGTGCGAGTACCATCGACACGGTGCTCTAGTGGAACTCGAGCACAACTACTACAACATTGGTGTACTGTTGGTTCGCAGAATGAAAAGACGAGATATCACTGTTTTTTTCTCTTTTTTGGGGGGGGGGGGAGAGGGGGGTAGAGAGAAAAGACGATATAATTTCACTCGATTCCTCCCTTCTGCAGCCGACGTTTATTAACGTAATTCGCTCCGTGTCGCTAGACAGAGCCGTTTGCAAGAAAACGAATTATCTTTTCATTACATTTTCATCCTCCAATAGCCAGAAGCTACACATAGTTACAATTAATGAAAACTGATTAAAGTTTAACCGAGTTTGATTTGGCGATACTCTTATGTCAGATTTCATTAAACAACCTCCCCTTCCAGCAATCAACCCTTTTTTTTGTTATTGTCTTACTTGAACCGTAATAACCGTTAAAAATAAGTCAAAAAATAAATAAAAATTGACAAGGAAACTACCGAATCAACTATAGCTCTGAAGGTTGTGTCTGTGATTGGTTAGGGTTACTTGTATTTTACTGTATATTTCTGAAAGAAAATACCGCAATAACAGTTGCTTGGAAGCCTGGGGAAACTTGCTTTAGGTATTGCGAGGTTGTTTGATATACAGAAGAATAAGACGCACCTGCGTTTATGTCCTCTCGTGTCTTTTCCATTTATTAAAGGCAGGATGTCCTTTTGGTAATTGTCAAAGACTAGTATCCTCACTAAAATAACACACCTGTGAAAATTTTGGCTCAATTGGTCATCGAAGTTGCAAGAAAATAGTGAAAGAAAAAAACACCCTTGTTGCTTAGAAGTGTGGGCTTTCAATTGCCTGAGGAAAGACTTCATGCCTGAAGCCTTTTTTGAGATTCAAATATTTTAGTGAGAAATTACCTCTTTCTCAAAAACTATACTACTTCAGAGGAGTCGTTTCTCACAATGTTTTATACTATATCAGCAGCTCTCAGGTGTTCCTTACCAAGTTTTTATGGTTGTGTATTTCTAGAGTAATTGCCAAAAGTATCCACTCCCTTTAAATGCGGAAACCCTTTGCTTTAAAAAAATATAAGGAGCTACGAACTGTGGTCACCTATGAACAATCTCGTGTGGTTTCAAGTATAACTGGCGATTGTGGTTCTTATTAATTTTTTTCATAAAGACAAAATAATAATAATAATAATAATAATAACTAGTTCTTATATAGCACATTTCACAATAACGTATCAATGCGCTTTACATTAGTGCCCTGGTCATTGGGCCAATAGCATTCCTGTAATCTTTCTCAGCTCCCTGGGGAGTATACAGCCCCGTGCTGCCGTGGCGCACCGAAGGCTTTTCCATACACAGTATCAACCTCTACCCTCGCAGGTACCCATTATACCCCTGGGTGGGGAGGAGCAATTATAGTAAAGCATCTTGCTCAAGGACACAAGTGTCACGACCGGGATTCGAACCCACAACCCGATGACTCGACCACAGAACTTGGATCCGATCCTCTTAACCATCCTTCGTACGGCTCATTTTGATTTGAAATGAAAAAAAAAGATGAGAAAAAAAGATAAGATGTTGGATAAGATGTTCAGTCAGGGGGTAAATAAACGTCAAAATTTGATACCCCTTGGACCAAATTAACAAATTATGACAGCAGAGTTTTTCTAACGGAGTGGATCTCAGAAGAGTTCCAATCAGCGCCGAAACTAAAGTAACATTTTAGAGGGAGCACAGAGAGTGCCCCCTTTTTTTTGGGGGGGGGAGGCGGGGTGCTGAACTTCTGGCCTACTAAAACTACCGTTTCAGGTTGCACTTCCCTCAAGCAAGCCCCTCTTTCAGCGCTCTTTTCGTGCCATTTACTTCTTTTTGTATTGGACAATCTGACGCGAGTGTAAAAAACAAATACGTTGTTTGCGTGTAATTGGAAAAAAATAGTTTCAAAAACATTGAAATGATCACGTTAATAATTAACGAAAGTAAATAAGGCAAAGTTCTTGAACCTTTGAAACTTCATGAAATTGTAGGCCTTTACGAATATCTGTTACATATTTTACACTAAAAATAATTACGAAAAAAGTTTTTTTTACACAAGGTGTCAGCTAGTGGCGTCAGGGAAGATTTTTAAGCTACAGCACACTCGTAAAATTTGTCATGGGCCAAAAGACCCTTCCCATGAAATATGTAAGTTACATTAACGCATGCGTACAGACACTACTGGTTTGCAAACGCCGTAGAGTTGTGCACTAGGCAGACGCACAAACGCGTGTGCGTCACGCCACCATCAGTCCCATACATAAATGCGCGTGTTCACTAATTTTGCCAACCAGTAGGGAGTGTGCGCACGCGCGATGTTCAATTGACCTATTTCATGGGAAGGGTCTATTAACAGCTGCCCCCAAATAGTTGCTTATGAATTTACTGCTATGTAAAAATTAACAGGCTACCAGTCAAAGAGGGTACATATGACTAGGTGTTTTGACTGGTTACCTTATTCTGGTAAGCATGTTGATTTTTGCCGTGCTAAGCTACATTACGTGCTTTAGCTGCTCTATATAATTTTGCTCAGTTATTAGCTATTTATGACGTTAAGACATTACAACCAACATGGTGGGCGGGGCGAGGCCGGGATCGGATACCACACGTCAATAATCGAGAACGGCACAACTTAGTCTGGCCGCTCGATTTATCCTTTGCAGCTTCATTGAATTCGGGTTCCACTTTCACTAATTGGATGTGATGTTTCATATTTCAGTAGATGAACTTATAGTCGTGTCCACAATGCATCAACATAGTACACAATTCGCTCAAAAGAGTACATACATCAATCTTTGCAACCAATGGCAATAAAGGAATTGATTGGAGTGTACTTTCCTGACACGTCATTCCAATGCAGCCGCTAATCTTGCGATGTAGTGCTCAATCAATTACATTCTTTGAGTGATCTTCGAAGCTTTACATGGTGTGGATAACATTTAAAAAAAACTAGAAATAGTCAACTTGCGGGTTCAATCATGTCTAACACTCTTAAGGGACAAATATTGGCTCTGAGAAGAGCAGGTGTTGTCTCGACGTTTCGAACAGTACACTCTGCTCGTCTTCAGGAAAATGAATGTTGAGACCGTAATTATCTTCTCAGGGCCAACCCTTCTCCCAAAGGAATACACGGTTATATCCACAACTTTACTAGTTCTAGTTTTTCCAATAGTCGCAGTTCTTCCCAATATTCTTTGAGGTTAATTTCATGTCATCTTCATTTTTATTTTGTAGACAATTCGCAAGTTGGGAGTACTTGGTCATCGTTTACAGGTAGTGTGTGCTGCGTTTACCGTCATCGTCTACCGTTTACCACCGTTTAGTTACACCGAACCCCTAGTGATAGTTAGCACCGATCCACTCCACGCCTCGGTGAGTTTCCATTCTATGTTTGATGTTAAACACAACTGTAGTTTAATTTACTAAGGATGAAGATGTGAACGTTAAAATTTACTGTACTGTAGATGTATAATTGTTCATGAATCCTACACTAGGTTTCGCTCGGCCCAGCAGTATATCCAGGACCGCTGGGATGGGCTAATCAGCTTGCGCAGATTCTTGTTCAGGAAGTACGTCATGCGTGCAGTGCTTGCAGTGTGAGTTTGATGCATGATCCCAGCGCCTTTGGTTTTAAGGCAAGGCGCTCGGGACGAGCGAAGGACAAGGACGGTTGTTTCCTTTGAAGGAATTTCACTATAGGCCTATTATTACTCAAGCGTGGCCTCATATAGAGGTTCGCTCGGCCCCAGCGGCCTATCCAGGACCGCTGGGATGGGCTAATCAGCTTGCACAGATTCTTGTTCAGGAAGTGCGTCATGCGTGCAGTGCTTGCAGTGTGAGTGTGATGCATGATGGGACTGAGCATTACCCAAATGAGCGTGCTTGATACGTTTGCCCATCCCAGCGCCTTTGGTTTTAAGGCAAGGTGCTGGGGACGAGCGAAACACTAGGTCTGCATGGCTACGAAAGGTCAGCTTTATTACCAAACTATCGTATTCTCTGTTGATTTTTTTAGCAAATAAGAAAGAAATCAAGCAACACCCCCCAAAAAACAAACAAACAACCAAACAAACACACACAAAAAAACACACCAACAAACAAACTTACAAACATAATATGAACAAAAGAGAAAGAGGGAAAGGGCCGCAAGGTTGCGTCATATTGCTGATATCCAGCTTTGACGATATTACATTGTTTAAAATACACTACGAAGGGTAATGAGACACGACACTGCCTAAACTGTGGTGTTACAATTGAAACATTGGTTGTTGTCATTTTGAGATACAAATAAAATAATCAACATGAATTTTGACTCTTTTTGTGGGTACATTAAGTAGAGCAATTATTAATTGTACCCTTTACATTACGCTGCGAAAACTCTGGTGTTCAATGTATTTTTTTCTGGCAACTATTTGTAACAACACCGACACTTTATAAAGGGTATAATGATAGAATAACTAACACCATGTCAGTGTTGTCACATATACATTCTATAAAAAGCGACGTAACAAAAAACACCACCGTTTTGCAAATCAGTTTTTGTACAAATTATTGATGGAATCTTGACTGTTTACATTGTCACCAAGTTTCAGGGCCCAACACGTAATAGTTTCGTATTTGCACTATAATTAGTATGACCGACACGCCTCTATAGACTTGCTGTTTTGTGTTTCCACTAAGTGACATATCTGCTGAAGTTAAGCGTTTTCACGAAGCGATATATCTCAAAACGCCACTTTATTCAATGGAACACGTACTGCTGACACCGTGCCGAACACGCGTATAGTGCATTTTCAGCGTCAACACGAAGTGATGCATTTTGTTGCCTTGCTAAAGTTGAGCGTTTTGACGAAGCGACGTCATGCACTTTATTCAATGGAACACGTACTGCTGACACCGTGCCGAACACGCGTATAGTGCATTTTCAGCGTCAACACGAAGTGAAGCATTTTGTTGCCTTGCTAAAGTTGAGCGTTTTGACGAAGCGACGTCATGCATTGATTTGTACAAAGCGCTCTGCGTGCACGTTTCGTTTGTTCGTTTTTCACGAAGTGACACTAATTTGTGTTTAGGAATTAATAACCCCAAATCTAAAAACTTCCGGGTCAGAATTTGACCCGAATTCAGGGTCCTGGGGCCTCTGACCTATTGATGGGTCAGGCCGACTCTGAAAGTGGTTAACCCTCCGATGGCCAATAGGTCTGCAACCAATAGACCGCAACCACATTTCCTTAATTACTCGTTCATTTTTTAAAGGCACTGGACACTATTGGTAATTACTCAAAATAATAAGCAATGGAGAGCTGTTAATAGTATAAAACATTGTGAGAAACGGCTCCCTCTGAAGTAACGTAGTTTTTTGAGAAAGAAGTAATTTCTCAGTAAAATATTTGAATTGATTTCGAGACCTCACGCGTGAGGCCTCGAAATCAAGCATCTGAAAGCACACAACTTCGTGTGACAAAGGTGTTTTTTATTCCATTATTATCTCGCAACTTCGACGACCAATTGAGTTCAATTTTTTTTTACAGGTTTGTTATTTTGTGCATAATGTGTTGAGATACACCAAGTGAGAAGACTGGTCTCTGACAATTACCAAAGGTGTCCAGTGTCTTTTAAGCAAATGCAGGTGAAACCATTTAAGTTCTATCTTCAGACAGGCGGGATTGACATTACCTATTACCCTTTAGGCAGTATGACCCATGGACTCCGAATCCCCGATTATAAAACACTCTCTGTACAGTGTAGTGTTTGAAAAAAGAGGGTTCTCAGTGTAAAAAACATAATAATTCACAAACAAAATTGTATTATTATTTACGGCTTCCTGAGGGTCGGTGTCCGTTCGCGAATGCTGCGGCCGGAAATGCGGTTTGCACCCGCTGTCACCTCGCTAAACGTGGATGGATTCGACGTTCGTGTGAAAATACCGTTACCATTTGTTTGCTTTTTTTCTTAGCAAGCAGACACTGTATTCAGTTGAATCTTTCACAAGTGATTTTTTGTTGCTTTTGTATTTTGCCAATAAACCTGCATTATATTGCCATATGCAAATATGATCTCCCCTTTAATGCCATATATAATTACAGCCGTTTCCTCAAGTATGCTCCTCCTCGTAAATTATTTATGCAATTTGTCATTTATCATTTTAACGTGAACAACATGTTAAAGGAACATTACAGAATTGGTAAAAAAAAAACTTGTAAAAAAGACTTTTTGATCACAGATTTACATAAAACTTACACGGTCTAATGATGATGTTATAGTAGAAAGCATCCCTTGAAATATGTCTGAAATGCCATAATTGATGAGAATTGAATAAACTAATTTCCAGATTGGAGTTTATCACTCAGTGAGCGTTTTGTTCATTTTGTTGAATCTATATGATTTCATGCAAATGTGTAATCGGTTTTTCACTATTTTCTCGTGACCCAGATGGCCGATCGATCTCAAACTTCTACAGGTTTGTCAGTTTATGTATATGGTGGATTACATAAAGTGATTACACTGCCAGCAACTGTTTTGTTACCAAAAAAAAACAATTCTGTAATGTTCCTTTAACAATAAAATATCCACAAAATTAAAGGGACAAGTTATTAAACTTGGATGCCAACATTACACGGGTCTGTACGTTCCACACTGGAATTGTGTGCCAGTCTAAAGGTCAAAAGCAATGCCGTTTTGATTGAATATCATGAAAAGTCGGGAAATTAAACACAAATTTACTGTGCAATTTTAAACTGTCCGGACTTACATTGTTAACAAATATGAAGTAGTTCGATATTTTGTTCGAGTTCGCTCTTGCCAAGAGTATAAAATAAAGCGGCTTTTTACACACTTGAGGTAAGAGACTAATTTTGTCTGTGTTTGTCGAGGACCCTATCTCTCAGAAAATGAGTGCATCACAAAACTGAATTTGACTTTGAAACCCCTCTTAAAGGCAAAGTATACCTTTGGTTTTGGGAACCGTTCGATTGTTTTAATCCTATATAAATGTAGATACCATACAATAAAACTAACCTGTGAAAGTTTCATTTCAAAAGGTGGTAGCATTTTTGAGATATCGCCAAAAATTTGGAGCGGTCATGTCCCTGCATGGAAGAATAATCTGTAATTGAAATACACAAGCGGAGAAACGTTTCTGACAGAAACGTTTCTCAGATTCAAATTTTTGGGGATAACAACTGACATCTTTTCCCCATATGCACATTATTTTGAATTGAGACATTTCCCAAAATGCTCTATACTTTCGAAAGTTGCTGTACTTCTAACCAAGTCAGTTTTGATTGCCATAATTGTTTTAAGAGTGATTACCAATCGTATACCTTCCCTTGAACGCATGATCGACAACTCCGGATTAGCGGTCACATTCACGGAGCAAAAATCGAAAATGCCCGGTCGCATTCTGCGGAACACAATATACAGAACTTTGAAATATCGTGACGGATGAACAATAACTTCATTCTGTCATGTCAGTTCCCGTCTTGTTCAGTTATGCATTCGTCGTCTCAATCCACTTATGAAGTATATTGCTCCCCCATTGCCAAGCTTCCATCGAACTCCCCATGCTTTATTCATCACACGTTCTTTTGTACAGTTTTTTCTCCCATCTTCTTTCTTTCTTTCCTTTTTTCGGGGGGATGCAGTGTTACAGTACGCGTCAAACGTCAAACGTCACAGTGATTTATCGCTTTAATCCACGATCGCGATAACTGCGATATTCAATCGTGTACAGCATTAACGTGGATTGTCGTACCGGGCGCAGGCTAGGTCACGTCACACATACCGCGCGCTGACATCTTCCAAGATGTCAGTGCGGAGTGTGAGGGCACGTACTTGGTCGAGTTCAGTTTTGACTAGTCAATCATCGAGGAAATTTGACGTTAAGTTATCCTGCTGAATACGGGGGGATTTGATGGTTGCTATCGTCAGGTCGGAAATTATGCTGTATAATGGCGGGAACTAAACGCCCTTGACTGCCGGGTTTTAATTTTAACCCAGATGACTAACGCGAGTTCAGTGCAGAGAAGAACAAAACAAAAATAGGAAAACACCGTACGGTTGTAACTCGATCTTTGCCTCTCCAAGTCTTTCATACAAACAGCAGATTGTTTTACACGTGATTGCTTATTCAAGGTGGTTTTCATTTTTAATATAGAATTTATTTCATTCGTACTTTGTAGAAAAAAAAACTGTGACCTGCTAGTATAAACAAGCGCCGAGCGTATATTAAAGGAACATTACAGAATTGGTAAGACAGAAACTTGTAAAATATACTTTTTGATCACAGATTTACATAAAACTTACACGGTCTAATGATGATGATAGTAGAAAACATCCCTTGAAATATTTATGTCTGAAATGCCATATTTGATGAGAAATGAATAAACCAATTTTCCGATTGGAGTTTATCGCTCAGTGAGCGTATTATTCATTTGTTGAATATAAATGATTTCATGCAGGTTTTTCACTATTTTCTCGTGACCCAGATGGCCGATCGATCTCAAACTTCTACAGGTTTGTCAGTTTATGTATATGGTGAATTACATAAAGTGCTTATACTGCCAGCAACTGTTTTGTTAGCAAAAACCAATTCTGTAATGTTCCTTTAAAAGGCAATTGTTACTGTGACCAGTCGTCTTTGCAATTATCAAAAGGTCAGCCCTGAGTGGAGGCAGTCAGTTGATTGATCAGTCTGACCACTACCGATGACATAACGGAGAAAGGGACTGCGGCAAGATCTTTTTTTTTTGTAAGCACAATGGTCGTCTCGTCTTAGACATGGCAAAATGAGTTACCTTTGTACTCCATCACGCCACAGGTCTAAAGCGACTTAGTCATGGTCAGATCTAATGCACTCTTATAATTATATTGAGTTTGGTTTCATAATGATAACATTAGCGAGTGTTCTCTTCGGACCAGACGCTCTGAACAAAATCAAAAGCAGTGTCTCAACAGAGTTCGCCAACCTCAGATGGAAATCTTTGTCTTTGAAGAAACACAGAATCATATCTAGACTGACTTTGATGTACAGTCAATTCATCACAAATTGTAATTAATGTTGACCAATACCAAGTTGATTCATAAATTGCAATTAGTGTTGACCAATGCCAGATTGATTCATAAATCGACTAGAAAATCAGCTTCAATTTCCTACGTCCACCCTACATCTAAATCAAAATTTCTTTTAGCCACGCCTATAATTTCAACCAACTTTTATGGTGGAAGGTCTTTCCAGTTGGCAGCTGCAGAGTTATGGAACAAATTTCCAAACAATCTCAAACATGTAGACACAGTGAACGATTTTAAGAGTCTTCTGAAAATATATCTGTTTAATTTGTAAATAATTAAGTATTACTCTATTCCAGTTCACTTTCTCTTTTCTTCGCTCCCTGTCTTCCTATTCCTAATGTTTTCATTCCTTAAAGCGCTTAGAGACTTAAATTAATTTTTTGTGATTTTGCGCTATATAAAAACTGTTTATTATTATTTTATTATTATCTAAAATGGACTGCTACATATATTTGTTCCTCCCAAGAACAACAACTAAGTGGATCTCACTTCCTACCCATGTATGGGAAGCTACTTAAGTAGAGTCCTTAAAGGCAAAGTATACCTTTGGTTTTTTGAACCGTTCGATTGTTTTAATCATATATAAATGTAGATATATACAATAAAACTAACCTGTGAAAATATCATTTCAAAAGGTGGCAGCGTTTTTTGAGATATCGCCAAAAGTCTGGAGCAGAAAAACCCTAATAGGAATACACAAGCTGAGAATTCTCAGATTCAAATTTTGGGGAATAAAAACTGGTATTTTTTCCATATCCACATTATTTGGAATTGAAAGATTTCTCAGAATGCTTTACACTACCGAGAGTTGCTGTACTTCTAACCGAGTATACATTTTTAGAGTGATTACTAATCGTAAACCTTCCCTTTAAGTAGGGTCCTTAAGTAGAGTCCTTTAAATCAAAACACTAAAGGATGCAGTTGTCTCCAACACTATAGGGGGGGGGGGCTACACACAAAACATTTTTTAAATATTCTGCAAAAATGCTTGCAACCTGATATCCCATCAAGAGGGCTATTATTGCAGCAACCTGCTGGTACACGTATTATAAAGAAACTCTAAACCACATAGAGTACGATAATGAACATACCAATAAGAGCGAGGAAGCCATGCCCATTTAACTGTAGGCCTACACCGTAAATCAACAGAAACGGTTCACGGTGTTACTGGGCCAGTCCAGGATATTGAACGCACCACGCAGAATGTGTCATCAATAACACATACAGTGTAGGTTTCTGAACGATCTAGCGCACGGGCACCAGTTTTTTTGCATAATGATTAGGGCTCGATTGGTGCTCGATGTGGGGCAGAGGGAACCCCCCCCCTCCTATTGTGTCTTCATTGTGTGCTTGGAATCTCAGGAATTCTTTGAGGATTTTAGTTGGGGGGGGGGTTCTATACAAGAGGAAAATAGTGTGTTTTAGTATGGGAACATTGGGGGGGGGGGGGGACACACCCTCTACCCCATATCGGGCAGGCTATATCCAGTCGTGCCGCGTCTATCAATGCGCAGTACTCAAATGTGTTGAACGGGCAAACCAGTTAACAATAGTTGCGTACAAATCTCGAAGTGGGAGGTGATAAAGATTGTGTTACTATACCCAACGAAAAGCTTGCACTTCAAAAACAAACAAGTTAAAGGAACATTACAGAATTGGTTTTTGCTAACAAAACAGTTGCTGGCAGTGTAAGCACTTTATGTAATCCACCATATACATAAACTGACAAACCTGTAGAAGTTTGAGATCGGTCGGCATCTGGGTCACGAGAAAATAGTGAAAAACCGATTACACATTTGCATGAAATCATATAGATTCAACCTAATGAATAAACGCTCACTGAGCGATAAACTCCAAATCGGAAAATTAGTTTATTCATTTCTCATCAATATGGCATTTCAGACAAAATATTTCAAGGGATGTTTTCTACTATCATCATTATTAGACCGTGTAAGTTTTGTGTAAATCTGTGATCAAAAATATATTTTACAAGTTTTTTTCTTACCAATTCTGTAATGTTCCTTTAATGAGGTGTTAACCAATTCCTAACACGGTTATACTTGCTGTAACAAGTAGTCTTGGGTTTTACGATCAAATACACTGTGAAAGTTGGGGAGAAGGCTAGTGAGAGCCTCCACCAATCAGCAAAGAGCACGTATCAACTACCAGCAACCGTGTTTTACTTCTTGTTCTTCTGTATAGCGTAAAGTCTAACTTAAAACATTAATTCAGTAACATTTATATCAATGCTGTTATTCATTACAATAATGCACATAATATGTGAAATTACCCAAGTAATAAGTAGCATGAGATATGAAATATATTTTGACAATGATTCAATAGTAATCAGCAGATAAATGACAACATTTAGGTGTAAGGTTAAGCAGAATGCTTTTGTTCCCTAACCTATGGACACACAAACATACAACCAAGGAACCACAGGACAAAGGACAAAAGAAGCAGACAAGACATTATGAGACAAGGCCAACACAACTTACAAGTTACACCTTATTAGTTTATGAATAAGAGTCAAGGAACTGAGCTCTTAGGTTAACTTGGTTATTACTTCAAAGTATGCCCTTCTGTTTAAGCAAACAGTCCACCTGTCCCATTTGGTTTTGGTGTCTCCAATATTATACGATAAGACACGTCTGAATACAATTCCAGGGGTCGGAAAACAACTCGCTTTTCACTTTGATGAGTCAGATCTACACATTTATGGGATCGATGTCGCAGCTTATCGTCAATAGGTCAATGTATTCTACCTGCCGCCCGGCAGTCAGTTCGTATTTCGAAAAAGCATCTGTTGGTGAATATTAATGCTCAAGTTTTAAAGTCCGTGGTGGGGAAGAGCACTGGAAAATGAGAGTATTTGATACTGCTCATCATTGATGGAGTACATATTTGATGCGATACGCCTAACATACATGACAGTCGGCACCGAATTATCAAATCACTGTGAATTATTATTTTTTTTATGAGAGGCAAACATCCATAATACAACAATTTGGCATGAATAAGTAAAGTAGCGCATATTGCCGTCAGACCATGCCGGAAACACGAGCAAACTTCTTTCTCTTCACGATACGTGTACTGGGTTGTGACTTGCATTGTACAACACACGAGACCTACAGCTTATAAATCGTCTATTTGAAAGACAAAGCTATTATGGTCAGTGTCTTGCTCGACGACACCAAGTGCCGTGACCGGGACTCGAACCCACACTTTGATACACCACCCGATTCAAGTTCCGGTGTACCACACCGCTCAACCACGAGACATTATATAGACCATGTGACCTGTGACATCACATGCTTAAAAACAAGATACACAGAGCCTGTTTCAGTACACCATCAATGGAACAAAGCACAAAGTCTCATTTATCATGGAGATTGTACTGTCTGATTTGTATCAACTTCTGATGAAGAAAGCGGGTACATCACAATACTGGTAGGTACAGCTGTTACTTGTATAACTCTTACATTTGTGTTGACATTATGACACAGAAAGGAACAATTTCCCATGTGACCAGTGTAGTAACTTGCCTGCCAGAAAGGCCTTGAATGTACAAGGTTTCTTTTGTAAACTAAGGCTGCATGGTCTATACTTGTAATTACATTATTATGATTTGACATTCCCAATGTTTAGCACCTCATTACAATCTAATTTCATTATTACCCATAGAGTTTAAAGAAACATATAATTATGTTGTTGAAGGCAAGAACGGGTTGAGTTGTACAGCACTTAAATTGTGAATGTTGAATGATACAAATATTTGCGCCAGTATAATTATGACAACGACATTCATACGGTGAGCATAATGACAAAAACATTGATCATCATTACGTTTGGCATTTACATGAGTGGCAATAACATGGGTTCTGGGGGGGGGGGGGGCTGGTCTGAAATCCTCTCTACGATGCGGCAGCGTTGGATAATTAAAAAATTGAGCCGGACGGGAACTTCACCATGTTACTTCCTAGAGGTTTTTTTTTTCGGGATGCTAAACAATAATGACAAGTGTAATTGCTGCTGGTGTACAATTGCATAAATGACACCGATTCGTTGCACTCTTTATCGATGCAACTGTGCTACAAATATACAACTCACGCACAGATCCTTGTCATTTTAATTGGTGGAACGCGCGTCACGTGCTTCCTTCATTTTGCCGTGGACGCCGTACGCGTCGGTGTGTACTGATGTTTAATTCTCAGCGTTGCTCCCCAAACAGTCATTCCTGCTAGTTCGTATAAACCAGGGCAATATTGTATCTTGTCGGAAAAGGTTGCTGCCTGCATGGAGTCGTCCAGGGAATTTGAAAGTTGTTTTCAAAGAGTTTTTAGAGTGTGGGGTGGAAGAGTTTCCGTGTCCATTTTGAGTTAAAGGGACGCGTTGCCTTAGATCGGGCGAGTTGGTCTAACAAAAAAAAGCGCTTGTAACCGTTTGTTATAAAATGCATATGGTTAGAAAGACGTTTTAAAAGTAGAATACAATGATCCACACAAATATGCCTCGAAATTGCGCGGTTTTCCTTTTACATCGTGAACTAACACGCTCGGCCATTTTGTGGAGTCAAATTTTTGACTCCACAAAATGGCCGACTGTGTTAGCTGGCAAAGTTTGTTTCTTTCTAGCCATATGCCATTTATAACAAACGGTTACAAACGCTTTTTAAAGACCAACTCGCCCGATCCAAGGCAACGTGTACCTTTAAAGGAACATTACAGAATTGTTTTTTTTGTAACAAAACAGTTGCTGGCAGTGTAAGCACTTTATGTAATCCACCATATACATAAACTGACAAACCTGTAGAAGTTTAAGATCGATCGGCCATCTGGGTGACGAGAAAATAGTGAAAAACCGATTACACGTTTGCATGAAATCATATAGATTCAACAAATGAATAAACCGCTCACTGAGCGATAAACTCCAAACGGAAAATTAGTTTATTCATTTCTCATCAATTATGGCATTTCAGACAACATATTTCAAGGGATGTTTTCTACTATCATCATCATTCAGACCGTGCAAGTTTTATGTAAATCTGTGATCAAAAAGTATTTTACAAGTTTTTTTCTTACCAATTCTGTAATGTTCCTTTAAGTGTGAACAATGTTCAAGGATCTATGAGTGAATTACATAAAACGGATATTAAATGCATTTCGTTCTTGCGTTGTCGCAGAATTTACTGCTTCGGTGAAATTGGGTTAATCCATTTCACTGGGCTTTCGCCGCGTGAATGAGAAATGGAACAATCGAGATTTCACCTCGTGGTTATATTCGGTGACACTGCACTCATATGCATCCAATTATTTGTATGTAAATCGTGTAATTAAATAATTAAACTCGTGAGATTAGTAATAGGGATTTTGAGCCGGATATTAATAAAATGAAGAATGTTTCGCAGGGTTTTCACCCGTCCCGTACTCGGTGATGTAGATATGTATACTTTGTAGGTAAAAAAAAAAAAAAAAAAAAAAAAAATGCATACGGAATCTTTGTGCTTGTTATCTTGCTAGATATGATTTCTTCATTTCTATGGTAAAATGAAATACTTATTCTACTAAGATCAATATTAATTGTTTTGTGGTTCTGAATGCAGGGTCCCATTGGAGTCCAGTTTGAACTGTTTGGGCATAACCAGGGTAAAGAAATGTCCCCCAACCCCCAAGAAGAAAACAAATTACTAACTTTAAAAACATATGTATATACTAAATAATACTACGAAACATAGTATTATTAATAATAAACTAATAAAACAATTACAATAATACATACAAATAAAAACAAAAATAATTATTAGAAGAAAGAAAACAATTAATAAAAACAACAATAATTACATCAACAATGACAAAACAAACGATACAAACATTTAACAAAAACAAATAAAAAGTAAATAAAAATACAGAAAACAAATAAATAAATTTAAAAACATCATTAAATAATTAAAAAATAACTTTGAGACGCAATCAAACTTGTTTTCAGCTTCTAATATAAGCTCACATCTGCTTCTTGTAATGTAACTAAGGATAGCATTTTAATGTCTTTTCTGAAATTTGTTGGTTAGTTAGGAACTTTTTTTTAATTTTGTTAACACCTTGTTCTATGTACGTATGTTTACTTTGTTCTGTGAATGCTTGATGTGTGGAGAAGTAAGTGGACAACACAAGTTCTTGTTACTATTATTTTAAAAACAGTTTCTATATAAAGATCAATTTGGAGTTTTGATATTCCTAAAAACAAAATATGTGGATGTTGCGTTTGTCCATAAGATATCTCAATACCCGACGGTGTGCAGACCTTTTTTTCCCTAAAGGTTGACTTAAGGAAGAACGAAAGTATTGTAAAGCTTGCTCACCTTATCATTTCCTCTCTTGAAGCTGTTATTTCCCCCCTCCCCCTCCCCCAGCCAACATTAAGAAAACCTTGCACATAACAAATCCCGGCTAATGTCCAGTCCAAGGCAGACTGCGAATTAGAGTGTTTTCTTTACGGTCTGTTACCAATGCAATGAATTAACCGCGGTTCGACCCGGTCGAATTAAACGATTCATTCCCCGTTCTTTACGCACGAGTTTCCGCGACTGGTTAGACTACAATCATTGAACAGGTGAAATAACATCGAGAGGGGAGCAACAGATTGGCATCAGCGCGGCTCGAGCTGGAGGCTACGAAAAGTAATATCCCCCGTGCTCTATATGGAGATGATCTGATATGAGATTAGCACCTCGTCTTCAAGATAGCATCTCTCTATCCACTGATCCTTCCCTCTGGAGCACTCGCCACCTAATCCTACTTAAGACCCACGGGGGTCCAGCCCCGATCTATAGTTCTACTGAGTTTACCTAGAAAGAAATTCGAGACAGTCATTTCTAAGCTCGTGTTGATTTCTTGCACCCGCCACTTCAAATTTAATCGCATTTCGTCAATTTGGTTGCTAGTTCCCCCCCCCCCCACTCCCCAAGAGAATAATCAAATTAGGGCGTAATGGAATTAAAGAGGCGGGCAATACTAGTGTGCCACTTCAGTTATCGCTTGGTTTTTCCAACGATAACATCTAGGAACCGCGTTGTTTACCGAAGGGCGTATTGTTATTAGTTTCTTGGATTTTGTAAAAAAAATATATATCAACGAGGTCTTGTTTATAAATATCAAACAGAATTGTAAGGTTATCAAAACCTGTATACCATGCATTATATTGTTATGCATCACATCTTAATAAAGGGAAGGTATACGATTGGTAATCACTCTAAAAATGTATGGCAGTAAAAACTTACTTGGTTAGAAGTACAGCAACTTTCGATAGTATAAAGCATTTTTTGAGAAAAATTTCAATTTAATATACTGTGGATATGGAAAAAGATGTCAGTTTTTATCCCCCAAAAATATTGAATCTGAGAAACGTTTCTGTCAGAAACGTTTATTCTTCAGGCAGGAACATAACCGCTCAAGATTTGTGGTGATTACTCAAGCCTTTTGAAATAAACATTTTCACAGGTTAATTTGATTGTATATGTCTCAATTAATATTAAAACAATCGAGCAGTTCCAAAAACCAAAGGTATACTTTGCCTTTAATGCGTTACAAGGAACTGCACTACATGCAAAATAATAATAACAAGTAACAATACATAACAATATTCAAACAAACACAATTCGTAGCCCGAAGGCGATGTGTTAAAAAAAAACGATTAAAAAAAAGAACAACTACATTTTCGGTTTGATTTTGTTGCCCAATGCATTTTTCGAGGCTAACAATTTCTTATCAACTGAACAGAAAGGTTTCACCCTTTAAAAGTTGAAGATTGAATATCAATTTATATCGTCTGAAAAAATGCGGGCAATTTGAGAAATGTTAGTCTCCGGTCTCTATGGACAAGATTAACTTTCAATGTAATACAAGTAAAGTTTAATCACACGATAGTGCAAGAAATAAAAAGTAAATGTTTTAATGTGAAAGGTTAGTTGTATCAAGTTGGCACTTGGGTCAATCAATTTGAGGGAACACTTTCGTCATATCCAAGAAGACTATTACGAATCTAGTCATATTCGGCCAAATTCCGAGTATTATAATCAAACTGAAATGGTTATCAATATATATCGTCTGAAAAAAATGAGGACAAATTCAGAAATGTTGGTCTCAAATCTCTACCGACAAGATTAAATTTCAATGTAATAAAAGTACAGTTTAATCACATTTTTTGGGTAAATCGATAGTATACAGAATAAAAGAGGGTAATTTGTTTAAAGTGAAAGGTTAGTTGTATCAAGTTGGCACTTGGTTAAATCAATTTGAGGAACGCTTCCGTCATCTCAAAGAAGATTATTACAAATCTAATCATATTCGGTCAAATTTCGAGTTTTATAATCAAACTGAAATGGTTAACAATTTTTATCGTCTAAAAAATGACGGACAATTTCAGAAATGTTAGTCTCCAATCTCCACCGAGCAGATTAACTTTTCTGTAATACAAGTACAGTATAATCACATTTGGGGGGGGGTAAATCGATAGTGCAAGAATAAAAAAAAAAGTAAATTTTTTATGTGAAAGGTAAGTTGTATCAAGGTGGCACTTGGGTAAATCAATTTGAAGAATACTTCCATCATCTCTAAGAAAATTATTACAAATCTAATCGTATTTGGTCAAATTTCGAGTTTTATAATCAAACTGAAATGGTTATCAATTTTTATCGTCTAAAAAATGACGGACAATTTAAAGGAACATTACAGAATTGGTTTTTGCAACAACAAAAAACAGTTGCTGGCAGTGTAAGCACTTTATGTAATCCACAATATACATAAACTGACAAACCTGTAGAAGTTTGAGATCAAACGGCCATCTGGGTCGCGAGAAAATAGTGAAAAACCGATTACACATTTGCATGAAAACATATAGATTCAACAAAATGAATAAAACGCTCACTTAGCGATGAACTCCATTCGGAAAATTAGTTTATTCATTTCTCATCAAATATGGCATTTCAGACAGAAATATTTCAAGGGATGTTTTCTACTATCATAAGCATTAGACCGTGTAAGTTTATGTAAATCTGTGATCAAAAAGTATATTTTACAAGTTTTTTCTTCACCAATTCTGTAATGTTCCTTTAAAGAAATGTCTCCAATCTCCATCGAGAAGATTAACTTTCAATGTAATACAAGTAGAGTTTAATCACATTTTTTTTTGGGGGGGGGGGTAAATCGATAGTGCACAGTATTAAAAAGGGTAAATTTGTTTAAGTAAAAGGTTAGTTGTATCAAGTTAAACCTTGGGTTAATCAATTTGAGGGATACTTCCGTCATCTCGCACCGTTGTAAATGGGGTTGTGACACTTCAACACGTTTTGTGCCTAAAACTGAAAATATTGAAAAGCGAGCACACGTTAAGTTGTACGTGGTCCACTGAATCTTATTTCAACTCGAAGGAAACAGGCTCAGCGGTTTCAACTCTTGCCTTTCAACTTCTCTTTGACATTTTACTTTTAAAATTTTGTTAAACCTTTTCCATAACTATTCAGATTTATTGTTATTACAATTTTGTGGTCGCTTTGTTTTAATTTTTGAAAACTTGACAACAATTGTATTTCGATTTTGCTTGCAGCGAGGCACCCAACCACAGTGCTTTGGCACATATCAAGAAAAACATAACAATTTCAAATGGTAGATCCCAACCCCGTGATACTCCGTGATATCCTGCAGTGTACCAATACACACGTTTTAAGAGGGGTGTCAATCAACGGGGTTCGTCAATTTGGTCAGGAGGGGTGGTGGAAAAATGTTTCCCCATAGCTCATGCACAAACTCCTATCTCTGCGGCACGTGCGCCACAGATCACTACCACAGCTTAGTGGTAAGGCATGTTGTGTCTGACCGCTCTGGGTTTAATGGCCTTTTGTGAATGAAGGTCTTGTGATCTTGTGCCGACAGCAGACTGGTTTAGCAGACATAAATCATTGAGATAAGGCAGAACAGACCCTCTTAACCTCTTAACCTATCAAATGGGCCTGCCACACCTTTGTGACAGGATGACGTAACACCGTTGGCCCAAAACAGGTGCATCGGTGCAGGGTTAAAATAAAAAATAACTGAAATGAACTGTACACTGCAACATGGAGAGGCGAGTTGCATAAGGGGAGGGCTGTGAGGGTGGGGTGGATGTGAGGATAAAGAAGGGGTGTCAGGGTAGATGGTTGAATGTGAGGGTAAGGATTGGATATGAGGATAGAGGTTGGATGGGAGGGCAGAGGTTTGTTGTGACGGTAGGGGCTAGGGTTGTAAGGGTAGATGGTTGTATTTGAGGGTAGGGGATGGATGTGAGGGAAGGCGGTTGTATGTGAAGGGTATGGGATGGATGTGAGGGTAGGGATTGGATGTGAGGGTAAATGGTTGTATGTGAGGGTAGAAATGTATGTGAGAGTAGAGTTTGTATGTTAGGGTAGATGTTGGATGTGAGGGTAGGGGTTCGATGTGAGGGTAGAGTTTGTATGTGAGGGTAGAGGTTGGATGTGAGGGTAGAGTTTGTATGTGAGGGTAGAGGTTGGATGTGAGGGTAGATGGTTTTATGTGAGGGTAGAGTTTGTATGTGAGGGTAGAGGTTGGATGTGAGGGTAGATGGTTTTATGTGAGGGTAGAGTTTGTATGTGAGGGTAGAAATGTATGTGAGAGTAGAGTTTGTATGTTAGGGTAGAGGTTGGATGTGAGGGTAGGGGTTGGATGTGAGGGTAGAGTTTGTATGTGAGGGTAGAGGTTGGATGTGAGGGTAGAGTTTGTATGTGAGGGTAGAGGTTGGATGTGAGGGTAGATGGTTTTATGTGAGGGTAGAGTTTGTATGTGAGGGTAGAGGTTGGATGTGAGGGTAGATGGTTTTATGTGAGGGTAGAGTTTGTATGTGAGGGTAGAGTTTGTATGTGAGGGTAGAGGAGGGTGTGAGGGTAGGGGTTGGATGTGAGGGTAGATGGTTGTATGTGAGTGTAGAGTTTGTATGTGAGGGTAGAGTTTGTATGTGAGGGTAGAGGAGGGTGTGAGGGTAGGGGTTGGATGTGAGGGTAGATGGTTGTATGTGAGGGTAGAGTTTGTATGTGAGGGTAGAGGAGGGTGTGAGGGTAGGGGTTGGATGTGAGGGTAGATGGTTGTATGTGAGGGTAGAGTTTGTATGTGAGGGTAGGGGTTGGATGTGCTATAGACCTGCTATGATCACGACGACAGTCCCCCTTTAAGGGTTTAATCCGACTCAAGCTTTTGGACTAAAATCTGTTATTTCCCGAGCATTACTACTTCTATACTCTGCCTCGAAGTCTCCATTCGACATTTGAGGGTAGGGATTGGATGTGAGGGTAAATGGTTGTATGTGAGGGTAGAAATGTATGTGAGAGTAGAGTTTGTATGTTAGGGTAGAGGTTGGATGTGAGGGTAGGGGTTGGATGTGAGGGTAGAGTTTGTATGTGAGGGTAGAGGTTGGATGTGAGGGTAGAGTTTGTATGTGAGGGTAGAGGTTGGATGTGAGGGTAGATGGTTTTATGTGAGGGTAGAGTTTGTATGTGAGGGTAGAGGTTGGATGTGAGGGTAGATGGTTTTATGTGAGGGTAGAGTTTGTATGTGAGGGTAGAGTTTGTATGTGAGGGTAGAGGAGGGTGTGAGGGTAGTGGTTGGATGTGAGGGTAGATGGTTGTATGTGAGTGTAGAGTTTGTATGTGAGGGTAGAGTTTGTATGTGAGGGTAGAGGAGGGTGTGAGGGTAGGGGTTGGATGTGAGGGTAGATGGTTGTATGTGAGGGTAGAGTTTGTATGTGAGGGTAGAGGAGGGTGTGAGGGTAGGGGTTGGATGTGAGGGTAGATGGTTGTATGTGAGGGTAGAGTTTGTATGTGAGGGTAGGGGTTGGATGTGCTATAGACCTGCTATGATCACGACGACAGTCCCCCTTTAAGGGTTTAATCCGACTCATGCTTTTGGACTAAAATCTGTTATTTCCCGACCATCACTACTTCTATACTCTGCCTCGAAGTCTCCATTCGACATTTCAGAAGATGGCGACCTCAGCTAAAGGTCCATTTATCAAACTGGAACTAATCATCCGGTGAAGTTTTACCGGCTCATCTTAAATTGATGAGATACACCGGACTATGATGAAGTAGTTCTGCTCAGCGAGGCAAACTATTTATTTAGACATCAGCTGTCAACCTTCCTTCGGCGATGCATCTCTCTCGCGAATAAATTCCCCTCAGTGTAATGTTGTTCTATCCTTCAATAAATTGGCGAGCGTCGCTTCAAAAGTTATTTTGTTATTATCCGCAGCGTTCAACGACTGATCAATCCACCGAGGCTAGCCGAAAAAACTACGGTGTCCGACAAAGACCTTTCGCAATGAATCTTCTTTTAAAACCAGACTTGTTTTCACAACGATCACCGGTCGGAAATTCAAATTCAGACCTGGCGTGACTAATTGACTTTCCTGTGATATACCCCAGACGTTTTAACACTCGGATCAGGTTCATATAATAGCCTCGTGTGTTTTTCTTTGGGGAAATAATGAAAACATTGGCTTGAAATGCTGAAGCGGATGTGTGTGTTAAAGGTCAACTGGGGGGATAGAGTGTATTTCGATCGATGTCCGTCGAAACCAACGGTAGTTGTCAAGCAGGAAAAGACGCTGACGTTAATGATCGATTTTTGTTTTATGCCAATTAAAGACAATTTACAAGTTTATGTCGGAAGTGAACAAAAATGTATGTTTGTGTCATAGCCTGCACGATTCACGGGAAGTTACAAGAGGTTAAAGGGAAGGTGTATGATTGCTAATCAGTCTACAAATTTATCGCAATAAAAACTTACTTTGTAAGAAGTACAGCAACTTTCGATAGTAAGCATTTGTGAAAACACACAACCATTTACCCTCACATCCAACCCTACCCTCGCACCCTCCTCTACCTTCACATACAAACTCTACCCTCATATACAAGTTTTTATCCCCCAAAATTTGTATCTGAGAAACGTTTCTGTCAAAAACGTTCCTCAGATTGTGTATTCCTATTAGGGATTATCTTCACGCGTGAAGAAGTTTAACCTATTGACTAAAACCTGTTTAAATATAGCTGCTAATTACCATAATAATTAGTCAAACAAGTGTGTCTCTTCGTGAAACTTAAAAAGTGAGATAACCTACCTTATATGCCCAACTGAAGAACGTGTTGTTACATAGAAAAGGGTTACGCATGTCACGTGATCATGTCACGTGGCTCTTTGCGGAACCCGAAAAAGAAAAAAAACGATTTGTGAACTGCATGTTACGGTCCAAATGTATTTGGCATGC
Source organism: Pycnopodia helianthoides (assembly GCA_032158295.1). Classification (NCBI taxonomy): domain Eukaryota; kingdom Metazoa; phylum Echinodermata; class Asteroidea; order Forcipulatida; family Asteriidae; genus Pycnopodia; species Pycnopodia helianthoides. The sequence continues at coordinate 16,781,239 of CM063257.1, read as the reverse complement.
ATCTTTGGGGGCTTGCGGCTCTTCGTAAAACACGCAACATGCATTTATTGAGTTGTAGCTCCTAATGTTGATCAATAATTTGTAATTTTGAGATATATGTGACTCTTTGTGAAAACGGTGATGATATGGTGTAAACTTGAAACCAATATACAGTGATATGTTTCCATACGAAACCATGTTAGTTTCTACAATAATGTTAAATCAATCTCGCCATCCGAGACATGAGAAGGAAACAAAGAGAAACCAAAAATTAAGCGTTCTATACATGCAATCGTTAATTTTCATAGGAAACGTAATCTCAGTGTTTTTATAATACTGATTGCTAAATGTAGGTTAATCTTATAATATACATTTTGCATAACCAAACCGTCTCACTTAATATTGCAAAATAAACCGAAAGCCGTACCAAATTTCATATTTCTATTTATTGTTATGGAGATGGCAACACGATTAATTTGTTGAGTTTAATTATGGGCGAGATGTTCTATGTATCATTTACCAATTAATGTTGTGTGTCGAGTTGGTACAAGTACCAATCATTCCTGTAGTGAGTCGTTACAGATACAAATTGTTTCCTTAGTGTCGGTGAGTTGGTATACGTCGTTACAATACAATTTTTCTTATGTTAGATGGAATCGAGTCGGTTGTAGATACCAATCACTCCTTAAAACGAGTTGGTATAGATACCAATTATCTCATGTAGCGATTACAGATACCCAACCTCGTCCCCATGGTTTTCTTTATTTCCAACCATGTTTACAGTAGTAAACCCTGGGAGGGAAACTCCTTACTTGGGCCCTGATTGGACAAAACCAAATGTTAACCTTTGTCAAAACAGCCGGCCGGCAACCAATGTACAAACAGGTTATTAAATCTGGTACCTGACTACGAGACCATGACGAAGATGTAAATTTCGATAAGCAGCCAGACTATTCTAATTTGCATACGTATCCAAAATTTTTGGATTCGCATATGATCCAATACCAGGTGAGAGAGCGGTCAACCTCGTACTGCTCGACACACCCTGGGGACGAGGTTGACATATACCCAATACTTTATCTTATGTCGAGTTGGTAAAGATACAAATTTCTCCTATTGTGTTGGTACAAATTTTTCCCTATGTCGAGTGGTTGCTGATACCAATTAACACAATAATAAAAGGTAACATTTTAAACCTTGTGTAATACGAAATAATGGATTTGTATTTTTAAAAGTTCCAGGTCGACGTTTCTATAAGTTTACCCGAGGGTCTTCGTGAGTAAGGATGTACTTTAGGTGTAGTGTCTTTTTTCACACTATGAAAATCTTTGTCATGAAAAATCCACATTTCTCCTTGAAATCGTCAATTCCCCCTTTTCACCTTTTTTCACAAAGTTCTTTCCTAACTAGCCAGAGCCTACGTGTTTCACGTTGTTTTTACTGTGCAGTACTGCTGAAAACATTATTCACCAATTAAAGAGTTCTAGGCTTGCATGGAGAGCATTCCTGAAATCATGGTGAAATTCACGGAGGCCAGAAAATGGTCTGGAGACTCTTTTTTCAAGGGGATTTAAGGAAATTTAAAAGCATGGTAAAAGAGAAACAATTCCTTGAATTTCAGCCTAATTCTGCACTTCACTGCACTGCACTTCACAGATATGTTAAAAGTGTCACTGATAGCCTTAAGAAATAGTAGCAGGTCCAACACACCGTGATGGACATTGACTAGATCTCGCATTGAGATGACTGTCTGCCAACTTGCTATCCCAAGTGCCAACTACTATTACCCCCCAACACTTAGTATTACTTCAACACGTATAGCATTGCGTTGGTTACCCATAAAACAAATAATTAATTCCAAAATGCTTATGCTGACTCAGAAAGCACTTCACGGTCTAGCCCCAGAGACATGTTGGGTTTAAACCATCCTCGATCCAATCTGTGATCATCAAACAAACTACTGTTGAACATTCTTAGATCTCATTCTTCATCAGGTGATAGAAGCTTTGGCTCATGTGCACCACAGCTATGGAAAGATCACCTCTGTCAACTCCGTACACTTGATTCATTACAGATCTTCAAAAGCCAGCTTAAGACTCATCTCCTTACATTTAGTCCATTGCAGTTGTCATCTCCACATACATTTCTGTAAACTCTTTCGTCTTAAACTTCTCCTTCACTTTGCTAAGCGCCTCAGAATAGGCAACTAGAACGATGGCGCTCTGCAAATGCCCGATGATTGATTGATTGATTGATTGATTGATTGATTGATTGATTGATTGATTGATTGATTGATTGATTGATTGATTGATTGATTGATTGATACACACGACTTGCCCTCAGACCTTGCCGTCATGCGTGAGTTAGACTCGCTCATCTCAAAAGCTCACCCGTTCATCATCCCACCACCACATCACTCAAACACTTAGATTGCTTGATTGACTAAAAGTCAACAGAAACAAAGTCAATGCTAATGCCTCAGCGGCTATTAACCCCCAGCATATTTGAGAACTCGTTCAAGCACACCGACAGTCTCCAAATCTCTGCTCCTCGTCAAAACACACATTTTCAGTTCCTTCAAATGCAACAGTACAAACAGCCATCATTCTTTCTCGCTTACACGTACCACACTCCCTACTCTGCCTCCCCATTGCAATGTTTTTTTTAAACAGTTCCTTGAACCAGGACATACGGTCATCGCTCTTTCTCACACCAACATGTCCACTCTCTGCTCTAACTTTCCATCACCACTCAAAACTTTAGCTCCTTGTAGCAGTCTTACGGACGTTACCCTTTCTCACATCAATATGCCACACTCTAAGATTTGCCTCGAGCTCCCCATCAGAACCCAAAACTTCAACACCTTGTACCAAGACACACGGCCGTCGCTCTTTGTCACACTTATCCACGTCTCCCACTCTCTGCTCTGCCTTTCCATCAGAACTCAAAACTTCAGTTCCTTGTAGCAGCCTTTACGGACATTACCCTTTCTCACATAAATATGCCCTACTCTAAGATTTGCCTCGAGCTCCCCACAAGAACCCAAATCTTCAACTCCTTGCACAAAGCTCTTTCGCACAGTTATCAGCGTCTCCCACGCTTTGCTCTGCCTTTACATCAGAACTCAAAACTTTAGTTCATTGTAGCAGGACGTACGGCCATCGCATTTTTTCTCAAACTTACCGAAATTTCCCACTCTATGTTCTGCCTAAACATCAGAACTCAAAACTTCAGTTCCTTGTGACAAAACACACAGCCATACCTCTTTCTCACTCTTACCAACGTCTCCCACTCTTTGGCGCTGCCGTTCCGTCACAACTCAAAACTTCAGTTCCTTGTGACAAAACACACGGCCATACCTCTTTCTCACTCTTACCAACGTCTCCCACTCTTTGGCGCTGCCGTTCCGTCACAACTCAAAACTTCAGTTCCTTGTAGCAGGACGTTGTTCTTTATCATAATTATCAGCTTTTCCCAACTCTCTAGACTTGCTTCTCCTCACTATACAACACTTAATTCACTTGTACCAGGACATACGTCACTCAAATCATGAGGTACACTCTTGAACTCTGTGCGACATCACATAAAAACTGCCTACTTAAATCTCTTCTCAAAACCTAATTATACTAGTAGATCAAAAAGCAGTGGTTTCTCTCTCGCTAAAGGGTTCCAACTTGCTTAAAAAGTTCGTTCGCTTTGTAAATACATTATTGAGCGCTCCCAGACGCTTTACGGGGCGCTGTATAAATCAAGCACTATTAATATTACAATAATAGTGCCTCAAATTTGGTTTGTTTCAACTTATTTGACCGGTTATAAGAGACAATAATCGTGGTTTATAACTGTAGAGCTGGAACTAAATATAGTTTCATAATATAGGCTTGCAACCATAGTTTTATAAGACTGTAACGAAATATATTTGGAACTGAATGATTTCGTTCCAGCCGTAAGAAATGTAATGTGGGCCTACTCAAAGGAGCTATCTAGAATCGGACTTGAGTCTGAACGCTTTGACAACCAATGGTTAAAACTTGATTGATCTACTAAGCCATGCATCGGCAGTCCCACAAAAGTCGAGTGAACCACTAAAAAGTATAAAAACAAATCAAGAGCCACTACTGATAGGAAACTTGTGAAATACTACTTACAATAATACTTTACAAAGTATGCAAACATTGTCAAGTTTCAAAAAGTGTGTTTTTCTTCATAGTTTAAAGGTATTGTACACTTTTGGTAACAACTCAAAATCAGTGTCCATATTTTGTGTGATTAAACATATGCATGAACAAACAAACCTGTGAAAGTTTGAGCTCAATTGGTCATCGAGGTCACGAGAAAATAGTGAAAAGAGATCTTATGTGTTTTCTGTTTTTTCAAATTATCGCGCGCGATAATTACTATTGTTTTACTCGTTTCTCAGAAACGATAGCATTTTAGGCAGAAATATTTTAAGGAACCCTTTCTACCATTACTTACTTTAAATCATGTAAGTTATGTGTGAATCTGTGAACATCGTGTTTTTCGATCTTACCAATAGTGTACAGGGCCTTTAAACAACACTGTGAGCGAGTCACCTGAAATCAATCAACTACCAATCATGGTTAGTCTCGCACATGATGACACATCGATTACTTATAATAGACAGACATCTTTTTCACTGTTTCCAAAAATGTGTTTTTCTTTTTGGCTTGAAACAACATTGTGAGTGAGTTCAACACTCGTAAGGATCGTTCAAGTACCCCCAGAGACACACATCAGAAATATTCCTGCGAAATAATCGATTTGGCTTATCCGGATTCATCAAGTAGCAAGAAGAAAACAAACACTCTCAAATTTGCACTTAAACACTTTTATAGAAATACACTTCAACTCCCGCAATTGATTTCAATCCAGATAGTTGTGATGAGTTTCAACAAAACATCACCCGGACTGTGTACTTTGCTGAATAATTTACGGGAGTTTTTTTTTTGTCGGGCGAGACAAAACAAATTAATAAACTTGTCACCCCCTTCCTTCGGTTAATTGGTTTATTGAGTCATTCAATTGCTGAGAAAAAATCAATTGACGTTATCAGTAATTGTTCCTTGACCCGACCTTAAGATGTTTTGAACTAGGTCTACTCTTACTGTTGGCATGTTAACCGTCTTTGAATCGGAATAAGGTATATCAATAGGTCAATATGCTTGGTTCGATGAGCTTACTGTCTATGAATCAAGATAAGGTGGAGCTTTGACTGTATCAGTAAGTAAAATGCCTCTTTAATAAGAAAAGAGCTACTGTAACGCTTCCTATCTTTTGAATCAAAAGAAGGTCAACAAAAGTTGCGTTGGTATAATATGCTGCTCACGTTTTCCCTACTGTCTTTGAATCAACATAAGGTACATCAAATGTTGTATTTGTAAATATGCTCTCACATTGTGCTTACTGTATTTGAATCAACATAAGGTACAACAGAGGTCGCATTTGTAAATACGCTTCTCACATTGTGCTTACTGTCTTTGAATCAACATAAGGTACGATAAAGTTTTTATTTGTAAGTATGCTTCTCACATTGTGCTTACTTTCCTTGAATCAACATAAGGTACGACAAAGTTTGTATTTGTAAATATGCTTCTCACATTGTGCTTACTGTCTTTGAATCAGCATAAGGTACAACAAAGGCCGCATTCGTAAATATGCTTCCCACATTGTGCTTACTGTCTTTGAATCAACAAGAGGTACGATAAAGTTTGTACTTGTAAATATGCTTCTCACATTGTGCTTACTGTGTTTGAATCAGCATAAGGTACAACAAAGGCCGCATTCGTAAATATGCTTCTCACATTGTGCTTACTGTCTTTGAATCAATATAAGGTAAATCAAAGGTTGTAGTGGTATGCATGCTGCTGATGTAAATTGCTGTCATTGAGTTTAGAGATGACACTACAATCGTTGTGTTTGTAAATAAACTGCCTCAGATGTTCTCACTGTCTCTGGGTCAGTATGAGGTAGGGCCTTGTATTGCACACGTGCCTGATGTGCTTACGATCTTTGAGTAAAGTTACGGTACAACTAAGAGTACAGTCTGTCATCATTTTCTCGGCGTTAAGATCGTTAAAGTTAGTCGTTCAATTGAAGTATGGTTAAATTATATTCCATTAACGGAATTGAAAGTTCAATTCCATCCTTTAGATTTCAATATATAACAAACAAAAAAACCTACGCAAGCAACGTGTGAAACTTCGATCTAGACAAGTCATCTTTTTAAGTGGATGCAATGAATAACGGTTCTGTCAGTAATTTCGTGCACGTTTGTTTAGGCCTACGTGCTTAATTTTGGTTGCAGCAATAAAAAAAATTAAAAAGGAGAAACAGAAGAATCAACGAAGCTAGATTCCGAATTTTGACAGTGTTTTCAGACGGAAACATTTCTCTGGAGGATTGACGATAGCATGGACTTTATAATCAGTCAGCTCTCAGATAGAAACGAATCCATTTTAATCTGAAACCCCGTACGTTGTTTTCTTGACAATCAGCGACTCCTTGGGTATTTTTCAGTAGTTGTAAAATAATATGCAGGGATGAAATTTGATGAAGGCGGTAATTCTTGAAAGATGGCTTGGGAGCCTGAGGGCCTGGGTTCCCCACCTTCTTATAGACACAGAAACCTCTCAGATGCTACAATTCAGGAGGTTTATAGACTTTGTGCATCATCAGAAATATAAAACTACCCCGGTTTGGACACAATGTATAGGTATTTCTTTCCCCCGTTGGCGACTGCTTTACTACTTTCGATATAGAATGTGATGGCTCAAAGAAAAAGTTATAAATGCTCGCCATCGTCCATCTAACCAGAAAAAAATGAGATGAAATACGCAATAATCAAGTCAACTGGACTTACGATTTATTTGACGGCAGTTTCACTTCCTTTTTCCCAGACGCGTCGCCAGGCCGACTTGTCTTTTCGGCGGCAACAAGGTTGACGGCCACGTTTTGGGGGTCACTGAACCATGAAGCTGTCAAAGGATCTGACTGATAGCTGAACTGTTGGCCCACTGCCAAAGTGTTGTGCTGACCCCTCCTCAGATGAGAAATTCCTGAAGTTGGAAATTAAAAAAAAAAAAAAATGCTGAGAGATATCACATGCCTGAATATAGTCAATATTGATATACCCTCAATTTCATAAAAAGGTCCTCTTTAATATAATGGAAACGTTTTTCTTCACTTTTCTGAAGGAAAACAAGTGGGCACTTTGCAGTCTAAGGGCGTTTTTATTGGGCTTTGCAATTTTGGCTGCGAACGTGTCCTCCTCCCCAGTGAGCGAAAGACAAACAGGAGTTATGACCCCGTACAGTGAAAACAGTAGTTCGTGATGGACCATGTATACATAGAGACAATGTCTGCTCTGCTGTGTTGTGCCGTGAAGAACTTGAATTTATCAACAAAAAAAACAGAAACCGAAGCAGAGATGCTATTGTAGAGTGACATAAATGAATGTTTTTCCAACCCTGTATTTTATTGAATGGCGTCATGGATCAGGAAAAGCTCACAGAAAAGAGAAGACCTTTGCAAGTTGACTCCGTTACATGTAGAGATAGAAATAAGAGTGGACACTTGTCTGGCCTGCTTCATCTAGTAATGTTGACGCTCGTGGTACGTGAGCATTTACCCCGGTCACTGGGCCACATTATATTCGTTAAAGGAAGTGTATACCTTTGGTAATAACTCACACAAAATTTATGACCATGTGAAAATACTTGTTAAAAAGCACTGCAGCTGTTGATAATGTATAACATGTTGAATAATGCATGGATAACAAGGTTCGTTATTAATGTTGAATAATGATTCCCTTTCTAAGGAATGTGGTTTTAAGAGAGAGTGACTTAAAGGTCACTGGACACTATTGGTAATTACTCAAAATAGTTGTTAGCATAAAAACTTACTTGGTAACGAGCAATGGAGAGCGGTTGATAATATAAAACATTGTGAGAAACGGCTCCTCTGAAGTAACGTAGTTTCTTGAGAGAGAAGTAACTTCTCAGTAAAATATTTTTGAACTTGGGGAGGTCTCGAATTCAAGCATCTGAAAGCACACAACTTCGTGTGACAAGGGTGTTTTTTCTTCCATTATTATCTCGCAACTTCGACGACCAATTGAGTTCAAACTTTCACAGGTTTGTTATTTTGTGCATATGTTGAGATACACCAAGTGAGAAGACTGGTCTTTGACAATTACCAAAGGTGTCCAGTGTCTTTAACAACTTTCCAATCTGAGAAACGTTTCTGCATGAAACGCTTCTCAGATTGTGTATTCCAATAACAGGTTAAAATTCCTGCGTGGACAAAACCGCTCCAGATATTCGGCGATATTTAAAAAACGCTACCCCCATTTGAAATGAAGTTTTCACAGCTTAGTTTTTATTGAGTATTGTCTGCATTTACAAACGAGTAAATCAGTCGAACGGTTCCAAACACCAAAGGTATACTTTGCCTTTAAACCATCAGCTCCCTGGGGAGTATACGGCCTGCGCTGTCAAGCATAGAACGCCAAGCTAGAGCAATCCGAAGCTAAAACAATCACAACATCGCTGATGTCAGAGAGATTGGCACAAAACACCGTAGGCCGTGTCTTTTACCACTGCTTTACAATCACTTAATCATTTTCTGTTATACTTCATTGTCTAATTTTCATAGCGCTTGGCATGCAATGGTTTATTAATTATATAGCTAAGAAAAAATAATTATGAGATTTTGCAATATTGAAAAACGAAAGAGTTATCTATGGTTTGATTGGAACACTGGAATGATTTTCCTCAAACAGATGAATTTTGAATCAAAGAAAATTTAAAAAACACAAAATCTATGTTTTGTTTCGTTTTCTGTTTGTTATTCAAAAGATGTAACTAAATTATGAAGGCGCAGAATGTAACGGTATGTGCACAGATGATGTTATTTCTGTTTGACATCCAGTCAGTATAGACAATTAAAATTGTATGCTCATTTATCGACGGCTTTTGCGATTCTGACCAATCAGATGGTTCCGTCCACATTTACACAGATTCGCCCTAGGGTGTGTACAAACCGATGAACAGATTTACCGAGTCTGTGGTTGAAGGTAAAAGAGGGTGCAGTTTCAGGCATTACTGTATTGACGATCAGATAAACAAGAAACCACGATCACAGGCTTGGAACCAAGTCTGGATTTCGCCACCAGGCATTATACCGCGTCATTCCATCTCTAAAAAACAGGTATCTATTTTAACGTAATGACCGTTTGCCCTATAAAGCACTGCTGGCGTGTTTCCTCAGTGTCTAGACACAAATTTATAATTATCGTGGACTCTCATATTAAAAACTCACTAATTAATGATTTATTGACTACAAGCGAACAATGTGAATCGATTGGATGATTACCTTAACATTGGGTTGAAAAGTCTTTGGGCAAATACGTTGAACCGTGTTTTCACTTCAGTTGCTTCTATGTGGTTTAACAGCAGGTGGAGGCGAAGAATGCAGACGTGATTGCAGTGTATGCAGACGCGATTGCAGTCACTGGCAAGCGTTGTATGAGTGTAACTCAGAACGCACAGGGCTAGGGACAGGCGCAGCTGTCCGTACTGTATTATGTAGTCATATTCGTGTATAGACATTTAATACTTTATCGTCAACATCTTAAGTTTGCTTTCTACCGTATTTCTCAAATTGGTGTAATCAAATCAAGAGTCTTCAAAGCGCGAAGGATTATGTGACTGTTTGTTTTTAATTTTCTCTCTAGTTCGTTGAAAATCAATTTAAAGTTCGGTTTTTTTTAATTGTTAAGTGTTAACGAGGCGATTTAGAAGAGTTTTTCGTCTGTAGCATTGACAGTCTCCGCGGTAAATGTCAACGACATTTTAAACCACTTTGTTAACACGCAATAAAATTCACGCATGTTTACCTAATTCAGTTAAACCTAGTGTGTGTTTTTTGGTTTCTTATAGCCGCAATTAATTTCGCTGTCGTGCATAAATATTTAATTTTTCTAGATCTCAGGTTGGCTGCAATCTTTATATTTTAATTATGGACATTCAAGACTACATTTTCACCGTTCCTCATTTGAAATTCTAACGTATATTTCCAAATGAAAAAAAATGTGTGAATGAGCAGCCCTCTTGCTGTTGGCATTTACGAAATCAAATGATCTTTTGAACTAATAAATTTTAATGATGTTATTTGATCAGTGAATGCTGAACTGTTGAAATTGGATTACTCGTTTTTGGCTGCTGGCTGCTGATGCGACGTATAGCATTCACAAATTAAAGAGCCGGTTATTTAATTGAATTAATTTATTTGAAACTGCCGGGAATCTAGTTTGTACGGCTTGTTTGTAAAGTGTTCCCCTGTTTGAACAGGTGAAAAGGTTCTCATTGGAAAAAAAACAAAAAAACCCACATACTTTAACCTTCTACTGCTTAAAAAAAAACACCCAGCAAGGCTCAGAACAGACCCCTTGCATATGACGACATAAGCCCAAACAGTTCCCTCATTCTTTAGTGGTTGTCAACCAATCAGGAAGAATTTGTCGTCCACGAACCCGCATTAAGGGCTTCAGAATGTCATTCCTGCCTAATGGTTGCACTATTCAACTCCAATTCCAAAGATAATCCTGCTTTTTGTTCCTTTCTGTTTTTTTTTTTCTGGTTGCTGCATCACTGACAATTTTTGTAGGCCTCCTTTGTGTTTTAATTGTTCCTATACTTCAGTGGTTTTTAATTTGTTGGTCGTCACCCTGTGTTTATGGGATGGTTGTAAATATCTTTGTTACTGTGTAATTTCTCCCGTTTGTCATTTAATAGTTCTTCCTTTCTATCTTTACAAGTTTATCTCCATTTGATTTTTGTTGTAAGATGCACACTGGAAAACATTTGTCATGTTGTTTTTTAACGTGACGTTGATATTAAGTTGAATTTAATTGAATTGAGTAGCCAAACAAAGATGGTCAATGTTTGGTCACATATTGCGCATGCCAGAGTCTGTACCAGCTCAGACGGCATTGAATTTGCAGTCATTGGATCCAGTCAGTACCGAGCACGTAAAGGCCGCCATTGCTTGAACCTCCTTGGTGTTCTCAGGGCCGACCTCAAAACGTCAGAACTGGGAACCAATAAAGACATTCAGGTCATTCACATGAATATGCCCTTGCTGACGTTATATTTAAAGGAACATTACAGAATTGGTTTTTGCTAACAAAACAGTTGCTGGCAGTGTATAAGCACTTTATGTAATCCACCATATACATAAACTGACAAACCTGTAGAAGTTTGAGATCGATCGGCCATCTGGGTCACGAGAAAAAAGTAAAAAAAAAACGATTACACATTTGCATGAAATCATATAGATTCAACAAATTAATAAAACGCCCACTGAGCGATAAACTCTAATCCGAAAATTAGTTTATTCATTTCTCATCAAATATGGCATTTCAGACATAAATATTGCAAGGGATGTTTTCTACTATCATCATCATTAGACCGTGTAAGTTTTATGTAAATCTGTGATCAAAAAGTATATTTTACAAGTTTTTTTCTTACCAATTCTGTAATGTTCCTTTAAGTTGACTGGGTCCATCGGAGTCAAACAGTTCGGACAATCGAAAAGTCAATACAATAATTATACAAACGGACCAGCATATATATTCATCTTTATTGAAATATATATATGGCATGTTTAAATTAAAATTTCAATATCAACTTCATTTTAATTTCTAAATAAAACTCATCTCGATTTGATGTCGTATTCGCAAATTTCAAAATCAACCCTGCTTTTCAACACGGTACAAGACCAGTGACATTCATAAAAAAAAAAAACATAATGTAATTTTAAAAAGTCCACTCAAAATATTCGTTCTTCTGCTATAGACCCTTTTAGCTATTCCTAGAACTTCCTCATCATATGGCGATCGTGCCCTTTTCTGCTTGTGCTCCTAACTTTGGAACACTTTACCTAAAACATTAGATGCTGTAGTTCTCTTCCATTGTTTAAAAACCTGCTGAAAACTCATTTATTTATCTCCACATACACTTAGCTTGTAACATATCTTAGATTATTCATCTGTATAATTGTCCTTGTATTCTATATTTCTCTTTTGCTGCTTATAATGTTTTGTTTTTTGTTTGCGCCTCGGAATAGGGTCTCGTACACTAGATAGATGGCGCCCTAAAAAAATACATTATTATTATTAAGCAATAAATGGCCAAGCACAAACATTCTGCTTTTTAGAATCAACGCAATGTCTTCACGGGACGTGCTTCTTAGGGACGCATCTTACTTTCGGATTCTTGCTTTTTAATTGGATGCGGGCAAGGTTACAAGCTCTCGTTTGTTTTTCTTTAAAACATCCAAAAAGACTCTGATATCGCCTCAGGACGTGCATTCAGGGGACATTTGGAGAGGAAATGAGCAGCATTTGATGCCATCGATATCTGGGACAAGATTAACGTAAGCCCCCCCCCCCCCCCCACCAATACGTCATCTTGACTGCAACCTTGTGTAATACATGCCTCGAAGCGATACATTTAATACACTACAGTCACGACCAAATTAAAACACTATAAATCTTCAAATCCTATATACTTGTCACCAATATTTTAAAGTGCCTTTTTGTGGTGGCTGAAAGCGGGCAAGCCCCTGTCAATATGTCCAAACACGCGCGTTTTGGGGGTTTGACTGTAACATTCCCGACCCTGTCACAAAAACCACGAATTAAAGAAGGTGATTATATTCAAATGAAACATGGAACCTTTTAAAAGGCACTGGACACTATTGGTAATTACTTAAAATAATTGTTAGCATAACAACTTACTTGGTAATGAGCAATGGAGAGCTGTTGATAGTATAAAACATTGTGAGAAACGGCTCCCTCTGAAGTAACGTAGTTTTTGAGAAAGAAGTCATTTCTCAGTAAAATATTTGAATTGATTTAGATACCTCACGCGTGAGGTCTCGAAATCAAGCATCCGAAAGCACACAACTTCGTGTGACAAGGGTGTTTTTTTCTTCCATTATTATCTCGCACCTTCGACGACCAATTGACTTCAAATTTTCACAGGTTTGTTATTTTGTGAATATGTTGAGATACACCAAGTGAGAAGACTGGTCTTAGACAATTACCAAAGGTGTCCAGTGTCTTCAAAAGGTAAATGATTTGAGCTTTTAAACACCGTATACATAGGTACTTGTCACTTAATTGGTGGGACACGCGTCACGTGTCATATTTTGCCGTCTGTCGTAATGCATTACGCTCCAAAATTTAATATAATGAGTCCTATATTGATCAATATAGGACGCTTGTGTCGCTTTCCAAAATAATCGTTCTTCTGTACAAAACAAGATTGTGTCACTGTGGACTTGCAGTCATTTACGTTGTTTAGAAACTGTTTTCTTTTTTCAGGGATTTTTTTTAGAGTTTCTATGTGTGAGTTATGTGAAACAAATACTGAATCCGCTCGTGCACTGTTGCACAATAATTTATAATCTGGCCTTTTCCATTTCGCATCGCCTCGTGAAATGGAATAGCCCAGATTGCGTCTAGTGATTATATTCTCGGCCAATTCGCTATAACGTGCATCCAATATTTGTACACCATTTTTAATAATGTCATTTCCGTTTCTTGGCTGATTTTTGTTTTTAATCAAGTTATTCTGTTGACTGTTTAGAAATTCTGAATATATTGGTATGCAATGTGATAAAGTGACCGTTTTCCCAAACAGCACATCTTACTTCAGTGACGTCAGCCGTTTCGAAACCGGATGGTACATTGTTTCACAGTGAATGAAACTCACTGGAGCCCCGGCTATAGAGTCGGTGATTTCGAAAACACCCTCTGAGTTGATAATCGTATGTTCAACTCTATCTACCCACAGTGAGATCAGAGCAACGACACAGCCATGGCAGGGGGAGTGCGATCTCGCTCGTTATCGCATGCAGTCATCTCGGTGTGGGTTCTGTTCGGGTTGCTGATTGCAAGCTCTGCTTCAAATGGTGAGTGAACATAGTTCAGTTTTAAAGGCACTGGACACTATTGGTAATTACTAAAAATAATTGTTAGCATAAAAACTTACTTGGTAACGAGCAATGGAGGGCTGTTGATAGTATAAAACATTGTGAGAAACGGCTCCCTCTGAAGTAACGTAGTTTTTTGAGAAAGAAGTAATTTCTTAGTAAAATATTTGAATTGATTTTGAGACCTCTCGAAATCGAAATCAAGCATCTGAAAGCACACAAGTTCGTGTGACAACATGGACAAGGGTGTTTTTTCTTCCATTATTATCTCGAAACCTCGACGACCAATTCAGTTCAAATTTTCACAGGTTTGTAATTTTGTGCATATGTTGAGATACACCAAGTGGGAAGACTGGTCTTTGACAATTACCAAAGGTGTGCAGGGTCTTTAAGAACTCTTCCAAAAATCGCATAATCTTGCGTAGCTTCTTCTCTTTTCATCCCTCACCTCTATGAGTTTATATTTATGAAATACCTTCTTGTTCCGTCCTTCTTAAGTAGCGTTTGCTTGGTTTGTTTGTCCTGTTTCGTCCCTGTCTGTACGTCCTGTTATAACCTAAGTTCTGTTCAGAAGTCCACTATGTTGTTTTCCCAAGGCATTTCTATACGAGACTTTGTCTTTTGAATATGCCTCCATGTTTGCCTCTGTTTCATTGTGTCTCGTGTAATTGTTATTCTAGTAGTTCTTGAAACATCTTTGCTCAGTACACCTTCTTTATAATTACTTGTATGTACATTTTGCATTATGGAAATAAATGTCAAATTGAATTGAATTGAATTGAATTGAAGTTGCATCAAGCTGTAAAAACACAGACAGTGTGTAAACCTTCAGATGTATTGCTAGGCGAAAAGATAATTGCATGCCATCTTCCATTTAGGCAACTGAATGACTCCCACCATAGGTAATACACACCTATGTTCCGACACCCCTTTCAGATTTGCCCCTAATTGTTTTAGTACTGGCTAGTAGGACCAGTTAGCTGGTCATTTCACTAGTCTGCCAGCTTTTTTGTTCTAGTCAATAATTATTTTAAATGCACTGGGGACGCTTTCCAAAACTGATCTAGCCAGCCGGATCACTTGGCGGGAATTCTGACTGGTCCTCATGTGTTTTAACTGGCATTCGACCACCGGACCACTGTTAAGGAAGAACGCCGCCGATTGTTCCGAAACCCATTTTCCCAATCCTAACCCTAATCCTAACTAACTAACCCATATTCCTAACTCTAACCGTAGCGTGTAAATTGCGAGGTTTTTTTTCGGAACGCGGGGTCGTCAGATCATAGAGGTGTCGGATAAAAGAACGGTTACCCCTACGTACGTTTGTATATCAAGACATGTATCGAGCTATAGTTTCAGTTTTGCAGCTTCGTGTAGCAGAACTTGCATTTTAGAAAAATTGTTATTTGGCTTTAAAATACTCGGTCTAATTGTTGGCTAATTTGACCCGGAAATTATCTACTTAAATTCTAAATAGCTACTTTAATAGACTCGAGAATGCTCTAAGCTTTCATTTAAAGAGCAAAGTTTTGTTTTTTGGAACAGTTCGATTGTTTTAATTCTATATGATTGTAGATTTACATGTATACAATCAAATTAACCTGTGAAAATTTCATTTCAAAAGGTGGTAGCGTTTTTGACATATCGCCAAAAATCTGGAGCGGTTATGTCCACGCATGAAGAATAATCCCTATAATAGGAAAACACAATATGAGAAACGTTTCTGACAGGAACGTTTCTCAGATTCAAATTTTGGGGAATAAAAACTGTCATTTTGTTCATATCCACATTATTTTGAATTCAAATATTTCTCAAAATGCTTTATACTATCGAAAGTTGCTGTACTTCTAACCAAGTAAGTTTTTATTGCCATATTTTTTTTTGAGTGATTAACAATCGTATGACCTTCCCTTTAACGGTCACAAAAACAAAATGTATACTTGCCTTTAATAGACTCGAGAATGCTCTAAGCTTTCATTTAAGGTATTGCACGACACAATCCACCCACGTTAAGTGGTAGCTTATCAAAAGCTAAAATTAAATTACTGTTGAGATCCCGACACTATCTGACATTTATCAGCCTTGATCCGAACAATGTTGTATTTTGTGCATTGTCCGTGGCACACAATTGAAATTTGAAATAGCATCAACTGTCAAAACAAATTTCGAAAAAAACAACAAAAAAACAACAACAAACAAACAAACAAACAAACAAACAAACAAACAAACAAACAAACAAACTGGTGCAAATCTGAACATGCAACTTTAATATTTCCTCGATGTCACTGTCTACAATTATTTATTTGTTTCCCCAGCCCCTATATTGTTCTTGGAAGGGTGGAACGCCCTCATTGTTGAGCTCATTGTTTCTCGCCCTTTTCAGCAGATATTTGTTGTTTTCTGTCCAAAGGTGAAATGTACAACAATTAGTTAAGTATGGGGTTGAACAATTTTGCTTTGTTCAACCCCATACTATTTGAAATTTACCCAGTCAGTTACCCTTGTGGTTCATTACTTGACAATTAGTTTAGGTTAACTTTCGGCAAGTAAGCGATTTGAAACGTCTCATTTTCTGTGTCTCCCGCGAGATTGTAAACTCCCCAAAACAGTCATTCAGTTTCACCTCATGTGTGAGCAACTGCTCTTTTGCGCAGTGCGATTAATAGGATAACCATTCAATTTATTTACAATCCACTCGGATAGCAATCAAACTCTCAGCAGCTTCTCGCAGAGATCTCTAGTTGCATTACCAAAAGGACAATCGTAAAGGTTTATTGAGTATCTATAAATAATTGCTTTCGTCAAAGGTAAATTGAGTGACGGTTTTTTAACTGAAGAGGCAAAATCACTTTAATACGAATTTCTGAAAATGAAATAGGTTGCTTTTTGCCACAAAATTACAAAGAAAACCTTTCAATACTAATATGCAGACTTTTTAAAAGTTATTGATAATTTCAAAAAAGGTGCTCAATGTTAACAGGTTAAAATATACATATTAATAGATACTTTTCATAATTACCCGAGACAGTTTATCCCGTCTGATCACGTGGGAATCACGTGGCCATGTTTCTAAACGTGCGATACAAACAAATTGAGAAGTGGTTTACGCGTGGCGCTAATTTACGCGTATAACGCAATCAATGCATACCGGCCCGATGACGTGGCAGGAATTCAATGTTTAAAGAAAAGTTTTACAGGCTTTCCAACATTAATACAATTTTAAGGGGGACAAAATAAAGGTTTTTGAGTGGGAATAAAAGAGTAGTGACTCGGTCTTAAACGGACGTTTCAAACCTTGCAGGGTCGTGGCCGTGCGTAAGGCCCCGTCGCCACTCTCTTATTCCTTCAAGTCAAAGCGCCACTTATATTAGTTTGGGGTCGAACAAAGAAAAACAGGACAAGAGCAGGAATTGAACCAACGACCTCCGGATTGACGTGCCGGCCGCTCTACCAACTGAGCTTTCTAACCCTATGTTGGCGGTCTCCCTATGTTGTTAATATCTTTGTTCGGGGGTGCCAGTCAGAAGCCATGCAACCGTTAACTGCCGTGTAGCCAGGGATCACACCCAAGTTAACGATACAACCTGGGAAGCGGCAGCCACGGGATCACCTTGAGGGGAGGCGACCTTTTCATGTCAAATATAAAATGATAAACCACAAGGAAAACTGACAGGGTAGATTTTACCCTGTCAGTTTCCCTAGTGGTTTATTATTTGACTATTCAAAGTTGTGAAGAGTTTTGCTTTTTAAATTGAACCGGGGTTTTATACAACTTTTTGGTAAACACCTTATAAACCCCATCTACTTTCGAGTCCTTACACTGCGGAAATCCACTGATGTACACATTTTTTTGTTTTGCCCCGGGGGTGTTCTGCGCTAGGTCGGTAGCAGTTCAACGCCCAATTTCATAGAGCTGCTTAAGCAGAAAGTATTGCTTAACAATTTTCTGCTAAGCAGAAATCAGCAGGATACCAGTCACAAATAGTACATGTGAAATGGTGTTTTGGCTGGTAACCTTATTCTGGTAAGCTTAATTGTGTTGTGCTTAGCTACTTTTTTTATATGACACTTCAATGAAATTGGGCCCAGGTCTCTTCCAATAGGGGACACCGCGGCATATGCTGCATTGTCTGCGGTTCCAGGACACAGTCTCATATTGTTGGACTGGCGATGTATCCCCAGGTGTGCAGGGAAACTTTGAATCTTCCCACACCAGTACGAAGACGGTTTTTATAGGCATTTCCAGTAATGTCCAAGATTCATTCGCCGCTATGAATAAGTCATGTCGATTTGATTTTTGCAAATGTTCGAAAGACAAGAATCAATGTCGGTGAACGCATCGGCCGTGGGATGCAGATATACGAGTCATCCGCTCCACTGGAGCTGTCATACATTTCATCCTGCCTAAGGTACAATTCACACTGTCAATGCTCAGACAAGCTTGTAGATCTCTCTACAAAGCTGCCGCGTTGATTCTTTTAAAGGTATATTACAGAAACGGTTTTAAGAAGAGCGCAGTCATTCCAATCCTCTAGTTATCAAGAAACAAATCATAAAGGTATGGTACATCATTAGTAATTGAAAGAGTATATTCATTTCAATTCTCTAGTTATCAAGGAACATGTCATAAAGGTATGGTACATCATTGGTTAATGAAAACGTACAATCATTGCAATCCTCTATAGTTATCAAAAAACATCACAAAGAGATGGTACATCATTGGTTAGTGGAAGAGTGCATTCATTCCAATCCTCTAGTTATCAAAAAAACATCATAAAGGGATGGTACAGCATTGGTTATTGGACGAGTACATTCACTCCAATCCTCTAGTTATCAAGAAACATATCATACATAGATGATACATCATTGGTTTTTGGAAGAGTTTATTCCTTTTTAATCATCTAGCTTTCGAGAATTATCATAAAGGGATGGTACATAATTGGTTGTTGGAAGAGTACTTTCATTCCAATCCTCTAGTTATCAAGAAACATATCATAAATGGATGGTAAATCATTGGTTTTTGGAAGAGTTCATTCCTTTTTAATCATCTAGCTTTCGAGAATTATCATAAAGGGATGGTACATAATTGGTTTTTGGAAGAGTACATTCATTCCAATCCTCTAGTTATCAAGAAACATATCATAAAGGGATGGTACATCATTGGTTTTTGGAAGAGTTCATTCCCTTTTAATCCTCTAGCTTTCGAGAATTATCATAAAGGGATGGTACATCATTGGTTTTTGGAAGAGTACATTCATTCCAATCCTCTAGTTATCAAGAAACATATCATAAAGGGATGGTACATCATTGGTTTTTGGAAGAGTTCATTCATTCCAATCCTCCAGTTATCAAAAAACATATCATAAATGGATGGTAAATCATTGGTTTTTGGAAGAGTTCATTCCCTTTTAATCCTCTAGCTTTCGAGAATTATCATAAAGGGATGGTACATCATTGGTTTTTGGAAGAGTTCATTCATTCCAATCCTCCAGTTATCAAGAAACGTATCATAAATGGATGGTACATCATCGGTTTTTGGAAGAGTACATTCATTCCAGTCCTCTAGTTATCAAGAAACATATCATAAAGGGATGGTACATCATTGTTTTTGGAAGAGTTCATTCATTCCAATCCTCCAGTTATCAAAAAACATATCATAAATGGATGGTAAATCATTGGTTTTTGGAAGAGTTCATTCCTTTTTAATCATCTAGCTTTCGAGAATTATCATAAAGGGATGGTACATAATTGGTTGTTGGAAGAGTGACACTCATTCCAATCATCTGGTTTTCGAGACTCATATCCATAAAGGGATGGTACGCAACTCTCATTCTTAAAGTTCAGGATTGTACATTCCAAACAGCACTCCCCTAGTCATACGTGGTTAAAGTTTCTATCAATATGTTGTGCATTTGGTATTTCGATTGCAGCCACAGATATGAATGTTGATTTGCTTTCTTTCGGTTGACCATATTGATTCTCCCGGCTATGATTATACATTTCAAGCAGAAATATTTTACTGGAGGTACCGATTAGGGGTTGACACAAATCAGTGAATGTTTAATTAAATTCGGTGTTTATTTCTGAGAATAAAACTCAAAATAATGGTTGGTTTGTTGTCAGGGATTTTTTGCGCATTCACGTACGGCTAATTTTGCTCGTTGCAATAAAACAAATCAGCAACATGGCTTGGGTTTTCAAATAATATTTGATTGGTGTGACCGCACTTCATACAGAAAAAATCACCTGTTCCTTTAAAGGCGTAAATCAATACGAGGCATTCCAAATAAGAATTGGTTGATTTTAGGATCTTCAAATGTTTCCAACTCACACAGAGACGAGCAGAGTATACTGTTCGAAACGTCGAGGCCACACCGGCTCTTCTCAGAGCCAACACTCACACAAAAGACATTTACACATGGTTGTACCCGCAAGTTTACTATTTATGTATAGTTCATTCCTATTTTTCCACACATGCAAAGCTTCAAACATTACTTACACGGTATTTTTGACTGGAATAATGCTCACGAGACTTTCTTCTGGTATGGATTTATTTATAATCAATGAGATTTCAGCATGAAAGGAATATCCAAATAAGTCAGGCTGGTATCGCTGTTTGCAAAGCTCGCATATTTGCATGGGGAGTAAGGGGAACCACACTGCTGCTTTGAAGAGCACGGCATTCTTTAAAGACACTGGACACCTTTGGTAATTGTCAAAGACCAGCCTTCTCACTCGGTGTATCTCAACATATGCACAGAATAACAAACCTGTTAAAATTTGAACTCAATTGGTCGTTGCGAGATAATAATGGAAGAAAAATCACCCTTGTCACACAAGTTGTGTGCTTTTAGATGCTTGATGTCGAGACCTCACGCGTGAGGTCTCAAAATCAATTCAAATATTTTACTGAGAAATTACTTCTTTCTCAAAAACTACGTTACTTCAGAGGGAGCCGTTTCTGACAATGTTTTATACTATCAACAGCTCTCCATTGCTCGTTACCAAGTAAGTTTTTATGCTAACAATTATTTTGAGTAATTACCAATAGTGTCCAGTGCCTTTAAAGGCAGTGGATACCTTTGGTAATTACTCACGAAATACATTGCCAAAAAAAACTTACTTGTTATAAGAAGCACCTGAGAGATGCTGATGGTATAAAACATAGTGAGAAACTTCTCCCTCTGAAGTAA
Source organism: Pycnopodia helianthoides (assembly GCA_032158295.1). Classification (NCBI taxonomy): domain Eukaryota; kingdom Metazoa; phylum Echinodermata; class Asteroidea; order Forcipulatida; family Asteriidae; genus Pycnopodia; species Pycnopodia helianthoides. The sequence goes on along the minus strand of CM063257.1, from coordinate 16,760,048 downwards.
CGTAGTTTTTGAGAAAGATGTAATTTCTCACCAATGTTTGAATCTGAGAAAGGCTTCTTATGCATCTGAAAGCACACAATTCTATGCAACATGTTTTTTTTCTGTCATTATTTTCTTGCAACTTAGATGACCAGTTGAGCCCAATTTTGCACAGGTTTGTTATTGTTGGCACATGTTGGGATGCACCAAGTGAGGATACTGGTTTTCGACAATTACCAAAAGTATAGACTGCCTTTAATATCCTTGTCATATCTGACCAAGATCAGATTTACATCGGGATTGCCCAAGCTAATTGGGTCAGTTTAGTCTAGATTGTAGGTCACAAAACCCAACTACTGGCCTCAAATACTTGACTAAGACTGCTGGTGGGTTTGGGTTTTTTTTCGTTGTCAATAAATGGGTGTGGCCCTCTGCACTCTTAAAAGCCTCCGGGTCAACCCGGATCCGGAGACCGTTTGAGCAACAAGGAATAGTAAATTCTATCCCCTACTCTTTTCGGCTGAGTTTGAGCAGCAAATGGACCCCAAAATCTAGCCCCCCCCCCCCATCTTTCCGGCTGGGTTTGAGGAACAAGGGAGACAAAAATATATCCCCTTACTTAAATTATTACCACTCAAACCACGAATAAACTTTTTTTTCAGCTTTCCCAATAATGAAGTTTACATTGTAAATAAAAAGGTGCGCGTATTTTTTGCTAACAAAAAGGAGTAAATTAAAAGTAACTTTAAGCGAACCCGATTCTTACTTTGTTCCTCCAGAAATATTTTATGAAGACAGCATGTTTTTAACATTTTGAAAACAACCTTAAGAAAAGATGTTATATATTACCCCCAAAACTGTTTACAGTAATGCCCTAGTTTTTGTCAGGAGCCATTCCATTGCTTATATCGGCATTTTGCCACTGGAAACAAGTACTTGCCTGGAAGAAGAGCAAATTTAACGTCCTACTTCCGGGGACAAACCACGAAATGAGAACAGATATCCGTTCTTATTGTGCGCAATTTCAATAATTACCTTGTAGCAACCGCCCTTTGGTATTGTGCTTGGAAATTTCTCTTTTAAACGACATGCATCTTTAAAGGCCCTGCACACTATTGGCAAGATCGAAAAACACAAATGTACCCAGATTCACACATAACTTACATGATTTAAAGTAAGTAACAGTAGAAAGGGTTCCTTAAAATATGTCTGCCTAAAAAGCTATCGTTTCTGAGAAATGAGTAAAACAATAGTTTTTATCACGCGTGATAAAAACTCGATGTTTGAAAAAACAGAAAAACACATAGGTCTATTTTCTCGTGACCTCGATAACCAATTGAGCTCAAACTTTCACAGGTTTGTTTGTTCATGCATAATGTTGAATCACACAAAATGTGGACACTGATTTTGAGCTTTTACCAAAAGTGTACAATTCCTTTAAAGACGTCGCAAGAAACTTTCACGGGTTTGTTTGTTCATGCATAATGTTGAATCACACAAAATGTGGACACTGATTTTGAGCTGTTACCAAATTCCTTTAAAGACCTCGCAAGCCGTAAAAGTATCGAGTATCCGGCTTTGAAGTTATACATATTAGTCATTAACTGCGTGGATGATTCTCCCCCCATTACCAAACGAGGGTACCATCGACTTTAATTGGTAATTACAGTTCGAGTTTTGACATGCTTAGGGTACTGACATGTATAAGTGATTGGAGTGACATTACGCCATGACAGGTTCTCATCTGGGGAATTATTCATCAGAATTGTAGTCAGTTTGGTTGTCAGAAATATCATTTCTGAGTCGAACAGCTGTTTCAAAGTACGTTATATATGCCTAAACAACGATTGTGGTCGTTAACATTTTCACGTAGTAACAAGAGCTATTGGATTTTTTTTTTTATAAGAAAGAGTACGACTGACGCAGAATCAGAGCTAGAATCCCATTTTTTTAAAACCAGTTTCTTGGGTCATCTAGGTCAGCCCGATCCAGAAAAAAGGTCCGGTCCCTCATACACATAATCAGGGTCAGTTCTGACCGGGAACTTTTCTTAGAGTGTGCTGTTTCTTCTCATTCCTTATGGACTACTGAATATCTCATAATACACTTGTGTTTATTATTTCAAAGCCGAAATGATTTCCCGCGGCAAGTGAGACATGTACCAACCATGCTTGAGGTACGATTTTGAACAGTGGCATTGTTGAACTAGCCGATCACAAATTAGCTCAAGCCTCGTTCAAACAACCCCCACGAGCCAAGTCAGTATCCTCCTGACTACAACTTAAGCTGGTATTTTGTTGATACGTTTAACCCAGTTCATACACAATTCCCCCAAGTTGTGAATAGGTCTTCATGTCACCTTTAACATCTCCGCATTTTACACATAGTTTGCCGATAACGATCCATGCAGATATCATAACGCAAAGAGTCACGTATGAACCCCCGAGTTCCTTCGGCAGCTGAACAGTAATATCCCCCAGCAGTGGCCCCGGGTCGGATAACACCCACCCCCAGGTGACCACCGATATAGGTTTAAAACAGTAACGGCTAAGAATTATTCCCCTCGCGGCATATACCCACCCGAAGGCCATCTCAAGTGATTGCATATCTCGAAAAGACAGTTTTAGTGTCTCGTCTGGTGACTAGCATTGATCCGTTTTGGGGTGTTTAGCCCCTGGTCTCTATGGTCAATTTTTAGCAAGGGGTTCGGTATCGACGTGCTGTCTATCACATCAGTGCACATGCCTGCGAGTGGCACATGATATCGGTTGAGAAGAGGTGAAAGAACGTAAGAGATAGTCTCCCCCTCTTTAAACAAATAATAATAACGGGAACAAATAGAAGGGCACGGTGCTCCTTGCTGGGAGAGATTTCCGATCAAAGGCTTCTACATAAATTGATAACAGTTGGGAGCTGGGTGGAGTCGTTCACATTTTCAACTTTAAAGTTAACACGTCTGAAGTTTAAGAAGCCATAACGTGTCACAATAGTTGATGCTGGTGGAGTATAGTTCAGTGACAAAAAAATTAATAAACATCCAGAATGAGGACAGATCCCGAACATCCAGAATGAGGACAGATCCCTAACATCCAGAACGAGGACAGATTCCGAACATCAAAAATAAAGACAGATTCCGAACATCCAGAATGAGGACAGATTCCAAACATCCAGAATGAAGACAGATCCTGAACATCCGGAATAGTACAGATCCCAAACATCCAGAATGAGGACAGATCCGAAAACTCCAGAATAAGGACAGATCCCGAAACTCCAGAATGAGGACAGATCCCAAACAACCAGAATGAGGACAGATACAAAACATCCAGAATGAGAACATACCCCTAACATCCAGAATAGGACAGAACCCGAACATCCAGAAAGAGAACAGATCCCGAACATCCAGAATGAGGACAGATTCCGAACATCCAGAATGAGGACAGATTCCGAACATCCAGAATGAGGACAGATTCCGAACATCCAGAATGAAGACAGATCCCTAACATCCAGAATGAGGACAGATTATGAACATCCAAAATAAAGACAGATTCCGAACATCCAGAATGAAGACAGATCCTAAACATCCAGAATAGGACAGATCCCAAACATCCAGAATGAGGACAGATCACAAAACTCCGGAATGAGGACAGATCCCGAAACTCCAGAATGAGGATAGATCCCAAACACCCAGAATGAGGACAGATCCCAAACATCCAGAATGAGGACAGATCCAAAGCATACAGGATGAGAACAAACCCCTAACATCCAGAATAGTAAAGATCCCAAACATCCAGAATGAGGACAGATCCAAAACATCCTGAATGAGAACATACCCCGAAAATCCAGAATGAGGACAGATCCCGAACATCCAGAATGAGGACAGACCCAAACATCCAGAATGAGGACAGATCCCGAAACTCCAGAATGTTGACAGATCCCAAAACTTCAGAATGACGACAGATCCGGAACGAGGACAGATCCCGAAACTCCAGAATGAGGACAGATACCGAATATCCTGAATGAAGACAGATCCCAAAACTCCAGAATGAGGACAGATTCCGAAACTCCAGAATGTTGACAGATCCCAAAACTCCAGAATGTTGACAGATCCCAAAACTCCAGAATGACGACAGATCCGGAACGAGGACAGATCCCGAAACTCCAGAATGAGGACAGATCCCGAATATCCAGAATGAAGACAGATCCCAAAACTCCAGAATGAGGACAGATTCCGAAACTCCAGAATGTTGACAGATCCCAAAACTCCAGAATGTTGACAGATCCCCAAACTCCAGAATGAGGACAGATCCCAAAACTCCGGAATGAGGACAGATCCCGAAACTCCAGAATGAGGACAGATTCCGAACATCCAGAATGAGGACAGATCTCCATACTGTCGGTGCGGCATGAGATTCTGTGTGTCCCCCCACCCTACCCACCCCCCCCCCCGGATTCTGGTGTGTGTCTCCCCCCCCCCCCGGATTCTGTGTCCCCGGGAGATTCTGTTTCCCCGGGAGATTCTGTTTCCCCGGGAATTCTGTTTCCCCGGGATTCTGTCTCCCGTACGGCAAATTGTGCAGAATAATTTCGTCTGAGAGCGACCTATTTCGAGTCAACTTTCTTTAATAGCCTATTTCAATTTACCGTGTGTGGGACACACACACCGGGGGACAAAATCCCCAATGACATCGGCTTCAAAGCTGACTTACGTTTGTGGGTAATGTTACCGAGGAATACCAATTACATCGATAAATGACAATCTCTGTGCCAGAAACGGATAAGTCTGAAAACACGACGAGTCTTTGCTGAACATTATGGGAGAGACGAGGCCAGAAAATTAGTTTTCCCCATACATAAATTCGCTTCTGGTAATCGTACGGAGCGACTGTGAGTAGCTCACGATGTTATGACATGACACCTACAGCACAGCATGTCACCAACTCTCTCTATAACCGTAAATATTTCAAAGATAAACTTTTAATTTGGTCGTTAATATTTGCACATGTTTGTTTTGAGAGAAATAGCACAAGTCTCACATCAAGTTCAATGTTTGAAATGAAGATACAGTTGGTAACCAATAAGAATACAATAATCAATATGAGTAGTCTGAGTACAATAATTAATGAGTATGGGTACCAGTATGTAACCAGTAAGAGTACAATTATCAACATGAGTATGGACACCAGTATAAACATGGTAACCAGTACGAGTACAATATTCAATATGAGCATGGATACCAGTATAAACATGGTAACCAGTACGGGTACAATACTCAGTATGGGTATGGTTATCAGTATAAACATGGTCACCAGTATGAGTACAATAATCAATGTGAGCATGGATATAAACATGGTAACCAGTACGAGTACATTAATCAATAGTGGTATGGGAACCAGTATAAATATGGTAACCAGTACGGGTACAATCATCAATAGTGTGAGTATGAGTACCAGTATAAAAATGGTAACCAGCACGAGTACAATAACTTTCATGTTAACTGATAGACCCTTCCGTTTGACGTCATTAAAAAAATTCTAGCTAAACCCCTTCAACGTCAAAACGGCACGATAGAACAAAAACACAGGTGAGAAAAACATTGTCAAAAATCGGCAATCAAGATTTTTGAGGATTTTGTTACATACGATTTCCATTCACATAATCCGCTCAGAAAAAGTGATTAAATTGATTGATTTTTTTGTTGTTGAGTCGTGTTCAACCAACACGTAGTTAAAAATTTTGCATCATTCTGCACGTGCACCGGAACGGCAAAGTGTAGCTCGAGACGACCACCACACACGACGCGTTACCCAATATGCGGGGAAGACACACAATGTACAGCTAACACGCGCTGCGCACACCCGGTGGACCAATGAGCAACGGTCTTTTGAAAAAAACTACACGAGGGCGCCCTCTTCCAGCGAATGAATGTGTAGTGTCAAGTAAGTCTGGAACGTGCTTCTGTGATGTTACGACTTGGAAAAAAAACTAGGAAGGAACTATATAACTAGTAAACTCGCGGGTACAACCATGTGTAAATCTCTTTTGTGAGAGTGTTGGCTCTGAAAACAGCCGGTGTGGTCTCGACTTTCGAGCAGTATACTCTGCTCGTCTACATGAGAATGGAGAAAACTGTTCACGGGCACAACAAATATGCACTTACTTGATAAAAGTGTAACTGCCCAAACCAGTTTGACTTGGATACGTATTATTACTGATACGGTAAAGGTACAGTTGGTATAAACTTTACAATCGATGTGCATTCAGTGCATAAAGTTATCAGTGCCAGTACTATGCATTGAAGACACCTGTTGCACATATTAAGCGTTGGCAAGTGAAGTGCGTCTTTCATACTGGTCAGTAACTTGAACACGGTATAGCTCGCCTTACCAGACCGCAGAAGCCGGTCGTATCGAGCGATTCTTCGGGCAGTTTACCTGTTCGTATTGATTTCGGGAAGAATTGTCAATAGAGCTCGCGCCTGCCGGCCCTGAGGTGCGTTTCCAAAACGGAGTCTTTTTTCTTCTTCTTCTTCATTTTTGTGTGTGTGAGTTGGCGACTGCAATTCCTAATGGACTATAACCCTCATGCATGGAGGCGGCTATTATGTTGTTTGCAAGTCTCGGGTATTACGCGACGGCGACTGTATTTCCTTAAGGACTTTTGGCCTTAAAGTTGACGGTTTGATTTCATAAAACCATGCGTGATGCCATCGTACTGTGGTCAACTGTCCGTTTTTAATTAAATAATCAGTACTCCGCCATAATGTTTTTTTTTTTACCTAAAAACTTCCAACTTCCCCATCTACACCTAGCCAAATAGCATGGTAAATGTCTTGTTACTAACCGGGGTCTTTTTCACAAAGAAAAATCCATAAATGACCAGCTCTCCCGGAATTCCCAAAGGAATTGTACAGCAATTATTTATCATTGGGCTAATGGCCACTGCTAGGTGAATTGAACCTCATGGTACACAATCTACACAGAGACCATTATGTGCTCATCTAAAAAAAATATTTAAAAAATAAAAATTCGTGCTTGAATTTGTTTTATTTAGTCAAAAGGGTCTATATTTAAAGATTTTGGGCCATTTGAAAATGATTGGATTCTCCACAACAATTAATTACACGCTAATACAAACGGACAGGCCTACTGTCCGATGGCGTAAGAGTGTTTTTTTAATATGGTGTCACGCACGGTGCCTTGTGAACACTCGGCGGTCAAAGTGAAAGACATAATTTTTAATCTGGTGTATATTGGGTGTTGTCCCTCCATCGGTTATAAATGTGATAAAAAACATCCCCCTTTTGTAAATAGAATGTCAAACTCACCTGCAGTAACAAGAATTATCTCACTCAATTTGACGAAAATTGAATCCACACGAGAGAATAAGGAGGTTCAAATCTGACGCCTTGATGAGAATAACGAAACCACTTCCTTAAAGGAACAATACAGAATGGTCAGAAAAAAACTTGTAAAATATACTTTTTGATCACAGATTTACATAAAACTTACACGGTCTAATGATGATAATAGTAGAAAACATCCCTTGAAATATTTTTTTCTGAAATGCCATATTTGAAGAGAAATGAATAAACTAATTTTCCGATTGGAGTTTATCGCTTAGTGAGCGTTTTTTTCATTTGTTGAATCTATATGATTTCATGCAAATGCCGATCGATCTCAAACTTCTACAGGTTTGTCAAATTATGTAAATGGTGGATTACATAAAGTGCTTACACTGCCAGCAACTGTTTTGTTAGCAAAAACCAATTCTGTAATGTTCCTTTAAGACGTAAACTTGAAGGGATGAAAAATTATATCTCAATTGGGAATGATCTCTAGATTTTTGTTCTTCTAACGTTTGAATTTTTTACATAACGGAAACATGAACGAGTGTTAGACCTCGAATATAGAAGGTAATTACGTTTCTTTTGAACATGTAACGTTTTGTAAAGACGTTACGTTGATTTTCTGTAAAAGTATTATCGGTTACTGAAAGAGTAAAGTCCAATTTTATCGCCTAGTTCTTACCGTAAACTCACCGTAAAAATTAAACTTGGTGTTATGTTTCGAAGAGAAAAAACACACAGTAAACATGTGTTTTCTCAGCACGTTAAAAAACAATCAGTTTTAAGGGACAACTTCTAGCATTTCAGATAAAAAGATGTACCGAGATAAGTAATTTCACGTTTATAATTAGCGATCTTTAAAATTAAAAACATGAGTTTTCACTGGTCATTGAAAACTCCTCAAAACAGTACTTCAATTTAACTTCATGTTCAATGAAAGTTTGCTTGAACATCAAACTAATTGAGTGTTCTCTTGTGTGACATGCAATTAAAAAAATATGACACTCAATCCACTGGGGAAAAAATCACATTTGCAGCAGCCGTTCGTAGAAACCTCCATTTGCGCCCACTAAAACTAAACGCCTATTTGTCACGGCTGAAACGAACGCCTTATAAGTTTAATTGCATTATTTGATATATGAATTCGTATACCACTAAGGTTTTAGCCAGGATTTGGTAATAGGGTGTCCAAAATTTGCTGGAAATTAAAAACTGAGTGTCTAAATTGTTCACTTACAATACATTTACATGTAAATGACAGATAAAACAGGGTGCCCAATTTTAAAACAGGTGTCCAAAAGACACCCAGACCCCCTCTGGCTAACAAAGTAACATCAAGTTTCGGTTTCAACTGAGAGGCCAAATTACTTGAACACAAATGCACGAAAGTGAAACAAGCTGGGGCTTTCTTGCCTAAAATTTCCAGGAAAAAATCTCCATTTTAGAAGTTTGTTCCCAGATGATTACGCTAACCTATTTAAACATAATGGAATCGTAGCTTGCAGTACAAACATTTACAGTGACCTTTCCAACAGAACTAATAAATTTGAGAGAGTGGTAGAAGTTAAATGATCCAAATGCCTCCAGGTTGTGTTAATATTCAGCAATGTATGCTCACTCATTTTTGAAATCCCACAGGCGCCTCCTGAAGTGGGGAAGGTCCCAATATCTTGCGATGAGGTTCGGATTGACATGAAGTCAAAGTTTACTGTACCCGCTGCAAATAATTGTCCACTCTCTGAGTTTGGGGAGTGTCTCCTCATAGCCCCTGTCACTCAGCTATTCTAAAAAAAAAAAAAAACGCTCCTAAATGAAAAAAAATGCTTTATTGGTAGTGACCTAATTTTTTGACTGTGTGAGACGTAATTCTGTATAACATCAAACACGAAATACTAAAAATGGATCACCGACCAGTACAAAACATGTTCTGACAACTCGCGTGGCTGATTGAGTTCGCTTGATGTGAAGGTTTGCACGACGTACGGACACTCGCCACTTTCAAATTGGAAATATAAAATGATCTGCGTTTGGCTGTGAAGCGCAAGAAAATTCAAATTCCATTTGATTCGTTTGAAATTGCGCAACAAACCGTATGTTGTTGCCGTTTTTAAATGATAACATTTCACACGCGATGTTTCTCTGCATTGTTCCTGGCCGTATCCGACTAGGCGGCTATGGCTATACGGCTACGACTGTTGCTAAGGGTGTTGCAGAGGACTTCAACGCACGATGACCCGGCGATCCAGCTGTAGCCGTAGCCGCCAATACTGACTTGGCTTTAATTCCAATCAGCTATAAAAGTTACGAGGTTCCAGAAGTGCCATACCAAAAAATTCAACAGATAATATTTATCTCCAAGTATACTTGTTTTATGTTACAAGTCAACTTGTCATTATATCATGTCGATCAAGACGACTTCTTGAATCTAAGAAGTCAACTTTTTGTCATGGTTTATCTCGCCAGGACGACATTAAACTAAAGATGGCCACATATCTTTATATTTTATCTCGCTAGGACGACAAAACTGAAATTGAGAAGTCGACTTTTTTCCATCTCAGTTTTAGTTAGTTGTCTTTGTGGGATAAAGTTTCAAGGTAGGTCGACTTCTTCGGTTCAGAAACTCGTCTTGTGGAAATATGTATATTATTATCAGCACAAGTCGACATATCAGTTTCTGTAAGTCGACACAACAAGTTAAGTGATCACGGTAAGTCGACAACTGAGATTTTTTACAGTACATTGTACCACGGTAAGACCACGGTACCATACGCAAGTGGGTGAAATATGTATATCCCTGAGTTGTATTTGAACAATCCCAGTGACAATCTTTATAACTGTGAAATTGCAAATGTTTTCAGTCATAACACAACCGGACACAGTAAATCTAAACTACAACAAAAAATAACATTGGATTTAATTATCTAAAAGCAGTTGGAAAACATCCGTTAGCAATCGAGCAGCACTAAAAGATATTAATATTATTAATATCAACACTAGAAAATATTTATGACCATTAAGTAATATACTATTTGAAGTGCGAGACTGCCGGGGAGGTGTATATCAAAGTTGAATGCCGTAGGAATATGACATATGATACTATTGATTAAATTAATATCACAAGTAGAAAACAGAACGAGCTAGCTGTCAAGTCGATTTGATGGGTCTGGTCCCCAGACACCCGAGGTGTTTCAAACACTCCATTACACAACCATTGACATCCCGGACTGCCATTACTTCCAGGTGATCTACTATAGTCACTTAAACGCATTGCAAATTTGTATGATGTTTAACTCAATCAGAGACTTGATTCTCTGTTTTGTTTGATGAACGCCAGGTGATAGATTCAGCGGCATGTACCCGGGGGACCATTCTTGTTCATAGAAACGGGAGCGCTGTATGACTGGGCCCAATTTTTTATAGAGCTGCTTAAGTATCAAATATTGCTTAACAATTGTATGCTAAGCTGAAATGAGCAGGATACCAGTCACAAATTGTACATGTGACATTGTATTTTGGCCGGTAACCTTATTCTGGTAAGTTTAATTGTGTTGCACTTAGCTACTTTTTGTGCTTAGCAGCTCTATGAAATTAGGCCCAATTTCATAGAGCTGCTTAACGGTAAGCAAATTTTCGTGCTCACTGTAGCAGAAACATTTGCTTAAAGGAACATTACAGAATTGGTAAGAAAAAAACTTGTCAAATATACTTTTGATCACAGATTTACATAAAACTTACACTGTCTAATGATGATGATAGTAGAAAACATCCCCTGAAATATTTCTGTCTGAAATGCCATATTTGATGAGAAATGAATAAACTAATTTTCCGATTGGAGTTTATCGCTCAGTGAGCGTTTTATTCATTTGTTGAATCTGTATGATTTCATGCAAATGTGTAATCGGTTTTTCACTATTTTCTCGTGAACCAGATGGCCGATCGATCTCAAACTTCTACAGGTTTGTCAGTTTATGTATATGGTGGATTACATAAAGTGCTTACACTGCCAGCAACTGTTTTGTTAGCAAAACCAATTCTGTAAAGTTCCTTTAAAGGCCCTGTACACTATTGGTAAGATCGAAAAACACAATGTTCACAGATTCACACATAACTTACACGATTTAAAGTAAGCAATGGTAGAAAGGGTTCCTTAAAGTATTTCTGCCTAAAATGCTATCGTTTCTGAGAAACGAGTAAAACAATAGTAATTATCGCGCGCGATAATTTGAAAAAACAGAAAACACATAAGATTTCTTTTCACTATTTTCTCGTGACCTCGATGACCAATTGAGCTCAAACTTTCACAGGTTTGTTTGTTCATGCATATGTTTAATCACACAAAATGTGGACACTGATTTTGAGCTGTTACCAAAAGTGTACAATACCTTTAAGCATCATAGCGTAATTCACAGGTTAGCAAGAAAATAAGGCAGTCATCCTGCGCGGTCATTCATTTTCGGGCAGTAAGCACCGGAAGGTTAGCATACCTTTTCGTGTGCTTACGGTTAGCAGCGCTATGAAATAGAAACTCGTACGTAAGCACAGAATCGGCCGTTAAGCAGCTCTATGAAATTGGGCCCTGGCCCCAATTTCATAGAGCTGCTAAGCACAAAAATTTGCTTAGCATGAAATTTCTTCCTTGATAAAAACAGGGTTACCAACAAAATTTCCATGTGTTGCATATTGCTTGTTACTGGTATTCAGCTGTTGTTTGCTTATCCTGAAAATCACGTGGAAGTTTGGTTGGTAAACCTGTTTTATCAATGAAGAAATTTTATGCTAAGCAAATTGTTGTGCTTAGCAGCTCTATGAAATTGGGCCCTGGTGCGTTGGGGGTGGGGGTGGGGTAATATTGAGATCGTGTAGGGAATGCGTGGATGGGTTTTACGTGCATACGAATCAAGCGCTGGGTTGATCGAGTCTAGCTCGGCAATCATGCGGGGGATCCCTCCACTCGCCCGTCAAATCACTCATGATCTACACTCCTACTTACCGCGCGTCCGTCATCCATCATCTCTAACTATCAGACAAATTTAATCACCAATTAGTGTATTGGGGGGAAAAGGGTCTACTTCTCCATCAGACCAAAGGATCTGGAATAATCTCCAGCAACTACTCAGGATGTCCATGTCAGGCTCACACTTGAGGGATAACCTCGAAATTAGTTGCTACGGGAAGAGGAAGAGTAGCGGTGGTAGGGAGGCTACGCAGGGGAGTTGTGTGTGATTGGGAGAGGGCAGCAAGAGGGTAGAGGAGAGGGAGAGGGGATAGAGGGAGTAATGGAGTGTGTGGAGGGTTGGGAAATGGGTAATGAGAGGGTGTAGGTTGGGGGTATTGGGGTGTAGAGAGGGAAAGAAGGGTAGGGTGTGATGAAAGGGTGTTTTTTTGGGGGGGGTTAATAGGACGATTTAGGGGGGGTAAAAGGTTGGGTATGATTGGGAGAGGGTAGCATGAGGGTAGAGGAGAGAGAGAGGGTAGGGAGGGAGTAATGGAGTGTGTGGAGGGTTGGGAAATGGGTAATGAGAGGGTGTAGGTTGGGGGTATTGGGGTGTAGAGAGGGAAAGAAGGGTAGGGTGTGATGAAAGGGTGTTTTTTTTTGGGGGGGGTAATAGGACGATTTAGGGGGGGGGTAAAAGGTTGGGTATGATTGGGAGAGAGTAGCATGAGGGTAGAGGAGAGAGAGAGAGGGTAGGAGGGAGTAATGGAGTGTGTGGAGGTTGGGAAATGGGTAATGAGAGGGTGTAGGTTGGGGGTATTGGGGTGTAGAGAGGGAAAGAAGGGTAGGGTGTGATGAAGGTTTTTTTTTGTTTTTTTTTTGGGGGGGGTTAATAGGACGGTTTAGGGTGGTTCAAAGGTTGGGTGTGATTGGGAGAGGGTAGCATGAGGGTAGAGGAGAGAGAGAGAGAGTAGGGAGGGAGTAATGGAGTGTGTGGAGGTTGGGAAATGGGTAAAGAGAGGGTGTAGGTTGGGATATTGGGGTGTAGAGAGGGAAAGAAGGGTAGGGTGTGATGAAAGGGTTTTTTTGGTGTGGGGGTTAGGATGATGTAGGGTGGGTTAAAAAGGATGTAAGGTGGGTAGGAAAATGGTTATGGAGAGGGTAGGTAGAGGTTATGGAGGGTGTAGGGAGGATACGAAGGATGTATGGTGTAGAAGAGGGGTATAGGTTGGGTAAGACGCGTGACTGGTCGGTAAGAAGGGTGTAGGGAGGGTGAGGAGGGTGCAGGTTTTGACGGGTATCTATTAAAAGGAAGGTACACGTTTGGTAATCACACAAAAAATTGATGGCAATCGATTGCCATCAAAACTTACTTGGTTGGAAGTACAGCAACTTTCAATAGTATAAAGCATTTTGAGAAATATTTCAATTCAAAATAATGTGGATATGGAAATTATGTCAGTTTTATCCCCAAAATGTGATCTGAGAAACGTTTCTGTCAGAACGTTCTCAGTTTGTGTATTCCTGTGGGGGATTATTCTTCTGCGTGACATGACCGCTCCAGATTTGTTGGCGATATCTGAAAAACGCTACCACCTTTTGAAATGAAATTTCACAGGTAAGGTTTATTGTAATTATCTACATTAAAACAATCGAACGGTTCCAAAAACCAAAGGTATACTCTGCCTTTAAACTAAGTAACCATGCTCCATAAAACTTCCAACACTCCGTTCACTGTGCGCTCCTCTGCCCGTCATAGTAGGACTTCAGCAGGGGAAGTGTTATTTATTTTGTTTTGTTTTCAAAGAGTGTCTGAACAAAAAATAAAAACTTAAAAAGTAAAGAAAAAAATGTAATCAGCATTCCAAGGCCCACAAAGGCTGGTTTTCGAGCAAAAACCTCTCGATCTTATGAATAATTCATATTGTGATCGTGACGATTATCGCAGACGGATTCTCGACCCACGCGCTCGTACTGTTCACCTGTAACTCGTAGCGTGGCTATCATCATTTCGAATGTCTTTGTTATTAGCTCATTGTGTGCTTTCGTATTGCAGTTTAATGAGCCTTCACTAGGAACCATAAAATAGCGCAGCCAACGGCGGGAAAAAAATGACTCATTCAAAAGTCAAAATAAAAGACTGTTTGTTTGTGTATACCAACATTCAAAAAATATTACGGCGAAGAACACCATTACTCTGTTACTGCGGAGATAACTTAACACAAGTAAACTCAACGATCAATTAGTACGGGCGATTCCGCACTACAAACCTCTCAACTGATTAGAAGTATGCGGCTACGGCAACCAAAGTGAGCACATGTGCTAGTCAGCCACATCAGCCATCGATGCCCTTACGTGGTCCAATTTACTCTTGGCTAATCAAGAGGCGATTGGCAATTACAAGATCACCGTTGACAACTCAAAACAAAATAAGATTTGGGTAGCCTATCATCAACAAAGCAAAAACTCAGCAAGTTTTGTCACTTATGTTTCCCATTGCATCCTATGCTTGTGAAGTGTGGACATTGAGCGTGGCATAAAGGACACGAGGTCGATGCGATAAGAATTCCATGAATAGGACAAAATGGAAGTGTATTACTGAAGTCGGGATACAACAATCAAAACATCTCCCGGGTCACAATTGACCGGATTCAAGGTACTTGACCCATCTCTGGGTCAGGCTGAACCGTTAACTGGTTTAAAAAAAAAAAAAAAACAAACAAAAGAAATGGGATTTTGACCCGGATTCTGAGTAATTTCCGGGTCATTTTTTGGACCCAGATTTCAGGTCAGACGACACTGGGCTCAGATCCGGATCAATTCTGACCCGGGAGTTCCTAGAGTGATCATAGGTTAATCATGATACAGTATAATAACAATAATAATAATTTAAGCATTTATATAGCGTTCTTACGCAGAAAGGTACCACAACGCTTTAAAAACAACAACGATTTACTACAATCAAGGATTAACAATCCAAAGGAATGAGAAACAAATAAATAGCCTAGTAAGCAAAATAAGTCTGGAAAAGGTGAGATTTAAGCAATGTTTTGAATTCAGTAAGTGTCAAGGCTTGACGTACTTGATAAGGAAGACTGTTCCAAAGGTTTGGAGCAGCTTTGTTTGAGGTTTTGTTAGAATCCTTGTATCTGAGCTGGAACGGAGTGTGTGCGATTAGGCTGGTAAGGAGTGATAAGTTCTGTAATGTAGGGGAAAGCAGTTTCAATATAGATGCTTGTTTATTTCAGTACTTAGGGCATACAACTGTGATGGTTGGGGATTTTCCAACCATCCGCGAGATCTTGTTGACCAACATGATCATATTAAAGACACTGGACACCTTTGGTAATTGTCAAAGACCAGTCTTCTCACTTGGTGTATCTCAACATATGCACAAAATAACAAACCTGTGAAAATTTGAACTCAATTGGTCGTCGAAGTTGCGAGATAATAGTGGAAGAAAAAACAACCTTGTCACCGCGAAGTTGTGTGCTTTCAGATGCTTGATTTCGAGACCTCACGCGTGAGGTCTCAAAATCAATTCAAATAAACTACTTCTTTCTCAAAAACTACGTTACTTCAGAGGGAGCCGTTTCTCACAATGTTTTATACTATCAACAGCTCTCCATTGCTCGTTACCAAGTAAGTTGTTATGCTAACAATTAGTTTGAGTAATTACCAATAGTGTCCAGTGCCTTTAAGTAATGTAAACACATTCAGGCACATCCTCCGTGTTCAGATACCTTTTTTATGTTGCTACAATTTTACAAGGGTTGCCGAATCTCCCACTTTGGTATGAGACCAAACACTCACCGGTAAAAGCATTTGACCATACGAGCATGTAAATAGCCGTGATGACCCGGCACACACACCTCTGGACGGCAGACCGCGAGGATGTGTGCCCAATGGGTTTTTATACCGGGAAGGGTATTCAATCACTTTGAAAAGCATTCCAACTTAAACTATGGGAGATTTGTTACATCGTCACACACAACAAAGAGAAAAGGTTTTTCACTACAAAACAGGTTCTTGCAGGGAGTGTTGAAGGAAATTGAAAGCCGGGGTTTCAATAGTGGCTTCTTATAAAGCGCTCATATCCGTCACTCAGTGACGCTCAAGGCGCTTCAACATTCAGTTTCTTCCTGCAAGGTATTGTGGAGCTACGTTTTGAAGTATTAGACCTATTCCTTTACATAGCACCATGAATGGTTTACAAGGTGCTGTGGCGCATTATGCTGCCAATCAAACCAGGAACACCGGGGCGAACCCCTTCTCTTTTTGATAAGTGCACTTTTTTACGTGCATTACAAAACACACGGGACCAACGGCTTTACGTCCCATCCGAATGACGCAGCAATAATGGTTAAGTGTCTTGCTTAAGGACACCAAGTGTCACGACCAGGACTCGAACCCACACTCTGAGCCTGGAGTCCGGTGCTCTTATCCGCTCGGCCACGACACGCCGTTATCCAGGCTCAGATGGGTGGATCAGGTGAAGATTCCAACCGGCGTGTCACTCCACAAAGCAAGCATAGAAAAAACCCACAATAAACTCACATTGACATTCCATCGTGCGAACCACGACACCACAGTTACGGTGCGATCGACAACCACTTCAACCCTTTTCTACACGACAGCAATTTAGCAAGGGTCCCTTGCTTAACTTTAGCATGGTTGTGGAATTTTACAAAATGCACCTCGTGTGGCAAGACAGCAATGTTTTATACTGTCCACAAAGGACAGCAAATTTGAAAAGATTTCACTAGGGACTTTGAACAGTCAAATTATACTTGTCCTTTCACCCGAAGTGCAGCTTGGACAAATTCACAACCATGCTCAAACTAAAAAGGGACCCCTGCTAAAATGCTGTTAGTGTGAAAAGGCTTTATACAGCTTCACATGCAATTAAGTCCTTTATCAAAAAGTATCGACGCACACAGCAGGGAAGTAGTCACTATTCACATATACGACCGATACACCATCCTTATAATTCATAAGCCATGGAAAACATTTCGCAATGACAATATTTTGCCTTTCTCAACCGTCAGAAATCAGTTTACTTTCCACACATCTGACGGCATTTGCGGGACAGAGTTTTGAGTCGAATCGCTTTCAGGGTAAATTACCACCACCAGGTTGCCTTAAAACAGGGATGAACCCCTACGGCGGGTTATGTTGGGCCCGAACATGATGGCTGCTTTGCCATATTCTCGTACGACTGGTAACAGAGAAACATGTCTGTGCGGTAGATACGAGTTCGTCTGGAACGATTGTCACAATATTGATCCACTGGCTCCCTCAAACTATCACTATCTATTTTTACACTGTTAAAGGGGTACCATTGAAGTGATACCATTTGGTGGAGGAACAGTCGTCTAGTGAGATAATTCAAAAATTCAAAAAAATAGAAAATATTTCCTCAGCATACAATAACAGTATACAGCACATTAGTAGCACAGCACATTCACAATAACTTATGATACAACTATAATGTGAAGGTCGAGGGTCAAATGTGAAGGTCAATGGTCAAACGTTGCCGGCCACTGTACACAACACTACGTATGACTATTCACGACACGATTCATATTGTCCCTCAAAAATACCTTAATTCTCCGATGGCGTAAATCCAAATGTACGGAGCTTGGAAGTGCCATCCACTTTTGTGAGATCCTGAAATAATTGACTGCAGGATGATGACGTCATAAACCTAAGATGACGACATCCTGAAAAGATTTATCTCGGGATGATGGCGACATCTTGAAAGTAGGATGTCTTCATCCAGATACATTGCATCTTGGGATGACCTCATCCTGGAAGTAGGATGCAATAGTGTCTTCCCAAGAAAATTTCTCACGTGTCCTTGACGTTTTCAGAACTTTATCATCTCAAGATGAATTATCTCGGGAAGTCGACATCCTACAGCCGGGATGTCGACAGCATGAGGTGATTTATCTCGGGGTGTCGACAACTTTCTTTCATGATGTCGACATCATCAGATAAAAAATATGTCAGGAAGACGTTATCTTACTTCAAGATGTCGTCATCTTGAGATATATCATCTCAAGATATCGTCATCTAATACATTCATGCTGTCATCATCCTGCAGTAAATGATCACAAGATCTCAACACGTCGAATGGCACTTCCAGAGCTCCGTACAAATCATTCCTCCAAAATAATAAACGGTAAAAATGTCCGTATCCTGGCACCACCTTTTCACTCATTTTTACCAAAAGGAATATCTCATTTGAGTAAAGCAGATACTATTTTATTGCATAACGAATGCAAAAGTGGTGGCAGGATACGGAAATATTTCCTAACAAACATTAGGAGCATGACAAGAGTGCTCCCTAAAAAAACTTAAAGAGAGGGTTAACCATAGGAAATAGCTCAAAGGGAAAACAGGAAGGTCCAACATTCGCAGACACATACAAGTACATGTGCAAAATAAAAATTCAGTAAGGTAAAAAAACATGTTTAGCATCCCCACCCGCTTTGTTTTTTCTTTTTTCTTTTTTTGAGAATAAATTTTAACGATCTGTGACGAAAAAAAATAATTTAAAAATAAATAAGATCGTATTTTTAAACTTTAGCACACCATAAAAAAACACACAGAAAAAAAAGCTGGCAACCATCTTGAAAAAAAAATGTTGGGCGGCCATTTTTAAAAACAAAACAAAAAACCTCCTCCTTCCTTTTTTTTATTTTTTTTTATTTTGCCTATCACTGAGGGTGTATCTTGATATTGGCATCGATATTTACTGAGCGCTACTTTAAAGGAACATTACAGAATCGTTTTTTGCTAACAAAACAGTTGCTGGCAGTGTAAGCACTTTATGTAATCCACCATATACATAAACTGACAAACCTGTAGAAGTTTGAGATCGATCGGCCATCTGGGTCACGAGAAAATAGTGAAAAACCGATTACACATTTGCATGAAATCATATATAGATTCAACAAATGAATAAAACGCTCACTGAGCGATAAACTCCAATCGGAAAATTAGTTTATTCATTTCTCATCAAATATGGCATCTCAGACAGAAATATTTCAAGGGATATTTTCTACTATCATCATCATTAGACCGTGTAGGTTTTATGTAAATCTGTGATCAAAAGGTATATTTTACAAGTTTTTTTCTTACCAACTCTGTAATGTTCCTTTAATACTAACCATCATGTTTTCGATGTAACTTAGTTTCTTTGGGCATGTATACAATAGAGCCTCCACTCCGACGGAGTATCAGCTAGAATTGTCTCGTTTAAATGTCACCATCTACGTTCTTTGAAATCCATTTGAAAGTGTGGGTCGAGTGGCACTTATTTCCGACAGTAATTAAAAAAACGACTTACCCATTGGCGCCGGAAACCAGCCATTAAGCCTAGAAGTGCGTGTTGACTGCGCGTCTGCTAGCTGAACAACGCAAGGTGTTATGTCACTCATGGAACTGCAGCGAAGAAAAATATGGTAGAGCGCCGGTACGTTAATCCGGAGGTCGTTGGTTCAAATCCCGCTCTGGTCATTTTTTCTTTGTTCAACCCCAAACCATTTGAAATTTACCCAGTCAGTTTCCCTTGTGGTTCATTACTCGACACAACGAAAAATATGCCGGCATACTCACTAGAGCGTACAAAACATGTGAACGGTAAGCATGTGCAATAGTATCTGTTTTCAAGTCAGGAATTCTACATGTCAGATTCATCAGAACTAAATGCTAACTCAACAGGCCCCAATTTCATAGAGCTGCTTAGCTAAGTACAACAACATTATGTTTACTAGCCAAGATACCATGTACAATTTGTGAATTGTATGTTCTTGCAAAGTTGAAAGTTGACCAAAAAGGTCTCAGCTCTCATTGCTAGGTAAAGAACTGACTGACACCTGTGACGTTTGACGTCATTACAATGTTTCAAAACTTTGTTTGACAAAAGAACTAAGTGTCAATAATGGACTAGTGCTTCATAACTTGCCTTAAAGGAACATTACAGAATTGGTTTTTGCTAACAAAACAGTTGCTGGCAGTGTAAGCACTTTATGTAATCCACCATATACATAAACTGACTAACCTGTAGAAGTTTGAGATCGATCGGCCATCTGGGTCACGAGAAATTAGTGAAAAACCGATTACACATTTGCATGAAATCATATATAGATTCAACAAATGAATAAAACGCTCACTGAGCGATAAACTCCAATCGGAAAATTAGTTTATTCATTTCTCATCAAATATGGCATTTCAGACAGAAATATTTCAATGGATGTTTTCTACTATCATCATCATTAGACCGTGTAAGTTTTACATAAATCTGTGATCAAAAGTATATTTTACAAGTTTTTTTTTCTTACCAATTCTGTAATGTTCCTTTAAACTGACTAAAGGTTCCGTAAAACAGCTGATCGGTTTGAAAAATCCTTCGCTGTTTTCAACTCTTTTTCCAATGAGGTTTCACTCGTCCTTCACACCGATTAGTGGCTGGGAGCGAAACAGCCACTTTAGGGTTTTACTCCAAATCATTCCCCTAGACGTCTTCACAATGTACTAAAACACTTTCTTCGAAATGGATTAGAACTCAAAGCACTTAACGCAAGTTGGTATTTATATACAAACTAGAATGGTGTGTGGTGATACAAACAAGACGAGGCAATTAACACCTTGGGATTTTTTTCTTCTTCTTCTTATTTTACAACAATGGGGCGTTTCAGAAAACTGACAGCGATGGTAAATTGTTTGGGCAGATATGACGGCGATCAGGTTAGCTTTTAATGGCATCGTGGCTCAACGCTTTAATCTGAGTGAAGCGAAGAAGCCAACCGCGAGCCACGAAATCGAGCTAGGGTTTCCGGTCTTGTTTCAACGACGTGCGCTTTAACTACGTGGGGGCTACCACATTTTTGACATCTAGATGTTGATTTATTGTTCACCGAATCTATAGTCTTGCTTCCCGTGGTTTCTAAGCACTTTCGAGATGCATATAAAGACAATTTAGAACTGACAATTTATAAGGGATTGACGGATTGTTTATCACAGTGGTTTCATTTAAGATATTAACATAAGCTTGTCATGGGACCACATAAACTGAAGTCACTATCAACGATACGTCTTTACAGTTGCACCATTTTGGGGAGTGAACATTTTAGGCGATTACCGACATTTTGACCTCCAACGGCAGGCTATGGGTACACCCCACAAAATAAGGAGAAAACAGAGCGTCGAGCTCATAATTTTTTTGTAGGCCCTCAAAGTATTCTATATTAGACAGATTTGAGAGCCCCAAGAAAATGTTTCAGTGTAAAAATGTTGCCCAATTGTGACCTGGGGGTTGTTGACTTCCAAATTGAGGTATTTTGGATGACAAAGGCCCTGAAATAAATGGGCCTATTTGCTGAGAGGTGTAGGGACATTTTTCAAGATTGATGCTCGGACGTTTTAAAAATTACACCTGTGTAGTGGTGTTTTTATTAGGAGGGAGAATAACTCGACCGCCCAGGGACACTCCATATCAAATTAAGCAGAGAATAAAAGTTCACGAGTCAATTAATAATTTTCCCTTTACTGTAAAAAGCTGTGAAACTTCTAAGTATTTTTCGTGTATTTTTTTTAATAATTAGCATTTTGCACTGTATGCTATGGGAGATTATCTAGTGGGGTGCACCCCTACGGCCCGGACAGAACTTGCGTCTGACGTCAGTGCAGGGGTTTGGAATTGGCAGCTATTTCATGAAAAGAGTCGGCATCAATACTCAGGGCCCACAAGCCCATCAAACCATGCCGATGTGCAGCTAAACTGACTAGGGTGCCACATTACATATCTCCTGACGATTAGCAGAATGCAGTATAGGTAATAGTAATGGCTAACCATATAGCGCTCATATCTGTCACTCATCATTGACACTCAAGGCGCTTCAACATTCAGTATTTTCCTGCAAGGTATTGTGGAGCTACGTTTTGAAATATTACACCCATTCCGTTACACATTGTAATGGTTTTTCGAGGTGCTGTGGCGCAATATGCTGTCAATCAAATCAGGAACACCGGGGCAAACCCCTTCTCTTTTCGATAAATGCACTGGGTTCTTTTACGTGCATTGCACAACACACGGGACCAATGGCTTTACGTCACATCTGAAGGATGCAGCATTAATGGTTAAGTGTCTTGCTTAATTTAAGGACACAAGAGTCAAGACCGGGATTCGAACCCACACTCTGCTGAACAGAAACACCAGAGCTTGAGCCCGGTGCTCTTATCCGCTCAGCCACGACACGCCACAACTCGAAACGTGTACTAATCGCAACGTCTAGAAGTACATCCCATTGTTCTTTTTTTAGAGCCACCGTTGTACCCAATAGCAGATTATTCATACAATGAGCTTTATGTTTAAACAAAAAATACTTTCACTCAGAGCTTATTTAAAAACTACACCTTCTATAGGCCTACATAATCATCATTGCAATTATTAGCAATGTATGAAACAGGAACGGGCATGTCACACATTACGTTTTCTACATTTTTGAGGTTTTTTTTCCTGTTTCTTTTTTTATTCACTTCTTGCCTTTAAATATGAATGTAAGCCACACTAAATTACTGCCTATTTTTTATTTATTTTTTACATTCTAATGAATTGCATTTTGCGTTTTCACAAAGAGATGATTAACCCCAAACATAACATTGAAAAAAAAAGAAACTAAAAAAAAAAAACGAGCACGTCGGTCAAGTCGAATTTCCGTTTCAAGCAGAGACGGGAATGTCAGCAAGCGTGTGATCACGTGACATGCCCGCCCTTCACTATGTCAAAACTAACACTATCTAGGTGTGCGCAAAAGTAGGTCATTGTGATTTTGCGTTTTCACAAAGAGACGAGCATTGTGTCAAGTTTAACTGAAGTTTAACTCTTATCAAAACACATTCGGACTTAAAGGTACACGTTGCCCTGAATCGGCCGAGTTGGTCTAAAAAAGCGTTTGTAAATCGTTTGTTATAAGATGCATATGGTTAGAAAGATGTTTTAAAAGTAGAATACAATGATCCACACAAATATGCCTCGAAATTGCGTGGTTTTCCTTTTGCATCGTGAACTAACACAGTCGGCCATTTTATGGAGTCAAATTTTTGACTCCACAAAATGGCCGACCGTGTTAGTTCGCAAAGTTCAAAGAAAACCACGCAATTTCGGATTAAAATATTTTAGTGAGAAATTACCTCTTTCTCAAAAAACTACATCACTTCAGAGCGAGTTGTTACTCACAATTTTTTATACTTTTAGCAGCTCTCAGGTGCTCCTTACCAAATAAGTTTTTTTTATGGTGATGCATTTCTTGAGTAATCACCAAAAGTATCCACTGCCTTTAACTTCAACGTCATACGTTATTATTGAAAGAATTGCGCTATGTGTAGCTTCCCACTTAGGCTCGAAGGCATTCCCAGTGTCAATGTTTTTGCATCTCTTTAGAACTAACCTAGATTATTATCAAGACACCGCGCTGTAACAACTGGGACAACTATAGTCAACGAGTCCGTACGCTCAGAATCGGTTTACGAGGTTAAGGATGGCCTTCCTGTGTGCAGATATGGTGGTATTTATTTTCCCAGACGAGCACAAATCGAGTAAGGTATCAGCCCGTGGGCTAATAATAATGATCAGTCTTTTATTCAACCATCAATTACACATTGTTCAAGATATTTCCTTTCGTTGGCCATTTTTGTCCAGACGTCGGAAATGCACTTTGTACAGTTTGACACGTGTAACACGAGAGCACCGGAGTAGAATGCTTGAAGGTGCCATGCGTGGCTCCAGTCACTGTCTTAGAGTAGAAAAATCTTTCCGGTAAAAGACGAAGCACGTTCGCTGAACTTTTGTCAAATCTAAAGTGCACCTGGCATACTCAATTTCTAAAGGCGCCCTTCGTTTTCCTGATTTGTAATGCTCTCGATTTTTGTAAATGTCCGTTGTCGACTAATATAAGATTTTTCTTTCTTTCTTTTTATAGTTACTGATATCACAAATTTATGATGAATTACATTAATTTGTAATCTTAACAGCATCACAAAAGTACAACGGCCTGCCGAAGAAGTGCGTGCTCTGCAGGCGTTGTTACGCCGTCCATGTGAAGTTTTTCTTTCAATAAGAACAATTGAAATAAGGATTGATTATTTGGGCGATAATGTGTAAACATTAAAATGAAATATTTGAGACTAGAGACCCCGAAATCACTCCGTGTTTAACCATCCGATGCCCCACCCCTGTCAGATATGCACGGGTACCATTGGGTGCTGCAGCGTGCAGTATACGTTGGGAAAACGTGTATACCTCAATTACAATATTGATTTCATTTTTTTTTCAAAAGCTAATAACTTCCAGACGTTTGTGGGTTTTGAGGCATTGCATGTGAGGTACCAATTTATATTCGGTTTGCGGTAACACAATGTGTATAATTTTCTACTTCCAGACGTTGTAGTGATAGTTTTTTTTGGGGGGGGGGGAAACCCAAAACTTTTTAATTTTTTGTACAGTGTTTTTTTTACATGTTTTTACACTGTGAAACCGCGAATTTTGTTGTACAATACCCTATGTAAAAAGTGTTTTATAACTGGGGGTTCGGAGTTCATGGGTCATACTGCCTAAAGGGTCATAGGTCATGTCAATTAGGCCTGTCTGAGGATAGAGCCTAAATAATTTATTAAAATGTGTTTTCGGTCTTCTAGCTGCAGACCAGTAGGCCTTCGGAATGTTCAGTAACCTTTAATATTATTTGGTTTTGCCCTTTCACCGACTTGTGTAAAGCAATGTATACTCAGTACTTCTCCTAGTTCTGTGGGGGAAAAAAATACACAGTCATATTACTCGGGTGGGATTCGAACCCACAACCTTTGCCATTCTAGAGCAGATGTCTTACCAACTAGACCACCGAGATTGCCCGGTAGCTAGAGGCTACGAATTTCACCCGAGTAATATGCCTCTGGGTTTGTTTTCTTTATAGAACTCGGGGAAGTACTGAGTATACAGTGCTTCACACACATCGGTGAAAAGGGCAAAACCAAATAATATTCTTTATCCCCAGTGCAAATTTAACATCTATAGTAACCTTTAAGATCCTGTACGATTATTTATTTTTTAGAAAATCATGCACAATGCCGTGAATGATTAGAATTCGTTGCTATCGAAAAGGTAATTACAAAGTATACATTACACTGCGCTTTTACCGCGCAATTTCATTTCGACAGAAAATAATACAACACATGGGCAAGGGTAATTTCAAAGAAAGAAGCAACTATAAGGAAGATATGTTTAAAGTGCTTCCTTGAGAATAGGCAGCGAATTCGAGGTGCGTATGGGAATGGGAACGAGGTTGTTTAATAGAAGCCCTAGTTTGACTGTAGAAAGTAAAACACTGTTATTTAGCGTGGCAACCCTGGAGACACAGAAGTCTGATTATTTGAGTCAGAGCAATTCTTTCCGACCCATTCTTTTCTACCCATTATGTCTGAACCAATACATCCGACCAATTATGTCCGACCAATTATGTCCCATCCATTATGCCCGACCCATTATGTCCGACCTAATTTAAGGACGGACGCTGTACACAAATTAATTATAGTAAGTATGTTTTTAAAAAAATATTTTAACAAACCTTTCCTTCCATGGGAATCACTTATTCTTACATTAAGTAGAGGGAATGTCATTTGAAGACCAAGCAACAAACCGTTTCCTATTTTAGATTGGTGCAACCGAAATAAGCCAGATATGAACCCGGGACAAAACCAAGACAAAATGTGTTTTATAACTGGGGGTTCGGAGTCCATGGGTCACACTGCCTAAAGGGTCATAGGTCATGTCAATTGGGCTTGTCTGAGGATAAAGCTTAAAGTAATTTACTTAAATGTGTTTTCAGTCTTCTGGCTTTCGTTGTTGTTTATTTAAAAGTGAACACTGAATTTGATAATCATAGGTTTATTGAGAAGTAGAGACTAGAGCCTTTCCCTTCCAAAAACAATAATCAATCTTCCCTTTAAAGGCAAAGTATACCTTTGGTTTTTGGACCCGTTCTATTGTTTTAATCCTTTATAAATGTAGATATATACAATAAAATTAAGCTGTGAAAATTTAAATGCAAAAGGTAGTAGCGTTTTTGAGATATCGTCAACAATCTGGCGTTTTTTTTGAGATATCGTCAACAATCTGGCGTTTTTTGAGATATCGTCAACAGTCTGGCGTTTTTTTGAGATATCGTCAAATATCTGGCGTTTTTTAGATATTGCAAAAAATCTGGATCGGTTATGTCCACGCATGAACAATAATTCCTAATAGGAATACACAATCTGGGATAAAGACTGACATCTTTTTTCCGCATTCACATTATTTTGAATTGAAATATTTCTCAAAATGCTTTAAACTACCGAAAGTTGCTGTACTTCTTACCAAGTCAGTTTTTATTGCCATACATTTTTAGAGTGATTACCAATCGTGTACCTTCCCTTTAAAAGAAGCAGAAGAAATACCCGTTTAGGCCGTTGGAAGGTTATTTCCGGTTATTTTCGTAAGGAATCCTTTGGTTTCGGAACTTTATCTAAGGGTGTCTTAAAGCGCTTATCATCATTTATTGCCTGACAAGTTTTTGAATGTTTTTTTTTATTATTGTTATTAAGAGACCTATTTATGTAACACCTTGGCAACACATTCAGCAGCCACTACCAGAAACACCGGGGCAATCCCCTTCTCTAAGTGTTAACTGAGTTATTTTACGTGCATTACACAACTCAAGGGACCAACGGGTTTACGTCCCATCTGAAGGACGAAGAAATAATGGTTAAGTGTTTTGCATAAGGACACAAGTGTCGAGACCGGGACTCAAACCCACACTCTGCTGAGCAGAAACACAAGAGCTTTGAGTCCAGTGCGGTTGACCGCTCGGCCATGACACGCCATAGGACATCCAGACAGATGCGTAGAGATTCGTAGAGAATTAAGAACCGTTACCCAAGACACGTTATACGTCTATTGGTCATTTATCATACCACCCACGAAGTGTCTGATAGCTTCAATGGCTAGAGTAGTCACACGGTCTTCGCATGTCCAGGATCTCGTGTATTTTACGAGTTTTTTAATGAGACTTTGCGGGAATGTTTGAAAGCTGTAAATTCGACTAGCATTGGCGGTCTCTTTGAGGGCGACTGGTGTATTCTCCGGACTCACGTTCTGGTCGATGAATTACGAGTGTGAACTCGAATCGGTACACCTGTGCAAAAATAGTTGTTTCTCTTTGTCCTGGATTAATCTGATCCATGACTGTCCATCCTGGATTAAGAGTTAATGTTCGGTCAGGATAGGATGCCAGACTGGGTTCCAGTATACTGCATACTCAACATGAAGTGAATTTGTCCCTGGGATAGTCTGATCTATGAACTCTTTATCCTGGATTAAGAAATAAGAGTAAAGATTTGGTCGTGATGTGATGCCAGACTGACTTCCGGTACTCAAAATGAGTTCAACTTGTCTCTGGAATAATCTGACCCACAAGTCTTTATCCCCGATTAAGAAGTGACTGTACGAGGTTTTAGTGATGATCGACTGCCAGAATGACTGCCGAGTACTGCAAAATTTGAACTGGGCTGAGATTGTCTATGGGATAATCTGACACACAGATCTTAATCTTGAATTTAGAGGTGCCTGTTAGAGGAGAAGAGGTTTTGGTCACGATGGGATGCCAGAATGACCGCAAGTAAACTGATACTCAAAATGTGACGAGACTGTTTTCTGGAATAATCCGCACTCGCCCAGGGTGGTGCATTTATTTTGTAAAGTTTGATTCTGTTTGTCGTCTTAATGCATCTCTCTGAAGATTCCTTGGTCACGTTTTTACCATCTCCTTTTAAACATCTTTAGCAAAATAGATAACGTTTAAGTAACTGTACTTTAGTATTTGCACGTTGCAACTTGATCCGTTGCGTGTATAATTGTCATCAATGACGCAAACACGACTGAACAGGCAAGGATACCACAAATAATTTCGTCTGTTAATCTGCTTCCGAGAAGAAGTCGTTTTCAAACGAGACTCGCGACAGATTCCGTCGACGTCATTTCCACTTCAAATCTTTTTTGTGTTCCAAGGATGAGACTACTTCGCTGCCCTGAAATTCACCAAAGGCTCAGTTACAAAGTTGACTTCTTATGGTTCAATTGATTGCAATACACGGTCCGTCTCCGAGAGGCTCCCACTCGGTGTAGGTGTTCCGTATGTAATTCACAGACACAACGTCTTCTTTTCAAGTCTTGTGTTTTGTGCGATGTGAATAATGTCCTTCACAGCCGACATGCAGTGACATTGTAGTCTCGAAGGGGGGGCAGGGACCTGTATCTCCTTGCTTGCTTCTTTTCAGCCGTCCGTATCACGTTCCGTTGGGGGGTCTTTGTTTAACAACTTTTGCAACCCACCTTTCTTTCGGTTTTGGACTAAAAAACATAACTGGATTCAAAGTCCGTGTCTGCGGGGGAAAACATTAAGCTGAAAGAAACTACCCGTGCTCAGGGGAAATAATAAGGTCATTGACGGATTTATAGAGTATCAGAAAAATTATACAATTGCGTGAGTTTGGGTCCTGGTTTATTTGTTCTCCCTCTTTGGCTTAATTCATCCGGAATGTCTCGCATTTGCTATTTTTGGATTAAGTTATTGTTGAACAACAATGCGAGTTTGCGCAGCCTTCGGGGTTTCTAGATGCTATAACCACAAGTACAAAGTGTACCTCAATTACCCCCATCGTGACGGACATAATGCAAAAATTATCCGAAAGCTTTTCCTTTCCAATATGAACGAAATCAAGTTTCAATTTTATACAAAGAGCTTCACATCCTGTTTAGAAAAGACAGCCGAACGTAGATGTTAGGGTAAAATACTAACATCTTGCACCAATACCAAAGGGTGCAAGACAAAATTCAAAGCGATAGTCTGATGAACTGGAGAGATAAGTCAATGCTCATGAAAGTGGGCAAAGTATAAGCCTTGTGGCACTAGTAAGTGCTTGGAAGTGAAAACAGGTGAATGGGGAGAAGATTAAACTCAGTACGTTATGGCGCAACGTAGAAAGGGACCCAAAATGGAACCTTTGGGAACTACCAATGATTCAAGATACCAAGGACTAGGCTTACAGAGAGTCAAATTTATACAAATCTATTAGTCAGTATTTGGGGCCAACGTAGATGAGTGTTCCACAGCCAATAGTACAAAATAACAAATCATTGTGGCACTACTTTGTTCATACGAAATATCGCCTAACTCACAAGGCCGGACGGCCACTTCAACATGAGGGCTACACTTTAAATAATGATTTGGAATGTCGATCCAAATCAACTGTCACCAGAGGCACGTTGCCACCTACTTCTGGGCTGAAACAGGGTTACCCCCCTTTGCAGTCCGTAATGATGTAGGCATGGGTATCATCCACAAGGAGCCTGGCTGGCAGAGCAGAATGCACTACCTTCCCAACTTTTTACGAAGCATTTATGGTTAAGTGCATTGCTCAATGGCACAAGTGCAATGACTAGACTAGAATTCGAACCCACACTCTGCTGCTGGCGACACCAGAGCTTGGGTCCGGTGAACAAGACCACTCGGCCACGACACTACGTGGGGCAACACATATGGCTGCAAATAAGCCAATGGATACAAGATATATAACTTAATACATTGGACGTAAAGTGAATGATGGGTGCAAAATACAGAGCCTCAACGGTATGAGACAATACAATCATAAGGATGGATACTTGAGATTATGAAGTACTCAGACCTGACGTAGATTAAGGATGGAACAATGTTGTTGGTGTGGCACTACTAACAGAACCAAGAAATACTGTGATCCACGAAGTCCAGTTGGGAGGAAGACATCAAGTCAGTACTCGGACGTGAATTACGTGGGTACAAAACAAAACTTGGTTGTACTAATAAACGATACGCAGGAAAACAGACCGTGTGGTGGATGAGATGACTAACACTATGAAAATGTTCGTCTTAAAAATGGAGTGAAATTAAACTTTTTTCCTTGAAATTGTAAATTCCTCCTTTTCAACTTGTTTTTCACAGAGTTCTTTTGCCAAAGCCAAAGTGTTTCACGTTGTTTTTACTGTGCTGCACTGTTGAAAACGTCATTCACCAATAAAATAGTTCTAGGCTTGGATGGGGAGCATTCCCTGAAATCACGGTGAAATTCCAGAGGCCAGTAAATGGTCTGGAGACTCTTTTTTCAAAGTGGTTGAAAGGAATTACACATTCCCTTATAAAAGCATGGTGAAAGAGAAATAGTTCCTTGAATTTCAGCCAAATCCTGTACTTCTCTAAGATTTCACGGTGGTTTCACAGTAAAGATTTCATTAGTGTAAGAACTC
Source organism: Pycnopodia helianthoides (assembly GCA_032158295.1). Lineage (NCBI taxonomy): Eukaryota > Metazoa > Echinodermata > Asteroidea > Forcipulatida > Asteriidae > Pycnopodia > Pycnopodia helianthoides. Next base: position 16,729,415 of record CM063257.1, on the reverse strand, counting down.
GGGTAATACGGAGACTATGGTCGCACGACATAGAAATTGATTTGTTCCTGCTATTCGTTCTGTATATCTTCTTAGACATGAGAGCCAGCCACCCGATGAGTCTGCATGTAGTGCAGGGTGTGTTTGGGACCCGCCTCGTTAGTCTGCATGCAGTGTAGCAATGGGGCAGGGTGTGTTTGGGACCCCGCCTCGTTAGTCTGCATGTAGTGCAGCAGTGAGGGCAGGGTGTGTTTGGGACCCCGCCTCGTTAGTCTGCATGCAGTGTAGCAATGGGGCAGGGTGTGTTTGGGACCCCGCCTCGTTAGTCTGCATGCAGTGCAACAATTGGGCAGGGTGTGTTTGGGACACCGCCTCGTATAGTCTGCATGCAGTGTAGCAATGGGGCAGGGTGTGTTTGGGACCCCGCCTCGTTAGTCTGCATGCAGTGCAGCAATTGGGCAGGGTGTGTTTGGAATCCGCCTCGTTACTCTGCATATACTGCAGCAATTGGGCAGGGTGTGTTTGGAATCCGCCCCGTTAGTCTGCATGCAGTGCAGCAATGGGCAGGGTGTGTTTGGAATCCGCCCCGTTAGTCTGCATGCAGTGCAGCAATGGGGGAGGTGTGTTTGGAATCCGCCCCGTTAGTCTGCATGCAGTGCAGCAATTGGGCAGGGTGTGTTTGTAATCCGCCCCGTTAGTCTGCATGCAGTGCAGCAATGGTGCAGGGTGTGTTTGGAATCCGCCTCGTTAGTCTGCACGCAGTGCAGCAATGGGGCAGGGTGTGTTTGGAATCCGCCTCGTTAGTCTGCACGCAGTGCAGCAATGGGGCAGGGTGTGTTTGGAACCCGCCTCGTTAGACTGCACGCAGTGCAGCAATTGGGCAGGGTGTGTTTGGAACCCGCCTCGTTAGTCTGCATGCAGTGCAGCAATGGGGCAGGGTGTGTTTGGAATCCGCCTCGTTAGTCTGCACGCAGTGCAGCAATTGGGCAGGGTGTGTTTGGAATCCGCCCCGTTAGTCTGCATGCAGTGCAGCCATGGGGCAGGGTGTGTTTGGAATCCGCCTCATTAGTCTGCATTCAGTGCAGCAATGGGGCAGGATTTGTTTGCAATTTACTGCTTGTGGTGTGAATTGTCAGTCCATATATCATGTTCCAGATTATCAATTTTCAACTATTATACCTGTAAGCAGTTAATAATATCGACTGATCTGATATTCGCTGAAAGGTTTGTTTTAAGGCCATCCAGTTTCATGTCATTTAAATATTCCTGTATTTTTTCTTCAGCAATTGGATGTGGCAACGCAAAGATCGAGCTTTATTCACCCGAACCATACCAAATGAAGTCTCCCAACTACCCATCTGACGTCACCGAAAAAATCTACTGCAATTGGCAGATAACCACTTCTCCTGATATGCAAATTAAGGTGACCGTTCGAGATTTGCATATCAGCTACAGCGATGGTATAACGATTGGAAACACCAACACAGACGATCATGACGACGTCGTCAATATACTCAACATAAACCGTGGGGTCAAAGTTCACACAGTCGTTTCTTCCAGTCACGTGATACGAATCGAATTTTGGGCAGAGGGCGTGCAGTCCGTTGGCAAGGGGACAGAAATCAACACGAGGTTCTGGCTTGAGCTTCAGCAGGTTGACGCGAGTAAGTTTGCATCCCTCTCCTACCAGGGCTCAATTTTATAGAGCTCCTTAAGCAGAACATATTGCTAAACACTTGCCTGCTAAGCAGAAATGAGCAGGATACCAGTCACAAATTGTACATGTGGTATGGTAGTTTGGCTGGTAACCTTTATTTGGTAAGCATAATTTTGTTGTGCTTAATAGCTACTTTTTGTGTTCAAGCAGCTCTATGAAATTTGGCGCAGGCCAACTCTTCCAGAGTCATTTAGTTTAGTGTATTTTGATTGTTATTTTTGGTTCCAAACTGTGACAGCAAACACCATCGCTCACTCATTGAGTGTAAGTTTTTAATTAAAATGTCGGTAATCCGCCACTTTTTTCGTTTCAATTCCAAGTTCCACAACTTCACCTACAACCACACCTAGCCAAATAGCATGCCAATATTGTCTTATTACCATCGGTTTTTTTTTTCACTAACAAAATCCATCAATGACCAGCTCTCCCGGAATTCCCATAGGAGTTGTCAAATGGGCCCAAGAGGATTGCGACCTAGAACGACCAGGACGTGCTCAGTGTGTCACCGCTTCACGTGTAAAGATCACAGCATTAGTATTTTGCTTGAATTGATTTTATATATAATGCTTTGGACAATTGGAAAGTGATTGGGTTCTCCACAAAAAAAAAATGTATTACACGCTAATACCAAACTGACACTCAAGAAATGAGCGATGGTGTCTGAGTGTTTTTTGTTATCACGCAGGGTTTTAAAGGTTTCTAACCCCCAGAGTCATTTTCTTCTTTTTCTCTTGTTATTAATGGAATGTAACTAGTAGCTAGTATGCAGTGCTTGAAGGCCCTGTACACTATTGGTAAGATCGAAAAAACACAATGTTCACAGATTCACACATAACTTACATGATTTAAAGTAAGTAATGGTAGAAAGGGTTCCTTAAAATATTTCTGCTTAAAATGCTATCGTTTCTGAGAAACGAGTAAAACAATAGTAATTATCGCGCGCGATAATTTGAAAAAACAGAAAACACATAATATCTCTTTTCACTATTTTCTCGTGACCTCGATGACCAATTGAGCTCAAACTTTCACAGGTTTGTTTGTTCATGCATATGTTGAATCACACAAAATGTGGACACTGATTTTGAGCTGTTACCAAAAGTGTACAATACCTTTAATAACACACAGCGGTGTATGGGTAAAACACAAAAAATTATCTTTATCCCGAAGTAAATTAAGTTTTCTATTAAAAACAGTTGCATGTTGACGGCATGCCATTTGTAAAGGCCGGAACACAACCCCAGAACCGACAAAACGAACAGCCCTACTCCACAACCCACAAACAATCAACCAACAATCCAACAAACAGGGAATTTACAGAATAGTAATTAAAACTAAACTGGTTTACACGAAGGTCAACAAAATACTCATTTTGTAAGAGACTACCTAGAAACGTTGTCATATAGTTTACATTATATTAACAGTTTCCCCCCTTTCCTTATTTTATTTTAGTTTCCTTCGGTTCCCTCGGGTTCACTTGGATCAACTATCACAGGGCCAATGGAAGCAATTGCCTCCATGCCTGTGGTCAACGCCTTGGTGTCCCACAGTGAATGAGTTCCCATAGGAAAATGCTACACAAAACCCACATCCAAAAGCACAATTAGCGTCATTAACAGGGTGAACAGGAAACGAGAAGAAATGTTGAGTTTTAGAACGGGAAGAAAAGAAGAAAAACCAATGAGAGAAACCGGGCAGGGACTGAAACTCAGTCCCCAAGCAAGGCTCCGGTCCGAGGTGGGATTTGGACCGGGGTCCACAGAGGTGAAAGGCGGGGGGAATAAACCACAGAATTAACACAATCCATTTTAGTTTAAAAATGAATTGAGTATTATTTATATCGGATAATTTGGGGTTAATTATGAACTGTACTAGAAGTAATAGTACCAAACCTTGTTTATTATGATTGTTTACTACAGGTGATCCGATGTCGACTGATTGCGACGAACAAAACGAGTTCGGATGTGACAGCGGAGATGTGTGTGTCGACAGAAATGGAGTTTGTGACGCCGTTATGGATTGCAAAGATCAATCAGACGAGCACAACTGCCTTCGTGAGTTTTGTTTTGTTTAACTCTGAATTAGATGTCATCTTTAAAGGGAAGGTATACGATTGGTAATTGTCAAAGACCAGTCTTCCCACTTGGTGTATCTCAACATATGCACAAAATAACAAACCTGTGAAAATTTGAACTCAATTGGTCGTCGAAGTTGCGAGATAATAATGGAAGAAAAAGCACCCTTGTCACACAAAGTTGCGTGCTTTATGCTTGATTTCGAGACCTCACGCGCGAGGTCTCAAAATCAATTCAAATATTTTACTGAGAAATTACTTCTTTCTCAAAAACTACGTTACTTCAGAGGGAGCCGTTTTTCACAATGTTTTATATTATCAACAGCTCTCCATTGCTCGTTACCAAGTAAGTTTTTATGCTAACAATTATTTTGAGTAATTACCAATAGTGTGCAGTGCCTTTAAAGGGAAGGTATACGATTGGTAATCACTATAAAAAAAAAAAAGAATGGCAATACAAACTTACTTGGATAGAAGTACAGCAACTTTCGATAGTATAAAACATTTTGAGAAATATTTCAATCCAAAATAATGTGGATATGAACAAAATATGTCAGTTTATATCCCCCAAAATTTGAATCTGAGAAACGTCAGAAACGTTTCTCAGATTGTGAATTCCTATTAGGGATTATTCTTTATGCGTGGACATAGTCGCTGCAGATTCTGGCGATATTTCAAAAACTCGACCACCTTTTGGAATGAAATTTTTACAGGGCCCAAAAACCAAAGGTATACTTTGCCTTACTGACCTCTCAATACTAAGTATTGTGTACTCGGCTACTATGATGTTATGCGACGAATAACTTGGCATAGCAGTTCCACTAGTTCCAAAGGATTGTGTTAAAACCATTTTAACAAGTGTGTTTCTAACTCTGACCTGATTTAGCACTGAAGTGCCCGGCCAATGAGCGTTGCGCAAACGGAACCGTGTGTCTTCTTCGGAGGTTTCATTGCGATGGACTTAGCGACTGCGCAGGTGCAGAAGACGAGCAGAAGTGTGGTAAGACCATAGCGTTTGTATATAATCCAACTAGAGGGCGTTTAAAACAAAACCATGTGACATGGCCCGACTAAGTAGCTTTTTTTGCCATTGACAAAATGGTGCTGACCCATCGTGTAAAACAGGTATCGCACCAGTTAACAAAACCCTCATTTTGCTTCTGTATGCAATGTTATATTGCTGGAATTAATTTTTTTTACTAGTGGCCTGACGTTTCGAACCTTATAGCAGAGTCTTTCTCGAAGGCTAAATGACAAGACAGCATCCATACATGCTTACAAGGGTGACAAGAGCAGTCAAGTGGAAATACATGAATAGAGAGAGTGGAGAGAGAAAAGCAAAAAGCATTCAGAAAGCTTGAATTCGTTAACTAATGTTGGTTTCATAAAGTGAATGTGAATATTGCGTATGATTCGTGCCGATGGTGGGATAGCGCCGATACATGCGAGTGCTCCCTAACTTACCGTCTAGATACGGCGCTTTCAAAGTTTGTCACGTTCACGTAACTGTGTATTAAAAACGTAACCTATACGCAATTTTCTTTTTAACCCTGCACCGATGCACCTGTTTTTGGCCAACGGTGTTACGTCATCCTGTCACAAAGGTGTGGCAGGCCCATTTGATAGGTTAAGAGGTTAAGAGGGTCTGTTCTGCCTTATCTCAATGATTTGTGTCTGCTAAACCATTGAACCTAGAGCGGTCAGACACAACATGCCTTACCACTAAGCTGTGGTAGTGATATGTGGCGCACGTGCCGCAGAGATAGGAGTTTGTGCATGAGCTATGGGGAAACATTTTTCCACCACCCCTCCTGACCAAATTGACGACCCCCGTTGATTGACACCCCTCCTAAAACGTGTGTATTGGTACACTGCAGGATATCACGGAGTATCACGGGGTTGGGATCTACCATTTTGAATGTGTTATGTTTTTCTTGACATGTGCCAAAGCACTGTAGTTGGGTGCCTCGCTGCAAGGTTTTAAAGAATACAGTCTCTATACACTTCAAAGACTTCCGGGTCAGAATTGAGAATGATTGCGAGACCCTAGGGGGCCTGACCCTTTTTTCATGTCGGGCTGTCCAGGAAAATGATTATATAAAAGTAGATTTTAAAGGATCATTACAGAATTAATTGGTAAGAAAACAACTTGTAAATATACTTTTTGATCACAGATTTACATAAAACTAACCCGGTCTTATGATGATGATAGTAGAAAACATCCCTTGAAATATTTCTGTCTGAAATGCCATATTTGATGAGAAATTAATAAAATAATTTTCCGATTGGAGTTTATCGCTCAGTGAGCGTTTTATTCATTTGTTGAATCCAGATAAGGTTCAAGCCCCACGAGACCCCGATCTGGGTCGATTCTGACACCTGAAGTGTTCAGAGTGTAGGACATACTGCATTTGAAAATTGAATCTTTATACAGTGAAACTGCTTTTTATTCAGGGCAATCTGCCCTTTTGAACTGACTATAGTTTAGGAGTTCTTGGTTATGGAGTTGTACTATTTCAGAACATGCTTTTCGACAACAATTTACAGGGAGTTTGGCAAGGTGCTTCGACCATTTCTCCTTTATGGTCGATTTATGAAGCAGCAGTACCTTGTAAGACGAAGTACCCCCAATATCGCATTTCAGACTTTACAGTCTGCACTATTTCACCAAGTCATACGTTTTAACGACCACCTTGTAATAGTTCCCCTCAAAACGAACAATTCCCAAAGGAGCGACTTCAATGCGCTAGGCCGAGTCTAAAAAGCTTACAGTCACAACACATGCAGTGTTTGTTCAGGGAGCGATGATTTCTTCCGAATCGAAAATGTTGACGGAGCGATCGCGCGCTGATTCTCCCCTGGGCTTGATGGCTCTACATAGCCCCATGGTATGCTGCCTGAGCTCCTTTGTGTTGTGCACCGTGTAACGCGTCGGTCGAACGGCCAGTGTCTGTTACACTCACCCTGGATTACCAATGGATCCGGTTTTCTCGGGGGCATATTAGTCGCAGGCGACAGTTGAAAAAAGCGATATTATTATTATTCTGTTCTTTGACGGGACAGTTAAAAAGCGATATCAGTATTATTCTGTTCTTTGATGTGAAGGCACAAATACTCAGTTATTTATGCACTTAAATCTTCAACGCTTGCGTAAAAAACGAGTTTCTTGTCCTGAAGTACAAACATGTTTGTCCTAAAAAATAAAATACACAGCTTTTTGATCAAGTTCTTAAAACTGTCTACGTGATAATGCGATTACAGTATTACTACACGCTATTTGTTGTCAGAACTATACACGTTGTAGTTAATAACAAAAATAGCAACTATGAATGTTAATAATGCAGTTCTTTTGTAGCGCTTCTCATATCCAAAAGACGTCCCAAAGGGCTCATTGTGTTTTTCTACAGGTAAGCTGTTCTATGTTCGGCATTATAAATCCCATCGTACATGTATTTATACATGTAGCAGCTTGTAGCGGATTACGAGGCGATTTGACTCAAACTTAATGCAGCCAGCCATACCAAAAACACCGGGGGCGAACCCCTTGAAGAGGATTGGCCATGGTGATTGAAGTTTACGTTCTTTTTTAGTTTTCTGCTTTCTATAATTTGTTGCATTTCTGTTAACATGACATTAACAAAAGAAGTCAATCAATCAATCAATCAAACAATCAGAAAACATTTATATAGCGCCAAAATCAACAGAAATTGTTCAAAGGCGCTTAAGAAAGTTTCATGAAATTAATTGCAGTACACTTGTTGAAAAAGATAACATTTAAGCAGTTTCTTGAAAGTTTCTTAATAGTCTGAGCATCCTTGATGTGATTTGGAAGACTGTTCCATTCTTTTGGTCCATAGCAGGAGAGTGAGCAATCTGCAAATGACACAGCGTGGGTTCTGGGCACAATAAACTGAGGGGAAAATGTAGATGATCTAAGCTGTCTGCGTGGTGGTTGCAGCTGTAGTAGGTCATATATGTAAGATGGCGACTGTTTATGGTGAGCTTTGTACACAAGAAGAAATACTTTGAATTCGATACGCTGTTGTATGGGGAGCCAATAAGTGATATTTGCATGGAGTTTTTACTGCGTTCACTAGCCCGCCGCCTAAATTTATCAAAATCCCGTAAATGAGGGCAGCAAACAAAACATGACGTCACTATACGTACTGAATCCCCGGATGGTCTGTACTGAGCAATGCTTCAATGAGTAACAACGAACAGCCGTTTCACAGAGGGGTACGTACTGCGACGTCACTATTCTTTTGAAGTTTTGGAGACAGCTTTCTGGCACCGACTGCTCTTTTTCCGATTTTGCCTGAAGGCGGGGGTGAAAAGAGGCTTGCGTTGTAAACGAATAACCATTCATTCTATAACTCGGTCACAGTGTTTTCTTTGTAGATATATGTGTATTTAGGGATGTAAAACTTTTTTTTAACGAGTGACCTCTAGCGTGGCCCAATCTCTTTAACTTAACGATAATGCACTTTTCCGTGCACTATACACAGCACACGGAACCGTACGGCTTTACGTCCAATCCGAAGGGCGATGCCAAAATGGTTAAGTGTCTTTCTTGAGGAGAACATGAGCGCAAGACTGGGACTCAAACCAACATAAGAAAATAGCTACATTCCAAAGCAACATATCATTGACATAATTCAAATAATATATATCTAAAACTCAAGCATTTCATAATCATATCATGAGCTACAAGCAAAAAGACCATGTCACAAAGGCAATTTTTTGCATGCAGTTAAGTGATATTAGAGTAAACTGCACAAAGGAAACTAGGTTTGGATTGAATTTGGAAAGCATGTTTCTCAATTCTTTTATCTAGCATGTAAGGACTGAAAACAAAATTTGACAAAATGAACTAAATCAAAATTATTTTGCGAATGTGAATCGCACCTTTAAAGTTCACAAGTGAAAATAAAACAATCTTAGAGCAAGAAGTCATTTTAATATTTAATATTTAGGTAGATATCACAACATGCTCTCACACCACTGGACTTTTACATTTTACCCAAACTTACTGTCAACCTACCACTCGATTTTTGCACCATCAATGTAAGTACAATCTATATGCACGCTTGGAAATAACGACTCGTGTTTGAATCCCTGTACAACGTGAAGGCGTGAAGGCGTTGGTCCCGTGTGTTGTGCAATGCACGTAAATGAACCCGGGGCTCGACTTCACATTCAGAGCTAAGATTGATCTTAACTGTGTATCAATCTTAATTGCTTAGCAAAGTGTGATGTCACAAAACAGATCACTATGGTGGTATTGGAAACTCATCTTAAGATGAATGTTAGTGCTTTGTGAAATCGAGCACAGAACACTTATCGTTTAAAGAGAAGCGGGGGTTGACGCGGTGTTTATTGCACGGTTGGTTGCAAAGTGCGTTGCATCACCTTGTAAACCGTTACAAGGTGCTACAAAAATTGGTCTCATAAATCAAACCATAGCTTCCCACACCTGTCGTAAAATCAATGAGCGCTCTGAGACGATAGTCGGTTCGGTAAAGTGCTGATTAGGGACCGTGTGTTAAAGGAACATTACAGAATTGGTAAGAAAAAAACTTGTGAAATATACTTTTTGATCACAGATTTACATAAAACTTACACGGTCTAATGATGATGATAGTAGAAAACATCCCCGGAAATATTTCTGTCTGAAATGCCATAATTTGATGAGAAATGAATAAACTAATTTTCCGATTGGAGTTTATCACTCAGTGAGCGTTTTATTCATTTGTTGAATCTATATGATTTCATGCAAATGTGTAATCGGTTTTTCACTATTTTCTCGTGACCCAGATGGCCGATCGATCTCAAACTTCTACAGGTTTGTCAGTTTATGTATATAGTGGATTACATAAAGTGCTTACACTGCCAGCAACTGTTTTGTTAGCAAAAACCAATTCTGTAATGTTCCTTTAACAATATCAATATCGTATTCTAATTTACTTTTTATGTCCATTCTTTCGTTTGATTTGTTAGATGTGAGGCTCTGTCCGAAAGATTGCTCCTGTAAGACTAACGATGATCTAATGGGAACGCCAATGCTGCACGTCAACTGCACTGGACAACCTAACATGTCAAGTGTTTTGGAATCTCTCCCTAGGCTCACAAATGGAATGTGAGTTATGTATATAATTTATATTTTGTTTTTTCCTACACTGAGGGGTGATAAACTCTGTATATGAAAATCTCTGCTGTGAAACCACCGTGAAATCTCAGTGAAGTGCAAGATTTGGCTGAAATTTTAGGAATTATTTCTCTTACACCATGCTTTAAATTTCCTTAAATCGCCTTGAAAAAAGAGTCTCCAGACCGTTTACTGGCCTCCGTGAATTTCACCATGATTTCAGGGAATGCTCTCCATCCTAGAGCTCTTCATTTGGTGATTAATGTTTTCAACAGTACAGCTTGGTAAAAACAACGTGAAACACTTAGGCTCTTGCAAGTTAGAAAAGAACTTTGTAAAAAAACAAGGTAAAAAGGTGGAATTGACGATTTCAAGGAGAAATGTGCATTTTCACTCCATTTTCAAGACAAAGATCTTCATAGTGTCAGTGTTTCCCGAGTCCAGCTGAACACTCCATTTTCTGAGTTCTACTTCTGATATACTAAGACCGGGTACTTGTATACTTATGCAGGCAGTGAGCAGAGCCATCATGTGGACATAAATTGATCGACGGTTTGATTGATTACTTGATTGATTGATTGATTACTTGATTGATTGATTGTTTGTTGTAAATAATTGTTTTCTTACGCTACAGTACCATGAGGAGAGGATCGATAGCCGATTTACCTTCGGGTATCTTCGAAAACATGCCATTCCTGGTCAGAATGTAAGTTAAATATCGATATAGTGTACCGTGTGTATTTTGCATTCTTGCTAGTTAAATATCGACTTCACATACCTGAGTGTACACAGCTTTACTGTGGCTAATTTTCCCATCATCGCTGCTTCCAATCCACAGGTAGTTGTTGTCAATTTTTCTTCTTTCATTGAATCCAGAGTAATCTCTTTCAATCACATGCTATCGTGTCTGACTCTTCTTGCTTTTCTTTAAAAATTTGATTTCCAATATGGTGCGCCACCAAGAGTTACGGGAGGTAAGTATTCACACTAAACTCAGAGACAAATTTCAGGATCAGAATCTTCAGAAATAAACGAAAAGAAAAGATGCACAATCAAAAAATAATTTAATTACAGGACCATTACAGAATTGTTTTTTGCTAACAAAACAGATGCTGGCAGTGTAAGCACTTTATGTTATCCACCATACACATAAACTGACAAACCTGTAGAAGTTTGAGATCGATCGGCCATCTGGGTCACGAAAAAATAGTGAAAAACCGATTGCACATTTGCATGAAATCATTATAGTTTCAAAAAATGAGTAAAACGCGCACTGAGCGATAAACTCCAATCGGGAAATTAGTTTATTCATTTCTCATCAAATATGGCATTTCAGACAGAAATATTTCAAGGGATGTTTTCTACTATCGTCTTCACTAGACCGTGTAACTGTTATGTAAATCTGTGATCAAAAAGTATATTTTACAAGTTTTTTTTCTTACCAATTCTGTAATGTTCCTTTAAACACAACGCACAGGTGTGAAAAGAGAGAAAATAAGTAACAGAGAACAACATCAATTCAAACAGGTGCGCAAAAAAAGCAATTATGTATGCCTCTGGTTAAGACGCCACACGCATAGCCGTCCCAAACGAAATTGTACGTGTTGCGTTTTAAGACCAGTTCCGTTTGAAGCCAAACACGCCAAGCCCGTTATTTAACAAAAACACGGACATTTTTCCTAATCCTTGATTTGCCGGAGATTTTTGACCAGGGTGCTTGAACTTGTGCACCACTTTACATTTAAATTGTCATCAATTGTTCACCACTTACAGTTAAATTGTCAGTAACAAGTTCAGACACCCTGTACATACTTCAAAATAGGTGGTCCAAGAGTTACAGAGAACCTCAAGGCTTGAAAGCAATCACCATCAGGCGTAACCAGATGGAACAGGTGGGGAAGGGGGTGCTTGTAAGCCCTGCTCAAAAACTTTACCCCCTTCTTGCCCTGTACCGTGAATTGCCCTAAATGGTATAGACGATGTGACCTGTGACATCATATTCTTTACAAAAGAGCCACAGAGCATGGACTTCCGGCGGGCACATTTGTACACAGCTCAATGGAAGAATACAACAAATCTTATGTTTTATGGAGGTCGCACTGTCTGATTTTCCTCAACTTTTGGTATGAAGAAGGGGGGCATCTCAAAAGCTGTATAGCTGTTGCTTTTGTAAATTTTGAATTTATGTGAAAATTATGACACAAAATATAAATTTTCCCATTGAGCCTGTGTAGCATCTTGCTCGTCAGGAATAGCATTATAATGTACGAGGTCACCACTCTGTAAACAAATGTAACATGGTCTATACCACGACCGAGTAATTACAGCTGTGGCGTGTCGTGGCCATGCGGTCTCGTCCACTCGTTCAAACTCTGGTGTTGTCAGCCGCAGAGTGTGGGTTCGAATCCCGGTCATATGACACGTGTGCCCTTGAGCAAGGCACTTAACCATAATTGCTTCGTGAACAAAGTTGGGAAGGTAGTGCTTTCTGGACAGGCTCCTAGTGGGTGCTACCCATACCCGCATCCACTGTCTGTGAAGGGGGTAACCCTGTTTCAGCCCAGGAGTAAGTGGCCGGCAACGTGCCCCTGGTGACAGTTGATTTGGGTCAACAGCCCAATTTCAGTTAAGTGTAGCCCTCACCCGTGGACGTCTGGCCTTGTGAGTTGGGCGATGGGTCATAACAAAATAATAAGTATCGAGTAACAAAACACATAATACTTAATATACAAAAATCGCATTCCCTTAAGGTCATCCCCTGGCTGCCGCTTCCCAGGTTGTATCGTAAACTTGGGTGTGATCCCTGGCTACACGGCAGTGAACGGTTGTATGGCTTCTGACTGGCACCCCGAACAAATATATTGACAAAATAGTGAGACCGCCAACACAGGGCTAGATAGCTCAGTTGGTAGAGGTCGTTTGTTCAAATCCCGCCCTAGTCATTTTTTTTCTTTGATAAACCCCCCAAAAATGTTTATTTAAAGACACTGGACACTTTTGGTAAATGTCAAAGACCAGTCTTCTCACTTGGTGTATCTCAACATTGGTCGTCGAAGTTGCGAGATAATAATGGAAGAAAAAAAACACCCTTGTCACACGAAGTTGTGTGCTTTAAGATGCTTGATTTTGAGACCTCACACGTGGATCCTCTGTTTAGGGGTTGCAAACGGATCGGTCGACCTAAAGCAGACGCTTCAAAGCCTTGTAGACCATATAGTGTAAACAAGAAGCCTTCAGCACAGCGCTTGGAGATTGTATACTCACAAAACACACTCATGGGTTTGGGATCACAGTGCTTCTGATTTTATCAACGCCGGGGGTTGGATTTCACAAAGCATTAAGATGAACTTCCAGATAAATTGTCATTGTCGCCATAGTGATTTGTAATTATAGATCAAGCCCAAGTGTCTTGACGTATACTCATTGACTATTGTTTTGTCCATGACACGTGGAGAAGCTCTCTCCAGACAGACGATTGTACGTGGCTTTCAGGGCAGAGTGTAAATTGACACTCGGAATGTACTTACCATGGCTAAGCCTCCAGATCACGGCTACTTAAGCTAAATCCTCATCACTGCCGTACCTGCACATTGAAAGAATAACAAACGATTTCAAAGATGGTCTGGTTTTCTGTTTACTCTATGAGTATTCCCACACGCTTCTCTGAACACGAAACTGAATACTCCCTCCATTGTGGAACAGTCTCCAACGCATATAAATATATTTGGAATGTATTTCATATTTTTTTTCTTGGTGACCTGGAAAACCGTCATGGTGACCTGGAAAAATGTCATGGTGACTTGGAAAACGGTCATGGTGACTGGAAAACAATCATGGTGACCCGGAAAACGGTCGTCATGGTGACATGGAAACGGCCATGGTGATCCGGAAAATGGTCATAGTGACCCGGAAAACGGACATGGTGACCCGGAAAACGGTCATGGTGACCTTGAAAACGGTAATGGTGACCCGGAAAACGGTCATGGTGACCTTGAAAACGGTCATGGTAACCCGGAAAACGGTCATGGTGACCTGGAAAACGGTCATGGTAACCCGGAAAACGGTCATGGTGACCTGGAAAACGGTCATGGTGACCCGGAAAACGGTCATGGTGACTTGGAAAACGGTCATGGTGACCCGGAAAATGGTCATGGTAACCCGGAAAATGGTCATGGTGACAACCGTCATGGTGACCTGGAAAACGGTCATGGTGACCCGGAAAATGGTCATGGTGACCAGGAAAACGGTCATGGTAACCTGGAAAACGGTCATGGTGACCTGGAAAACGGTCATGGTGACCTGGAAAACAATCATGGTGACCTGGAAAACATTCATGGTGACCTGGAAAACGGTCATGGTGACCCGGAAAACGATCAGGGTGACCCGGACAAAAATCATGGTGAGACCGGAAATGAGTGTTGCTCCTAGCACCCTTCTTTCGGATCAATTCTGACGTGGCACTGATTGGAGTGTGAACCTAATTGCGAGCTTCTCTGTAGTCTAGTCAAAATCAACAACATAATAAAGCGATAACATAATGATGTGAAAGAAAATTCTGAGGTTTAAGTTCGCTTTTGAGGGTGTCGAAACAGAAATATCAATTTGGCATTCCAAATTTTTTTCTAATCGACTTCAAATAAATAATGCATCCAATATGGAATCTGTGTTCAACTTTATAAAGTAAGGTATGTTTTCCCACAAATGTTTAGAATAATTAAAAGATCAGTAGTCTAGCTTTATACGATATTGATAATGTTTTTCTCCTTTTTTGCTATTGGATTTTTTTGTTAACCTCTTGCAGCGATTTGGAGAGAAACCAGCTTACAAGATTGAGAGCAGGAGCATTCAACGGCCTGGCATACCTACAAGTATTGTAAGTATACAAACAATTAGTTTATACAATTTTCGGTTGGTGTTCCAGAGAGTTTGTAAATAAAAAGAAACAAATAAGTAATTTGAACACGTGTTATATTTGGGACTGGAACGGCTTAATTTATATATTTTCTTTGCTCATGGATTACTTTACATCGCCCGTGTTCCCTGTGTTTTAAGGTTGTTTGTAATTACTTCTGTGTATTGTTGTTTTTTACCTACTGTAACCACTGTGCAATTCAGCACCAGGCTGCAATATGGTGTGAATAAACCAATAGTAATAATAATACTAATAAATGTCAGAGCGTTTCAAGACGACTGACGTGTGTGAAAACAACATTATTATCATAAATGAGTGTTATCAACTTATACCCAACCTTCAAAGGTGTTATACAGGATTGCAAGGATGAAAACATCATTGTTCAATTTTAGCGTAAACGCTTATTTATTATGAAGCTGTAGGTTCTTACTAGTAAAATTTTGTGTGTGTGAAATAATTTTTCGAAAAAAACAAACAAATGAATCTGAAAATCTAAAACAAACAAAACTGCAAAGGCTGATTTCAGTGGTTAGCCTACAAACAAAATCAAGAAAATTGTATTTACATGTTAAAACTTGAGCATGATTGTTTACTATTTACTATTGACTCACACAACGGCTCGGTATTTCATTGTATGGTTGATCACACACAAAAATGAACACTATCTACGACTATTCTGTCAGCGCTACCACTCTTGTATGATACCTTTAACTATAAATATGGAAGATGTCGATCTGTTTACTTCCTGCTTCGCTATGGTAGCATTAAGTTCAATAGAAAATTTAGATTTTAGGTAAAACATTCAACTGATTCATAACAACAACACCGAACTATTTACTCCCCTTGCACAAACATCATACGCGGCATACTTTGTTACGCTCGCCATTTTTAGAGTCCAAATTATATGGATTGCACATGACGTCAATGACCGCCATCTTTGATGAGAAGAAGAAGAAAAGAAACGTACACGTGTGAGGGCGCTGCGCACAACTCTCAGCCAAGGATAGCTCTTCACGCGTGAGCGTTTCATCAACGATGGCTGCCAATGCAAGCCACGGCTGGATCGACCTCGTCATCGAGCAGTGACGTACAGTGTGTCCTTAGCGACACCCTTAGCAACAGTCGCAGCCGTAGCTGTAGCCGCAAATTCAGATACGGCCTTAGCGTGTACACGCCACGCCGCTCAAAATGTGCTCTACACTCTATTGATGAATTTGACTCACAGATTTGTGTAGAAGAACTAGAGGGCGCACTGGCAATACCGCGTGCACAAACGCGCCGGGACTGCAAGGAGACACTAATATATAACTCTATGTAGGCCCTTTTCGATTTCACGGCTTCAGCTCAAAAATAGGCTCAGGCTAGCTAGGCTCCCTCAATTATTTTAACTTACGCATGCTTTGCAGTCAGGGTTTCAGACAAGAAAACTGGGCCCGAAGCCGTGGATTCGAAAAGGGTGACAAATTGGACTAGACGTCATTGACCGCCATCTTTGATGAACAACTATGGGAAAAGTGCACGCTTTTTTTACGCGCTGTGCACAACTCTCAGCCAATGATAGCCTTTTTACGCGTGCACGTTTCATCTACGATGTCGGCCAATGCAAGGGGTCTATAAAACATGGTGACATTGACTCCCAAACTGACGCAACCAGGATCATTGTGATGACGACCTCATTTGAAAATGGGTAAAAATCATTATTAATTATGGCATGAACTATTCTCTTACAGACGACTCAACGTCAATAACTTGGTAGCCGTAGATGACGGTGCATTCGATACTTTAGCTTCCATAAAGAGACTGTTAATGTTGTAAGTAGTCATTTATTATTATTATAAAGTATACCCTTAACATAATAATTGTTCTATTTTAGAAATGTTTAAATTATTTGGACATGCTTTATTGTCTTGTCTAACTGTAGTAACAGTAAATCACGTGTCACGGTTCCTTTATGTCTATTTCGAGGAACCTGAGGTTCCAGGATTTGGTTCCACAGTCTTCATGTACAAGGACGTGGCATGAGTGCTAAGTATTAGGGTGGAGTAACTCTTTGAAGGCTGTACAAAAGCATTGGTGAATCAATTGCTGTCTTGCAATCGGGGACCTCTGGTTGGCCTTCTTTTTTTGTTCTCTCTTTTTGACAGCGTTTCCCATTGGGTTGTACACACTTTCCAACAGGGGACTTTCACACAACCGGAGAACTTAGCGTTCATTTTGTTTTAGGTCCCCAGTTTGTATGAGTATAACTATGTACACAGATCTGTGTTACATACACTCTATGGACATGCCGTAGTTTTGTTCATGTTATTCAACACTGGTGAAAACACTATGTGGACGTGTGTAAGTCCACATGGTGTGCCAAGTCCCTTATATTATGTGGACCTCTTTTGTTCTCAGGTCAACACTTTAACCCTTGATCCTATTCTAATTTCCCATTCACGCTTCTTTAAACAGGAAGTCTAAAATGTTAAAACCAACTATCAGAGTCAGGCTTTTCCAATGTATACATTTTAAAGCCTACTGATTGAAACGTTGTTAAACCACTGGGTGTTTTTTTTTTTTTTTTGGGGGGGGGAGAAATGCTACCTGTTGGACGCCCGGCAGAAGGGCGTATAGAAAGGCTCTAGGACCTTCTGCCAGACACACAAAGTACTTTTTCACCAGCAGGAGAAGGCCGTCAATGGCACCTGAAAAAAATTGCATTACAGTTACATCTATTTCTAGCCGAAAATTACCCCCTATAATTAAGACATGCTTTCCCATTGCCGTGCCAAATTTGTCCTTTCTAAAATGATTTATGAATGAAAGAAACCGATCAAACTTCCACGCTCAGTTGAACATTGCTTAATACGACCTTTTACCAGCTCCACTTTCATTGCGCCAATTTTCCTACCTCACGACAAACTCATTACTGAAATAATTACATAGTGCAATGGGGGATTTTTGGGACGCTAGGTGGCAGCAGATTTACGGTAAATCAAATCTTAGACTACTTCGCAAATACTCACTGCGCATGCGTTAGCCGTGGAATGAGGTGCATGCTGGTCTAGCTAGTGACAAATGTTGTCGTTACCTAGACCAGCATGCACCTCATTCCCCGGCTAACGCACGCGTACCGAGTATTTGCGAAGTAGTCTTTGGCAATGTGTGTCTGCTGCCATCTAGCGTTTAAAAGTCCCTCAATGCAAACCTTACATTTCGTATAATACTGACATACTTGTATTCTATGTGATCTACAGACGCCTTGATGGGAACAAACTGGTTGATATAAGAGAAGGGATGTTCAGGGGTCTGGATAGACTCGTTTATCTGTGAGTATAAAGTGGGCAATGCCCTGACCATTCTCTGGTATCTCGTGTCTTTTTGGATCCGCTGATCAGTGCAGAACCATGTCCTATGTCTCCAACCAGCAGCCATTCCGTGGCAAAACAGCCTAACTCGAAAAGATCAATTAATGTACATGACTCTAGACAGCGATAAGCTGTTTTGCCATATAAAAAGAAACGGGACAAACGTGTAAAAAAAAAAGCCAAGATAGGACATTCTATATTCAACAACAAACACTGTACGCATTTGAAACTTTCAGAAATGAAAAAAGCCACCTCACTTTACCTAGAAATGTTTGCAATGGAACGGCCGCAGGGACTTATCACGAAATGTCACTGCACTCCTGACTGGATACAACAACAGTGGTATAAACAATACCTTTCTCCTTGGCATTACAGCACTAGATGGTAAAAGTGCATAAAAGCTTGGTATTACAATACAATAATAACACTATGAAAATATTTTCTGTGAAACCACCGTGAAATCTTAGTGAAGTGCTGGATTTGGCTGAAATTCAAGGAAATATTTCTCTTTCACCACGCTTTAAAGGCCCTGTACACTATTGGTAAGATCGAAAAACACAATGTTCACAGATTCATACATAACTTACATGATTTAAAGTAAGTAATGATAGAAAGGGTTCCTTAAAATATTTCTGCCTAAAATGCTATCGTTTCTGAGAAACGAGTAAAACAATTAGTAATTATCGCGCGCGATAATTTGAAAAAATAGAAAACACATAAGATCTCTTTTCACTATTTTCTCGTGACCTCAATGACCAATTGAGCTCAAACTTTCACAGGTTTGTTTGTTCATGCATATGTTTATTCACACAAAATTTGGACACTGATTTTGAGCTGTTACTAAAAGTGTACAATACCTTTAAGGGAATTGCAATTCCCTTAAACCACCTTGAAAAAAAAGAGTCTCCAGACCATTTGCTGGCCTCCGTGAATTTCACCAAGATTTCAGTGAATGCTATCCATCCCAGCCTAAAACTCTTCATTTGGTGAATAACATTTTCAGCAGTGCCGCACAGTCAAAGCTTCGTAAAACACTTTGGCTCTGGCAAAAGAACTCCATGAAAACAAGGTGAAAAGCGGGAAAATTACAATTTCAAGGAGAAAAGTGGAGAATTATTTTATAGTGTAAAGGGCAGAAATAGGAAAGTTGCAACAATAACAACAAATTAGATTAAGCTTAAAACTAAACGAAGTTCCATCATACATATGAAACTAAAGAGTGCTACCGATTTGACACGTCAATGAAATGGAATGTATTTCTATTATGGTGTTTTTCATGCTAATGTATTTTTATGTTTTTGCATTAATTTTGAAGTCATTTTGTCCCAGCTACCGACCTGTTCCATGTAAAAGATGTTTCTTGCCTGTGAATGTAACTTTGTCTTTGTTTTTGTAAATTCGGTACATTTTGTTATTGGATAAAGTACCAGTTTTGAAAAGTAAAAAATAATAGTCAAAAAAAATTAATCAATTCATTAATCAAAAGTCTTTTATATATCGCCAAAATCAAGTAAGCTCTTCGGCGCCGAGACACACAAATTGTGTTGAATGAACTGCCATCGAATGATTAATACAGAGAGCTTATTCCAAATATTAGTGTCATAAACAGAGAATGATCCATTTGCACAAGTAGTACATTGACCAATGTTTACACACGCTAAGTTAACCAATCACAATTTGTGTTTACATACATGATTGATTGGTACCCAGGCGTCTCGGCAGGAATCAGATTACAAGTCTCAAGGCAAACACATTCCGTCATCTGAGCAGCCTGGTCTCACTGTAAGTTCAAAAGCCATTATCGCCCTTTTCGAATTCACGGCTTCGGCTCCAAAATCGGCTCAGGCTAGCTAAGCTCCCTCAATTATTTTAACTTACGCCTGCTTTGCGGTCAGGGTTACAGACAAGAAAACTGGGCCTGAAGCCCAATCCGGAGCCGAAGCCGTGGATTCGAAAAGGGCCTAAGTTATGTTTTACTTATTGTTTCAGCAGTAAAAGTCACAGTAAGGAACACCATTCTTTGATTTCCGTTATAATGGTCATAAAGCAAGTGTAAAGTCATACCACCAGTGGAACTTCTTACTATTATATTCACGTGTGAAGGTATATTAATAGTGGTTAACTGGTTACTTGTTGACGTGAATAAAATATAGCACACGTGAACCGGGAGCTGATTACTAATTCAAATGTGTTGTAAACCATGAGCTTATTAATTAGCAAGCATCAAATAAAATGGGATTTTAGTCACACGTTATTGACGAGTAATGTTTTTTTTTTTTAATACTTAGTGTTAAGGCCCCAACAGCAGCGTTTATGATGTAATATTTCTTCTTCTTTCAGTGATCTTGTGAGTAATCGGATATCATCCATTGAACCAGGTGCATTCGAGGGTTTGGACAGTCTGCGAGTCTTGTAAGTGTGAAACAATTATTTTATAGACCATGTTAACATTTGTTTACAGAGTGTTGACCTCGTACATTATAATGCTATTCCTGACGGGCAAGATGTTACACAGGCTCAATGGGAAAATTTATATTTTGTGTCATAATTTTCACATAAATTCAAAATTTACAAAAGCAACAACTGTACAGCTTTTGAGATGTCCCCCTTTCTTCATATCAAAAGTTGAGGAAAATCAGACAGTGCGATCTCCATAAAACATAAGATTTGTTGTATTCTTCCATTGAGATGTGTAAAAAAGTGCCCGTCGGAAGTCCAGGCTCTGTGGCTTTTTTGTAAACATGTGATGTCACAAGTCACATCGTCTATATTACAAATATTCTTTTTTGACAATCGAGTTACCCTTGACCAAGCGAAATCTATTCGAAATAAGAATGGCCTCATGAAAGTACGTCCGATGGATGCGTGAACCGCAAAACCGAACTGACAAACACGACGGTACAGCAAGAACTTGTGTCCGTGTGTTCCATGTCAAATCAAATGAGGGCGCCCCAGTGGTTGCCCTCAGCTGCCGCCTTTCTCTTATTTGCCCAGTAGACCAAAATAAAGACCTTATGTACATGACGTCAATAGGGCGCACTCGGCTAGAGGTCAAAAGAAGGTTACTCATCGGCCGATTCTGTGCGCTGCGCGAACATAATAGATGTGCGTTTTGAATTGTTACGTCATCTGGCTATCTCTAAGATGGCGTCGTGATCACGTCAATGCATAAGGTCCATAGGTGAACCGATTTGAAAACCGGTGCCCGAGTAAGTTGATTGCAGCGCATCCCGCCCATGATATCAATACAATCCGTATGAACCGGCAGCAAATTTTTGGTTACGGGGTCAAAAGTGAAGGTATCCGGGAAAGCGCCCATACCTTATGCGTGTATGCGATAGCCAGCGTGTGGTACAGAAAACAATTGCGAGCCGGCAGGCCAAACAAAAATTTTCTTACCGCAGTCCTCAACCGATAACTATGTTCTCTACTTTATAATAGATCGCAGCCATGCAATAACTACCGTTGTATCTCATTTGCAAATCATTCAAAACCAGGAGTCGACCAGTCTAAGCTGAGTTAGGCCATACAAGTGGGCAATGGTGAATTAGTTCAAGAAATCACATTGTATCCTTTGCAATGTGGGTGCTTTACATTTCCCCGTACTACAACGGCGTACCGGTAGTTGAGTGCACGTTCGCCAATTATATCCGCATTGTTTTTTTGAACTGTTAAACCCATCAAACATATACAACATAATTAAGACTATATCCATTTTTTTTTCAAAATTGTACAGTAAAAATATGCACAAGGAAACCTTTTTTTTTAAAGGGCTGCAAATGCCATTTCAGAGATGGCACTATATCTATTTTTTCAATGTTTGGGTATAAAGTACATGTATGCCAAGATTTCTGCTTTTAGGACAAAGTGCAGTTATGCGCTCAAGTAGATCAAACGTCGTAGGCCACTGCCCGTCGACGCAACAACCGTCCACTTCTCCTGGGTTGTGTGGCTGGTGCGGGGGTGATTTTGCGTCGCTGTAGGGTTGCTGCAGTTAGTTCAGCCATGCTCAAGTAGTGGTGGTGTTTATCAAGTGGCTCCAAGCTCCGATGATTTCGCTAATAAACTGCACCAGCTTGGATACTGGTGTTTTTGTTGGGTGGGGGGGGGGGGGGGTCAGTTTGATTATTCTAGCATCTACCAGTGTAGTTAAAACGTGTTTTATTGTTTGCCTTTATATAAATTACGTGTATTTAATCCTTGCCTTTAATGTCCGCAATTAGCAGCATTTACATTTAAGCTTTTTTTTTATATCTCATTTTTTACGAAAGATTTGGACTTCCTGTATGCAAAATTGCACACAGATCAAGGACGCAAATAAAATCTTACATTTCATAGGGATTGAACTTCTACTGATCTGGTCTGCAGATTGTTTAAATAAATGGAAAACTGAGGCAAAAATGTATTTTTTCGGTAAGGCCCTTTAATGTGTGTGTGTTCGTCATTTCAACTGTGAGAGTAAGCTTGGTGCAAGATGTCCCTGTTTTGTATTTCCATCACGAATTGCCGCCAATAGAGGTCGCTACAACTCCATGAACCCGCTATCACCCAAGAACCGATATCAGTTCCTTTGAGAGCGGTTCGTGGGTGATAGTGGGTCCGTGAAGTGGTAGCGCCCTCTATTGGCGGTAGTGCAAATACAGAACAGGGCCGTCTTGCACCGAGACTACTGTGAGAGCCAAACGTCGGCCACGCGTTACTGCACACCCGGCTATACATGAGTGTCCTTGTTACATCGGGGAATTTAATTTGAGCACCTGACCATGTGTTCCCTATGACCATTGCAAACAAACAGTTTTCTTTTCTGTACTTTCCACAGGCATATACAAGATAATAGGCTGAAAGTTATCGAGGCAAACACCTTTTCCGGCTTGCAGTTGGTTATCCATTTGTGAGTAGATTTTACGAGTTGTTTTGATTATTATAGATTTTACCGTAGTCACATCAACGTGTGAGAAGAGCATGTCTCTTATTGTACGGAGCACTGGAAGTGCCACCCGAATTGTAAAAATACTGACAAAATGATCTTAGAAATATACCCCATGCATTGAAAACGCACAGATTTGTATCCGTGGCGAACAGGATCGATCTTCCGTTTGACCTCTAGGCGAGGGCGCCCTACTCAAATGACGTCATGTGCATAAGGTCTACAATGAAATCCTACAAGAATATCGACATCCTGTGATAACTACCTGGGCCCAGTTTCATAGAGCTGCTTAAGCACAAAAAGTAACTAAGCACAACACAGTTTTTCCTTACCAGAATAGGGTTACCAGCCAAAATACCATGTCAGGTGTACCATTTGTGGCTGGTTTCCTGCTTATTATTGCTAAGCAAAAAAAAGTGTTTACCACAGAAACATCTTCAGAGGCTTCAGAGAGTTCAGAATTGGGCAGTTCGGTTGATAGTCAGTGCAAGGAAGTTTGATCACGTAACACCTTTCCTAGATGACTTGCACTGGCTGCCAATTGAGGCACGAATCCAGTACAAGATCATGCTGCTCATGTACCGGTGACTGAATAGATGGATTGCAATACGCGTCATTGACCGCCATCTTTGATGTAAAACGATGGAAAAGTGCACGCGCTACGCACGACTCTCAGCCGATGATAGCTCTTCACGCGTGCACAATTGACGCGTATTGCAATCCATCTATAGATAGGTTGCAGTATGACGTAAATCGGCCATCTTTACGGGCAGTCTAGAACAAACAGTCGTGCGTTTCGTGTGAGAACGGCGTGAAACACGCGCGCATTTCACGAAACTCATTGCAGGATTGGTCAGTAACAAGCGACTGCGTAATAAGTGAGCGTTTGGACGCACCTGCAGCCAAATGCATTTGCCCGTAAAATGGCGCTATTGGAACTATCTATTCTCATGGTCCAGCATAGTTGACCAACCTACTGACCTTCCATAAAAACAACCCCTAACTTGCGCTCCAGTTCTGACAGATCGCATTATTCATTCCTAGATCTAGAAGCAAGTACAGTTGGGGTGACTGCACCTTTTCTGTCGCGGCCCCCAGGATCTGTAACAGTCTTCCTCACACCAATAGACAATTTGGTCATTCCACCAAGTTGAGACACAGTGTGATTTTTGTGCAATATTTGTCCATATTATGAACAGAAATCACTTATTTGACCCAATTGTTTCATGTAACATTCTTCTTTGAGTGTGAAAATGTTTGAAGTATAAATTACTTTAATGCATTTTAATGCAAATTGTTATAAAGAATGTGTGATTTGGATGTAACACGGACACCGTCCATGTTACATCAAGAAGTTTATTTTTCAAGTTTTTCAACACTCAAATACATTATTGTGCAAATTCACTTCGTGCACTAATTACAAGGAACAAATTTACCAGGCAAAACCGTTTTCGTGATAGTCAGTGATTAAATATAGCAGAAATGGGGCAGGACTAAAATCATGCACAAGTCATACAAATGTCACAAAGTGTTTTCCCAAACTTTTGGTGGAATGGACCAAATTACCTACAATACCGACTTTCACAAGACGTCACTCATATTTCACCTGTTTATTAGAGCTCACTGTACGGCGCACCATAATCAATGACCGTTGGAATTTGGCGCCATACAAACGTTACGATTGATTGATTGAATGAAATATTAATAACAATAGAGCGTACCAAGAAAAGAAACAAAAAACTACCCCTTGCTGAAATAGATCATTTAATAACTAACTGTGTATTATTTATTTACTTACCCAGGGATATCGGCGGGTGTCCATGGACAGTCCTAAAGTCTGGCGCATTTAATGGATTGGAAAGTCTCACAATTCTGTAAGTTTAATAGCAGAAAAAAATAAAACTCGTATCACAGTTTATTCAACTTAATGCAACATTTATAACCCACGACCTCTTTCAATTCATTCAGTTTTTTCAAAAAAGTTAAACTAACAAATTGTATAAAGTACCGTTGCCCACGGTAAGACACTGGACACCTTTGGTAATTGTCAAAGACCAGTTTCAGTTGGCGTATCTCAACTTTGCACAAACTAACAACTGTGAATTAAGTCAATGGGTCGTCGAAGTTGCGAGATAATAATGGAAGAAAAAACACCCTTGTCACACAAAGTTGTGTGCTTTCAGATGCTTGATAAGTTGATTTCGAGACCTCACGCGTGAGGTCTCCAATTTCAATTCAAATATTTTACTGAGAAATTACTTCTTTCTCAAAAACTACGTTACTTCAGAGGGAGCCGTTTCTCACAATGTGTTTATATCTACAGCTCTCCATTGCTCGTTACCAAGTAAGTTTTATGTTAACAATTATTTTGAGTAATAACCAATAGTGTCCAGTGCCTTTAAGCTTTTTGTCTTCCTCTTCTTCTGTCCTTTTAGTGGTTAACTGAATTACAAAGTAATCCGACTGGTTATTCATACAGTTCAGAAGTCAGTATAAATCCCTCGGAGCAGCGGGCCCTTCTGTTAAACGCGGTGGATCTAAGTGGAGAATTTTTTCACCACCCAGTTTTGTAGGTCAATGACCCCTCCTGCAAGCCCAAAGCAATTTTAATCCCCACAGGGCTTTTGTCTGGGCCAGCAGTGTGTGTTATTTACGACCTGTTTTAGCTCTGGGCGGCACAGGGTTGACACAAAGAGATAATGGCACAAGGAGTTGGCTCACTAAGATATCAAGTTACAATTCCCAAGGGCATAGCTGTCCCTTGGGACTGCTGTCATTCAATAATTCTTACTCGGCAGTGGTTATAGCCTGGCCAATGGGAGTCTACAGGCTTGTGGTGTATACAAGGGGTGTCAAATACAAAAAATCATGGCTTTTTTGGCCCATTGAAAAAAAAAATTATGACCATATTTGGAATATGTGGAGAATTTTTTCACCACGTTGCTTCCCGAGGGATAATCAATGATAAAATGTTTTGATAAACTACTGATGAGGGCTGAAAATGAAAACTTTGAAGACAAAACGAGGACAAATAATCAAACAATTAAAGGTACACGTTGCCTTGGATTGGTCGAGTTAGTCTACAAAAAGCGTGAACTTTGCGAACTAACACGGTCGGCCATTTTGTGGAGTAAAAAGTTTGACTCCATAAAATGGCCGACTCTGTTAGTTCACGACGTTAAAAGGAAAACCACGCAACTTCGAGGCCTATTTGTGTGTGGATCATTGTATTCTACTTTAAAAACATTTTTCTAACCATATGCATTTTATAACAAACGGTTTACAAACGCTTTTTATAGACCAACTCGGCCGATTCAAGGCAACGTGTACCTAAGTTAATGTAGATTCAAACCTCTACAAAATAAGATGAAATAGCCACCTAATAACAACAATCTATAACTTTATATAACTTGCCATTGAAGTTTCATTTTTACTTTGTTCTTAGGAACTTGAGAAGAAGACCAGAGCAATTACAAGAATTTCAAGTAAAGAAAAATGAAATTGAAAACTTGCAACACTTAACAAGTTTGTAAGTAAGATTGTCGTACAGCTCGCCTCTTACTTCTGTCCTGTCATGCTTCCGCATTAAGAATGCAGTTATTAACTTTATGGTCCAGTATCCAACCTTTCACTGACCATCCTTTGTCCTCACTACTTTACCCTGATTGGTCTTACCACCCCATTTTTGTGAAAATATGAACTTTGATGAACTATAATTCCCGGGTTTTTTTTGTTGGATACTTTTCCATAATTCTGTGCTTCTCTTTGTATGCTATGAATGGATATGTTTTCGTTTATGTTGTTTATGTGCACAGCCACAATCATGGGTACACTTTTGTTACAAAGACACCAAATGAACAACACATAAATATTGGGTAACTCTTTGCAGATCTTGTATTCGACAAACTCAAGTACTTTCTACTCTTCATTCACACAGCGCTGGTTAATTAATTTACAAACAACAATGAAATAACTGTTACATCACTGGTTTCCAAACTGTTGTTCATAGCATGGACACACACAGAAATGTGTACCCATGATTGTGGCTGTGCACATAATGTCTTTGACGAAGGTTCGGTCTGGATCGAAAGCTAAGGTCATAATCTACCCTTATAGTTTTATATCACTATAAATATATATTAAAAATATTTAAAGTAAATATATATTTATATATAATGGGGCGTAAAATACAGCCTGTTTTTATAAGCCTGAGGACATTTGTTTGTGGGACGGTTGGTGGCAGTAGACCTACCAGAAATAGACTACTTCGCAAATACTCAGTGCCATGCGTTAGCCGTGGAATGAGATGCATGCTGGTCTAGCTAGTGACCAATTTTGTCGATTACCTAGACCAGCATGCACCTCATTCCACGGCTCACGCACGCGTACCAAGTATTTGCGAAGTAGTCTATTAACGTGAATTGTCTGGTGCCACCTAGTGTCACACGTCCCCTATTGAAGACCTCAATTTCAACAAAAATGTGTTTCAAGTAAAAATATAACAGGAATGCTCTAGTTTTGCCATACTTTTTTCTTCGCAATAAAGATAACTTGAAAACAATAATAGTTTTAAAATATTAATTTCTTCATTTGTAGGATCGTCGATGATGCAAAGATGTGCTGTCTACTCGATTATAAAGCAAACGGAATAATTGAACGATGTTTTCCGAATAACAAAGTCGATGAAGAAATACCATACTTGAGCTGCAATCGGATCATGCATAACTCCGTACTCAGAGTCTTCAATTGGTGTCTTGGCATTAGCGCCCTCATTGGCAATGCTGGGATAATCGCCTGGAGATTGAATATGAAGGATTCTGGGAAGCGTTCCCAATCGGTCTTGATTCTCAATCTGGCTGTTTCTGATCTGATCATGGGACTGTACATGGTGATAGTCGGTGGAGCCGACGTACACTTTCAGGATGATTACTTTCTGCACGCGCCCGAATGGAAATCAGGGCACCTTTGTAAGTTCGCTGGTTTCCTGTCAATGCTGAGCTCTGAAGCATCAGTGTTTTTCGTCACCATGATCAGCATCGACCGATTCCTGTGTGTGGTGTTCCCATTTGGGAAGAAATGGCTGCGGTTAGAGTCAGCCCGAATGGCAAGCGCCGTACTGTGGACATTTTCTTTAATAATCAGTGTCCCTCCGTTGTTTCTACAAGACATGCGGAATGATAAAAACGAAACATTCTACGGTCTTTACGACGTATGCGTAGGCCTCCCACTTGTTGTCAAACCCAAAGTTATCTCCCAAAATAATACAATTTTAGGAGTGGTGTCCCTCAACCGAACAATCAACCAGCAAGCCGAACCCTCTTGGATATTCTCGGCTACGGTATATCTCGGCATAAACTTTGCCTGTTGCCTGGTAGTCATGGGGTGCTACATTGCCATAGCGTTTGTGGTCATAATCAAACTACCCGCGAAGAAACTGCACAAGCGGAAAGACAGGGAGCACCGTAGGAGGGAGATGACTATGGCCACGCGCATGCTCCTTATCGTCGGTACCGACTTCTGCTGTTGGATGCCTGTGATCATCATGGGGATTTTATCACAGAGTGGTGCCGTGGACATACCGGACGAGACGTACGCTTGGGTCGTTGTCTTTGTCATACCGATCAACTCGGCGATCAATCCATACCTGTATACAGTCTCCAATGCTAATGCGGTGTCGTTAAACTGTTGTAACTTCGGCAGCAAAGGCGGTTTAGCCGATTCAGTTCGTATGAAGCCATTAACCAGCCAAACCAAGGACACACAAGGAGGGCGGAGTAGTAGATCTGGAACACAGTCGTTCTTATAGTCGAAATTCAACTCTCCAAAAATTCGCTCTGTTTATGAAAAATAGTCTGAATTTGGCAAGTCTAGCTGCAGCTGAGGCTGCAGCGAACAATGTTGTCGAATATAGGCACTGAAGAAGCTGTTAAATCGGACGCATCCATGTAGTCATGTAGTCATCGTATTGATAATGTGTCACTTGTTTGGTGCAGACCCTGATCACGATCCTTTGGGTTGTTTTACTCCAGAGCTTGATTTGTGAGATTGAAGATGGTGACAGAATGTACACTTAGTCATGCTCGAATATCAAGACAATCTGTGCCGTTTTGTAAAACTGCTGTAAACACACTTAACTTCACCATGCAGATCACTGTTAAAATATTAAGAAAATAAATCTCTAGGACGCTAGCTGGCGCTAAACATGGCATGTATTTTTCTAATGCCTACGATAGTTCCGAGCATTTGCACATTTCAGAGAGCGTTAGATTTGGTATATCTGCTGACTCTTAGCAGACAAGAAGTTACCCACGGCATGGTTCACATCTACCCCAATCAGGTACTGCCCTAAGCCATGGAAGCAGGTTGATCCGTTGATTCACATCTACCCCAATCAGGTACTGCCCTAAGCCATGGAAGCAGGTTGATCAGTTGGTTCACATCTACCCCAATCAGGTACTGCCCTAAGCCATGGAAGCAGGTTGATCAGTTGGTTCACATCTACCCCAATCAGGTACTGCCCTAAGCCATGGAAGCAGGTTGATCAGTTGGTTCACATCTACCCCAATCAGGTACTGCCCTAAGCCATGGAAGCAGGTTGATCAGTTGGTTCACATCTACCCCAATCAGGTACTGCACTAAGCCATGGAAGCAGGTTGATCAGTTGGTTCACATCTACCCCAATCAGGTACTGCCCTAAGCCATGGAAGCAGGTTGATCAGTTGGTTCACATCTACCCCAATCAGGTACTGCCCTAAGCCATGGAAGCAGGTTGATCAGTTGGTTCACATCTACCCCAATCAGGTACTGCCCTAAGCCATGGAAGCAGGTTGATCAGTTGGTTCACATCTACCCCAATCATGTATTTTTATAACTTTCTCATTGTGTATTTTGACATGTGTCTTCTGCTAAATCAAAATATTGAAACTTTGACATAAATTAATTTTGTTTCCCTTTCAAAAACTCCAAAAGTATCTACCCTTTAAGAAGGCAATGCATCCCAGTGCTGGGGACATCCTGCTTGCTGTATGTTAAGAATCCTTTTCCTTATTCGGACCTGGATGTACATTCCATCCAATTGACATCAGAGGCATGTTGCCGCCTACTCCTGGGGCTGAAACAGGGTTACCCCCTTCACAGTCTGTAAGGATGTAGGCAAGGGTATCATCCACTGTGAGCCTGGCTGGTAGAGCAGAATGCACTACCTTCCCAACTTTTTACGGAGCAATTATGGTAAAGTGCCTCGCTCAAGGGGACAAGTGTCATGACCGGGATCCGAACCCACACTGTGCTGCTGACAACACAAGAGATTGGGTCCGGTGAACTCGACCACTCGGCCACGACACGCCACATGCCACCTATTCATGACCGTATGTGGGTTCCAATCAACCTCGTCCCCATGGTTTACTTTATTTCCAACCATGTTTACAGTAGTAAACCCTGGGAGGGAAACTCCCTACTTGGACCCTGATTGGACAAATCCAAATGTTAACCTTTGTCAAAACAGCCGGCCGGCAACCAATGTACAAACAGGCTATTATATATGGTACCGGACCACGAGACCATGACGAAGATGTGAATTTCGAAAAGCAACCAGACTATTTTAATTTGCAAACGTATCCAAAATTGTTGGATATGTAAATGATCCAATACCAGGGTGAGAGAGCGGTCAACCCCGTACTGCTCGACACACCCTGGGGACGAGGTTGGGACCAATTGACAAGCTGGAGTAGGAACTACATATAGAGTTGATACTCGTGTTTGAAGGTTTGGGCTTTACGCGTTCAAACAGTTGCTCCGATGACGTAAATAATAACGTCAATGTTTCGCAAGTCTACGAATAATTATACGGAGACGTACACGTCAACACCTTGTATGTGTTCAATGCGACGTGTAACTGTGGGCGACTATGTTTCCACTTCAAACATTTTCGTCTTGAAAATGGAGTGAAAATCCACTTTTCTCCTCGAAATTGTCAATTCACCCTTTTCACCTTGTTTTCACGGAGTTCTTTTGCTAGAGCCAAAGTGTTTCACGATGTTTCTACTGTGCTGCACTGCTGAAAACGTTATTCACCAATTAAAGAGTTCTAGGCTTGGATGGAGAGCATTCCCTGAAACCATGGTGAAATTCACGGAGGCCCGTAAATAGTCTGGAGACGCTTTTTTTCAAAGCGTGGTGAATGAGAAATAATTCTTTGAATTTCAGCCAAATCCAGCATGTCACTCAAATTTCACGGTGGTTTCACAGCAAAGATGTCCGAAAAGTGTTCGCACGCACTAACAACGGATACGATTCTTCATAATTATACACGTTGTAGAATTTTAACTACATTGTTCTCCCTTATGAATAACATTTCTCGCTTAAATGTATCATTCAAGATAGTTATTTGAGGAATGAAGTATACAAATTATACCTTCGTGGTATTTTCCAGGGCAATACACTTCGTTCATTCCTGGCGATGAACCCTATTGCCCCCATTAACACATCTACTGATTGCACCCTATGACGTCCACAATTACGACGTAATAATTTACGTTTTTTATATTGAAAAGCTACAGTTTATGTTTGTTGTACGCCGGTGCTGTTAAGGTTGTTCCAACCATAAGTAGAATATTTAAAATATTTGAGTGTACCGGTATGTAAATCATTGTTCTTTATGCTTATCAATGGACACAGCCGGCTCAAAATCAACACAGCGTAGATTCAACCAATGGGATCGGTTTTGGTGCAGACCAAGAGCCTGTGATATAGTCAATGGGATGTAACAAGTTCAATAGTTCAAGAGAGAAAACGAAATGGTGGCTCAGCTAATTGTAGCTGGTTTTTACTGAAAAACACCCCTCTTTCAAGACATGGAGTCAAACCTCAAACCCCAGTCACAGTTTTGTTTCATCACGCCGCGCCATTTTGTTTTCCTTCTCGGAATGCCTTGCTCGACCGCAAACCCTTGAAGTGTGACTTGGAGATATCCCAATAAATTGGATGTTTTTAATTAGTAAATTTTAATTAGTCAATTAGAGCTACTAATCCCTTCTTACTGTTATTTTAATTGATCTTGTCATATGTCCAAGTGTATGCTGTTTAGGGTGACCGTGTAAAATCATGATTTATTTGAAGTGTATTGCGTAGACTATGCATGTTGACACGCGTTTACTACTAGGCACCCGACAAGCGCCCGACAAGCGTTCTAAACAATATAGCAAGCATGCGCGCAGAGCAGTCAATTCAGGGCCTAGTTTCATAGAGCTGCTTAGCAGGCAATTTTGGGCTCACTGTGTGAGTTTCCATTTCATAGCGCTGCTAACCGTAAGCAAACGAAAAGGCATGCTAACATTCCAGTGGTTATATGGAAATTAATGACGTAACAATACAAATTTATGGTGAACGCGCAGGCTGGCCGCCCACTTGTCTTGCTAACCTGTGAAATACGCTAACGCTTAAGCATATTTTTCTGCAGTAAGCACGTAAATTTGCTTATCGCTAACCAACGCTATAAAAATTAGCCACTGGTTAGCAAATCGGCATTGTTTTTCAGTGCCTCCTTTCCAGGGGTTAGTGACGAGAGATATCGATACAATTCACAGCCCATGGGAGCGAGGCTGGCTTACCCCCTTCTTCCCAAATCGTTCGCATTGAAACGACCAACTGTCCATCTATACTCGACAAATCATTTAAATTGACGACTTGAAAAAAAAAATCCGAGGTTAACGTTTTATTTCACGGGGCTATGAGACAACGGATGAAGGACAAACGTATTACACAAAAATGCAATTACCCCAAAAAATAATAGAGTGAAGTAATAGCTCAACACCGATTAAATGACCTTCATGTCAGACCGAAAACACACTTTCTATAATAACTAGTTCTTTTTTTTGCAAAAAAATGTGAAATCTTTTAAGCTCTATCCTCAGGCAGGCCTGACATGGCCTATGACCCTTAGGGCAGTATGACCCGTGGACTCCGAATCCACTTTTATAGAACACTTTTTTTATAGGGCAGTGTACAACAACAATTGCTGTTTTGTTGTGACAAAACAAAATACATTTTTCGGCCAAACTATCTGTACAACGTTTTGAAAGGTTATTAGCTTTGACAAAAGTATGAAATCAACATTGTAATGGAGGGATACACGTCTTCCTATCGTACAGCATGCTGCTGTCTTGTAGAGCGTCCAAAGACAATTTAACAATGAATGGCGTCGCCGGGTTTAAGAGAAGAAATTGCAAGAGGAACAAATTAGGGTTTGTTTGGAACACGTTGGGGCACACAAATTCTACAAACCAAACGTACAGCGCTTTCACGGTGGTGGACAAACCGGACTGACAATCTCTGACAAATTTTTAAAGGAGTACAGATAGGGCCACAATTTATGCATAAATGACGACGAACTGCCGACACGACGACTCTTTACTGCCATGACGGCTGTGGCCAGCCAGGAACACTGTGTATGACTGAGAGACTATTTCACAATCTTCATTCACAAAACTTATCAATAAAAATAGACAATAATTATAATACATTATGATTTTAGATGCAGCCTTTGTATACATAGTCCAATCTTTACGATTCTTGCCCACATTGTGACGTTAATCAATGAGTTATTTGCTAACAGCCCCAGTGTTACCGCAAATCGAATATACAAGAATAAGGTTACCAGCCAAAATGCCATATCACATGTACAATCTTTGACTGGTATCCTGCCTTTTTTTTTTGCTCAAAAGAAAATTTTTAAGCAATATTTTCTATTTAACAATTTTCTACTGGGCAAAAAAAAAGAGTAGGATAGCAGTCAACGATTGTACATGTAAAATGGCATTTTGGCTGGTAACCTTATTCTTGTATATTCGGTTTGCGGTAACACTGGGGCTGTTAGCAAAATAAGAAAGCACACAACTTCGTGTGACAAGGGTGTTTTTTCTTTCATAGTTATCTCGCAACTTCGACGACCAATTGAGCTCAAGTTTTTACAGGTTTGTTATTTTATCCTTATATTGAGATACACCAAGTGAGAAGACTGGTCTTTGACAATTACCAATAGTGTCCAGTGTCTTTAATCATACGTGTAATGCAGTGCGATCCGGTCCCAGTTGTTAGCATGCTGAGAAAATAGACGTTCACTAGGGTGGACCACCACCTGTAAGAAGGACAGCGAAAGACAAACGGACAATTTGACACCACCGAATCAAGCCTGTACAGTTTCTTAATTAATTCTCCGATTCCAAACCAACCATAAGCGAAGGGGGTCAGCCAACATTAACATTTTATGTAGTGCGAGTGGTTCACCTTCAGCACTTTTAATTACTTGCATAAACTTTATGAATAAACGGTTTTTGAAACTGTTTGAATATTTCACCAACAACAAACACAACGCAAAAACAAGTTAGAAAAGGCAGGGTGTGCGCAACCCAAGTGGTCTTCCCCCATTCACGCTTGGCAGCTACACAGCGTTATAGGCCTTTCTATTGCAACGTCACAGCCCGAGTTTTTGCCAACCGAGATCGGAAAACTATAGAAATCCATTAATGCAAAACAAAAATGGATAGCCACAGTTTTTAACAATGTTACACAAATATTCAAAAATGGTGTTGAATTTGTTGGAAACAAAGCAACCAATCATGAGAAGATCTTAACTTAATTGAAAGTTTGCAGAAAATGTTGAATTGTGTTGAAACATCTGTTAACACGATTGAGTGTTTTGCTAACATTCGGCCTTCCATGCCAACCAGCGCTGTTTGTTTATCAACAATGTAAAGGTCTATACAGCGTTATATATCCACGAAGGCCTTGACGAAAAAGCTACGAATACTCAGTTACAACATGGACAGCACTTCTCTATTTACGGTACAGCACTGCTGAACCTACGTACACTATATTCATTTTATAATGCAAGCACGAGTATCAAAGCTCTTTAGATAGTACAAAATGCACAATGTTTAGAGGGTCACGTTGCCTTGGATTGGGCGATTTTGGCTATCCAAGGCGTTTGAAAGCGTGTGTTATGAAATGAATATGAGTGGAAAGATGTTTCACAAGTAGAACACAATCATCCATACAAGTTAACAATTTGCCTCCAACTTGTGTGGGTTTCCTTTTGCCTCGTGAACTAACATAGTCCGCCATTTTGTAGAACCAAAGTTTTGACTCGGCAATGGCGGACCGTGTTAGTTGACGACGTAAAAGGAAAACCACACAATTCTATGGTATATTGTTGTGATTCATTGTATTCTACTTTTAAAACATCTTTCAAACCATACTCAGTTAATAACAAACGCTTTCAAACGCTTTTTGTATAGCCCAAACCGCCCAAACCAAGGCGACGTGTCCCTTAAATCTGATGAGGCACTGTACAGTAGATGAAACAATTCCACAGAATGTCATATAAAAGTCCATTATGCTGAGATGCATTTTTGAGTACAATAAATGGTATTGAAAACACAATCATTGTGTCTTTTGTTTTATTGTTTGCATATGGCTTGCAGAAGCGTGTTACTTGAAGGCTCCTGTACACTATTGGTAAGATCGAAAACATAAATGCTCACAGAGTCACACATAACTTACAGGATTTAAAGTAAGTAATGGTAGAAAGGGTTCCTTAAAATATTTCTGCCTAAAATGCTATCGTTTCTGAGAAATTAATAAAACAATAGTTTTTATCGCGCGCGATAATAATCTCGATGTTTGAAAAACAGAAAACACATAACGTCTCTTTTTCACTATTTTCTCGTGACCTCGATGACCAATGGAGCTCAAATTTGCACAGGTTTGTTATTTCATGTACATGGTTAATCACACAAAACATGAACTTTGTTTGCGACTGGTTTGTCAGCTCTACCAATCCTGTATAAAACACCTTTAAGGCCCTACACTATTGGTAAGATCGAAAAACACAAATGCTCACAGATTCACACATAACTTTCTTGATTTAAAGTAAGTAATGGGAGAAAGGGTTTCTTAGAATACTTCTGTCTAAAATGCTATTGTTTCTGAGAAAGGGCCCGTAGATAAGCCCAAAAATTTATTTGAAGAAAAGCAAACTTTGACCTTCAGGTACGACCGGAAATAAAGGTCATACGATTTTGGCGTTAACTTTTCAAATGTTGCCCTAGTCTTTGTCTATCAGATGCCCAATTATGAATATCACAGCTGTCAAATTGCTTAAAACTATAGTAACAAGCAAATGGTCACTTTTCAACCCTCACCCTTGTAATTCGACACCTGATGACATCATTATGGCGTCATTGGCATGTGCAATCTTCATTCTAAGATCCAAGTATATGCCAAGTTTTAAATCTGTGCGACCATATAAACTTATTCCACACAACCATTAAGTTCACTACTGAATGCTCTCTCACAAGTGTGAACTTTCTAGATGTAACCGTAACTAAATCCCCTAATGGCATTATTACGGATGTATACAGCAAACCCACTGACACCCACCAGTATCTTCTCTCCAACAGTTGCCACCCTAGTCACTGTAAGAAGGCAATTGCTTACAATGCTTAAACATTTGCATGAAATCATATCGATTCAACAAATGAACAAAACGCTCACTGAGAGATAAACTCCAATCGGAAAATTAGTAATTATTCATTTCTCATCAAATATGGCATTTCAGACAGAAATATTTCAAGGGATGTTTTTACTATCATCATCATTAGACCGTGTAAGTTTTATGTAAATCTGTGATCAAAAAGTATATTTTACAAGTTTTTTTTTCTTACCAATTCTGTAATGTTCCTTTAAAATTGTTTGAACATTTTTGATCAGTATGAATTTTAATCAACACTTGGAAACGTTGTAAATTTCCTTGGGATTGCATGAGTGATTCTATACGGACACACCACCACTAGTTATTTATATCAGTCTGCTCCCTACCTACAATATATACAGGCACTTGCTTCAAGGACCAAAAAGTCAATACTGAACTCAACACTTGCCTCATTTAAGTTACTACTCTTAAATTACAACATATTTACCAACTTTTGTTTTGCTACCCTTCTACATTTCATATGGTACCCAAACCCCAACCCCACCCCCCAAATATTTATTTATAATAATACAAGGTCCAAGTAAAAAGTTCCTTTGACTTCACAAGGGTCATCTAGTTCACTGTGCCTATGAGCAAAGTTGAGTAGTCGTATATAGTTCAATCCAAGGAACAGTTAGAACAGAGTCAATAATCTATTATTAAAATAATGTGAGTAACATATTTGTTCGTTACAGAAAACCTCTAGACGTGCCAGCGAAAATCTTGCTTAAAATTTGTGTACCACATTACGTCGGACCGGTGATCATTTTAGGGAGATGCGTTTTTTCTCTTTTCGTTCTATTTTCAAGCATTGAATGTTTTGCAACAACAATATTGACGTGCGAACATTGTCGCAAACCTCGCCGCGAACTTGGCCGCGAACCTGGCCAATAACAATTTTTTTACAACAAATTATTTCCGTGCGGCACGAAACCGTGGGGCAACCCTGGCCAACCGCGAACTTGCAGGGGCCCTTTTTAAACGTCGGCTCGGGCTCCGGCCCATGGCTTGGGCTCCGTCATCAAGTTTGGACTCACAGTTTACATTTTGTACGGTGTTTCCAACATCAATTGGAGCCCTAAGCTAGAGACAGAGCCTAGCAATCCCGCAAACCTTGCCACCCTCAAAGATTTAACAAAACAATGTTTAAAAACCTTTCAATTGGACACCTGATGACGTCATCATGACGTTATTGTTCAAGTGCCGTCTTCATAAGAAGGTTCAAGTGTATGCAAAGTTTCAAGTTTCAAATCTTGATGAGAAGGTTCAGGGAGAAGAAGAAGAGGACAAAACTAGACTTAAGTTTTTGTAAGATGTTCGGAAGACACGTAACCAAACTATCAGAGCTGGTGAAATTCAAAGATAAAATTTGGTTGACATTTCTTAAAAGTAATAACGTTTTTTTCAAATATATCAATTTATTATTAAAAATAAATACTTGTAAAATGATGTAAAGATTGTAAAAATCCGATGTGTGGTTCAGGAGTTATGCATTTTTCAAATAGATGGATAATCTTTAGTCAATATACATGTACATGGGAACACCGATGTTGAATGTATTCATACAGTACAACTACGCTGCACACATACGCTGTACAAGTACACTAAACTATATACATGTACAATGTACGGGTACATGGTTTGGGGGTTTCCCTTGTGGTTTACGACTGTACATGTGTTGGGGCACTATCGTACGTTTTGACCAGATGTTAATGTTAAAACGTTGTCATTTCTGTGCAAAAGTTTGCGAATGCTCACATATCTATAACCCGATGCAGAGGTTTTTGCGAAAATGATTTGTAGTTCTTGAGATATGAATTTCTGCAAATTTCAACTTCCGGTTTGAACCGGAAGCTCAAGTCAAATGGGGTCACACTTTGTGTGGCTTTTGTTCACCTTATACAGACCTTTTCGATGATGTGTAGATTGTAAATATCCAACATGTGGTTCGGGAGTTATGATTTTCTTATATATTAAACTGTTATTTAATGAAATTCAATACTTGACGACGTCATCATGACGTCATGCAGTTTGTGTTGTTTTGATGTTGAGCTTCAAGTGTCAGATGAGTTTCAATGTTCAATTCAATTTCAATCTTGAGTTATGCTGTAGATAAGGAAAAATTACTTTTTGACGAAAAATAACAAAAGCAAACTTTGACCTTCCGGTACGACCACAAGTAAAGATCAAACGACTTTGCCGTTAACTTTTCAAATGTTATCCCAGTCCTAATCTATGAGATGCCCAATATGAACATCACAACTTTCAAGATTCTGAAACTGCAGTAAAAACAAATGGTCACTTTTGAACTTTTAAAACCTTTGTAATTCGACACCTGATGACGTGGGAAAAAAACAATAGGTTTTCGGTAGATGTGCCGAACACAAAAACCAAAAAAAAACACTTAACAATAACAATAGGTTTTCGGTTGATGTGCCGAACACCTAAACAAAAACGCACAAAAACAATAGGTTTTCGGCTGATGGGCTGAACGCCTATTGTTATTGTGTACAAGGAAAACTGAATTACTAAGTTAAAGGGTGCACTTGCCTAAGTAGTTTAACTAACGAAGTGTACAAAAGCCTAACAGATGTAAAATATTTTGTTTAAAGAGCCATTACAAGGTCAATTTGTATCAACAATTAAGGGTGCATCGGTGCTAACAATAGAGCAGTATAGTATCTATTCAAATAAAATGCATCGAGGCAATAAACCTTCTTAAAGGCACTATATTTATGTTTGTTATCTTCTATGAGCAATAAAAGTTGACCCAGTAAATCGCGGCTTTCATTTTTGTTAATTTTGTTAACCTCCATTATTTTTCACCTTCTTTTAATTAAAACCCTGCGCTGCACTATGCCAATCAAAAGCGTCTGTCCCCCCATCGCACAGTCATCCGCTGTACGGTGTGAAATTGCGTATAAAACTATGTTGGCTGCTCACAAACTATTCTAACATGGTACCATTAGACTCAGAAACGTTCACTAAATCCCAAGAAGAAAAAAAAAATAAAAAAAGTGCAAAATAATTTTTTTTTGATTTTTTTAACTAAATCCACAAAAATCCATCAAAATCCAACGTTCATGCTTCGGTCACACCGTTACAGTATCGCACTATTTGCTGCAGTACCGTGTGAAATTGCGTGTAAAACTATTTTGGCTGCTCACAAACTCTTCTAACATGGTATCATTAGACTCAGAAACGTTCACTGAGTCCCCAGAACAAACAAAAAGTTTTAAAATGTTCATAGGGGGTAAGCACACTCAGTTGAAAAAACAACAACTAATTTTTGCAAAAATCCAACTTTTATGCTCCGTTACACTATCGCACTGTTTGCTGCAGTACCGTGTGAAATTGCTTGTAAAACTAGTTTGGCTGCTCACAAACTCTTCTAACATGGTATCATTCGACTCAAAAACGTTCACTGAATCCCCAGAACAAAAAAATATGCAAACAAAATGTTCATAGGGGGTAAGCACACTCAGTTGAAAAAAAAAAAAAACAATTTTGCAAAAATCCATCTTTTTGCTCCGTTACACTATCGCACTGTTTGCTGCAGTACCGTGTGAAATTGCGTGTAAAACTAATTCGGCTGCTCACAAACTCTTCTAACATGGTATCATTAAACTCAGAAACGTTCATTAAATCCCCAGAAGAAGAAAAAATGCAAAAAATGTTGCTGGATGGTAAGCACACCTAGTTGCAAAAAAAAAAAAAAAAATGTTACCAAAATCAAACTTTTTTTTCATTGTTTTCATTTTTTTTGCACTGCTTTCTAGGCTTACCAGTTTTCTGAGAAACAAGATATCTTATTTACTTGGCCTAGCCGAAACCACAACCTGCACCTGGTGTCTGCCTGATGTCTGGAACAGTGACAGGATGATTGATTGCCCCAAGTAACAGCGGCTAGATCTAGACCTTGGAGCGTGTCAATGGGGTTAGGGTTAGCCTCAAGGGAATTCTATGGGCCTCAGGGAATTCAATGGGGCTTCTAAGTTAAAGGTGACTGTAGGTCGAAGACTCATCCCAAGCTAATTCTGCTGGTACTAGTGCTATCCGGCTATGGTCCCATTGAGGAACTTAAAAAAAAACGTGATTTTTGACTGTACCGTTAATGAGTAAACACAATTTGTTTACAACGGTACAGTCGATGACTGCGCGAGAGTGCAGCGCAGGGCAACGTCCTCGTGTGTTTTGTAAACAAAAGCGAAACGAGGATGCTATTCTGTCTGAACACCCGGATCCCCTTTGTTAAAGTCCTCGGTTTCAGCAAGTAGATAAGCTTCAAAGCACATCATTCTCAAATTGTGAGAATTTTTGAGATTTTGTTTAGCGTGGGCCAAACATCGGACCGAGTTATATCTTCGGTCTGGCAAACTACCCAAATCCTTATTGTTTACAGCCCTCAGTGTTTGGCCGAAGGATAGCACAGTAAAGTTATATTGTTGGCAGCCCGTACTTTTTGAGAGCAACCGAAAAAAACAAAAGACAAAGCACTCTCCAAAGTTCCGGGTCAGGATTGACCTTGATCCGGATCTCGTGGGGCCTGACCCATTTCTGGGTTGGTATAACCCGTAATCTTTGTTAAAACGAAGCCCCCCCCCCCCCCCAAAAAAAAAAAAAAGGTCGGACTGACGCAGAATCCGAGTTAAAGTCCAGTTAGTTAACCACATCCCGGGTTACTCTGACCCGGACTTGGGTCAGGCCCAATTCTTGTTGTTCAAGGCTAAAGCCGATTCTGAATTGACGGATAAACAGCTTGATTACAGTTGAAGTAAGTCATTAATAGTCAGTCTGGATTCAGCGGGTAGATACGCTCAAAAACGCTTCATCCGTGCAGTGTGCGCAAGTTCTCAAACTCAATTTTGGGGGGTCCAAAATTGCCAAAACTGTCAAACAAGACGACAGACTAATGGGCCGAATTCATGAAAAGTAGCATTTGCTTTTTCTAGGCTTTTGCTTACGTCTTCATACATAAAATAAGCAGTTGCTAGCAAGCAAACGTTTATAGTTTTAAGCAAAAGAAAAAGCTTGTTTCTTGCAAGCAAATGCCACCTTGATTACCAATTGCCTAAATACATATACATAACAACAACCTGTTGCTTGTGTTATTCAGCAAATTGCTCGCAGTGTTACAAAATCCCTACATGGTAGGGATTTACTACCTCTTACTTGTTCGTGATTTTAAAAACAATTTACATAGAAGATTTCATAATGTTTATGCCCGTTATTGAGTAGCCTTGATTACAAGGCTGTGTAATAGTTTGCTTACTATAAAGCTAAAAATGTGAATAACCACAGCCGCACGAATGCGATGCCCGAATGCAATGCAACTCCTGTTCCGGTCCCCCCGACTGTCTTTAAACAGCACACCACGCTCTCACACCCAAGGAACCACACATACACCGCTATTCCACACACCACTATCGCCCACAATCCTAGCCTGTGGGCGATAGCGGTGTGTGTACAGGCGCTGTGTGTGTGTGCATGGTGAGAGGTGCGGTGTGCTATTTTTTTTTGAGTCAGTCGGGGGACTGGGGTTGTATGGCATTCGGGCGGCTGAGGTTTTAGTATCCTTGCTCTATGGTTTTAGGCGGAGTACTTGTCTACACAGCCTTGGTACCAAGGCTAGTTATTGAGATGACCGGGCTCAGCCTAAGGTGTACAAACCAATAATTAATTGATAAGAATTCTCCAATCCAACCTATCGGAAATTGTTTTGTTTTGACCAACAAAATGTTCGATCTCTTTTTCTTTTTAAGTGCCTGTTGCCACATTCATACTATGAGCCATAAAGTTATCTTAATTTTGCTGTGACGGAAAATTTTTGCAAAAACATAATGATTAAATAATCATCACATGTTTGAGACTTGTTTTCTCATTTGTAGTAACAATAAGTATATAATATATAAATTAAATACTTTCAGTGTTTCCTTCTTTGTGTTTATTTCTTTGCATTTGTTTCATTTTGGGGGGTCAACTACCCCCCCCCCGAAAATATAAAGGTTATGTTTTGACATTTTTCAAACAGATAGTGGAAACGGGAAATAAATACCAAAAAAGCCTAATACACTTTTATGAAATGTGCAGATCTTCTGCATCAGTGTTTTTGTTTAAAGCTTTTTATTTCTGTGGAATACAGATTTCACTGCAAATGTTGGATGGGACTTTACTATTCAGTAAGATAGAATGAAAAAACCAACAATACTTATTCAAACCATTTCTAACGAATGCAAAATAATTGTACTACTACCTTCATGTTGGCAACCTTTTTCAATATTTGTTTGTCATCCATGTTTTTCCCGTGTTTGTAGCAATTGTTGCTTTGGCATCCTGAAGTGCCTTCCATTTCCTTGCTACTCGGTAGGTGAGATTTGTCTAGCACAGGATATATATATTTTTATGAAACGGGCGATTACTCTTCCACAGAGCCAAAGGAGATGAATTAAGTAACAGCGGCCTACGTCACACGTAGGTGATCTTACTGATGATGCTGTTTACCTTACAAACGAAAGCTCCTCCTCTTTTATAATGTCTGAGGGTTTTTATTAAAATTCAGAATAGCCAAGCTGTATGAGTTTGCAGCTAAACTCCTATCGCTGTAGATTGTTGCACCTACAGACAACTGAATGGGTAAATGGTGTAACGGAGACATATTTTTCACAAACTGAGTGCAAGGCGCTATTTACAGACTGACTTGTGGATCACAAACATCCAGTGTACAATGGATAGCTGGCTTATATTAACCGTAACTGTAGCCCTGTGTGGTTCAAGCCAAGCTGTATGCTCACCATGCCCGTTCCAATGGATGGAGAGCGGAAACAACTGCTACCGCTATTTCCCCGATGACCTCTCCTACGATGAAGCTGATG
This sequence comes from Pycnopodia helianthoides, assembly GCA_032158295.1. Lineage (NCBI taxonomy): Eukaryota > Metazoa > Echinodermata > Asteroidea > Forcipulatida > Asteriidae > Pycnopodia > Pycnopodia helianthoides. The sequence continues at coordinate 16,685,914 of CM063257.1, read as the reverse complement.
CGTTCTGTAAGCAATTTAGCCACACCGGACATGTTGCTGAACTGGCCACAGTCACGACCCTTGAGGAACTCACATTCACAATAGATTACATCGACAAGATCTTCGCCAGTCTGTCCTATGACGATTTTCCGAGACAAGTCTGGTTCAGGAATAACACTGAGAACATACCTGGTAAGTGGCACTTGTTAGGTCCATGATCAAATCGTGTCTCAACTGAGCTAATCCATCACAAACGGTCAATCGCACTGCAGGTTTTAATTTTCTTAGGACAATAGTTTCCACCCCAATTCCTTTAGAGCAGACTTGCAAAGAGTATCACTATTTTTAATGGTTTGATACCAAGGATCTATATCAAGATAAAGCCGAATCAAATCTGAATGGAAAGTATTTATCATCCTACCCATACAATTGCTGTTCGCTGTTAGACAGACAGCTCTGGAACACCAAACTCTTCTAGGCATTCTTTGAAAGATGGTTGACTAAAGAAGACTTAAGGGACTGTACATATCAAAGATAGGGTGTCAACAAAAAATTATGTGATTCTTTCATATTTGATGGATCTTTGTCCTAAGTAAGCAAAATATTATGAAAAAACAAATAATTTCTGAACGGTTTCAAAAAATTTCATTTTTTTGTTGAATAGTGAATTTTTACCATTTACAAGGCCGCGGTGCAATTAAACGGCATATAGAAAATTGTTCTCTTTAAAGTTATGGATAGATGGGTTTCTAGAGGCTGCATTGGGTGCATACAAATAATCAAAAGGTAAGTAGGTGGGTTATACCTATAATTTCAAATAGTGGCGTTTTGGGGACTATTTAAAAGTATAAAAATATTTCATTTTTTTACAGCTCATAACCTTAGTGGTAGTTGCTCCGATTTAAAAATTCGACCACATAAATTGTTATAGTTGAGATGTGTCATTTGTCTTGTGCAAAATTATAACAATTGCTCGGGGAAAATACTTTATTACTTTCAGTGTTGCCAGGCATTTTTCCACGGAAATGGGCACAATACTGCCCACGTATTATCCGAGTGATTTTTATGAAACTTGTCACAAATGTTAAACTCAGCATGTTTACTTGGTTAAATTAAAGGCACAGTACACGTTTGGTAATTGGAGCCTACTGAGTGTGTCAATCCTATATAAATGTAGGTACATACAATAAAACTAACTAACTCTCCAAAAGGTGGTCGCGTTTTTGAGATATCACCGAAAAACCGGAGCGAATATTTCCACGCAGGAAGAATGTTCCCCATAGGAATACAAAGTCCGAGTAGTAGGGTCAATTTATGAAAAACACCCCTCAACCCCCGAAAAATTGTAACAAAAAGTTTTTTAACGAATTATGGTAGTATTGACCATCAAGAATAACATATCAAAAATCTAAGAAATTCGGAGCAAAGGAAAAAGGTTATTTTCAAGATGGCGTCCAAGATGGCCGCCATTACAATAAAATGGCATTAAGTCATTTATTATTACCCTAGAGTCATCATTTTGGTGTCTACACCCATGTTTTTGGGGTCAAGAATTCCATTAAGACCAGTAAAAATGTCTATGAGTAATCAAGTGACCTAAAAATCCAAGATGGCGTCCAAAATGGCCGCCAATACAATAAGATACACTAAAAATTACTATAAGTCTTTTGCTATTCATATTAGAGTTTCAATTTATGTGTCTACATTTATGTTTTAGGGGTCAAGAAACACATTAAGACCAATGAAAGTTTCATTGAGTTATCAGGTAAACTGCAAATCTAAGATGGCATCCAAAATGGCAGTATATTTCCCTTTTCTAAAATGTCCTTCAGAACCTCAGGTTCCGTGTAATTAGTCAGGTTCATTGTATTAGTCAGGTTCCACAAACCAAATTTGGTCACATGTAGTTTCTTAGTATTTCGCACTTCATATTTCCCTTTTCTAAAATGTCCTTCAGAACCTAAGGTTCCATGTAGTTAGTCAGGTTCTTAGTATTAGTCAGCAAATTTTATTCAGTTACAGACCCCTATTATTTCGCATTTCATAATTCTCTGATCTGAAAAAGTCCTTAACAAAAATAGTGATAATACAAAACTAAAAAAAAATAGTCATTCAGAGCCTCATTTTTAGTTCTGTTAGTAGCATACCACTTCCCTCTTTCACCACTCACACCTTACTATTTCCCAAGTCCTTCTACCATCAACCCCTTTTCCCACTCTCCACCAATTTTCTCATGTCCCTTTCGTAGCCTTCCTTCCGTCACATCCAACACACCCAATATACCACCTAAATATACCTTCTCTAAAATTTTCAAAAATGGGCACCATTTCTGATATAAAACTACATAACTCGGAAAGTAAGAGGCCTAGAATCGACCAACATGCAACCGAAGAGGAAGCGAACAAGACTTCCGAAAGCTAGCTATTGCTACCCAATGGATCTGCAAAAATGTCCTTAAACTAAAAGAAATTATCCGGGAGGGGGGGGGCTTTTATTTTGATCAATTAAAACAGGTGAGCAATATTGAGATATCCACTATGTGCAGAGTAGCAAATTATTGTCTTTATTCAAACTTTTGATCCTAAAAATCCATAACTTGTCACCAGAATGAAGGCTTCTAGTCTAGTCAATCTGTGCCCCAAAATGGCGCGACCTAGACAAAATGATTTTTTGGCAAGTGTCTCTTGAAACCCTCCCAAACAACATATCAAAAAAGTAGAAAAAAAGGAAGTAGGGGAAATATGCCTAATTTGCATAAATTAAAGACACAGCTTTTGCCTCTATATTTTCAGTAATATATAATATAAATCTTATTTTTTCCACACAATATTTTCATAGATATAGTCTAGGTCAAACCATAGGCTGACTAGACTACTATTGCTTACTACATATTGGTCCGAAGACCTTCATGGTCTGAGTATTTTCGACCCCATCCCTAACGCTCGAGTTTGCCGAAAAGATGTTTAGGCCTAGTTTTCAAGACTCTTGCAGTAGATTACTAGAATCGTGGTTCAAATTTCAGAAGATACCCAAGGCTTGTTATTTACGTACACTATTGTCCTCCTCGTTAATATAAGTCCCTGGTCTGAATGAGTTCTAGGCACCAACATTACAACTGTAGGGTGAATAATGATTGACTTATAGTCATTTTAGGATATTGTCGGACATCTTGGACGCCATTTTGAAGAAAAAAAACGGCTTTCCGGTACTCTGATTTCCTTAGATTTTTGATATGTTATTAATCATGTTAATATGTTATGTCCAATAGTACCTGAAACCGTTGGAAAACCTTTTGTTAACAATTTTTTGGGGTCAAACTGTATATTGACCCTTCTAGAGAAGCGTTTCGTGAGAAACGCTTCTCAGATTCAAATTTTTAGGGAATAAAAAGTGATATATTTTCCATAACCGTAGTACTTCGAGCTTGAAAGTTTCTCAAAGTTCATTTTACTACCCAAGGCTGCTGTACTTCTTACCAAGTAAGTTTTTATTGCCATTAATTTTTCCCCCATTTTAAAATTTTTTATTAGTTGTTTTAATCATATTTTTTCCCCATAACTGTAGTGTTTTTCCAAAATGCTATAAAAGTTTGCAAACTAGTTTATTTTGGCATAATCCATCATTTGACATTGTATTTTATAACAAATTTTAGTTTTTCAAAAAATTGTAAAACACACTTTTGATCACAGATTTACATAAAACTTACACGGTCTAATGATGATGATAGTAGAAAACATCCCTAGAAATGCCATATTTGAGGAAAAATGAATAAACGCTTAGTGAGCGTTTTATTCGTTTGTGAAATCTATATGATTTCATGCAAATGTGTAACATAAAGTGCTTACACTGCCAGCAGTATTTAAAAAAAATAACAGCAATGGTGTTCAAACTTCTCAGCCCTTAATACATTCCAGCTAACCAAAGATATCACCAAATCATGCTCCTACATCCGATCACTGTAACCGTGACAATTTATCTATGACTTTAACTCATCAACGTGACCTTAACCTTTGACCTTTTCATTGCACAAACAAATGCATCTTTCCTTTCCCCTAGGGCAACCCCCATCCAATTTACAAGTCCAATGGCACTTCTAACTGGAGTTAAGATCTGGGAAACTAATTACCTAAACTCACCACTAAGACATTGACCTTTTCACCGTTAAAACAATCCCAACTTTCCTTGTTTCAAGGACAACCCGACTCAAATTACAAGTCCAAATGTCACTTCTAAATGGAGATACGGTTCGGAAACCATTCACCTATAAATCATCACTGCGAAATCGACCTTTGACCTTTCGCCCCAAAACAATCCCAACTTTTCTTTCCCCAAGGGCAACCCCAACCCAAGCTATCAAGCCAAATGTCCTTTCTAACTCAAGATACGGTCTGGAAGCGAAAGCCCGGACGTCCGGACGATGACAATAACTAATTAGCCTGTTGGGCTCAGATGTAAACAAAAAGTACTAAACATAGGAACCAAATTTGGGAGGTGTGAGGAAAGGAAAAATGTTCACCTTCGGTAACCCCTGGAGGTGTTAATTTTATATATTTTTTGTATCCATCTTCTTTTATTTGGTTTGTCAATAACAACAACGATAAACCGTTAACCAAACCATAAACGATTACGGTTATCAATTTCAGTATTCCCGTGATTGGGGTAGTACCAGCAGTAAAGCACATTGGTTAGGTTTAGATAGCATTAAAGGAACATTACAGAATTGGTAAGAAAAAAACTTGTAAACTATACTTTTTGATCACAGATTTACTTAAAACTTACACGGTCTAATGATGATGATGGTAGAAAACATCCCTTGAAATATTTCTGTCTGAAATGCCAAAATTGATGAGAAATGAATAAACTAATTTTCCGATTGGAGTTTATCGCTCAGTGAGCGTTTTATTCATTTGTTGAATCTATATGATTTCATGCAAATATGTAATCGGTTTTTCACTATTTTCTCGTGACCCAGGTGGCCGATCGATCTCAAACTTCTACAGGTTTGTCAGTTTATGTATATGGTGGATTACATAATGTGCGTACACTGCAACAACTGTTTTGTTAGCAAAAACCAATTCTGTAACGTTCCTTTAATGGCGTTTTGAGTATATATAAATACAGCGCTAGTAAAGTAACGACCAATATCCCCCCACACACGTTTATGGGTGCCGTAAATCGAGGAATTCTGTTTGTTCTCCCATTGTTTGGACGTCCCCATTGGTTTAATACACAAAAGCGAAGCGAGGACGTTTTCGCTCTGTCAAAAAAACACCCGGATCCTTTTTTTGTTAAAGTCATCGGTTTCAACGGGTAGACACCAATTCTTTTGCATACACCGTTGTGGGGACATTATTGACTATTATTGTTTAATTATTGTTTTATTATTTCCCTTTTCTTAAGAATTATATTGTGGGGACCCAGTTTAACAATGACAAAATGTTGTGGGGATATTTGATCCATTGTGCAAAAGTCCCCACAATGGTGCATGTGCTTACCCACGCTCACACACACACACACGCACATGTTTGTGAATCCAGTCAATCGAGGACTTCTCTTTGTTTTTACATTGTTTGAACTTAGATTTTTTGTGTGACGTCCTCGCTGTGTCAAAACACCCGGATCCCTTTTGGTAAAGTCCTCGGTTTCAACGGGTAGACACGCTCACACAAACACGTGTGTAAACACTTTCAATCGGGTCCTCCTATCGTCCTTCTTTCCTTTGTACTCTTTGTACTTAACAGGTTCACATTTAACTACACTTTTTCACATTTCACATTTATTTAAAAAATACATAGCATACGTTCTTAAAGTTGTCTCTAAAATGTAAAAATCATGCTGTTTTTGTTCATAAAAAATATTGCTGGAGGCACAAAGTTAGAATCTGGTGCACTTTTAAAAAATGTATTTACAGTTTTTTGATTAATTCATTTTTGTTAACAAACAATTTTGAAAAATTGCGTACTCATACTTATTCCTGCATCATACAATAAAAAAAAAATACGCACACCTTTTTATTAACAATTATGTACTTCACTATTGAAAAAGCTGACAAAAATAAAAGTTTAATTGTGGTTCGATTTGATATAATTTAGGTCAAGGGATAGAATTATCTATCCCTTGTTCCTCAAACCCAGCCAAAAAGATGAGGGGATAGAATTTTCTATCCCCTGTTCCTCAGATCCAGCAAAAAAGATGAGGGGATAGAATTTTCTATCCCTTGTTCGTCAGATCCAGCAGAAAAGATGAGGGGATAGAATTTTCTATCCCTTGCTCCTCAAACCTAGCCGAAAAGTGGAAGGGAAAGATTTTTGTATCATTTGCTGCTCAAACCAAGCAAAAAAAGAGGAGGGGATAGATTTGTTTATCCCTTGGACCCCAAACATGACAAAATGTGCGTTATATTGCCAACAAATAACTGGAATTTATTAACTTTTTAATTGTTAGCTTTAAAAAGCTAGATTGATTTCTAAAATCTGGAGCATGTTTTTCACAATTTAGAGGGGAAAATGGTAAAAGACAAATTTGTTGCTTTAAAATCCTGTTTCGATTGAAATTTTCGGACTTTAATGACAATTTGAAGCAGTAAATTTAAATGTGAAAAAATGCAGTTAAATGTGAACCTGTTACTTTTTGGCAACAGCTCGCATTGGTTTTGTACACGCTTGTCAACTGGGGACCTTTCCCCAACCGGGCACCCTATTGTCCTCTTTTGTTATAGGTTCCCGGTTTAAATGTGTATACCTACCCATCCCGGCGTGTCACGGCAATTGAAAGAACATTCCTATATATAATCAACAATGCGAAGATGGCGATGAAACTAGTACGGAGTGCAATGAGGACTAGGGACACACCCGACGGGACTGTGGTTATAGAGTTTATATTCACAATGTACCTTGCTGTGTTTCCATCAAGTCAAAGTAGTTTGTTATAGGTCCCCGTTTTGAATGTGTATACCTACCCACACGCATACAACAGAGTCTGAACTGGGAGAAATTCTCTTTCCTCTTCAATATACAAGCATTCCTTTCATCTTTAAAGAGCTTGAAGTGTCCTTATAAAAGGGACACGTTGCCTTGGATTGGTCTGTTTGGGCTATACAAAGCGTTTGTTACGAAATGAACATGGTTGGAAAGATGTTCGAAAAAAGATAGAATGTTCTACACAAGTATTCCTCGAAATTGCATGGTTTTCCTTCTACTTGTTAAACTAATACGGTCTGCCATTTTGTTGAGTCAAAAATGTGGTTCTACAAAACGGCGCTCGTTGTTAGTTCACGAAGTAAAAGGAAAACCATGCAATTTTGAGGCATATTTGTATTGATCATTATACTCTACTTTTACATGAACTTTAACCTTGTAGCCACTGGACCGCCCAGCCGCCCAAAGCGATACACCGTAACATGGGGTAAGAGGAAACGTTCACCAGCTTTTGTTTGGAGAGGGGGAAAACGTAACACCAAAATAAATTAAACTAAACGGTCATTGGTACGCGTTGGTCGAGACAATGGCAATCGTTTGTATAGATCATTCGCCCTTCACAGTTGGAAGTTGAATTGTAAAGATTTTAACGATAATGGTGATTTGCTCTGTAGCTCTTACCAACACCACGCTCATTTTAAACAAAACAGGTTCACATTTAACTACACTTTTTCACATTTCACATTTATTTAAAAATACATAGCATTCGTTCTTAAAGTTGTCTCTAAAATGTAAAAAACATGCTATTTTTGTTCATAAAATATTGCTGGAGGCACAAAGTTAGAACCTGGTGCACTTTTAAAAAATTTATTTACAGTTTTTTGATTAATTCATTTTTGTAAAGAAACAAATTTGAAAAATTACGTACTCATACTTATTCCTGCATCATACAATTAAAAGAAAATACGCACACCTTTTTATTAACAATTATGTACTTCACTATTGAAAAAGCTGACAAAAATAAAAGTTTAATTGTGGTTCGAATTGATATAATTTAGGTCAAGGGATAGAATTTTCTATCCCTTGTTCCTCAAACCCAGCCAAAAAGATGAGGGGATAGAATTTTCTATCCCTTGTTCCTCAGATCCAGCAGAAAAGATGAGGGGATAGAATTTTCTATCCCTTGTTCCTCAGATCCAGCAGAAAAGATGAGGGGATAGAATTTTCTATCCCTTGCTCCTCAAACCTAGCCGAAAAGTGGAAGGGAAAGATTTTTGTATCATTTGCTGCTCAAACCAAGCCAAAAAAGAGGAGGGGATAGATTTTTTTATCCCTTGGACCCCAAACATGACAAAATGTGCGTTATATTGCCAACAAATAACTGGAATTTATTAACTTTTTAATTGTTAGCTTTAAAAAACTAGATTGATTTCTAAAATCTGGAGCATGTTTTTCACAATTTAGAGGGAAAAATGGTAAAAGACAAATTTGTTGCTTTAAAATCCTGTTTCGATTGAAATTTTCGGACTTTAATGACAATTTGAAGCAGTAAATTTGAATGTGAAAAAATGCAGTTAAATGTGAACCTGTTACAAAATATTTGTTCATTCATCATGATAATATGCCTTCTGTCAAAAACTAATGGTTCAGTATGAGCAGTTGACGCGAGGTAACAGCCTTCAAAACTAATTTGTTAATTTCAACCTTAAGAAAAATAACCCCATAAAATTTAGTGGTAGCCGTTACAGGGAGGCACTTATTTTTCCCTTGGGATTTATCTCCTTCGAAATTGAAATAATATGTTAATCAATGACAATATTAATGAATAGAACGAAAATAGTACGTAAATAACAAGCCTTGTGTAATTTTAAGAATATTTTTTAACCACGATTCTAGTAATTTACTTAGAGAGTCTTGAAAACTTTTTTTTTTTTTTTTTTTTTTTTTTTTTTTGCAAACTAGGGCGGTTCAGGAACTAAAGGGTTAAGAAGCGTGCGGATGAAACGAAGCTTCATAATTCAATAGCTAGTTCATTGTTAGAGTTAATTATTAGGTTGAAGTAAGTACCGAAATCCATTCGGCTGTGAACTGTGACAATACGTTGTAAATAATATAATAGTGGCTTCTTATATAGCGCTCATATCCGTCACTCAGTGACGCTCAAGGTGCTTCAATATTCAGTTTCTTCCTGCAAGGTATTGTGGAGCTACGTTTTGAAAGTAATAGACCTATTCTTTTACATAGCACCATGTAATGGTTTACAAGGTGCTGTGGCGCAATATGCAGCCAATCAAACCAGGGCGAACACCGGGGCGAACCCCTTCTCTTTTCGATAAGTGCACTGGGTTCTTTTACGTGCATTATACAACACACGGGACCTACAGCTTTACGTCCCATCCGAAGGACGCAGCAATAATGGTTAAGTGTCTTGCTTTAAGGACACAAGTGTCAAGACCGGGACTCGAACCCACACTCTGCTGAACAGAAACACCAGAGTTTGAGTCATGTGCTTTTATCCGCTCGGCCACAACACGCAAACAAGCATCATTTAGATGTTTTTGCCGTGAACAGCATTTCATTTATTGCAGTGTTTACTCTGGCTGCTAAACTGATCGAAGTAGAAAAAATATTTGAAAAACGCTACATGAAGCGAAATTTACAGTCTGCAAGCTGACAATGACTCACAAGAATACAGCCCTCTTGCAAACTCATTCCATTTACACATTCAAATTGTGATTTCTTGACACATTGTGGTCAAGGAAACCCACCCCCGAAATACACAAATTGAAAGAATTTCTTTCATTTTTTCCTTTAAATAAGCATACTGGTCTGACCCTCTTTTTATGACTTAGCAGTGCTCAATATTTTATAAAGGCAAAGAGCTATTTGCATTGTGTTTAAAGTTGCTGCTAACCAAACCATGCATGATGGTATGCATATACAAATCATTATAACACGTACACATGAGCATTATACCACGTATAAATGGATTGCAATACGCGTCCTCGGCCGCCATCTTTGATGAATTGTGCACGCGTGAAGAGCTATCATTGGCTGAGAGTCGTGCGTAAAACTTTAAAGAACAACGTGATCTGAGAAGCTTGTAATGGATTGGATGGAATTGTTGTCGACTTCTACAAGCTCCTACCTCAGTGCTATATAACCCTTTTCATATTATTACCTAATAGACCTTATGCACAACAGATAGTTCCCAATAGACGTCATCTTTACGGGCAAAGTGCATTTTGGCTTGCAGATGCGTCAAGCGCTCAACTTATTAACGCAGCCGCGTTGTTCACTGACCAATCCTGCAGTGAGTTTTGTTAAAATGTGTACGTGCTGCACGCCGTTCTCACACGAAACGCATGACTGTTTGTTCCAAACTGCCCGTAAAGATGGCCTATTTACGTCATACTGCAACCTATCTATACGTCATACTATGAGTAGGGCACCCTCACTATGCGCCGCGCGTACCAATCTGTGCGTTTCCATTGTTTCATCATCGATTTACCTCTAAGATAGCGGTTTGATGACGTCAATGCATAAGGTCTAGACTGTTTTAAAGTTAGTCAAAAAGTATTTAGCTGTTCCGACATAGTAGTCGGTAAAGCTATTTTTTCGTTAAGAAATTGTCTTTGTTTTTCTTCTTATTCTTTCGCTCTGTCAAAAATCCAATAGGTTTTGTACACGACTGTTTTACACTAATGGCTAAGTGTAAAAGAGTAAGATCCTATATCATATTAAAGCTTAGGTCATGAAGTTAAAGTTTAATGTAATTAGCTTAACCTAATTAATTAGTTTGCTTAGTAACAATGACATGAATATTTAATTAGCCAATTTTGAGGCCACCATATCTCAAAAAGTATACCACTGATCGTCAAAATTGTTTCCAGTTTTAGACTTCTGGATTAATGTTTATGTGCTTTTCGGCCTAAAATCACGGACGACGTCCCAATGACGTAATTTATTGCACGTTTTCACTCGTGTACAAAACACATAGGATAAAGTGAAAATAAATCCGACTTCCAGAAACATGTTTTTTCAATAAAGCTCAAATTAAATGTCCTAGTTTACACAAATCTTTCTTAAAACAAGACAAATTGTATAGACGGTCAATAAAAACATAAAAACTTAGTATAACATTGACAGTAGAAAAAAACACGAATTCCCAGGCAAGTTTCACGGAACGGGTACGGCGTGAAATTAAAAATTGTATTGTCAAAAATTTTTTACAACTTCAGCTCAATTAAGTCCTAGGGGTGGTCCACCCCACTAAATAATCTCCCATAGCATACAGTACAACACACTAAAAATTCAAAAATACACGAAAAATACTTAGAAGTCTCACAGCTGTTAACAGAAAAGGGACATTTATTAATTCACACTTGAACTTATATTTTCTGCTCAATTGTATATGGGGCGTCCCTGGGCCCGTCGGGTTATTCTCCCTCCGAATAAAAACACCCCTACACAGGTGTAATTTTCAAAACGTCCGGGCATCAATCTTGAAAAATGTCCCTACACCTCTCATCAAATAGAACCATTTATTTCAGGGCCTGTGTCATCCAAAATACCTCAAGTTTGAGACATCCTAGTCAGGGCTAAACTCCCACCAGGTACATGCCAAACACCACCCCTAGCAGAAATACTAGGTTGTCACAAATGTACCCGCTCCAAGTGTAGAACATGTCTCTACATCAAACCGGCACTTAAAGTGAAGAGCCATAGCACTGGCTCTTCTTACAACATCAATACCGACTCCCAATGTAGCACACCTAATGTAGTCTATGTAACATCATGTAAGACATGTGGACTACAATATGTGGGAGAGACTAAGACCAAACTTAGTCTTCGCTTTGCGAACCATGAAAAGCTTAAGTGGTAATAACTCCTTCTTTGAGTGGTCATAACTTAAAGTTAAGACCACTTATGAGTCAGTCAACCTCCAAATAAGCCAACAAGTAGCTAAGCACAACAACATTTTTATGCTTACCAGAATAAGGTTACCAGCCAAATGTCATGTCATGCACCATTTCTGACTGGTATCCTGCTAGAAGCAGGGGATAATGTGAGATGCTAGTGATTCCTCGCTCTGTCGGAAGGCCGGACAGACATACATCTTTAGTAGATCGACATTTTGGCTTTCCCCCTGTGTTCAGTTTTTATTATCCGTTTTCTTTAAAGAGCGGTTACAGGATGCTCTCAATATTTTTACTATTACCTTTTTTATCATCATACAGTTTACATCATACAACTTACATCATATAGTTAAATACTTTTTCTGTCCATCCAGAGTATCCTAAATTGTGTCATTGTAAAATAAAGCCTACACGTTTGGTAGTTTTTCCACTATAAACTAAGCTCAAATTTCCCATGAACTGAGCCCCGCAGACCATGAGCGTGCGGACCAGTGCTGCTGCACATGTATACGGTTTGAACGTGTGCACCAGCGATGATTATTCCAATGTCATGGGAATAACCGTATTCCCGAGCATGCACAGAAACGTCAAGAAAGAAAGCGTTGTGTAGGGGCCTCCCCGTGATAATGCGGTCTGCGTTGTTCATGCTTCGCGCGGCACTTGTCGAGTGAATTCTTGCCGCGTGTGTGTTATGTTAGGGTTGAATGCTTGACGTGTAGAGCGATGCACTAAAAATCAAGCAGAGCTGCGGAATCGCCTCTCCTCTCAAAGAACGAAAATCCCAAAATCAAAAATGTGTTGTAAATTGGCTTGCTGATAAATGCCTGTTGGATCGTCCTTTAAAGAGTCACATTTACGGCCGTATTAATTGCAAATGGTGAAGTTTGGCGTTGTATTTGCGTTAGCTCAGTACATTCATAAAGGCAGGTCCAAACTACTTAGCCGCCGGTGACGTCATGAGTCCTTCGTCGCGGGGTTTGTTTGACCTCGCGTTTTCAGATTTTGGGCTGGGAGTGTTTCGAGGAAAACACACTTTTACAATGTTTTAGCGTGAGGTAAGGGACTCATTATAATTTTGTTCTATTTACTGTCGACTCCATCCATTGGAAAAATGTAAAAAATATATAAATTTTAGAGCATCCTGTAACCGCTCTTTAATCTTTCTTGTTACAAAAATTGTGACTGTGAGGTTAACTTCACAATGTCAAAAAACACAAAACAAGTACAGTACAATGTATATCTTGTAAGGGGCGGACGGACAGACAAAATTTTGCATTACATAGGCTCACTCTGCTTCGGAGCCCGCCAAAGAGAGCCTGCTTTCCCATTCCTCTCCAATACAGATGCTTTCCCAGCATTTTTAAAGGGCTTGATTTGTGTTATTAAAGAACCCGTTTTCATAGCGTCTAATCTCCATTAAGAATTTTTTTTTGAATTTGTTTCTCATGACTAATAAGTGCTCAATATTTCATATCAAGGCATTCTGTTCATAATTGCTACTAACCAAACCAGGCATATTGGCAAGCGTTTGATGAGCATTATACCGCGTATCAAATTAACGACTAAACCAAGTTCATTGTTCTATACAAGACCAGACCTTCATGGTTCATGTTGTTCATTAGTTACAGTGCATGGGGACAAAATAGTCGAAGAAAACATTAAAGAACAACGTTAAACTTGTAATGGGCTGGATATAAATGTTGCATCAATCTACAGGATCCTTCGTCAGTGCTATACAATACAGTTTTTAAAGTCGGTCAAACAGTTTACACTTTGTTTAATGATTGCTTTTTGTCGTTGATTAACAAAACTTCCACACGTTCTTGTTTTAGTTTTTTTTTCCTAATGTGACTTAATAAAAAAGTTGTTGTTTTGGTCGCATTTACTCTATGGTCGCATGGTAGCATTCAAGACACTGGACACCTTTGGTAATTGTCAAAGACCAGTCTTCTCACTTGGTGTATCTTCCACATATGCACAAAACTAACAAACCTGTGAAAATTTGAACTCAATTGGTTGTCGAGGTTGCGAGATAATAATGAAAGAAAAAACAACCTTGTCACACGAAGTTGTGTGCTTTTTAGATGCTTGATTTCGAGACCTCACGCGTGAGGTCTCAAAATCAGTTCAAATATTTTACTGAGAAATTATTTCTTTCTCAAAAACTACGTTACTTCAGAGGGAGCCGTTCCACACAATGTTTTATACTATCAACAGCTCTCCATTGCTCGTTACTAAGTACGTTTTTATGCTAACCATTATTTTGAGTAATTACCAATAGTGTCCAGTGCCTTTAAGGGCCATCATTATTGGAATTATATAATTATGGGTTATTATAGAATGATGTACGCCGACGACACGCAGGTCTATGTTATCATGAATGAGCAAGATCGCCCAACTGTCATCCAACAGCTATAGAATTGCATAAGATTGGGGTCTGTTGAAAATAAATTGAAATTGAATGAAGAGAAGACTGAGGTCATCCACTATACATCTCGTTTCATACCATCCCTACTGCTAAGGAGAAATTAGTCCGTCCAACATACTGTCAAACTCATTGAAATAGCATTGGAATACCCTGATTCACCGTTGCTTCAGGGTTCAAGGTTCAAGGTTAATTTATTTTCCACGGTATCGAGTTAAGAAACATTGTCATCAGAATACAACTTATAACAAAGATATCAAGAAAATGATTAAAACAATTATGACACTGCAGAGGGATCCATTTTAGAAGCAGGGCTTTGTAGGCAATGGTCCCTAAAGACATGCATTTGCACTGATGAGACGGATAATAACAATTAGGTGAACTATGGGGCAGCTCCATGGGTGAATCAAAAGTTCCGTGGTCGAGTCGAGCCACTCAGGAACAAAATAGTATAATAGGTCTCAATGCACAAACACATACTCAACAAATAAATTTAAGAAGACCACTTTAAAAACAAACAGTTTTCACTTAAATATGACCATTTTATTTGGTGAAATTAGCTCAGGTTGTGTCCAAAGTTGTTTAAAACCTTGCAACGAGGCACCTGTTTTGTCCTCACGGTATTACGTAATCATGCCACAGAGTAGTGGCAGGTCAATTTGACAGGTTAAGAGATTAAGAGGGTCTGTTCTGCCTTATCTCAATGATTTATGTCTGCTAAACCAGTCTGCTGTCGGCACAAGATCACAAGACCTTCATTCACAAAAGGCCATTGAACCTAGAGCGGTCAAACACAACATGCCTTACCACTAAGCTGTGGTAGTGATATGTGGCGCACGTGCCGCAGAATAGGAGTTTGTACATGAGCTATGGGGAAAAAATGCCACCACCCCTCCTGACCAAATTGACGACCCCTGTTGATTGACACCCCTCCTAAATAGTGTGTATTGGTACACTGCAGGATATCAAGGAGTATCACGGGGTTGGGATCTACCATTTTGAAATGGTTATGTTTTTCTTGATATGTGCCTGTGCAAATCAATTAATGACGTTGATATACTTTCACTTTGAAGGGGCTGTGTCGCCATGATCATAGCAGGCATGTGGCTGTACATGCAATTATGAACTCTAACCCATTTCGTTACATCACAAAGGGCGCCCTCATTAGTTTGGGTGCATTCGATTAGCTTCCCGGGTCAAGCCAGAATATATAAAGATTTTCCTCAAATGGAATAAACCAACGACGAAAGCGTCACCAACAGTGACCCTAGTATTTAAAGGCACACTATTGGTAATTACTCAAAATAATTGCTAGCATAAAAAAACTTACTTGGTAACGAGCAATGGAGAGCTGTTGATAGTATAAAACATTGTGAGAAACGGCTCCCTCTGAGGTAACGTAGTTTTCGAGAAAGAAGTAATTTCTCAGTAAAATATTTGAATTATAGAAAAATACGATTTTTTTCAAAAGATTTGAAAACAAATCTTCTTCAAAGACGAATTGATAACTTTTGATATGTCATTTAGTATCAATTTGTTAAATGAACATTTGCGGCAACTTTCATAAAAATTGTTCAAACCTTTGGAATATACGGAGGGGGGGGCATTATGTGCCCATTTTAATTTCGAAAAAAATTGAAAATTACCTGGCATAGCTACAAAGAAGTAGTATTTTCCCCAAGCATTTTGTTTACATTTTCCATAGGACCAATGTTACATGTCAACAATAATTATGTGGTCGATGGTGAGGTCGGAGCACTACCATATGGGTTATGAGCCGTCCAAAGTGGTTTATTTCATACACACACAAAAAAAACACCCCCATTTGAAACTTTGGTTTCACCCATCAACTTACCTTGTGATTTATATTGTTATACATTAATTGCAGCCTCTAAGGACCCACCTATCCATAACATTCAAAGAAAATATTTTTCCGTATGCCGTTTAATGTTGAAGCGGTCTTGAAATTCAGCAAATTTGAAAATATTGAAAAATCGAAGTTAATCTTTCATATTTTCCCATATTCGTTACTTTGAGGAAAGATAAATCTAATATGAAAGTGTAATGACAATTTATTTTGACTGTGGCCACGCTATTTTTGATATTGACAGTCTCTTACACTATGAAAATCTTTGCCTTGAAAATGGAGTGAAAGTCAACTTTTCTCCTTGAAATCGTCAATTCCCCCTTTTTCACCTTGTTTTCACAAAGTTCTTTTCTAACTAGCCAGAGCCTAAGTGTTTCACGTTGTTTTTACCGCGATGTACTGCTGAAAACATTATTCACCAATTGAAGAGCTCTAGGCTTGGATGGAGAGCATTCCCTTAAATCATGGTGAAATTCACGGAGGCCAGCAAATGGTTTGGAGACTCTTTTTTTAAGGGGATTTAAGGAAATTGAAAAGCATGGTGAAAGAGAAATAATTCCTTGAATTTCAGCCTAATCCTGCACTTCACTAAGATTTTAAGGTGGTTTCACAGCAGAGATTTTCATAGTGTTACTCTTCATCTTCTTTAGTCAACCATCCTTCAAAGATGGCGTAGAACTAATCATCGTTAGAAGAGTTTGGTGTTCCAGAGCTGTCTGTCTTATATCCAAAAAGTGCACTCTTACATCCATCAATTTCAGTTATCCTTTTAATTTACAGAAGTTATTCCGATTTTACAACGAGCCCTTGGTCCTATGGAGAGCCACGTCGCATCATGTGACTCCGCTGCAGTAAGTGGAGACTGGTTCCAACTCGTTGGAGATACCAGCCTGGCTCAGATAGTTCCTGCTCCTGACGTAGTAGATCACGCATGCGCTGTGTATACAAAGTCAGGTTCATACGTAGACATTGGTGACTTCAGTGGGACTTGTATCTCTGACCCGGGTCTCTGTGTATCTATGACGTGGTCTTTATGGCTCAAAATAGATACGTCATCAGGCTTTACTGGTGCAAGATACTACGTCAGCTCTGGGGGACAAACCGACATGGCCAGGGGTATATCTTTTGCATTCACAGATCAAAGCAATACGTTTATGTATATAATCGAAACAGCAACGTTTTCGTGTATCAAGCATTACGACCAAGCAAAAATACCTCAAAACAAGTGGTTTCACCTGACTTTATCTTTTGAAATCGACACTGTGGCAGATGATGACGCTTGTCAGCTTTTCGTTGACGGTGTATTAATTGCAAGTAATCAAACTACCGCTTCGGATAAGGAAACCCCTTCTGATGGTTGCACAAAGCTCTACCTGGGTATGTCCAACACTTGCAACAGGGTATCCGATGCTGCTAGATATGGTGGCTCTGCTGCTTACAGTCAGCTGACGGTCTTCGGCGGTCTTCTGACCCAGCAGCAGATACATAACATTTATTCTTGTGGATCACGCGGTGAGTCAACACAAATATTGAGAAGTTTAAAATGATAATTTAATTTCTGATTGTTGATGCAAGGTATCAACAGACTTACACACATTTGAAAAGGTTTATAGATTAATTCATAACAATTAATCCCTGGGAGAATGTATGCATTCTGATTGATGGTGGACCAGTCACGTGGGGTCTGTTAACATGCGAACACAACAAAAACGTGTTTGGTAAACACAAATGCCCTGCTAGTCAACACGTTTCTTGACATTTGACCTAAGTGGTCCAAAATTATAGGTTTTGGGGGATACAAAGACCAATCCACAAATCAGGTTTGAGGATCACATGCCAAGTCTTTCTCGAGTAATCTCACGGACAGAATTTATTTTGTTTTAGTCATAATGACCTTGAAACTTTACCAAAGAGCCAAACAACAATTGGCTTATTGGGAATACAAAGACTAAACCACAAACTAAATTTGAAGTCGTTCTCGATGTATCGCTCAGACAACTTTTGTATGCCATAATGACCTTGACATTTGACAGGGGGGGTCCACAAACACTAGACTTCTGTGAGGATCCCAAGACCAATCCACAAGCCAAGTTAAAATGCCGAGTCCTTCTTCAGTAATCGCTCGGACATTTGTTTCAGCCATAATGAACAGCAGGTTTGACCTAAAACAGGCTTCTGGGGTATGACCAATCCACACCCAGTTTTGAGTGGATACGCTAAACCATCTGCACGTACTCGGATGCCCTCATGGTAGGTGGTTTGTGGGGGTCCTGCTATATTTTTGGGGTCCATTGTTCTAATGTGTTTATGACCCCACAAGGACCTATGTGAATAGCCAAGGCACACACATGGAGGAACATGTCAGAAACAGTATTGCCCCTTTGGTGGCTTCGCCAACCGCGGGACATAAACATGTTCTATACACTCGACACTCGTAAACAGTTGGCTACTATCCCCGATCAAGCTTTTTCATCAAGAGTTTCTGCTAGTTAACAGCAAAGTTTTTCCATGCAAAGAATTTCCATATAATTGCTTGTTTTCAGAGCTCATAAACTGATTCCTGATAATGATACTTAATCATGGTAGGAGAATAGATACCCACGCAAAAAAATAAACAGCCGTAACATATCGTCACCGTTTTCACAAACAGCTACTTCTTTAAAAAAAATCATGCATTCTGGCAAATCGTCGTTTTAACACATTTTTGATATATCATTGACATCAATATTTTCCCGAAATGTTGTGATTTTATTAACGGTATTATTTTTAAAATACAGACCACATAAGCAATGCAAGATCATTTAAGGGCGAGAGGCAGGTCTGTCTTGATTAACTTACGTTTGTATCCCACATCGTATTTCAAACACAAACAACATGCTGTGTTTTTGTTTTACTTTGATCTCACTGTTTGCAATTTAAAGTTAGATTTTGTTTTCTCACAACTTGATGGATTTGTTTTCAGAGTGGGGTTTGCGTGTACGCAGTCTGGTTATGAAGAGCGATCTCGAGTACGAGTGTACGGCTAGCGACGTATCTGGGCCGATCGTTACGTGGAGTCTGTATCACAAACAAACCGATAGTTGGGAGAATTTAGTCGCTTCAGTAGATGGCTACACGATCCAATCAGTGAATGTATCTACGTGTGTAGTTCGCTCTACATTGGTGATGAGTTCAAATCAAGTCAGCCCTATGGCCATAGCATGCACAGCTCTGGCTGGATCTAACATTGCATCTGTGTTGATCTATAAAGGTTTGTATAAGCACTAAGAGCAAGACTGCATGAAATGCACTCATCCCAAGTCCACATGTTCAAATTGTTCAAAAATTGTTAGCATAAACTTCCCTTTGCATGTTTTATCCATTACAGGTCATGGGACGATGTTCAGCTTGAGCGACCAGGGACACGGGCCAACTGGTAAGTGTTTCCAAAATAAGAGCAAAGTCAGTCACGAAGGTTCAACTTCAGTTTCCTACGCCATTTTGTCAGTATGGGTTGGTTGCTATTTTTTCAAGCTTTTTCTTTCGCTTTTAACCCGAACAAAAAAAAAATGATCATAATTGAAATAGAGAGACGGCATGTACCTAATTTTCGAACAATTATTTCCACCCTCTTTTCCATTGATTGATGCTGCAGGGATAACTCTATTGGCAGAGGGCGGTTTAGTCAACTACATTGACAAATATGGCTACCAGCAAGATGATTCCAGCACAGTGGATCCTCCCAAATATCCCTTTATCTGTAAGATACCTGATAAGATACATTAAACAATGAATATGTTGTTTGCCCCCGCAAAATGTAGTTCGGCAATGGGAAACTGTTGGTGACGCTAGGTGGCAGCAGACTTACCAGGTAACTCCAATTTTTCTCGGAATTATGCGCATGCTCAGAACTACGCACACAATGGAAATTTACCTGATAAGTCTGCTGCCACCTAAGGTTCCAAAGTCCCCCATCATATACGTTTTGTTGGAACGTGAAATACGCATTGGCGCCCTTTCGCTGAGCAAATGTTTTGATATCATCGTTGATAGCAGTGGTCATTGTCTGCACTGATCTATTGTTCCACTAAGAGAGTTACGACCATTGCACATTTAGCCCCAGTTATAAATCTGGTGCCTTTGGCGCTCTATAGTCTTTGGTTGTAACCTGGCATAGTTACATGTATGTCCGTCTTAACGGCATTTACAGACGTATACCAATATAACGAACCAATCAGAATACACGTACACTTTCAGAAATCCGCGGGATTGGATAGTATTCGTTACAGGTAATTTTAAACTAACTTTTAAGAGCGTTTTAACGTGTTTTCCCCGGTGATTTAGTGTACGAAGTTAAGTTTAAAATTACTAACTTAACTGTAATACGCGCTATGCTTTTAGCCTTCCGTCAATGCTTTCGTGGCTAGCTAAAGCTAAACGGTTAACCAATTACAATGCATAATAGATGTGTTAAGGGGACGCGGGAATTCTTTAGTCCCTGAACCACCCGAGTTTGCTGAAAAAATGTTTAGTTTTCAAGACTATCTAAGTAAAGTACTAGAATAGTGGTTTAAAATAATTTAAAGGATACACAAGGCTTGTTATTTACGTACAATTTGGGTCGAGCTCATTAATTGTTCATATATCAGACAGTTTTTAGAGCCCCCAAAAAGTGTTTCAGTGTTAAAATGTTGCCCAATTGTGACCTGGGGGTTGTTGACTTCTAACTAGAGGTATTTTGGATGACATAGGTCCTTAATTAAATAGACCTATTTGCTGAGAGGTAGGTGTAGGGACATTTTTCAAGAATGTTGCGCGGACGTTTTGAAAATTACACCTGTGTAGGGGTGTTTTTATTCGGAGGGAGAATAACTTGACGGGCCCAGGGACTCCCCATATAAAATTGAGGAGAAAATAAAAGTTCAAGAGTCAATTAATAATGTTCCCTTTACTGTTAAAAGCTGTGAGACTTCTAAGTGTTTTTGGTGTGTTTTTGAATATTAAACAGTTTTGCACTGTTTGCTACGGGAGATTATTTGGTGAGGTGCAACCAGAATGGGGAATTAACATGGGCTGAAGGAGGATGATTCAAAAGAGGGCGCTATCAGATATAAATTGTACACGGTTCACCGTGTGGGGGGACGGAATCTCCAGGGGGACAGAATCTCCTGCCACACCGGCACTCTTTCAACTGAGCTACCTAACACTACGTTTTAGAAGAGTATTGACAGACACGAGAATCAGGAACCGTCTCGACCCCCTGGGGAGCAAACCCCAAATTCGCTGTTGCATAGGCCTTTCTATTGCAACGTAACAGCCCGAGTTTTTGCCAACCTAGGTTGGAAAACTATGGAAAGCCATAAATGTAAAGCAAAAGCAGACAGCCACAGTTTGTAACAATGTTCCATAAATATTCAAAAATATTGTTGAATTTGTTGGAAACAAGGCAACTAACCATGGGATGTACATGTATTTGTGTAAAATAAAAAATTTCAAAAGTGATGAATTTTGTCACATTGTCTGTTTGCACGATTGAATGTTTTGCCAACATTCGGCTGTCCATGCCAACCAGCGCGGTTTGTTTATCAACAATGGAAAGGTCCATTAGCGCTAAAGGAGTAGTCCAACATATCCCGTCCAGTTTTAATTATGGGTTGAGAGAACCAAGTTAGTTGACGATGTGGTAAATACAGTTTCGATCAGGCCTAGTAAAAAGTTAATTTCATCGACTATGTTTAGTTAACTATTTAAAACATTTCTGTGTCTAGTTTGAGATTACCAAATTTGATTCGGAAAAAGCAGTGTATAGTAGACACGAGTACGACAAACTTGTATAAATGTGTAATACGCAGTTTTCTTCATATACTTTGTATTTGTTCATAATAATTTATCCAGATTTGATGTTGTTTGGTGGTATTTCTCTTGATTTTGATTGTATTGGTATATACATAATTTTCAACATTAAAATTAATATTACTACGACCTTTTTGTAGTTGAATATGTCAATTGTCCATCAATTGGGATGAAATAGTCTAAAAGAGCAAATTGTTCTAATCTCAATAATTTCATTGTTTCAATAACACTGTAAATCATGCAATGTTTGATGCTCGTGAAGCGCATTCTACGGATTTTGAACAATCCGCAGATTGCACACGGGTTGCCCAATTTGCAGATTGTGCTGCCGTACCACCATGTTAACCAAGTATATCATGGAGATTTTCAATGGATTTGGGTGCAGTTTGAGTCACTCCCTGCTCTGCGGAGTTGAATATTGTTGGCACTTGTACACAAGTGTCAACAACCACGAGAGCATTAATTTACTTGAACCCTACATACGCCAGACAATTTCTATATGTATAAAAAAAAAATTTAAAAGCGTTGTTGGGTCAGTAAGTAACTCGGACTTACTTTTCGATAGGGTCCTATGTATTGCCAAACTGGGTAATGTACTACTATGTGTATAACCTTGCTAAAGCATCAAAGAGACTAGATTTGTCACGCACGTAGACTTAAAAGTTACAATTACGATGTTAATAGAATAGAATATATACTAACATTTAAAGCATTAATAAGAAAATTACTATATGCTAATTACAACTAAGACGTATGACTCAATCTGTTTTAAAGGCTCATTATTATTGTCTGTTTATAGCATCAAACAGTTTTCTATACATCAACAGAAACAACAATCATCTGAATGGCAATCCCGAAAGTAATGGCGCCCTCTGTAGCCCAGTCTCGTTTAGGAAAAGCATGTACCGTTTCTTTAATTTTCTATAATGTATCAGCCCTGTGATGCTTTGTTTCATTCTTTGGTCAAACGGTCACGTGATCAAAATGAAAAAGGCAATAATTCCTAATTTGTTCGGCTGATTTTAACCAAACTTGGTCAAACTTAACCTTGACACCTGCCCTATCTAGGGAGGGATGGTCATACAATTTTTGGCCAGTGGTCATATAGTGGTCAGTAATGGCCCATTTTATGAATTTTACAAAATGCTTCTTATACAACATTCTTAAGCCGATTGCAGGCTAACTTGGTACAATGTTTCATTGACTCGAGCTACATTTGGGGTGTACACAGATTTTGGCCAGTGGTCACCTATCAGTCAGTGGTGGTCATTTCATAAATATTTAGAAAAGTCTTTAGCCGATTGCAGGCTAACTTGGTAGAATTTTTCATTGTGTTGGGCTTTATCTGGGGTGTACACAGATTTTGGCCAGTGGTCACTCTATTGGTCAGCAAATTAAAAAAATTGTTTTTTTACATTTTAAATGTATTTTATCTATCTAGGAATATTCACAAAATTTTGCCAATGGTCATCTAGTGGTCAGTTGAAGTCATTTTAGGAATATTTACAAAATGCTTCATCTCCCACATTTTTTTAGCAAATTGCAACAAAACTTGGTTTAGTGCTGTATTGGCTCAAGGAAGATTTGGGGCCAATGGTCACTTATTGGTCAGCAGTGGTCATTTTATGAAAAATAAAAACATACTGTTTTTCGCATTTCAATTCATCTAGTGGTCAGTAGTGGTCATTGGACAACAATTTACAGAATGCTTAACTCATTTTGCTACCCAACCTGGTCAAATGCTTCAATGGCTCAAGCCCCAATTTTGGGTGTACAAAGATTTTGGTCAGTGGTCACCCATCAGCAGTCACTTATCAGCGGTCATTTTATGGAAACAAAAATTTATTTCAAAGGGCTGATATTATTTTGTGCTTTGTAAAGCACGTTAGCTCTAGCTATTTTTGTTTTTTGCAGACAAAACCTCAACAAATGGAAAAGAAAAATTACAACAAAAGTACAAGCAAATAAGCACGTAAAATACAAATCACAATACATGACACACAGGGACGGCCACACAGCCCATACAGACAAAATAATTAAGATTGTGAAAACGACCTGACTAGCAGGCCAAGAGTGTCCATATCATCACAATTATTTGGCCAAAAATAATTGGTTACTTACAAGACTGGTAGACACAGCTTGCTCCACAAAAGTCCTTGATCCATCTTTGTAGGTATGTTAAAAATGGAAGGAAGATCCACTTGCCGACTGTATTCTCTGTAAAATAAAATGTTGATAGTAAAGTCTAATATGCAATGAAGACACCTCTAATTAATCAAATTCAACTCAAAGCGATGCAACTTTTGTTTGAACTATACAATCTTTCACTTATATACAGAGCAGTATAAAAGGCACACAAACCATTAACAAGCTCAACACTCTTAGTACTAATTGCCAGTGGAGGGACCAACTATTCAACTGCATGGGTTAAGTTGTCATCAACATTGTGTATGTTTAGTTGCACCAACCACATAATACCAGATTAACCCTCTTGCTGTCTGACCATTCAATACTATTCAAGTGGTTTTGAATGATAGATAAACTATGCCAGCCTGAAATATGATACCATGAGGGAATGCATGTACACAGTACACAGTTAGTTCTGTGCACAGTTGTGCCACCATACACAACCTTGGCAGTCGAATGGTTTCAAATGGTTGGTCAACTCACTGGAAAATGTTGCCAAGAGTCACCGACAGTAGGAGGGTTAAAGGTTAGGCCTATGTGCTTTACTTGCCCCACTGGTCTCAGGCAAGACCACTGGGATGAGCTGATGAGCTTGTACAAATAAGTGTTCAAGATATAAACTGTGATGCACAATGGGACTGATTGTACTGCTGATCTGCGCAAAATCACAACATTACAAACAGGATATGATAATGTAAACACTTAAGTAACTCTCTTTTTAAACCAAAGTTGAATGAAGAATAACTATTAACCCGAAATGTCTCTGCTGAGCTTAATGAACACCCAATCCACCCATCCCATTACAAGGTCTTAGTGTAGCAGAAACATCCATCCCATTGTAAACCTTACTCACACCAGTAAATTTATCCAACTTTAAAAATACCCATGTCAACCAGTTTATTAAAAGATCTTAAAGTACATAATACATTCAGTCACATTCATCACACTGTATAACTTTGCCCACCACAGTTCTCTATCAAACTTCACCAACATACTCCATCACAAGGGCTTATATAGTTTAATCCAACTAAGTCCAAAGTCTTCGTGCAGAGCTTGCCAAATGCAAGGCCTAGTATAGTCACACCCATCCCACTGTCATACCTTACTCATCGAAGTCTTCTGTAGAGCTGAACACCCATTCCATAGCATGGCCTAGTATAGTCACAACCATCCCACTGTCATACCTTACTCATCAAAGTCTTCTGTAGAGATGAACACCCATTACACTGCAAGGCCTAGTATAGTCACACCCATCCCACTGTCATACCTTACTCATCGAAGTCTTCTGTAGAGATGAACACCCATTCCATTGCATGGCCTAGTATAGTCACAACCATCCCACTGTCATACCTTACTCATCAAAGTCTTCTGTAGAGCTGAACAACCATTCCATAGCATGGCCTAGTATAGTCACAACCATCCCACTGTCATACCTTACTCATCAAAGTCGTCTGTAGAGCTGAACACCCATTCCATTGCAAGGCCTAGTATAGTCACAACCATCCCACTGTCATACCTTACTCACCAAAGTCTTCTGTAGAGCTGAACATCCATTCCATTGCATGGCCTAGTATAGTCACACCCATCCCACTGTCATACCTTACTCATCAAAGTCTTCTGTAGAGATGAACATCCATTCCATTGCATGGCCTAGTATAGTCACAACCATCCCACTGTCATACCTTACTCATCAAAGTCTTCTGTAGAGCTGAACAACCATTCCATAGCATGGCCTAGTATAGTCACAACCATCCCACTGTCATACCTTACTCATCAAAGTCGTCTGTAGAGCTGAACACCCATTCCATTGCAAGGCCTAGTATAGTCACAACCATCCCACTGTCATACCTTACTCATCAAAGTCTTCTGTAGAGCTGAACATCCATTCCATTGCATGGCCTAGTATAGTCACAACCATCCCACTGTCATACCTTACTCATCAAAGTCTTCTGTAGAGCTGAACAACCATTCCATAGCATGGCCTAGTATAGTCACAACCATCCCACTGTCATACCTTACTCATCAAAGTCGTCTGTAGAGCTGAACACCCATTCCATTGCAAGGCCTAGTATAGTCACAACCATCCCACTGTCATACCTTACTCACCAAAGTCTTCTGTAGAGCTGAACACCCATTACACTGCAAGGCCTAGTATAGTCACACCCATCCCACTGTCATACCTTACTCATCAAAGTCTTCTGTAGAGCTGAACATCCATTCCATTGCATGGCCTAGTATAGTCACCCCCATCCCACTGTCATACCTTACTCACCAAAGTCTTCTGTAGAGCTGAACAACCATTCCATTGCAAGGCCTAGTATAGTCACAACCATCCCACTGTCATACCTTACTCATCGAAGTCTTCTGTAGAGATGAACACCCATTCCATTGCAAGGCCTAGTATAGTCACAACCATCCCACTGTCATACCTTACTCATCAAAGTCTTCTGTAGAAATGAACACCCATTCCATTGCAAGGCCTAGTATAGTCACAACCATCCCACTGTCATACCTTACTCATCAAAGTCTTCTGTAGAGATGAACACCCATTACACTGCAAGGCCTAGTATAGTCACAACCATCCCACTGTCATACCTTGCTCACCAAAGTCTTCTGTAGAGATGAACACCCATTCCATTGCATGGCCTAGTATAGTCACAACCATCCGAATGTCATACCTTACTCATCAAAGTCTTCTGTAGAGATGAACACCCATTCCATTGCATGGCCTAGTATAGTCACAACCATCCCACTGTCATACCTTACTCACCAAAGTCTTCTGTAGAGCTGAACAACCATTCCATAGCATGGCCTAGTATAGTCACAACCATCCCACTGTCATACCTTACTCATCAAAGTCTTCTGTAGAGATGAACACCCATTACACTGCAAGGCCTAGTATAGTCACAACCATCCCACTGTCATACCTTGCTCACCAAAGTCTTCTGTAGAGCTGAACACCCATTCCATAGCATGGCCTAGTATAGTCACACCCATCCCACTGTCATACCTTACTCACCAAAGTCTTCTGTAGAGGTGAACAACCATTCCATAGCATGGCCTAGTATAGTCACAACCATCCCACTGTCATACCTTACTCATCAAAGTCGTCTGTAGAGATGAACACCCATTCCATTGCAAGGCCTAGTATAGTCACACCCATCCCACTGTCTTACCTTACTCATCGAAGTCTTCTGTAGAGCTGAGCACCCTTTCTATTGCAAGGCCTAGTTTCATATGTCACATCTAATCCCACTGTTACACCTTACTCCCCAAAGTCCTACTCAACATTCAACCATCAAAGGCCTAGTATAGTCAATATCCACCCCACTGTAACACCTCACCCACCAACAACCTTACCTTATGACCCCAGCTCTCTACAGAGCCTCCCATATCACTTACTCTATCACTTTATGGCTCAGTCACATCTAATCTTCAAGACTTTCACTCACCTCATTCTTTGTTCCCCAGTAATGCCCATTCCATTGCAAGGCCTTTGTCACTGTTGCAACTTGCTGGGGAAATATATGACAACAAATTGATGATAAACAGACTCGTTACCTTAGCGATGGAACCTCATCTATGAAAACTTTAATTCCAACACCCTGCATGAAAACCAAGCCAGCCATTACTTAGGTATAATCCGCAATACCTAAATACAATCTTTTACATCAATTTATTATTATTGAAGTAATACATGTTGACTTAATAGCCAAAAGAAAGTTAGATTTGATTCATGTCTTGTGCACTTAAGTGCTATACACAGTTTACAAGTGAATCTTTAATTTAAAATTCCTCAAGACTAGTTTTGCTATCCTATGATTTATATTAAGGGGCAAGCTTTTTCTTTAGTACATGAGGCATGACAAACACATGTACATGCAATTATTGCAATTTTGTAGTTGCAGAAAATTAGGAAATGACAACAACTTCATTTTCTGATGAGATTAGAGTAATTATGAAAATGGGGAAATAATTGCAAGTCTCTAACCTCAGGTAAAAAGTTTGTAAAATGGCAGTGTTTGATACCCTTCAAGTTTAAGTGTACAAAAAAGCCCTCAATGTCACAGATAATTGTGGGTTTTTTCCCCTGAATTTTGTGATATCGACTAAAAAAGGCATTGCATTTGATGCTTTAGCCGGCGCAAATATTCCTCTTTGGAATGTGCAGACCAATTTGTTTTAAATATCTCATAGTCTTCTTAAATATCTCAATAGCCTTCAGCATTGACACAAAAAATTACTTTCAGCCAACTCTGTTAAATAGTCACTTTTAGAATAATAAAAATGAGGACTGGATAACTTGTATCCACCGACTAATAGCCTCAACTGCAAAGCGTATTGGGGCAGGTACCTGAACAAACTGTTCTGTTATTGGTCATGGTTTTTGGCCACATGACACAAAACATGTTTGCCGTGGTCGACAGCCATGACTGTGGCTGATCATTAAAACACCACCACACCGGTCGTTTCTCCTAAACAAATTTTCCCCAAAGACGCTATGCATCCCCATCACACATCACAAACAACAAATACACAAAAACACAAATTACTAGAAATAAATATTACCATTTTTCTCCAGCACTCTCTCCAGAATTTGTCCAACAATCCATCGCCGTGCCCGAGCTTCATACACTGGTTCCATTGAAACGTCTATAATTATGACGCATTTGTAGACAGGTACCAGTTGAATTTTGTGAGAAATTTTTTGGCAGACGACATGGTCACGATTTTAAACCGTGTTATTTACATTGAGTCATTTTATTAACCTGTTCGCTCGTCCCAGCGCCTTCCAAAGGCGCTGTGATGGGCAAACGTATTGTTAACGTTAATGCTCAGTCCCATGCTCAGTCCCATCATGCATCACACTCACACTGCAATATAACTCTATGCAATGCAAGCACTGCACGCATGACGTACTTCCTGAACAAGAATCTGTGCAAGCTGATTAGCCAATCCCAGCGGTCCTGGATAGGCCGCTGGGGCCGAGCGAAATTAACCTGCGGCGCGTAGATTCCACGTGGCTGGGGGCGGAGTAAGGGACTAAGGGAGGGGTTGGGGAAAGAGGGTAGGGAGGGGTAGGGAAAGGGGTAGGGGAAAGGGTAGGGGAAAGGGGTAGGGGAAAGGGGTAGGGGAAAGGGGTAGGGGAAAGGGGTAGGGGAAAGGGTAGGGGAAAGGGGTAGGGGAAAGGGGTAGGGGAAAGGGTAGGGGAAGGGTAGGGGAAAGGGGTAGGGGAAAGGGGTAGGAAAGGGGTAGGGGAAAGGGGTAGGGGAAAGGGGTAGGGAAAGGGTAGAGGAGGAAAGGGGGAGTTTGTAGGGGTAGGGGAGGGAAGGGGAAAGGGTTACTTCTCTTGCTGGTTCTAGGCAAGATGTGAAAAGACATGGCGAAGTTACTGCAATATTCGCAATGAAGTTTGACATAAAGAGGCCGCTTTTTTGTTTTTTAACTTTTATGTCAGATTATATTAAAAACAGTGAATGGCATATTAAAACAACAGTGCTGAAAAGGAAAAAGATGCAACCGGGGACTACAGTTTTAGGTGGCCAGAAGTTCCCCCTAGAAACTATGGTGCATCCCTTGTTTCCCCCTTAAATGTTACCCTAGTTTCGGCGCTGTATGCTGACTTTTTTACGGTGTATGGGCCTATTCCTAAACGTAGCCATGATTTGTTATT
The DNA here is from genome assembly GCA_032158295.1 of Pycnopodia helianthoides. Taxonomy (NCBI): domain Eukaryota; kingdom Metazoa; phylum Echinodermata; class Asteroidea; order Forcipulatida; family Asteriidae; genus Pycnopodia; species Pycnopodia helianthoides. The sequence continues at coordinate 16,656,114 of CM063257.1, read as the reverse complement.
ATGATTAGTCATGCAAAGTTACTGTGTCAATTGTAAACAATCAATTTGAATTGTAACTTTCAAAAGGGGCATTCCCTCAACAACAAAAATAATAATAAATAAAAAGTCAATCAATCAATCAATCAATCAATCAATCAATATTCAATAAATAAATACATAAAAAAATGTTAATAAATAAATGAAATAGATATTCAAATAGAAAATGAATTACATTATTGGTTTTTCGGCAATTTTTACAGGATAATATCTTTTTTGTTTTAGACTTGTATTCACAAGATCAAGCAAGAGCTACAAAATGTGATGCTGAGAAACGTTTTTATTTTTGCCATGCCCTCGCAAGGCACCAAACCGTCTGGAAAAACACTCAATCTTATAGACCATTATACATTGGTTTACAGAGTGGTGATCTTGTACATTATAATGCTATTCCTGACGGGCAAGATGCTACACAGGCTCTTACATATTTTGTGTCATGATTTTCACATAAATTCAAAATTTACAAAAGCATCAGCTATACAGCTTTTAAGATGTCCTCCCTTTCTTCATATCAAAAGTTGAGGAAAATCAGACAGTGCGATCTCCATAAAACATAAGATTTGTTGTATTCTTCCATTGAGCTGTGTACAAACGTGCCTGCAGGAAGTCCAGGCTCTGTGGCTCTTTTGTAAACATGTGATGTTACATGTCACATCGTCTATATAATAATATATATACATTGCCCATGGCGGTTGTTTTTCTTTCTGCAGCACACGTCGGCTATGCATATAGCACGGAAGCATGGAGCTATAATGACAGTGACTCAAATATCAAACACCCCGGTCAAGTGCGCCAGTTTCCAAAGTTAATTTTTGTTACGGTATGGACAGTTTGGCAAAATCCAGTCATTCCCACCGATGTATTGACATGTCAACAGGTGGCCCTCTTCCACTTTTGAGGGGGTTGACTCAGAATCTGCACCTGGTTTTAGTGTGGATTCTGCCCATACGTTTTAATTGACACAAAATGTTGCCAACGCTTCGTCAAATCTTTTATTTATTTTTACAAATTTCTTAAAAACTATGTAGCATCACTCAGTTTGATGGGTTTCTCTATATTCTGCAGTGTGGCATAAAAAAAAGCTACTGCATGGCGTAAAAGCCATCATGGCGTAAGGCCAATGCATACAGTATGTGTGTGTGTGTGTGTGTGTGTGTGTGTGTTTGTAAATGTACATACACATACATGTTCATATACATGTACATGTACATGTATGTTCTTAATGTACTATTATGGTACATTATTGTGCATATACATGTAATGTATGTGTATGTATGTGCTTCCGAATTCCGTAACTTGTGGTATTCGTTCACTTTACGATCACACGTGTGAAAGTAGGTTAAAACACGCCCATTATTTTATGTTAGTTGCCCTCTTATGTTTTTGGGGAAATACGTGTGCCTGTTCCCGCCATAAATACAATAGCTGCAAAACAATACAATCAAACCCGCCATAAATACAATAGCTGCAAAACAATACAATCAAACCCGCCATAAATACAATAGCTGCAAAACAATACAATCAAACCACAATATAACAAATCAGCCGTGGTATAAAATTGAACAGCTCGGTAGACGAAGTTTTCTTGATAATTGTGTCCTACTATGAATACTAGGTGTTATTGTCTATTAATTGGAAGGACTTGTTTTGCGAGAAGAAACCCGCAGTTGACTAACTCAGCCAATGCCCAATTTTATTCCTATAAATTGCGTTGCATGAGCTCACCTAGTTACAAATGCCATGCAAAGTATAACACAAATTGATGGAACTGGGTGTCAGTTGCCAATGTTAATTAAGCCACAGAAATCGAATGTAATGGGTGGCTTATTACTCTTAGCCGGAGCTGTAGTATCAGCCCTGTGTGGTTCAAGCCAAGCTGTATGCTCACCATGCCCGTTCCAATGGATGGAGAGCGGAAACAACTGCTACCGCTATTTCCCCGAGGACCTCTCCTACGATGAAGCTGATGCGTTCTGCAAGAAGCTCAGCCACACCGGACGTGTTGCTGAACTGGCCACAGTCACGACCCTTGAGGAACTCACATTCATCATGGAGTACACTGACAATATTTTAGTCGACGTGTCCTCCGCAGAGGTTCCGGAGACCATCTGGTTAAGAAACAATCCTGAGAAAAGTTCAGGTGAGTGGGCAATTTTGTGGGTTTTATCCTGGTCCTACCAATGCTTTACATTAGTCGCGGCAATGTTTCACGTTAGTCGCTCACATTGTCCATCCTTATTATCTAACGTCTTGAAATAACAAATTCAATTAGTTGTTAAATATGAAATCGTAGAGAGTAAAAATGCTGCTCAGTGGTGCTAACTGGTACCCCGGTCTTTGACTTGGTTGGTGACGTCACAGGCGTAATCTTCCAATCTTCTTTTGGCGTCTCTCTCTCACCACCGAGATCTTAAATCCACAAACTAACATAAAAAATAGTTCACACAATTTCGTGAAGAAATTACAAGTACAAACAATATTGTATGCAATAGCACTTAAAAGCACCGCTGACATTGCTTGCATTCACCGTACAAATAATTTTGTTCATCCATTATGTTTAATGCAGAAGTGAAGCCGATTTTTTATCGTGCTCTTGGTCCGTTGGAGAGCTTCGTCAGGTCATGTGACTCGACTGCAGTGAGTGGAGACTGGTACCGACTCGCTGGTAACCAGAGCCTGGCGAAATTGATTCCCGCCCCCGATGTGGTCAACCACGCATGCGCTGTGTATGCCCAGTCAGGCTCGTACCTGGATCTCGGTGATTTCAAGGACACCTGTATCTCTGACCCGGGCCTCTGTGGAAATATGACATGGTCATTATGGCTCAATATAGATACGTCATCAGGTTTCACTGGATCCAGATACTACATCAGCTCTGGGGGACAAACGCGTCTGGCCAGGGGTATCGTCTTCATGATTCAAACAAACTCATTCTTGTACCAAGTCCGAACATCCAATTCTGTAAAATCAAGGAAATTTGACCGAGTCAAGATACCCCTAAACAAATGGTTTCACCTGACTTTATATTTGGACGCTCTTCACCTTTTCGTCAATGGTGTATCGGTGGAGAGTGATCAACATACCGACACGGTTGGTACATTCAGCGATCGTTGCACCAAGTTTTACCTTGGTATGACCAACGGTTGCAATAATATAAACTACGATCCTCGTGTCCAGGGCGGCTCGGCTGCATACAGTGACCTGACTGTCTTTGACGGCCTTCTTAATGAACAGCACAGACAAAACATGTACTTTTGTGGATCACATGGTGAGTGTCTTGTATTCAAGTTTATAAAAAAAAAAACATTACAAGATTACACCAAATACATGTAATCTCGTCACCGTTTTCACAAAGAGCCATATTATATTAAATTGACAAATCATTAAGAAGTAACTGTAAAACTTGCGGGTACAAACATGTATTAAATCTCTTTTGTGGGAGTCAGTGTTGGCTCTGAAAAGAGCCGGTGTGGTCTTGACGTTTCGAACAGTACACTCAACTCTGACAAATTAGATAAGTTTCGTTGGCGTACGGTTAGCGCAACGACGACTTTTAGTGGCTGTGACGTCATCACTCTTTGCGCATTTGTGACGTTTTACACAATATGTTTAAGTGTAAAGATTTTCTCGGCACGAGTAACAGCGGCACTACACGTAAGTAAAAAAAAAAAAACGAATAGTAAAACTTACTGAAAGTCAGCAATTTCCTCTTATTTTGGAAAAGAAAAACCAAACTTACCAACAGGCAGATACTTTATGGTCCTTCATAATTCATTTGAGGTTTGAATTCTTTGGTGATGTGTTAGTTTTGGTTGTCTGTTTTGAGTACATTGTGTGATGCCAAAACTCTGTTAAACAAAGTCAAGTCGGCCTAACGTTGGATATTGCGCCGTGTGTAGCCTTTTGAAAACGTAACCGGGGTCGTCATCGAAACCTGCACACAACGCTTCAGAATGGTTACGCGCACGGATAGCTACCTGTAGTAGTACACTCTAACCGTTGCTGTACTTCTAACCAAGTACGTTTTTATTGCCATTAATTGTTAAAGTGATTACCAATCGTATACCTTCCCTTTAAGGGTAATATCAATAACCAATTCATTACAATTTAAACTGAGACGTGAATATTTGTTCTTCTCCTAATTGGATGCTTTACAGAATGGTATCTGATGGTGAGGAGTTTGGTTATGAAGAGCGATCTCGAGTACGAGTGTACGGCTAGCGACGTATCCGGGCCGATCGTTACGTGGAGTCTGTATCACAAACAAACCGATAGTTGGGAGAATTTAGTCGCTTCAGTAGATGGCTACACGATCCAATCCGTGAGTGTATCTACGTGTGTAGTTCGCTCTACATTGGTGATGAGTTCAAATCAAGTCAGTCCAATGGCCATAGCATGCACCGCTCTGGCTGGATCTAACAATGCAACAGTGTTTATCTATAAAGGTGTGTATATCATTGGACCACTAACCAGGTCATGCATATAATCTTTAACTGGCAGTCTAAGGCTTTACTACCATTTACAGTTCCAAATATATACCGGTGTCGCGGTCTCAGATGTCCGGTGTGCTAAACGTTCCGGTGACGTCACCAGGCATTTCGGCACACTGTAATCACGGTCTCAGATGTCCGGCGAGCCAAGCTTTCCGGATGACGTAGCCGGGTGTCAGCATGCTGTCGTTGAGGGCGTGGGTTTCCCGTGCTCTGCATCTACGGACGCCGCGAATAAATCTCCGAGACCTATTTTTTCTTCTTTTCCGATTCTTTTCTGTTCAGTCGCTTTCAGAAGAACCTTGTCTGTAATTCCCGCTCCTCAAATACTCGATTGTGATTGGTTTTTTTTCACAATACTGTGGTAGACGATTAACTCGTTCACCACTCGATTTACTTGTGGACGCCGCCATGACAGCTACGAGCTCGAGCAAAACAGTCGACTCAGCCCGGCACTAAAATCGACTACTTTCGCTTGCTGTGCGCAGGTATAGCATGACGTAATACTACCGTATTTGGTAGTCCGGAGCTTTTAGCACACCGGACATCTGAGACCGCGACACCGGGAACTTAAGCTTCCAAAATGTTTGTCGACTTTGCAATATACGGCAAAATAAAATAAAAAAATAATTTTAGCGTCCCCGCTCGCTTAGTTTTTAGAGGCCGCTTCCTTTAAAAACCCTTTTTTTATGATCTCTGACAATTTTTTCTTTAACAAATAAGATCGTATTTTTCGACTTTAGCACACCGAAAAAAAAACACCGAAAAAGCTGACAACCATCTTGAAAAATAGCCCGGCCGGCTGTCTTAAAAAGTGTGTCGGAAGGCCATTTAAAAAAAAAAAAAAAAAAAAAAAAAGAACTTGAAAAAACAAAGGTCCTCCTCCATCCTTTTTTCAAAAAGGCAGGACGCTAAACATATTATTTGTTTTGCCTAATGGCAGTTTGTCGACTTTGCAATAAAACTTAACTCATTATCTTGATACACTGCATGGCACTACTGGAGCTCGGTTAGTTCAGTTCATATAGATAGTTCCCAGTAGACGCCATCTTTACGGGCAAATTGCATTTTGGCTTGCAGGTGCGTCAAACGCTCAACTTCTTAACGCAGCCGCGTTGTTCACTGACCAATCCTGCAATGAGTTTCGTGAAATGCGCGCGTGTTGCACGCCGTTCTCACACGAAACGCACGACTGTTTGTTCTAAACTGCCCGTAAAAAGATGGCCGATTTACGTCATACTGCAACCTATCTATACATGTAGTGTACGAGACCATACTTGCTACACGCTACAGACGTGAAACTATGTCCATGAGTGCAAAATAGTTTCTTAAGTGAAGTTGTTCCAGTTAATGTAAAAACACTTTTGGGTCCTTTTCTTTAACAGGCCAATACCTCACCTTTGCTATCAGCGACCACGGGCATTCTGGTAAGAAACGAATATATTCTGTTCATGTTTGATCAATCAAAACCTACCAAAAGAAATGTATTTGGTCAGTGTTCCATACTCAGTTCTAACATTCTTTATTTACAATGACAGTAAAGTGTATCTCCTTCCCCCATGGTTTGACTGGACAAAGGACATTCACACGTGAATGTCCAATATTGAAAAATATAAAGTATATTCACTGTACAAACGTCTATGAGAATGTCCGACATTGACATAGAAAGTAGATATTTACTGTACAATGACTGTAAAGTGTATTTCCTTCCTCCATGGTTTGACTGGACAAAGGACATTCACACGTTTGTAGCCATTCACTGTACAAACGAACTTGAATGTCCAATATTGAAAATATAAAGTACATTCACTGTACAAACGTATAATGTGAATGTCCGATATTGAAATAGAAAGATAGACATTCACTGTACAAACAGCAAGAATGTCCAATATTGAAAATATAAAGTATAATCACCGTACAAACGTATGTGAATGTCCGATATTGAAATAGAAAGTAGACATTCACTGTACAAACGTATGCGAATGTACAAAGTCAAACATGAAGATAGAAAAGTAGACATTCGCTGTAGAAACGTATTTGATTTGAATGTTCAAAGTATATTGTCAAACTAACTTTACTATCCTTTATTTCCATAACTTCTGTTCCTAACGTTTCAGGAATATCCTTGTGGGAAGACAGCAGAGTGGTTCACTACACACAGTACCATGACAACGACCAACATGATGATAGCATAATGGATCGCTCAAACCTGTTTATCTGTCAAATGAACAAGTTTGCTTAAACAAGCCTAATTATTGTTTGGGTGTCAATCGATGAGTCATCATGTCCCCCCTCCCTCCACAATAAATAAATAAAAATAACCAGGCTGTTTGGCTAGAATTCAAAATGGAATTTATAAATTTTAGATTTTTTACCGAGACAAATGGCAGAGTAAACAGCTTTTGTTTACAAAGTGACTTTCAAAAAAAGTTACATGCCACACCGCAGGGTGAGGGAGCCAATCTTGAGACAGAGTGTGAACTCGACCATCCATTTAACATCTTAAGTGTTTTTGTTCGCACCGAAATTCCCCAAAAGTTTTAGCTTTAACAACTCTGTAGAACTTGCACTGGACTCAAGCAACTATTTTAATGCAACAATATACCAGTGCAAGGTAATGACCATTGCTACCAATGAATCACACAAGATTTGCGTACTGAAATTCATCTATGGGTATTTCACGTTTCAACAATAGATAGAGCTCCAGTTTCCCCTCTTGGGCCTTCGGCGCTCTAATCTTCGGTTCATACTATTTTGACACGACAGCTGATGAAGAATTTTCCTTAAAAAAAAACTACGATAAACCATCAGTGTTTTGTTGTCTTCAATAAACGTAAATATTCAAGGAGAACACTGCTGAGGTTAAAACACTTAGCAATAACAATAACTGTAAATTCGGAACCAATGTTACGGAATTTCTTTCCTTTTTACTTTAATAAATTAGCTTTGATAATAAGTAGGCACATTCACTGTAGATACTATCCATATTTTATATACTAAAACACAGAGTAAAATAGAACTTTATAAGTTGTAACTAAACAATAACATTTTCTTGTATTACTTGTAAAACTTCGAACAGAAAAACCAGTTTCACAAATCAATGTTAAATGACCAGCTCGGTAAACCATGTTGTTAAAGTAATAACCAGCTCGGTAAACCACTTTGTTCAATAACCAGCTTGGTAAACCATTTTGTTACATAACCAGCTCGGTAAACCATTTTGTCACATAACCAGCTTGGTAAACCAGCTTGGTAAACCAGCTTGGTAAACCAGCTTGTTACATAATCAGCTTGTTAACCAACTTGTTTGACTGGATTACCACGCATTACCGATTTCACACACAAACATTGGCACAGTTCGGGCCTATGGCGCTAGACGATGTGCCAATAAAGAACGTTAAAACCATGTTTAAGATTATCAATACTTTGATGAAAAATAAAATAACATCTATCCAGAAGATTAAAAACAAAGGTAGAGAGAATTAACCCTTAATACTTAAAAAGGATAAGACAACTGTTCTGAGTGATCAAATCATATTTGATTGTGCAAAGAAGTTACTATTTAGTTGTTTCAACTGATGGATTCAACTCAACATGTGAAACTGGTTTGATAACATTTAAAAAAAGACAAAGAAACGTGTATAACACAGTGATAAAACGTCATAACCAAACTGAATAATTTAAACAGGTTATTTTTCCTTTTTTCTGATATCACCAAGTTAACCCTAATTGAAAAGTCATATTTCAAGAATCGCGTTTATACACAGCTGTGATACCCACGTTCTTCTGAACAGTTTACTCTTAATGCCATTAACTATAATTGTGGTTGTTAAACTCTTGTTCCTGTGGTAAACCAGTTTAATCTCAACAATGAGATTCTACATGTTTACCGGATATAAAAATATCATTGCGAATATTTCATTTTAAATGCATATGTACAGACTTGATTGGAAAACATTTTTTTCTTTAAAACAGCACTTTCACACGCATTTTCCAATAAAATATCATGAGAAAATTATTTCTACCAACTGTAATCAACTTGAATTATGACTTTTCTATAAGGATTAATAAACAACAATATGAAAAAATAAATATTAATAATAAAAAATTGTCCTGCACGTAACTTTTATACATATTTTCATTATAACTAGTGCTAGTTTGATTTAAACCAGGTTAATCATACTTAACTAGTTAAATTTGGCTGCAACAATGTATAATAAATTTACAAATAAAGTAGTTCATATATAATTTAATTTTAAATATTTCTGGACAGGTTCTGAAAAGTTTACAGGTTGAAGAAAGATTAAAGTAGAAACTTGAGTTTATCTACGAAGCTGCGTTATTCATTGCAACCACTGTGGCCTATTACGTCACAGCTAGACAGACTTTTTTCTAGCCGTTTTTTTCTAGCGTACATTTTCGATTAAATACGGACTTGGATTCATTATGTGGTCGTGGTTTTTACCTTACGCTAAATAAGACACCATGCTACTTTTGCTAAATCAATTAACCTTTTTTGCTGACAAATTTATAATTCAACCCATGAAAAAAAAGATAGTCCAGAAGTTATTTCAGTTCAATTTACAAGGTGTGAGAAACGAAGATTGCTTCTTCATTATTATGCCATGGCCAATTCCCCTCAAATATTGCTCACTTATGCTCACCTATAAGGTCTGTAATAACTTCCAATCTAAACAAAAAACAAGTCATATTTGAGACGCTTGAGGGCAGCAGACAAACCCTCTTCATTATGCATAATCGGGACATATGCGACCAATGAGGGAGCAGTTTGCAGCAAGCGGTATCTTGAAATGACTCCACTTGGTAATTTTGTTTTCAAGGGTAAAATTGTAAAAATTGTATATCTGAACGAATAAGTCGATATAAAATCACTGCTCGAATCGCCTAAACCGTCTTCTGAATAAACTCATCAAAACCGTCCATTAATCTGATATCTTCATATCAATCTGTACAAACAAATACACCTCAATAGTTATACCTCCAACAAAATCAAAGTAATCAATAAATCTTGCAGTCAAAAACACACCATTTCAGAAGCAGTGTTTGTATCACAACAAATTGGCAGTATTTACCGATCCGGTGTTATAAAGGATTTATCCCCTGGACATGTGGTGCCCCCCTTCGCTCGTCCCCAGCGCCTTGCCTTAAAACCAAAGGCGCTGGGATGGGCAAACGTATCGTCAACGTTAATGCTCAGTCCCATCATGCATCACACTCACACTGCAAGCACTGCACGATGACGTACTTCTTGAACAAGAATCTGTGCAAGCTGATCAGCCCATCCCAGCGGTCCTGGATAGGCCGCTGGGGCCGAGCGTAGTGCCCCCCCCCCCGACCCCCAATACGGTCAATTTACATGAGCTGGAGGAAGTGGATTCAACAGAGGGCGCCAACAGCAGTTTGTTTTACCACAATTTGCCTTATGGGGGGATAGAATCATCATTGGACAGAATCTCCTTCCACACCCTAAGTTTTTTGTTGTTGGTTCACTGACCCTGCTCTATGGTCCAATGCTTACAGCAAACTGAAGAAGAACCAACCAAATAATAAAATAAAAATAATAAATAATAACAAAAATAAAAATAACATGTCTCATTCATATTCCGCTTACATAAATATGCCTTCTGAATTTATTGTATATTTAATATTTGTGTTCCCTTTTGAATTCCATTGATGATCTTCTCAAATAAATTCCAAAACTGATAAACCAATTCAGATCTTGAATGCTGAAATCATGATTTCAATGTGGGTTAAAAACACACTGAACTAACCAATGGTAGAAACAAAGCATGTTGTCATACTAAAGGTGATTTCTTAGTTTTCACAAACCCAGTGATCTGGGCCCAATTTCATAGAGCTGCTTAACCACAAAATATTGCTTTACAATTTTCTGCTAAGCAGAAACGAGCAGGATACCAGTCACAAATGTGTACAGGTGACATGGTATTTTGGCTGGTAACCTTATTCTGGTAAAAATAATTTTGATGTGCATAGCTACTTTCTGTGCTTATGCAGCTCTATGAAATTGGGCCCAGTGATCTGCCTGGGCCCAATTTCACGAGAGTTGCTTATAAAGCAGAACTTTCTGCTTAGCAAAATTAAGCCGGAAACCAGCCAAACACGGTACGTTTTATATGGTATTTTGGCCGGTCATCATTTTTACTGGTAAGCGCAAATGCTTGTGCTTAAGTATTTTTTGTACTAGATAAGCAGCTCTAATTTAATCCCCCCTTTTTTTTTTACATAGTTCATATGATGCATTAAATCTTTAGAATGGATTGGATTGATCACAGTTGATCACTCTCTAACATGGAGGATTTTTGTTACCAGGTACCCTCACTTTTTTCCTTTTCTTGAATGATGAACTGTACAGTCATCTGATGTGTTTTCAACAGTGCTTTCAATGACGTCATTTTTGACTGCAAAACATTTCATTACAGTGAGTGATTCTACGTAACATCTTACAAAGAACTTGACTTAAAATGAGTAAATGGTTACTTAGCTACAGATGCTTCTACAAATAGTGACGCTAGTAAAAAACCAGATAGATCAAGTACAAGAGTGCTGCCATTTTCTGTTAACCTTTGACCCCCCAGCTCCTCCAAAACTCACAGCCTTGTTTGCTTGAGTTTGATGGGAGCAGTAGGTACACATTCCATGTTGTACTAATGATATGGGAGTCTGAATGCACTTATTGTGACTTAACAAAACCTGTAGGTTTGTGGTGAATTTTAGTTGATATCTGGAGAAAGGTGTCATTTACTGCAGGGTTTCCATGGATACACTTTGTTCCCCTGCCAAGATTATGACTATATTGGCATCATTCTCAAACTTTACTTTCTTAAGTTTAAGGTTTTCATTGGTAGATGGTACCTGGTGTAAGGTGCCATTTACTGCAGGATTTCCATGGATACACTTTGTTCCCCTGCGACGATTATATTTTAGTCAAATTTGAACTTCTTTGAGTTGAAGGGTGTTTTTTGTTATTAACTACATGTATAACCGTACATGCACAATGGTTGTGGGAATCATATCTCTTTTTCACTGAACTGTATCTATGAATACCAAACTAACCAAAAGTCCAGAAATACTTATTTTTTTCAGTAAATCTCATATTATCCCTATAAAAATCTTTGGTTTTAGAGTTAAAACGATATTAAAAATAAAAAACACTACAGTTGTCGTCAGACAGTTCCCGATTGTTCAGTTTGAAATTTTCTGAAATTTATACCCCAAATTATAATACTTCTAATCCAATAGCCCCCCCCCCCCAGTTTACACTGGTACCACAGACTGCCACAAACCACAAAGTACCACACCTTCCAGGTTAGCATTGAGTGCATATGTTTCTTCTGTTTGTACAGCTGATAATATCAGGACACCACATGGCTTGTGTTCAGTGGACTAAGGTCTACACAGCCTCCTGTGGTATTTTGTGGCACGGGGCCAGTGGGGCCGGAAAAGTATACCAATAGTAATAGGGTTAATGGACAGCACTCCAGTCTTCACCTTATCTCCTTGTACTTTTGGGTATAAATGCTGACTGCGTAAAAAACAAAAGAGAGAACTACACAAGAGAGTACTATCCAACACAACAAACATTTCTACTGGACAGGCTTGGATATAACTTTAGTGTGTTCAAGTCACACAATTCATTAAGGATATCTCATGTTGTGAGAAGACTATCTGAACCATCACTTGGCATTCAGAATCCAACAGGTTGTTTTTCCATTTGACTTTGAAGGACTTCCTCAGGCCTGGAATTTCATCTTGGAGAGGGGCAAGGCCTTTTTCATTTTGTAAAAGGGCACTTCCACTGGAAAATCTATGGGTAAGTTTTGAAGGGGCACCAAGGCCAAGACTAGCGCAACGGCGGATGGCCTCCGTGTAATTCCAGGCCTGCTTCTTTGCCTATCTCACCCACCAATGCTTGGTCTGGAGATAGGTCAGTGTTTTCCCTGATTGATGAACTTAGTGAGGTGAGGAGGTCAAACTTCAAGTTGATGATTGAAGCAAAGTCTCACAGTCTGCAAACTGACAAGAATGCATCACTAACCCGAAAGGTTTCATAGACTCATAAATGACACCAATCAACCATGTGTGATTAGTATTTCCTTAATGGCAAATCTTCACAGTGAGGTGGTGATATTGCCCAAAAATGAGCGAATGGGCAGGCAAAACACTGGACAAACTTTGTCATACAGAGACGGGCTCGCAAAATGACAAATCCGGGAAAATTCTCAATCTGAAAGATTTACAGACCCTTGAGATTTACAGACCCTTGAGATTTACAGACCCTTGAGATCTACAGACCCTTGAGATTTACAGACCCTTGAGATCTACAGACCCTTCAAGATTAATTTACAGAATCTTGAGATCAGGCAACGACTATCATCCCATGATGGTAAAAAAAAAAAAACCTCAAAAACAACATACTTTTAATGCCAGTTTGAATGCACAAGATCTGTGAGGTCACAAACAAATCTGACAAATCAAAAGTCAAGACACCATACCAGAGTCATCAGGTGTTAGGTAACAATGTGCCATTGGATTCTGATAGATTTGGATAGGTTCCTTCTTAAAATATAGACCTTTCCATTGTTGATAAACAAACCGCGCTGGTTGGCATGGAAGGCCAAATGTTAGCAAAACACTCAATCGTGTTAATAGATGTTTCAACAAAATTTTAACATTTTCTGCAAACTTTCAACTAAGTAAAGTACCTCTCATGATTGGTTGCTTTGTTTCCAACAAATTCAACACTATTTAAAAAAAAATTGTGTAACAATGTTAAAAACTGTGGCGATCTGTTTTTGTTTTGCATTTATGGCTTTCCATAGTTTTCCGACCTCGGTTGGCAAAAACTCGGGCTGTGACGTTGCAATAGAAAGGTCTATAACCTAAGAAGTCTGGGTCAAATGTGACTACGATGCAAGTTGACCACATTTTAACTACTCTACATGTACAGTATGTACCAAAATCTGGAAGGCTTGAATCCATTGCTACCTAGTGTAAGCCTCCACAAGTTCATTTCACTTGATTTTCTGAAGTACCTATTTACTCAAGTAAATTTCATTGACCTTTATCATGCAGTCTCCACCATCTTGTCCTGCTTCCATGTTCAGTTGATACAGCAAGTATCGCACACACACATACATGGACACTTTGGTTTCAAGCCTCTGTTTCATAACATGCATTTGTATGGTAGAAATCAAAGATGGTGGGACTGTGATGAAAGTCATTGACTTTTGATACCATGACTTACAATACTGGAATGAATATTTGTAAACAAAAACCTCCTGTCCGTGCAAAGATGTTAATTGCCTGGTTAGTACCCTGTTTCTTTATCTTAAAATTGGACATGATGACAGCTGTGCACCATGTTTTTAATTTAGGAGATGCTTTACAATAATGTTTCATGCAATGTGGGAAATGCTTACTTGTCCATAGAGTGTAAACAGTTATAACAGAAAATGTGAACGCTCGGACTTTACAAGTCAGAACCTATGGGGGACGATTTAATCAGTTATAAACTAAAGCAATCACATTATCTACACACTGTTTTAGAATTTGGTCCATTTATAAAATATTAAAATGCATTTTCTTTGATTTGCTGACATTTTCAATGCTGCATTAGTTGTTTGGCTCTGATATAATCATTAAGAATTACAAACGCATCAATCTTATTTAATGTGCTTTAAATGAGGGGAAAGTTTTGTTTTGACTGTGTTTGATGGAGTCAGCTCCATGACTAGTAGGATGATCTAGCAGTTTGAAGGTTGAGCTATCGTATTATGGATAATCCATTTATGGATAATCTGGGGATCACACCTGATCTGGGGATCACACCTGATCTGGGGATCACACCTGATCTGGGGATCACACCTGATTCTGGGGATCACACCTGACCTGGGGATCACACCTGATCTGGGGATCACACCTGATCTGGGGATCACACCTGATCTGGTGATCACACCTGATCTGGGGATCACACCTGATCTGGGGATCACACCTGATCTTGGGATCACACCTGATCTGGGGATCACACCTAGACTAAGGTCTTGGTGTACCTCTGTAGTCACCAACAACTGTACAGGGATCGGAAAAAATCTCCACTGGACCTCGGGTCTTGTAGCCCAGATCCATCACCGAACCTTTTGCTTATTATAGAGACCAAAAATATTCTTCTACTAAAACAAAACCTGAAAGATGTTTACTGAGCCTTTATTAGGAGGTTTGGAATTGCAAAGATTAAAATATTAGTCCGTCTTAAAAAGGATGATTTCGGTCTATGGATTTTGACGAGTCCAGGTGCAATTGCATTTCCTCAGTACTCTCTAATCTTGTCTGAGTTGTACCCAAACCTAAAATCAGGAGCACGAGTCACTGCTGACAGAAAGGGAAAGGTCTTAAAGTAGCATCCAAATGTCAGCAGTTACATTGACATGAAAGCATTTCCACCTTTTGTTGATACACCCTCAGGAGTTATAGATTTCAAGGAGCTTCTCGGAACAATATCCTCAGCACTAGAGGAGTAGACCAAAGGGCAGGACTACCATGTCATTTATCAATTCTGGTTGTGAAGCCAAGGTCTCTCAGAAAGCAAACTTAACTTTAAAGAGAGCAGTTGCTAGCTCTTCTCGTATCTCTTAATATGGAGGACTGTTTTTTTTTTAACACTGCACCGCACTGCAGGGATTGTAATTGGCTACTGACCCAATGGTAACATTAGACTCGGGTGAGTAATCAAGAGAGTTCCCCAAGCCCTCCCAGAGTATATTTTGCTCGGAAGGAATTTCATGATCTCGTTTAACCTCTTCGATAAGATATATGGTATAATTGTTTTCAAACTATGGACAAGTAACGCTCGACTTGACTACTTCACAATCCTCCATCCTTAACAACTGTGGGCCAAACACTGATACTTAGCTTGTAGATATATAATGCTAGCCAATCGGTATATATACACACACAATGAAACAATGCGAAGGAATGAAAACTGACAACATTCAGGTGCATGTACTACACACTAACAAGCCACCTCATTCGCATATCCCACGAGACAGCCAATGAGAAGTCCTGTTGTATCCACATCTAGCCAATCAATACACTTTTTTTTTACCAACAACTTCCTAATATAGCGAATCAGAGTTGGGCCAACGAACCTTCCTGGATACACAGCATTGGTGAGCAATCTACTAAGTCAATCATTAACAATCTGCATAAACCACAATCTGCACTGCAACCGGAACATTTTTTTACTTTTCTTAAATTTACATGTACACAACAATCATGTAGAAGTTCATTTACACTGGGATAATTTAGGCGGCGTAAACTTTTGTCCAACCTGTCCACGCTTGCTATGCATCCTATTGGTCATTGCCCCAACCCCTCACAAACTTTACGGCGTACTTCTTCTTTTTAAAAAATTAACACAACTTTGCTGCTTTACCTTTTTCTTAATAGCATTTATCAATAGGAAATACTCAACTATCCAATTAATTCCATGAAAACCCTTTCCCGTCTTGTTTTAATCTGATGAATGCAAATGTCCACCACTAGTAAAACTGAGTACGCTAGCACGTCATGGTCGAGCGGTCTGGTGCACCAGATTCCTGTGGCCAATTCCCCACATGTGGGTTCGAATCCAGGTCACACCACTTGTGTCCTTTGAGCGAGACACGTAACTACAGTTACTTCTCTTCACCTGTGAAGGCAGAGATAGTTCTTGTGATTGATTTAGCTTGATGCGCAACATACAAGTACTAGGCAGCACAGATTGTGTGCTCACCAGGGAGATGAGATGGTTTAAGCTTTGTCGACATTAAAAAAAAATAATAATAAAATAAAAAATATCTAGCATTTTTTGTGCACGTTAATATTGAGTGATAGTATTCGAAACTGTTGTTTATTTCGATTGTGGCAATCAAAATAAAACTTGTGAGCTGCTTGTTTCTAGGTACGAAGCAGCCATACTTGTTCACGCACACTGCACGTCGCTTGTTTGGTTTGTTCACATTGTATAGGCCTACCATCTATGAATCACGTGACTCCGGTTGCCGATTGTGTCTTTTGAGGATAAACAGTACCCAAAACTTATCACACACTCCTCATTAAAATAAGTGAATTAACTGAGTAATTGTTGGAAAAGTTGGTAAAATTACGTCTGCGTGATTGTAGTAGCAAGAAGTCAGATCAATGCCATTCTATTTTCTGATAACTGGTCCACTCTGCACTGTGCTATTAAAAACAGCTGCTGATAACCAGCTATGCGACCAGACCCAAGTAGGCTGATTGCGAAAACCCAACAAGCCTAGTCCAACCATAGTCGACAAGACAGAGTTCTTGCTAACTTAGTCGAACGATGATCTACGATAGTTCTAAATTAGTGGAATGAACGATGATTTACGAAAGTTCTTGCGCAAGCTTGGCCTTTGCTGTGGACAGATGCATCTCATCAGGTTAATAACAAGAGGGTAAGGATTCAAATGGTTATTCTAACGAACAAGGAAACTTATCCACTTATATTTTTTTCGTTAAGTTTTTTTTAAAGTGGGTCAATATCGAAAGTGTACAGCACAAAGGGGATCTATGTAATATATGATGGACTTTGAATCTAAGTTGGGCCTTAACTCTGAAAGATGTCAAATTGACTTGTACATTCAATGACTTTTAAGTGTGTGAATGAAGAGGCTGATATAGAACTGGAATAAGGTATGAACGTTTTTTATCAAAATCAGGTTATTCCATTATTACATCAAAAACAAAAGTGAAAGGCGTTGGAACAAAACGTTTTCAATTTTTTGGCGTCTTTTTCATGGCAAAATAATTCTTTGTTGAAAGTTGTACATTTTATCTGTTGACAGTGAATGTGAAACTTACATCAAAACTTTCAGCTGTTTCTTAAAAAAAAAAAAGGCTCCATAGTGCAATAATTGCTTCTTTTTTTCCATTTGCAGCACTCCAGTTCATAAAAAATAGCAAGCAAAACATGTTTAGCTAAGCTGGAATCGGTAACCAGCCTAAACAACGAGGTACTATTAATGTAACTGGTACCCCACTTGGATAAAGTTGCTCAGCATTTTTTTACTGTTTGGATGTGTCCAATTTAATGGCTGTGGCATTTGATACCCATAGCAACACCCTTAACGACAGCCACATCTGTAGCCGCCATATCCGACTTGGCCTCTAACAGCTCAATGAAATTGGGCTCCAATCAAAGAGGGCAGTGTTTGAAATTATAGACTGTAGCAAAAGACAGTTCAACGTTAAGTAGCTATGCATTTTTTTGTGGAGTGGGAGGTTTAAGTTTCACTTATGGGTTACTGTACCATTCAAACACTTCATCAGCCAAGATTCATAGAACTGCCTAAGTGGAAAATATTGCTTAACATTTTTCTGCTAAACTAAAAAAAGCAGGATACCAGTTATATTTGTTACATGTGACATGGTATGATGGCCGGTAACCTTAATCCGGGAGAACTTTTGTTGTGCTTACTTCCTTTATGTGCTTAAGCAGCTCTATGAGATTGAGCTCTGATAAATGTACATGGACAGCTGAAACAGCAACAATGTACTGGCATTGACAAACCTACATGATGTAATGTTTTGCTCTTGCTAGGGCAGGGCTTTTTTCTTCTTGGGTAAAGGCACCTCTATGAGGCCAATTTATTCTGTGGGATTTCAAGGGGCACCAAGGCAGTGACTAGAGGGGCATGGAGGCAATTGCCTCTGCTGCCACCAGGAAGTAATAGGCCCCTTTCATATGGGGTCACAAGCTCAAACAGCGCCCTCATTGATAGGTCCAAGGTGGACCTCCGATTGGTAGGTAGTTGTGTGTGGGGTGTACACAGGTACGTGTTCAACCACAGTGATGGCGGCATATGCAGGGTCCCTACATACACCACACATAGCTCCATAAAGAGCAATGACCGCTGCGCCAATTTCACAGAGCTGCTTAAGTAGCCATGCACAACAAAATTAGGCTTACCGAACTCAGGCTACCAGCCAAAACACGATGTAAACTGTAGAGTCTGTGACTGGTATCCTGCTCGCTTTTGCAACATTTTCATAGTCCATTTTGAATATAAACACTGTACCCAGAATATCAACATTATAAAGAAAAAACAAATGAGAGATTTACAGCTCAATCATTGAGGTAACTTAGATAAGTTCATCGTGTTAGGAGCAAATGGTGCCAAGTATTTGTAAGCAATAAGTCAAAACATCAGTTTAAAAGAAACAGCTGAAAATGAACACCTTGCCATATCTTTTTGGTCAATTTTATAGACCAGCACTTTCCTGTTATTCTCTTTGAGTTGGAAATAATATCGTACTTTGTGAAGTGTAGATGTACAGTGCGTGAGTATTGGACGATAAGATTATCACAGCACCAATAACACAGAATAGTTCACATTCATAATTGAAAGTTCATAGAAAATTGTTTATTTCATCAAACTATATTCAGAATTTACAGAGAGTTTGAAATCTTGTTTCAGTTCGGTACTCATTTCGTGATAGGTGGGTGAATACAAAGAAGAATCATGAACAACGACAACATTTGCATCGGTATTATGGAAGGGTTACCACTCACTGACAAGTACCAGTCATGTATACCATGCGATACATCCACTGCATTTGGTCATTTGATGCACCAGTCTCAATCACGAGGTCTTTGAAATTGAGTTTACATTGTGTGTATAGCTGTGATACAATGCCATGTTAATATTTTGGCATTTAACAAAGATCTTTTAAGAATCTGTCGCAGTCTTTTTCCGTGTATTTCTGACTGGTGACCCATTTCTGCTTCACACCTTTACATGTGATCAATGTTTCTTGTAGTTTGTGCATCTCATTACGTTTTCACAAAGAGAGGGTCATGTCAAAAAACAACGTACATTTTGTAGTTTTTCATTCACTTCTTGGCTTAAAACGAGAACGAAAATCATCCTGAGTTGCTGGTTAATCAAAACCATGCTTCATTTTTAAAAAATCAACCGGCCAAAATAATTGCATTTTGCGTTTACATGAAAAGATGGGTTGCCCCAAACATGTACAAGATGCATTAGATCCAAATGGACAGAGCATGTACTTCAACTCCTATTCCTTTTTTTCACAAAGAAAAGATGGGCAAGTCAGTGTGAGCTTGATCACGTGACATACCCACCCTTCATCATGTAAAACATATACATCTGTGCAAAACCAAGTCATCATGTTTTTGCGTAGACGGATTGTGTTAATAAAGCAATGATGAAGCAGTTTGAATGTAAGCACTAGAATTTGGAATATCTGAAAACAATGTTTCGACCCATTCTTCACATTCCATTTTATTTTATTTTGTCAGAGTTTACTATTCCAGAGAAATTTGTTTTCCCAGTGAAAAGTAGGAATTCAAAAAAAAAAATATATATAAATGTCTGTCTCTTTGAGAAAACGGAGATGAAGATTCATTCCAAAGAATGTGAACAAGTCTGGTGCAGTTACAAGAGGGAAGACTAGCTGTTCAGTGATGCTCACTTAGTGAGGTAACCCTTCCTACATACATGCAAATAAAGCATGTGTTTATATACACGTTTTTTTACACAACCCATTTTTTTGACGTTTCACCCGTCACACACACATAAAATGCTTACCAAACTGCTTCCTTGAAGATCCAGTGATGCAGCCGATTGTCTCCAACCACTTTGTATACCTTCTTTAGCGCTCCACGTGGCTGAAAAGTCGCGTTTATAACCTCCACAAATATTGTACCGGTTATAGTGCTAGATTCTGAGTGGTGCTTGGTTAGCACTCAGATCAAACCAAGTATACCTAGAATATAAACACTATACATGTACCTTACTATCGCCTGTGTTGATCTACCAAGTCAATCATCATGCATTTGTAATTGTTATTCCAATCTTACTAACACACCCCATTGTCCCAGTGTCTGCTAATTTGACTCCCTTCTTGACCAAGGCGTCTCTGCTGCTTGACTCCAGGAACTGCACAATCCGGACGTTTCTCCACAACGCCTGTACACTCCAGCAGCTGCATCTCTCTTCAGCATGCTCCTGCCCAACGCATGAACTTAAACATCACCTGCCTGTACTCAATCCCAACATCTCCCGTTAACAATACAACCCCCCATAGCATGATACTGCACGACACAGCTCCATCACATGAGCCGTTAAAACCCACTAGACAGACCTCTCTGAGCTCTGGTTCCCTGACTACCCCTAGAAACTCCAAGTACATCCCTTCAGACACAGAATGTCTGCCCTTTCTGAACCTTAACACCCTTAGAAAGATCTGTCTGTAGCTCAAATCCCAAATGCCCATCATTTACTGCACGTTCCTCTAGGTACAGCTCCTTTACCCCAAACATGACGCCCACTGTGACAGATCTCTCCAAGCTCATACCCGAACGATAACCCCTTCCCTTCATTAACTTGACACCCATGTAGACACCCCTTAGGGTGCGGTGTACTTACAAGATGAAAACGGCTGAATACAACAGCGGCAAGGTTACTCTTCGTCACCGTCTCCCTCGATGTCCCCTTGATCCTGGTCCGGATCGTCCTCTTCAGTGGGAGCGGCTCGTAGATCCTTCATCTTATCCACGTAGTCGGTGAAGATGTCGCGGAAACGAGACCATGACCGCTCTGGGATAGTGATGGATGTACGGTACTGATTGCGTGGCTAAGGAGGAAAAACAAATCCTTTTGGTAAAACGTAACAGTACATCAATGAACGCTTTTTGGATTTTGACCAAACTTGCTCTTGACGGGAATCAAACATAATGCCATTTTTACACTACTATAGAGACCTGTAATTTTTACCTCAATTTCAGTAAAGACTCTATCTATTGGAAAATGAGTGGATCGCACTTGGAGCCCCTCCCTAAGAAGCCATTGGCTGTGTAAATTGCAATGGGCAAGGTTCAATGCATCTGGAAAATGCGAGAGGTGTGAGGAAAACCCTTTCGATGAACAACCGCTGGTGACAACATTGTTTGAGCACTCAAGCGTGAAGCAAACATTCTTACAGAATAGAAAACCTTAGTTCAAGGGCCATTTTTACAAACGATATTATCTCCTTGAACTGTTGAAGATAGTGTTTGTCATTTTTACTATTTCAACTCCAATTTGAAGAGATTGCGTAAAAACAACCTTAATTTATTTTACCATCATTGGAAAGATCCAATTTTTCTCTTTTCAATGATGGTAAGCTTGGGTATGGAGGGTGAAAATGGACAAAACTACAGCTTTTCTACAAACAGCCTTAGTGCTCAGACTTAAATGCTTTCTGTGTGTACAGGTGTAAGCTTGGTCAACTTAAGTCGCCAATGGCAAGGAAGAGAAGGTATGAGTCTCCCAGGCCTCAAATTTCGTTTTCAAAAGGGCGTGTAAATTTCCCAAAAAGGAGGGGCAACCTAAGAGGAAATTCATTTTCGTATTGACGGTTTTTAAGGGTTCCCATGGCAATTTTTGTGCTGCCGTGGCAAAATTTGAGGCCTGGTCGCCTATGGTAAGGAAAGGGTTAAAGGTATTGTACACTTTTGGTAACAGCTCAAAATCAGTGTCCACATTTTGTGTGATTCAACATATGCATGAACAAACAAACTTGTGAAAGTTTGAGCTCAATTGGTCATCGAGGTCATGAGAAAGTAGTGAAAAGAGACCTTATGTGTTTTCTGTTTTTTTCAAACATCAAGTTTTTATCACGCGTGATAAAAACTATTGTTTTACTCATTTCTCAGAAACGATAGCATTTTAGGCAGAAATATTTTAAGGAACCCTTTCTACCATCACTTACTTTAAATCATGTAAATTATGTGTGAATCTGTGAACATTTGTGTTTTTCGATCTTACCAACAGTGCACAGGGCCTTTAAATGTTACTCGACTGAGCTCTTACCTGTACTTCACTAACACGCATGAAGATACCTCTGTAGTTGTTGCCGATATCAAAGTAGAAGTTCTTGTTTTCGACTCTAATAAAACGATTCTCTGGCAGCTCGGGTTGACCTTCAGCTGAGATTGACAAATAAAAAATAACCCAGAGGATTTAAAGCTTTGCATGGTGGAAGAGAGGTTTGCGGTAACACCATGTTAAATCTCCTTAGAGTATAAGTGTTGGTTCTGACGATGATCAGAGCATACTGATCGAAACGTTGAGTCGTTAACCACCGGCTCTTTTCAGAACCAACACTACTCAAAAGAGATTTAACATGGTGTTACCGCAAACCTCTCTTTGAAATCATAACCCATCAAGTAAATAATCAATGATTGGAATTTATTGTAGTACAAAACTAATCATGGTCGAGGCATGGGTGTTAAATGCTCTGCAGGGAGTTGACAAAAATTGAAGCAAGTATGCCTGCTGAACACCATGAACATGGATAATTATTTTGTACAGCGCCTTGATCTACTTTGTAACTACTACATAGGACATGTGCATAATATAAGAACCATTTATTACTACCATTTATTAACCATATATCCTACTGGCATGAACAGTATGAAATGTAATTGTCTGGTTTTTGCCCTTACAGCAATGCGTTTGAAGCACTGAATACTCAGTAATTTCCTGAACTTGGGAAAGTAACTCGGAAAAGTACTGAGCATGCAGTGCTTAAAGACAAGGTATACTTCTGGTTAATGTCCGAGACCAGTATCCTCACTTGGTGTATCCCAACACTATGCATCAAATAACAAACCTGTGGAAATCTTGGCTCAATTGGTCATCGAAGTTGCAAGAAAATAATCAAAGAGAAAACACCCTAGTTGCATAGATTTGTGTGCTTTCAAATACCTGATGAGCAGATTCAAATTTTGGGGTCAAAATTACCTCTGTCCCTTAAACTACATCACTTCAAACAATATTTTATAATACCAACAGCTCTCCGCTGCTTTTTACAGAGTAAGTTTTTATGGTCATTAACTTGTGAAGTAACTACCAAAAGTACACCCTGCCTTTAATACACATCCATGTAAGGGCAAAAAAAACACCTAATATTCTTTATAGGCCTACAGAATCCAAAATTGACATCTTTTAAAACTTTGCAGTATCCACTGTTAAAATATAGGATTGGAATGTGCCTCTAGTCACCAGGATAGATCAGTGGTCTTCTGGTAAGATATCTGCTCTGGCATGGCAAGGGTCATGAATCCCACCCGAGTGATGCCTATGGATATTTTTCACAGAACTCGGTAAAGCACCGAGAATACAGTGCTAGTGTCAAACCAAATAATATTCCTTATCCTTAAAGAGGTTGGGCCACGCTAGAGGTCACTCTTAAAAAAAATTGTTTACATCCCTAAATACACCTATATCTACCAAGAAAACACTGAGTTATAAAATGAATGGGTATTTGTTTACAACGCAGTTTCCAAGCCTCTTTTCACCCCCGCCTCCAGGCAAAATCGGAACAACAGCTCAGTTGGTGCCAGAAAGCTGTCTCCAAAAATTCAAAAGAATAGTGACGTCGCAGTACGTACCCCTCTGTCAAATGGCTGTTTGTTGTTACTCATTGAGCATTGCTCAGTACAGACCATCTGTGGATTTAGTACGTATAGTGACGTCATGTTTGTTTGCTGCCCTCATTTACGGGATTTTGATAAAATAATTTAGGCGGCGGGCTATTGAACGGAGTAAAAACTCCCTTCTTTTGTTAATGTAATGTTACAAAAGATGCAACAAATTATAGAAAGCAGAAAAATAAAAAATAACGTCAACTTCAATCACCATGGCCCATCCTCTTTATTATCTACAGTGTATAGTTTTTGAGGCATTGCATGGTGAGGTATCAATGTATATTCGGTTTGCAGGAACACCGTATGTTTGTATCTACTTGCTGTGTAGATTTTAGTCTTTAGAGAATTTGTCTTGCTATTTGTTCTACTACTGAGTAGTGGATTTTTGGAATTCGAGAGACTTCTCAGTTCTGAAAAGAACTGTCCTGCTTGAAATCAAGCGTTACCAGATAAGGCGCATCGGTAGATGAGGCGCAGGGATGTTTTTGTGCTGTTAAAAGTCAGATAAGATGCGTCTTATCCGCAGGAAATTGCGGTACTTTCGCTTAGTGGATCGGGGGAACTTCTCGTAATTAACTGCACTGCCGCGGAGTGAGTTCTTTTTGGTCTCAACGTTTCGACTAGCTTACAGTCTCCTGACGATGACTAGAGCAAGCTAGTCGAAACATTGAGACCAAAAAGAACAAATAGCAAGACAAGTTCTCTTAAGAACAAAATCTACACAGCAAAGTAGATATACACATGGTGTTACCGCAAACCGAATATACAGTGATATGTATAATATGCTCAGCAGCTTTGTGGACTGTTTGGGGTTTCATTCTACATTACCCTGTGCTAGTAACACGATGGACTTATTCTTCACTCACCTGTTCCATTCTCCGTACCAAACTCATCTAAGAGCTCTGTGAGTGCATTTTTGAATTCCACTAATCCTTGCGCAGGAAGGGCAATCTGAGTACGCCGCGCTCTGTTTATTGTCTGTGAAACCTGCAAGGTATAAAACAACACAACAACAGCTGGGTCAAATTTCATTGTTTCATAATCAAAATAACAAAATGAACAGTGTGTTAAAGGAACATTACAGAATTGGTAAGAAAAAAACTTGTAAAATATACTTTTTGATCACAGATTTACATAAAACTTACACGGTCTAATGATGATGATAGTAGAAAACATCCCTTGAAATATTTCTGTATGAAATGCCATATTTGATGAGAAATGAATAAACAATTTTCCGATTGAGTTCATCGCTTAGTGAGCGTTTTATTCATTCGTTGAATCTATATGATTTCATGCAAATGTGTAATCGGTTTTTCACTATTTTCTCGTGACCAGATGGCCATCGATCTCAAACTTCTACAGGTTTGTCAGTTTATGTAATGGTGGATTACATAAAGTGCTTACACTGCCAGCAACTGTTTTGTTAGCAAAAACCAAATTTGTAATGTTCCTTTAAATGATGATGTCGTCTTGTCACAGCCACTGTTTCCACTCGCATTTAGTGAGATAAGGGCCCAATTTCATAGCGCTGCTTAACGGTACACTGCTAAAAATGGTATTCTTGAAACAATTAAAAAATGTTAATTCAAGAAAATAATTCTTGTGTCATTCCCTAGAAAATTTTTCTATTAAGATTTTGGGAGTGACACAAGAAAAGTTTCCCTGAAATAAGATTGTTTCTTATTTAAAGAATACCATTTTTAGCAGTGTAAGCAAATTTCTCGTGCTAACTGTTGCAGAAAAATGTGCTTTATAAGAATAATCGTATTTCACAGGTTAGCAAGAAAATAAGGCGGTCATCTTGCGCGTTCACCATGTATTATTGTTTTGTCATCCATTTTCGTGCATGCCTTTTCGTGTGCTAAGGGTTAGCAGCGCTATGAAATTGTGCAGTAAGCACAGAATCGGCCGTTAAGCAGCTCTATGAAATTGGGCCAAGCGTCAAACTCTGAAGTCCTACCTACCTTTAGAAATCTCCCCCTAGCATTTTCTTTGAGGTCAAGGTAGTAGCGTCTGTTTTCGTTTATGATGACCTCACTCTTGAGTCTGCCATCCTCTGGCGGATTGTCAGGGTTCGGAGGACCAAGCTGAGCGTAGTGCTCACTAAACTCCGTCATGTGATCGCGTAGAGCAGCAGCTGCAGACATGGCAAGTGTTAACCTGCTCTTATTGCCACTAGCTCCAACCTAAACAATAACACAACAACAAAATTGTTAAAATAAAGAAAAACCTCTGTATCAGCCCTCTCCCTTAAAGGAACATTACAGAATTGGTAAGAAAAAACTTGTAAAATATAGTTTTGAACACAGATTTACATAAAACTTACACAGTCTAATGATGAAATATTTCTGTCTGAAATGCCATATTTAATGAGAAATGAATAAACTAATTTTCCGATTGGAGTTAATCGCAATCATGTGATGTGATACAAAAACGCATGTACCATAGTTAAAGAAACATTACAGAATTAGTTTTTGCTAAAAAAACAGTTGCTGGCAGTGTAAGCACTTTATGTAATCCACCATATACATAAACTGACAAACCTGTAGAAGTTTGAGATCAATCGGCCATCTGGATCACGAAAAAATAGTGAAAAACCGATTACACATTTTGCATGAAATCATATATAGATTCAACAAATTAATAAAACGCTCACTGAGCGATAAACTCCAATCAGAAATTTAGTTTATTCATTTCTCATCAAATATGGCATTTCAGACAGAAATATTTCAAGGGATGTTTTCTACTTATCAACATCATTAGACCCGTGTAAGTTTTATGTAAATCTGTGATCAGAAAGTATATTTTACAAGTTTTTTTTCTTACCAATTCTGTAATGTTCCTTTGAGGATGCGCACAACGCATGACGCACAGCGCCTAGGGTAACATGAGTTTTGTTTACCGGTGTACATTACCTTCATCGTACCACCGTTGGTCAATTTCCAGCGCTTTGTACAAAACAACTGCGGGTTCGAGGGAACAGTCAAGAATTGTTTTCTTATTTGCACAACGTTCACTGTTCATCTGCTTATTAAACTAGTGGCTTATACTCCGTCGTAATAATGCTTGAAGATGACAACAGAACCTCGAGAAGAGGAACAATAATGTTACCAAGGTATAACAAAACGATGTTGCACGCTGTGACGGGTTATGGTTGTACACCCTCGGGGAAATGACCGAAGCTGGGTGGGCCATTTTCCCCCTCGGGTGTACAAAACACCATGGACCCCGTCACAGCGTGCAACAATTGTCTAATGTACCTCTGCGATCTTGACAAACTTCCCCCGTCTGTTTTGTTTGACATCTATGTAGTATCTCTTGGATTGTACACTAAGAGTCTTCGTAGCCAGCTCCTGGACCCCTGCAAAGAAAAGGACGACAATAACAATAAATATATGCAGTTCTCAAACTTTAAAACACCCAAGCCCACACACGCAAGTTTGTGAATCCTGTAAATTGAGGATTTCTCTTTGTTTGGACCTAGTTTTTTTTAGCGACGTCCCTTTTGGTTTTGTACACGAAAAAAGGAAGCGAGGACGTCCTCGCTCTGTCAAAACACCCAGATCCATTTTTTTTAAAGTCCTCGATTTCAAGGGTAGACACGCTCACACACACAATGTGTAATGACCTCCAATCGTGGACCCTCTTTTGTTCAACTCTTTGTCCTGACAAACGTGGACCCAATTGTTTTCCTTTGTGATAGCAAACGTGGACCTATTGACCCTTTTTTTGTAAGTCCTCGATTTGAATGTCACTACAAACTCACCCACCCACACCCACACCCACACCCCCAGCTCTGTGTTACATTCACTCTGTGGACACTCCTTCATTCTGTACACTTAATGGAAATTATATTCTGTAAAAATCACTGTGTGGACGTGTTAAGTCCACAGTGTTTAAAGTCCCTACATTATGTGGACCTGTTTTGTTCTCAGGTCTACCCTTTGTACATGTAGCATTTAAACACAAGTGTGTAAACGCCTGTACTCGGGGACCTCCTATTGTCCCTCTTTTGTTTAAAAAAACACTTTAATTTTTGGGCAACAGCTATATGAACCATTGGTTTTGCACACACTTTCCAAAAGGGGGACCCTATTGTCCTCTTTTGTTATAGTTCTCTGGTTTGAATGTGTACTACATAGTGTACCCATATCCACACCCAATGAGTGTCTAAAAGAGCTGATTTTTTTGATGACATTATTACAGTAGACTAACAGCAAATGACAAGTTCTTCCAAGAACGAGAAAAAATAACATGCGTTCCATTATGTTCCAACCATCACATGGTGTTACAGCAAACCAATTAGCCTTTCCCATGGACGCTGCGTGATCATATTCGCTTCTAAATGCGTACGGACACTATTGGTTGGCAGACACTAAAAAGTTGTGCACTACCTAGGCAGACACACCAAAGAGTGTGCGTTGCGCCACCATCGGCCTCAAACAAAAAGGGGCGATGTTCTCTTATTTTGCCAACCAGTAGTGTTAGTGCGCACGCGCTAACTGTTTGTGCAATTTGCATATTTCATGGAAAAGGTCTGTGACACTCGATTGTTTTAATGTTTTGTTTATGGAGACGTTTGTTTGAATTTGGAAATCCCACTCAGGCCTGGAATTACACGGAGGCCTTGGAGGCCATGGCCTCTGTGTTGCCCTGGTTTTGGCCTTGGTGCCCCTTCAAAAGTTTCCAACAGACTTTAAGATTTTCCTCTAGATGAAAGTGCCCTTTGCAAAATGAAAATGGCCTTGCCCTCTCAAAGATGAAGTTCCAGGCCTGCCCTTCAGAAGGTGACGCAGCGCAATTTGCAGCCAACAATGTCATCAGAAACTCATTTTGCTGAATGAAGCGTTCCGGGCTCGACGTCACAAAAGGCTGGGATTAATCTTTACTGTGAATCGATCTTAATTGCTAAGCAGAGTGCAATGTCACAATACGAATCACTATGGCAACACTGACAACTCATCTGTAAGGATGAATCTTAATGCTTTGAGAAATTGGGCTCCCTGGGTTCTTGTTTGTGCATTTTTTAAAACACACAGGATTATGTTCTGCTTAAAGGCAAAGTATACCTTTGGTTTTGTGGACCGTTTGATTGTTTTTATCCTATATAAATGTAGATACTATACAATAAAACTAACCTGTGAAAATTTCATTTCAAAAGGTGAGTCGCGTTTTTGAAATGTCGCCAAAATCTACAGCGAATATGTCCACGCATAAAGAATAATCCCTAATAGGAATACAAGATCTAAGAAACGTTTCTGACGGAAACGTTTCTCAGATTCAAATTTTTTGGAATATATTTTTCCAAATCCACATTATTTTGAATTGAAATAATTCTCAAAATTTACTGCTGTACTTCTAACCAAGTCAGTTTTATTGACATTAATTTTTTGAGTGATTCCCAATCGTGTACCGTCCCTTTAACATCCCATAAAAAAAGGCTGTTAAGAAAAACTTCATGGTGAAGTGTCTTGCTCAGAGACAAATGTGTCATGACAGGGAACTCCTGGAACCCACACTCGCGGCTACAGAAGAACTTGTGTCCAGTGCACGAGACCAGTTCGCTTGACCACTTGGCAACGACACGCCACAGTCACTGGCCAAGTACACTGTACAACAAAAAATATTGACCATAAAATCTTTGATAGTTCTCAGAAAGGGTTCACTATAAAATAATATGGTTTGGATTTTTTTGTGGAGAATTCAATGCATGAAAGCAACCAGATGCAGTTGGTCACCTCCCTAAACATGGATATGGATGGATTCGATGATCATGTTAAAATCATGAAAATATGACAGATTTTTGCTGTTTTCTCAACAAGTACAGTGTTAGTAAGTCTGTATTCAGCTGAAACTTTGAATGGTCTTTTTTTTGTTATCTTTGCCTAGAAATCAGCATTATGTTGACAAAAATCAATCTATGACACTACATGTACACATGCGTTTAAAAGAAAGAAAAAGCAAATACAAAAGAAAGAGAAAATCTGAAAATGAAGACAGTAGGATGCACACACATTTTTGTCTTGAATACAAAATGTCTACACCTTGTACTTGTTTTATCACTGAAGTGTTTTACTCAAGAAATTTTCTCTACTGTACAATGTTCATGTACATGACATACATGGTCATGGACATGTAATTTTTTTTAGAACTGTTCACACATTGCATGGTATACACAACACATTGATAAACAAGCGCTCAACGCTGTAAGTGCACATGTAGGCCTACACGTACAGTACAAATGGTCAATCCTACTTGAACTTGCTACATGTACCAACAAAATTATATTACTGCCAATAATCAACTTACCATTGTGTACAAGGCTGAAAGAACCCTTTTAACTTTGCAACGGCGACAATAATTTGCATTACTGGAAGCCGCCATATTGACATAAAACCATTGGCAGTGGCTACTTAGAACGTGTAGATGGTGACTTTTTTTGTCCATGTTAAACAAAACCCAAATTTCTCAGTACACCTTATTCACGATACTTCAATGTTTTCCACATCTGTACTACATGTAGGGTTCAGTGTGAATACTCCCTTCAACTGTTTCTATAAAGTATTTACTGAGTGAACAATCCACCCCTAAACTACACGTTATACACAGCAAAAACCCAGACATAGAAAGGTCAACAAACTATATTTGGACGGCTATTTCATGACCTGCGTTTCAACTCTGCTAGTATTATTATGCAGGCGCATGGTGCGCTGTTGACCGCAACCTGACCGACTTTTACACTGAAGTGATGGTCACAGCAAAGTCTGCATACAAGGAGAGTATCACAGTGACCAGGCACCTTCTTATGATAATGCCAACCAGCGGTGGCTCTCTAACGTAATACTGTGTGAAGGTTTTGTTAAATATTTCAGTTAATCAGTTATTTGTTACTGATTGTAAATGCCAATCCAAATAAAGTCAGGGTTGGTCCTTGGTTTTTCTTTAAAGCAGGGAACATTCTGGACAAAAAAAATTGAAAGTTTAGCCTTAAAGGCCCTGTACACTATTGGTAAGATCGAAAAACACAATGTTCACAGATTCACACATAACCTACATGATTTAAAGTAAGTAATGGTAGAAAGGGTTCCTTAAAATATTTCTGCCTAAAATGCTATCGTACGAGTAAAACAATAGTAATTATCGCGCGCGATAATTTTAAAAAAACAGAAAATACATAAGATCTCTTTTCACTATTTTCTCGTGACCTCGATGACCAATTGAGCTCAAACTTTCACAGGTTTGTTTGTTCATGCATATGTTGAATCACACAAAATGTGGACACTGATTTTGAGCTGTTACCAGTTACCAAAAATGTACAATACCTTTAACACGCTAAATTGGAACGAGATCCTCAGAATGTTTTTTTATGGATTAGTCTATCTTGGTTTTAAAAGCCCAACAGTGCAATCTGAGGTATTCTAAATGGTTTTATCTTCATGATTTTTGTGAATTTGATCTGAAATTAAAATCAATAAATTATGGAAAGAAAATATATATTTATTATTAACTTTTTGTGGGGCGTATTGGCCGCAATTTGCACGTATTGGACAACTATGTGCACTGGGAGAACCCTGGAAAAGTAATTAAACAAAAAAATAACATTTAATTCAATTACTTGTTTCAATACCATTGGTTAAAATTAAAATTTATAGAACTAGTGAACCAATTCCCTTGCGTACTTGAGTACAAGTACTGTAAAAGTACTGTAAAGTGCTGTAGCACACAAAATGTACACTAAACACCTACTGAACAAAAATCATAATTCGTTACTAGAAGTAAAGGGGTGTACAATTAGGATCATACCTTCCTTGGTTATGACCGGAAAATAAATTGTTAATTTTTTCTGAAAGCATGTAGCCTGTGGTGCCCGCTTTTTTGGCGATTTGAACTTAAAATGCCCAGCTTTTTGAGGTTTTTCAAAATTATGTAAAATAATTTTTTTTTTAAAGTCTTTCTCACCACCCTGACCACACAAAATGTATCTTGCTGTTGCCTTGGTACATCCTAAAGTCAGAAGTATTTCTCGTTACAGTGATAACGCCCTCTCGGGACCCCATGTATATTTTGGGTCGCACATGTGCGACTGATGACACTTATTGAGTAACCAAAATTGATCAAACATTGTACGACCTTGGCACTGAAAGAGTTAAGATGGTAATGGTGTAATCATCCTCTGCTAAACTATTTTGTCTGAATTGCCCCCGTTGTTAAGATTTCATAAAGTATGTCGGAAAATTTGCCTCAACAGATGGCCTGAAGGCGACTTTTTGCCATTTTTGTGGCTGTTCATTTGAGTGCTCTGCCCTTAATACGGCCAGAGAAATGCGTTTGGGACCCACTAAATGTGGATGGATTCACTGTTCTTGATGGTGACAGCTTTTGGCTGTTTTCTCAACTAGTACATGTAGGAACTGTATTCAACTGAAACTTTCACAAGTGACTTTTATTGTATCTTTCTCAAAAACTTTGCAATTGTAGATCAACATTACACTGCAACAAAACGACGGCCTAACCCTTTATTTAGCATTCAGTGTGCACAAAATTTCAGTCTAAACAAATTGTTATAAATTATGCATTCTAAATAAATTGCTGCACGAAATCGTCTTAAAAAAGACAGACATTACACGATCTTCAATTGCTTCAATTGTAAGATCATGAAAATACCATGACAGTTTCTTGCTGTTTTCTCACAAGTTGGCAACTGAAACTTTCACAAATGACTTTTATTGTATCTTTCTCGACAACTTTGCCTATACATTGTAAATCAACATTACACTGCGACAAAAGGACGACCGAACCCTTTATTTAGCATTTGTCTCAACGAATTGTTATCAATATGCATTTTAAATAAATTGCTGGACGAAATTGGTCTTTAAAATGACAGACATTACACGATCTTCAATTGCTCAATATAAATGTACTATGTAGCGCACACAGATATTTGATTGGTGGAACACCTGTCACGTGTCATCCCCTTTTTTTGCCACGTATACTGCCGCAACCCTAGACTCTGCAAAAATTTAAAACAGGGAGTTCTAATGGATAATTATAGGGTGCTTCAGGCACTTTGCAGCGTCGTTTCCAAAATAATTGTTTCCTGCTCATTTTGTCCAAACGACCCGAGGTCATGTCACGGCTGACGAGGTCGGTGTCTACATACATGGAAGTTGTCCACAATGTTTTTTTTAACAAATTTTCAGAGTGTGGATTGAGAAGAGTTTCTGTGTCTGTTTTGTGTTTCTTGTGAAAATTGTTTCAATTGACAAGGATCCCCTATGGTGGTCATGTTATACATGTTTTTTGTTGTTGTGAGAAATTGCCTAAAACACAAGGCCGGATGGCCACTTCAAGATGAGGGCTACACTTAACTGATTTGGGCTGTCAACCCAAATCAACTGTCACCAGGCAGGGGCACGTTGCCACCTACAGTACTACTCC
This sequence comes from Pycnopodia helianthoides, assembly GCA_032158295.1. Taxonomy (NCBI): domain Eukaryota; kingdom Metazoa; phylum Echinodermata; class Asteroidea; order Forcipulatida; family Asteriidae; genus Pycnopodia; species Pycnopodia helianthoides. The sequence continues at coordinate 16,622,613 of CM063257.1, read as the reverse complement.
TGGGGCTGAAACAGGGTTACCCCTTCACAGTTCGTAAGGATGTAAGCATGGGTATCAGCCACTAGGAGCCTGGCTGGTAGAGCAGAATGCACTACCTTCCCAACTTTTCATTTATAATATCTCTTTTTTGCTAAAAAATGGGATGTTTTCATTTGTGCTTGTTCATTTATGCCTCTGATGAAAGTCTGGTTTGGATCAAAAGCTTAGGTTATCTCCCCTACTAGTTTTATATAATATATTTTTTGTGTATTTTGTGGGTTTATTTGTTGCTAATCAAAAGTCTGATTTTTTCTAAACTTTGACAAGGTAGGTTATTCCAACTGCAATAGTACTCACAGGGCTCGACCTTAACACTAGCCCGGCGTACATTGGCTAGTAAAAACTGCTGCGGGCAAGTAAAAACCACTTCTCAACTTGCCCGGCGGGCTACTTAAAAATATGTGCACATTCCTTGTTTTTCAGATGTGATAAAAGAAAATAAAAATAAATCTTCAAAGCTTAATTACCTTTTGTGTGTAATGAATGTAACTTTATTTTGTTGCAAATGCAACCACGCTACACGTTTACATTTTTTCGGTTCAGATAACCGTAAAAAAATTCACTTGAAAGTGCCGCAGAACGCATGACCACATCATGATCTCGATGTACACAACGTGCCACCCGTGCGACACACAAGCAGTCACATCGTTTCCACTTTACAGGTCTGTAGTCTTTGTTATCACGTGACTTTGCGTGCTACAATAAAGCTAAGAAACATTGAACGCTAGAGGGCGTTTCAAAACAATACGATAGAATGAGAAACAACCAGTGTGGTACGCGATAGCATACAAAATCCGGTTACAAACGCCTTGACGAAAGACTCTACGTTTCTATGCAGAAGGTTATTCCCCCCCGAACGTGCAATAATCATTATCACTGGTGTCGTGATAAAAGCGTATACAGCAATGGCGTCGCTGGTCCGCACGCAAAATCCGTTGACAGCGTGGTCTGCGGAGCATAATCATTATCACTGGTGTCGTGATAAAAGCGTATACAGCAATGGCGTCGCTGGTCCGCACGCAAAATCCGTTGACAGCGTGGTCTGCGGAGCACGAAATGTCGGCTGGTTTTACGAAAAACTACGCAACATTTAGGCTTCATTTTACAAAAATGACAGAGTTTAGGATCCCCTGGATGAATGGAAAGATTAGTTAATTGTATAATGTAAGATTTGTTTCTCTTTATTTTATTTTTGTTTGTTGTTTTATGGGTTTTTTTTTGCGGCGTGGTTGTGCCAAGTCAAAATGCTGTAGTACTACTATCATATTGTTAGTGTTATGAAGACGCAATGTTTACTATCACATGCACGGTTGCGTAAATTTTTTTTTTTTAAACCCTAAATTTGGTGTCTGTTTCAGAAATGGTTACACGTTTACAAAAGTAACCGTAAACGCACCGGCTTATGAGTGTGTTGTGACAGCGAGTACAAGCAACTAAAACGTGTTCACAAGGAATTTTTACTACCGGGCTGCAACATGTGGCTGTAAATGTCCACCATTAAAAGTTAAAAATCCAAAATCCGTCACCAAACAAGTGAGAAAAAGCAGCAACAATGATTTCTAGCCATGAACAAAAGTCACTCAACCTTCTCAGTAGTCAACAAGAACATTAAGCCTGATTTAATGGTTATGTTTTTTCCAAACATATTTTCTTGGGCTAGTAAAAATTTCTGCGGGCTAGTATAAAACACAATTTACTTGCCCGGTGGGCTACTCTCAGAAAAAATTAAGGGCAAGCCCTGTACTCTGGAGATTTGGTACTGTTTGAAACATTATTTAGTAAGTGAGCTCTCCGGTTAAACCTAATCAGCTTTTGTTTTGGATACCAATCAGATGAAATCTATGAACAAAATTACATGGGGAGGGAATACAAAAAGGGGGGAAAATGAGTGAGCAGGGATGAGATGAAGAAAGTCTTGTGGGTCTGGGTCCCCCCCCCCCCCCCCCGTCCCAGAACCTCCGAGTTGTAACATTTCAGGAGGCTTAGGGTAAACTGGGGTAAAAACGCCCGTTTTTTAAGTTTTAGTTAAATATCTCAGAACTTCTTGGAGACACAGAGAAATTAATGTGTGGTTTTATCCATTACATATCTCCTCTATTGTGTGCAAATATAAAATTATAGTCACTATGTTGATAGAGTGAAATTTTCCACCCTTTTTGGATGGAAGTTTGGCGGGCGTTTTTACCCGGGTCTCGGGGTAAAAACGCCCGCCCGCCCAGAGGTCCCTATATGACAGGTTTCTTTTGTAATGGAATCATATTTATTAAATTAATTCAATATTGAGGGATACTACATTAACTGCAAACAACTTTTCAAACACAGTTGGTTCATTATAACTACAAACTCAATCATTTTAAACCGATAACTTTATGTGGTAGGTTGAAACATTAGCATTCATAATTCACGCACAATAAACTTGAACACTTATTTTATGTACCAACTTAGAAAGGTCTAAACTCTACGGTTAACTCCAGCAAGGCTTCACTGGTCTGAGGAAATCATCCCAGAAGCTCCTGGTGCTGATTTCACAAAGCACTAAGATTCATCTTAAGATGAGTTGTCAGTAATACCACAGTGATTTTTAGTGTGACATCACACCTAGCTTAGCAAGTAAGATGTGCATTTAAGCTCGCGAATGTACATTGACGGTAAGAGAGAGATTTTGTCACATGACCGCAGTAGGATGACTATTGACTACACAACACACATGAACAGGAATAGGCCTACTGGTGTAACAGAAACAGTCAATTGGAAAGAGATGAGAGCACACAGGACACCAAGAGATGAACAACGAAGAGGGTGACAAGGGGGGGGGGGTAGAGGGAAGGAGCTGGTATGACCACAAGAGGTTGGAAACACAAAACACAATACCAAAGGTGGGAAGGGGGTTAGTTAGTTAATGAGGCAGACTAAAAATGTGTATATCTGTGGGGATAAGGAGAAGGCAAAGACAAAAGGTTATTAGCCGTTTCTTTTTGGATGTTCAGACCACAGGGGTTGAATGATCTGGATGCACTTTATCCACAGTTTCTCCCTACTCAGGCGAACAGTTTCTCTATTGTTACCTAGTGCCTTAATGCCCTGTGAAATCATGGCAGAAATAGTCCTATTCATGAAGTTATAATATTTAGGCCCAATCATTCAACATAATATTTTAATGCCGCTTGCAGTGGTACTTAGCATGAAGGAAAGTTATTTGTGAAAAAAATCAAATACGTCACAATAAACTTTGCAAATTTTAATTAATTGATCAAACCTGAATAAAAAATATATATAATAGGCTTCTAATAGTGAATATAAATTTAAAACATGGCTGTAAATTACTAAATTGAGGTTTTTTTGAAGATTAATGAGGCTTTAATGGAGTTCGATGTTAAGGATGCTACTGGGCGTTTTTACCCAGAGGTACTTGATTTATTCTGGGGTAAAAACGCCCACTTACAAAACAATGTTAAGCAAATATTAAAATTGATTTTAATATTTTGATCATTTATTATTGTGTAGTTAACCCATCTTAACAAATATCAACTAAAGAATAATACAAAAATAAAACAATGTGCTGTTTTTATTTTATTTTAAGTGAAATACGTTCGACAGTCATTTTTCAAAACTTTTTTTTCTGAATTTTTTTTAACAGCACCTATGCACCCTTAAAATATGTTAATGAGTTTAACTATTCTTTTCATGTTTTTTGCCATGCATAGTACCTATTAGAAATATATTTCATTTAGTAATTCTATGTGTCTTTTTTTACTAGCAATGGAAACAAGTCAAGTGGGCGTTTTTACCCCATGGGCGTTTTTACCCCAGTTTACCCTACAGACTCTGTGCATCAAAGATACATAATACATGTTTGGACACAATGTGTAACTCCATTTGGTGATCGCTTTAGAAAATTTGAAGACTAAAGGAGATTTTGAAATCGTGAGTAAAATTCTGAGTAAAATTCTGAGTAAAATTCTGAGTAAAATTCTGAGTAAAATTCTGAGTAAACTCCTGAGTAAACTCCTGAGTAAAATCCCGAGTAAAATCACAAGTAAAGTCCCGAGTAAAATCACAAGTAAAGTCCCGAGTAAAGTCCCGAGTAAAATCACGAGTAAAATCGCAAGTAAAATCGCAAGTAAAATCCTGAGCAAAATCACAAGTAAAATCCCAATTAAAATACCGAGTAAAACCCAGGGTAAAATCCTGAGTAAAATCCTTCAGAGTAAAACCCTGAGTAAAACCCTGAGTAAAATCCTGAGTAAAATCCTGAGTAAAATCCTGAGTAAAATCCTGAGTAAAATCACAAGTAAAATCACGAGTAAAATCCTGAGTTAAATACCATGAATATCGATTGTGCCTCAGTTGTCATTGTTACATGCCTTGGTGCCCCTTCGAAAGTTTCCCACAGACTTCAAGATTTCCAATGGAAGTGCACTTTGAAAAATGAAAATGGTCTGCTCTTTCCAATGATACACGTTCAAGTGCTGGACAATAACACAGTATTATCGTCACGATACAATATTCAGGACAATAACATCAATATCGATGTTGGTTTTGAAAATAACTTGACAAAGACGATATGTTATAGTCAGTAAATATTTAAAAATCGCAATTTGGAGTGGGTGGGGGGTCAAAATAATTTCAAAAAAATCTCAATTTTTTTTAACTTGATTATTCTGAATGGCCCCTTGATATGTCCTTTGTCTCTATTTTTCCCCCTTATTTACCTACTTAAATTATATTACTGCAATTTTATGATTTTATGATTTTTACTATTAACGTATTGTATTGGTTAGCCCAACGTATTGTATTGGTTAGCCCAAATCTTGCCGTTTTGACGGTTACTGGATTCTGTTTATTTTATCTTGTTTTAATTAACCCTAACAATCCCTAACCCTACAAACTCAAACAGGGCGAAGTGTTTAACTTGTTAGGTTAAGTACAGTGAAGTTAGGATTGCATGTTTGATTCTGTGGGATTGTGTATCCTTGCTGGTGGTAAAGATGTTGGAATTTGATGGAGTGGGCATGGTGGATGTGTGAAATGTACATGTCTGGCATTGCTCTTTCCTCCAAATCATAAAGATAGTTGCTTGTTTGTTACATTGGGTACTGTGTGATTTCACTGATCAAATTTTGCACATGCCAAGTGCACACACTCCAACAAAATCATACAAAAAGGCCCGTTGGAGTTTGTTAGGTTGTGTATCGTCCCCTAAGCAGACTGTTTCTTTCCCATCGCATGGTAGTATAAGCTGTTGGGTTAGGGATGGATTCTTGTAAAAACGCTTCAAGGCTAAAGAGATACATGGGTTCAGGGCTGATAGTTCATGGAGGCAACAGGGGCAGTTCCCGCCGTTGCCCCTGGTCATTGCCTTGAAATGTTCCAATAGAAATGTACAATTTCCTCATAGAGGTGCTTTTTACCGAAGAGAAAACGGAAGCGTCAGGCCTGTGGGTTGTACAAACTGGTCATGATTCCATTCCCGGTCATGGCACTTCCTTAAAAGCTGGACACAAGCAGGGCCCAACTTCATAGTGCTGCTTAAGCAGAAAATACTGCTGATCAATTTTCTGCTAAGCAGAGAGGAGCAGGATACCAGTTACAAATTCTACTTGTTACATGGTAGTTTGGCTGGTAACCATATACTGGTAAGCAAAATTTTGTTTTGCTTAGCTACTTTTTGTGCTTTAAGCAGCTCTATGAAATTGGGCCCTGCACACATGACCATACATGTCATTGCTTTGTCCTTCAGATGAGTCACAAAGCTGTAGGGTGGTAGGTAATGGTGTTGTGGAATGCACTAACACCAACCCAGTTCAGGGGGCTTCCCCTGATATTTCTGGATGGTTGTGCAACATGCACTTACCTCACCTTGTCTAGCTCAGGCAGGGTGCTGTCTTTTCATAAAATGAATCTTTAAAATCTCCACCAGATTTGATAATTAAGCGCCAGCAGTGATGACAGAAATTGCACATAAACACTATTATACTGTAGCTATTTTTATGTTTATTTTGATAAAAAAATTGTCATTGTTAGAATAGAAATTGGTCAATCGTGATTAGTAATTTTTCAAATGCTATTTTCTCTACTTGACAGTAATTTGGACAAAAAACATGTACGTTTTAATTCTTTGGGTGATTCTAAAATATTGTTAGCTATCACACAACATGCAGTAAGCGCGAGATGAATCCTACGCGCTTAACTGCATCCCATATCCAACAAGGAAAAAGACGACTTAACCTGTTGACTGCCGGTCATTATGTTCGTAGTGCGTTCCCATTTGCCAAGTGCGGTGCGCATGCGCGCATAAGTGTGCATGCACGCATAAGTGCGCGCATACGCACATAAGTGAGCACATACCAAATAGGTACTATACAAAAGAAACAAAATTTAACATGCACATTCTAAGGTCCATGTCCTTACCACTGCCAGTAGAAGCGTATGTGTTGCGTGCTCAGTGATGCCAGTGTATTTAAATAACAATACAAAGCCCTTTCATTCTCTACAAGTATACTCGTAGTGGCAGAATCCGTCTAACCCGTTACTACGAATACACTCATAGGCGGCAGTCAACGTGTAAAAAAAAAAAGGCTATACAAGGCATTGGAACAGCGTAATTCACAGGTGTGATGAGGACTGTGTAATATAACTCAATATCAAACACTTGTTGCCATGGATCAACCCATCACAATGGAGGATTCAAGTTTGCTTGAAGATAAAAAATAACAATGTCAACCACAATTTAGTCATTGGGGGTGAGCTATCGTATTGCAAGATCATACTTTTAGATGGTCAATTCCACACTACTACCTGTAGGCATACAAGTGTGACAAGGGAGAGGAACAGGGGATAGTTACAACAAAATGAAGTACATATACATGTACATGTAGGCCTACATGTTATCATGCATTTTTGAGGGCTGTGGTTGAAAACAAAAAAAACAGCAGTGTACATAAATGATGAATTAAAAAAAAACTGGGAGAGATACATCTACAAGATTTACGTGGAGGACATACATTTTTGTTATCATTTTGTAGGAGTTACACTAAAATAAATTGTTCGGGCAATTGTTCTCCACTACACAAATTACACAGCCACTCAAAAGAATAAATACTTTTTCTTCTAGCATTTTTAGGATTTCTCCAGATACCAATTCTACAGACATTTAGGGATAGTTACTCAGTCCAAACTAAGAAAGCCCCTTTCCTGGTTAATTCTGAAATTAAGTCAAACAAATAATACAATATGGACAAAAATGTGAACAGAATTTTGTCACAAAAGTGTCTAGTCCAATGTTCGAATGTGAATTTCATATTATTTTCTGAATACCCACTGCAAAATCTCAGTTTTACTGCCTACAATCTTCAGGAGTTAGGAATGTTACTGTCACAATATTTTGTAATTATTTTCTAATTTTCTTTCTTCACTTTCCAGTTTCTAACCATTTCTGTCGGACTTTGTAAAAGGCAAAGTATACCTTTGCTTTTGGGGACCGTTTGATTGTTTTAAAACTAACCTGTGAAACTTTAATTTTCAAAAGGTGGTCCCGTTTTTTAAATATCGTCAAAATCCGCAATGAATATGTCCACGCATAAAGAATAATCCCTAATCAAATGTTTCTGACAGAAACGTTTCTGAGATTCAAATTTTGTTGGGATAACAACCGGCATCTTTTTCTATATATCCACATTATTTTTAAATGAAATATTTCTCAAAATGCTTAATACTATCAAAAGTTGCTGACTATAACCAAGTCAGTTTTTATTGCCAATAATTTTTAGAGTATAATCGTATACTTTCCCTTTTTAAGCACACTTTTAAAAAATGACCTTGTAATTTATAAAGGTCATGAATCAATTTGTTATTTTTTGGCTATGAACTGAATGTACAATAAAAGACTGCAACAAAATAGAAATATTTACTCAAATGCCTCTTTCACATCATTGGGCCATTTAGTGTGAGATGTAACAATCCTGCTCTTTGTCTTGATAAAGTACAAGATACACTGTACGTATGATGGCATGTTAAGTAGAGTACTGTACATGACGATACATGTGCATGAGTATTTTGGTACCCCCCCCCAAAAAAAAAACCAGCCTGTCCCAGTTCCTCGATACACTCAAATTAGTGCCCATTTCTTCATTGGACGCTACACCATCAAACATTTGGAACAGTCCACTGTGTACACTATGCTCTAAAATTGAATTCCTACATGTACTCTGGGTACAAGTGAAGTTGCTCATCGACACCCCCCCCACCTCCCCTCCCCCCCACACATGCCACACCCACCCTCCCAAAGATGAATTTGAAAGTGCTATACTTAAAATGTACAGTATGAAGATATACTGTAGAAACGGCAAGTTCAGACTTGCCTTCAATAAACTGTGAAACATTATAATTGTACAGTGCTGTATACTGACCAGGCCAACAGTGACAGTCTAAGTGAACTTGCACACCACACTAACTACACACACACACACACTACGCAGTGTCTTGTGAACAGAATTCTTATTCAGGTTCAATCGGTGAGCTTCCAGAGTTCAATGCAGGACATGTAATTACCATTGTTTTGAAGCAGGCCTTCCTTTTTACAGGCCGCCTCATTTTCTTCTTCTTTTTTTAAGGATAATTTTTACAATCTTTGATTTAAAAAAATTAATTTTAAACTACATATCATCGTATGTTTTGACTTGAGCACACCGAAAAAAGACACAGGAAAAAACTTGCAACCATCTTGAACCAATTCCCGCCGTTTGTCTTAAAAAAATGTCTCAAGCAGCCATTAAAAAAAAAAAAGCCTACCTCTTTCTTTTCTTCAAAAAGGCAGGATGCTAAACATGTTTTTTTTAATATTTTGCCTAATAGACTAGGCAATGAAGGCAATTGCCTACGCACCTGGTAACTGGTCACTGCCTTGGTGCCCCTTGCAATGAATAATATAAAAATTTCTCTCGTAGAGGTGCTTAATGACATGCATTGGTCTGAGTCCCCCTGACACTAACGAACTACATCAGGCCTGGTAATGTCAATAGTACATCCTGCTCTTAGTCTTAGCATTACATGTTCCATGAAATTGACAGTTTATAATTATTTTCTTGAGATGGTTCTCTTCCTGGAACTAGATTGAAACCGCATCCACTCCAGCAGATTTTCATTCAAGTAGGGCTGATAGTGATTAATATGCTGTACACAGGACCCACTTTCATATAGCTGCTTTAAAAGCAGAAAATACCGCTTAAACAATTTCTGCTTAGCTAAAAAAGGCAGGATACCAGCCACAGATAGTAATGTACATGAGAGATGGTATTTTGGCTGGTAACCTTATTTTGGTAAGCATAATTTTGTTGTGCTTAGCTACTTTTTGTGCTTTTAAAGCAGCTCTATGAAAATGGGCCCAGGTCTGAACAAATACGATGTACAATGTAGATTCCCCAAACAGTACAATACATTGTACCTTTAATTTGACCAAGTATGGAAGAGCTACAATGATGTATGTATGTAGGCCTGATACTTCAGGGCGGCAACTCCCTCCTGTTGCCCCTGGTCATTGCCTCAGTACCCCTAAAAATGTTCCAATAGAAATTTACGATTTTCTCATATATAGAGATTCCCTTTACCAGGAGAAAAACGCCTTGGGTTCCCTTGCCCCTTTCAAAAACGAAGCGACAGGCCTGTGAACACATAATGTACATGTGTAGTAGGCATACATACATGTAGTACAACAAAGCTACAGACACAATGCAGCTAAACATTGTACATTGTACTACACTATTTCAATCAATGATTGACAGGAAGGGGGAATCCCCTCTACTCTACAAGTTTTGCAATTTACATACTGTACATTGTACATGTAGACCTACATGTGAGGCATGCTGTGTGGGTACATGTACATTGTACGTATGTCATGTATGTGTACAAAACCAATGGGAGCTTTTGACAACAAGTGATTACACTTTAAGAGGGACAAAAGGTGGTCTCCAATTGCAGATTTTTTACACACTTGGGTGTGTGAGTGTGTGTAATGTACGTGTAGGTATTCACATTCAGAATGGGAACTATAACAAAAGGGACAATAGGGTTCCTGCTCGGGTGAAGGTTCTCAGTTGGGAAGTTACAGAAGTACAAAACCAATGGGAGCTTTTACCAAAACGTAATTAACAAAAGAGGGACAATAGGAGGCCTCAGTTGCAGGTGTTTACATACACATCTCATGTGAAGTGGGGGGGGGGGTACGTCATTGCCATCATCCCGGTAAAAAATGCTTAGAACACTTTTGAGGAGGTGTCACACAGTACACCCTCCTGCCACTATGCGCCTGATTGCAGGCTTAGAATCCCGTCTTTGAGGGGGCGAGACCGTTTTAATTTTGCAAAGGGAACGTCCATTGGAAGTTTTTATTAGTCTAGATGGGGGACTTTTAAAATGATACCACCGCCAAGACCAGGGCAACAGCATGGCCCCGTGTTATTCCAGGCCTGAAATTGGGTTTCAAAAGAAGGGCTTTTGTGCACAGCGTTCTTTATGGTGTAGAGTTGTGGTCTCGCTGGACCCATTACAAACACGCAGAGTCTCCTGGGGAGGAACTGAATGGGGCCGAGTTTTATTACAAACACAATGTAGTGTATGTCAGCAAACTAATGTTCTGAATGTTGTAAGTGAACACAAACCGAAGACCAGTGTTTCTTTTTTTTTTTGAAATTTGCTACATGTCTCGAGTTACATGTGTTCACATAATTGATCTTCTGAGCTGCAAACATCTGGAGTAGGGTAGGTTGTTGATACTGCTCAGACAAACTGTACTCCTGATTTTGAATTGTGTCAGCGAGCCGTACGATATCGCAGAAGCTGAGAACAGTAAGCACTGTTTGGAACGGCAGTACACACTTCGTTTGTTATCCAATAGGCATCGTTAATGGCTGATTTTAAGATCACTCATTTAGGCCTCAAATCAACCTGCGGCACCCACAGCAATTGCCGTGGTGCCCTGTGCTTTTGCCGCGGTGCCCTGTGCTTTTGCTGTGGTGGTCTTTGCAAAAAATCCAATACAAGATTAACTAGCAAACTTGTGGGTACAACCATTGTGGTGTGTCATGGCCGAGCGGATAAGAGCACCGGACTCAAGCTCTTGTGTTTCTGTTCAACAGAGTGTGGGGTTCAAGTCCCGGTCGTGCCACTTGTGTCCTTAAGCAAGACACTTAGGCCTAACCATTATTGCTGCGTCAATGGTCCTGTGTGTTGTGTAAAGCACGTAAAAGAACCCAGAGCACTTATCAAAAAGAGAAGGGGTTCGCCCCGGTGTTCCTGGTTTGATTGGCTGCATATTGGGCCACAGCACCTTGTAAACCATTACATGGTGCTATGTAAAGGAATAATGTAGGTCTAATACTTCAACAACGTAGCTCCACATATCTGGCAGGAAAATACTGAATGCTAGAAACCCCTTGAGCGTTACTGAGTGACGGATATGAGCGCTATATAAGAAGCCACTATTATTATTAATATTATGTAAATCTATTTTGGGAGGATTGCCGACTCTGAAAGGAGCCGGTGTGGTCTTGATGTTTCGAAAAAGTTTACTCTGCTCGTCTTCACTGTTCCAAATGTCGAGACCACACCGGCTCTTTTCAGAGCCAACACTCCTCCCAAATGAGGTTACACATGGTTGTACCCGCAAGTTTACTAATTCCGATACAACTTGACACTTTCCTCATGATTGAAGTGCCCCTTACCAGAGGGACATTGCCGTGCCCCCTCAAGAGCGAAGTTCAAGGTCTTCTCATTGGTTTTTTTTCCGTTATAACCCCAATTGCCTACCTGTTTCACAATGTTGGGCATTGGAAATATTAATGTCGATGCTATTACATGTATCTCCCTTCATTCCAAATTTAAAAGTAGGATTCGATTCACATGATTCACATCTGAATAATTTGCACAATTGGCAACTTCCTTTGAATTTAATAACGAGATGTTTTTTACCAACATCCGATACATTACATTGTACAAAAATGTAGTCGAGTACAAACAAAGTTAACAAGATGAAAGTTAAGATCATGCATTTGAAGGAGTAACTGAAGCAATTTTACACCACACTTAAGGTATGTGTTGTTATTGTTCACACGTGCCCTGTGCGCAGAAAGTAACAAGTCCGCTTTGGAGGAGGCAATAATGCAAAAAACTCTATGCGGAGGCAATAACGCGAAAAATTATCTATCTTGGTATGGTGACTAATCGCCATAGAAATGAAATAACCAAATATGGGTTGAGAGAAAAATCAAATGGTCCTCATTGGGATTTGAACCCATGACCCCTGACACTCCGGGCAGATGCTCTACCAACTGAGCTATGAGGCACAGCAATATATACTCCCTCGGGTTTTCCCTAAGAACCACATTTTTCTCTCGGTGTTGCATGGATGCGCAACATGGCAACTGGGCAAAGTAATTCAAACACAATAATGCCTAATCACCATGGGGTGAGAGAAAAATCAAATGGTCCTCATTGGGATTTGAACCCAAGACCCCTGACACTCCAGGCAGATGCTCTACCAACTGCGCAACATTGGCGGTCTTATACAACTGGCCTTCAAGTCTCTGTGCATGTTTTGCGTTAAGTCATGTCAACATGACACGTGTAGTGAGATAGGCCTACTGTACAGTGAATTCCGCGTATGTGGTCAAGGTTGAGTGGCCCCGCCCAAAAGGAAAGTCGGTTACAATGAACGGGTTAAAAACTCTTTGGATGAATTTGTGTCGATGACCTGTTCCTTTTACATACCAGCCAAGATTTTGTAAAGACGGATTATCAGTACTGCATTGTCATTATGCCTTTCATTTCTCTCCCGGTTACCGTCTACTCGAACCCGGCATGGGTCAATGATCAGCCGTTACATATTACAGAGTTCTGCCCAGGATTTATTTAGTGGTGGAAAAATGTTTCCCTGGAAACCATTGCGAGATGGATCAGTTACACAGTAGATCATATACATACACTGACTGTAGACTCAAATCAAAGAAGTACTCAAAATTAATGGCTTCAAATACTATTTTTACTTGAAAATACCCAATTTCACATTTCGTTGAAAAACTTTGGAAGGAAATTGCAAGTGTAATTAAACAAAATCTAGAAAATGTGTGGTGGTCAGAAGTAGAAAAATTCTGCAAGTGGTGGTTGGGGAATCCTGAGTGCTGGGCGGGTTTTCCGACACCGACCACTGTCAGACTGTAGGCAGAACCCTATTTATTAAGAGCTTTCCAGCAACTTGATTGCACTTCAGAAACAATGACCATAAAAAGAAATTTAAAAAAATAGGAGCCGTTATGTCAATGAGAAATAGTCTGCAACGGTGTCCCAATGGAGTTTCATTGACAAAACAAATTATTCATGGTTAGCTTGAAAAGATGTTTCCTTTTGACTGGAAATAATCCCACATGGGTAACAGGAAAAGGATTTTGAGTCCCAAAGGGAACCCAATATTATTAATACATGTAGAATAAAAACCATCAGTAGTTAGTTCCATTCATCTATTAATTATACATTTAGAGAGTATTTCCAAAGTTTACATTTAGGTTAAACAAATTGGGGAGAATTTTTCTAGCAAGAAAATGTGGAAAGACAAAGTTAAGTATTTGGAAGAAAAATCATAATGTATCCATACAAATTAACCGGTTAGGCTTGGAGGACACAATAACGCACAAAATGCAACACACAGTGGCGGGCTTAAATAAACAAGCATTGAGTTTCTGGTCATGATCATAATGCTCGTACCGGTAGGTCAGTTGGCATGAAACACTGGTTGCGAATTGTGCGTACACAGGCAACTGTTTCACGGAGTCCATAAGGTCATGGTTCGATGGCCTCCATGCAAAAGGCACAATAAACAAAATAGGTTTGTGCCTACGATGCCTTAAATAAATTGAAGACCTGTTCCTTTTACATACCACTTTTTTTTGACCAGCTAAGATTTTGTAGACGGATTATACCTCATTGTCATGAGGCCTATCGTATCTCCCCTAAATACTTGTCTGTTTGATCAGGCGTGGGTCAAACTTGTTCATTTTAAAATATGCATTGCAGCATGTAGACCCAGTTACTGGGGCGCTGTACTCCTTTTTTGAAAATTTTGACGTTTATCGGCCGTACTAGCGCCCCAGGAACTTATTGTACGTAACTACATCAATGCGATCACGCTCTCAGCAGGATCCCGGGTACCCTGCTTCAACCGTAAAACCATGCGGTTGAGGCAGGGCACCTGTCAAATTTTAGACGGGCACCCTGCCTCAACTGTGACAACAACGCGGTTGAGGGAGGTAGGGCATCCGTCTAATTGATGGGTACCCTACCTCCCTCAACCTTGTTGTCGTCACATTTGAGGCAGGGCACCCGTCTAAAATTTGACAGGTGCCCTGCCTCAACCGCGTGGTTTCACGGTTGAGGCAGGGCACCCGGTAAAATAAAGATTGATTTAGTTACGTACAATAAGTTCCTGGGGCGCTAGTACGACCGATAAACGCAAACATTTTTGAAAAAGGAGTACAGCACCCCAGTAACTGGGTCTATGCAGCATGCAACTCGGCACTAGAACTTCACATACGCGTCAGGAAGGCGCATGGAAGTTCGAGCCCCAAGTTTCCATAACCATGGAGACTGTCAATTTTGTTCATCAGAACATGGGAAGATTGCTCAATTTTTGAGGGAACATTCTGCAGAATCAGGGAGAGTTGGCAGCAGCCTCTGCGAGTTTCAGACAATAACGCATGTTGGAGAAACAAATCTACCCCTTGAACAAGCTGGCACAACCATGACACTGCTTCTAGTTTATTGCTCCATGTTATTATCAAGTTGCCTGCCTCAAAATAAACGACACACCGATGGTAAACTAAAATGAACCTTGGTTTCAGTTGATGGAAACGAAAACTGTTACTTTCAGTTTGGTGCAAAAGTTGCAATGCTTAATTATCATTAATTAAAAGAGTAAAGCTCTCGTCTTGGTTGATACTTCATGAAATTGTAGGCCTCATGTAAAAAAAACACCTCAACAAAATAGTGTTTGTTTACATTGTGTGTCACTGACAGTTCGTGGCTCGGTTTATTTTATATTTAGTCATTCAGTACAGTACACCATTGTACTGTCACTGTCAGAAGTCCGCACTAAAGCCATACATTACATGTACAGTACATGTACATGTACATGTAAAATGTACAGTAATTAGATCGTGTATGTACAAACATGTACAGTACGTACTGTACACTGTGCTGTTTCTGCAGTGTCAAATGGTGTTCTATCATTTGCCTTCGCCTTCATCCGTAGTTTTGCATTGATAATAAATATGCGCAAACAATTTTATGCATCATAATTTGCGCAAATTAACAGCACAGTTTTGTTCTTCAGCACTTCCTGTACCAGGAATTATCATTAGTACATGCTGTCATAGCTCAAATTGGACGAAATACACCCAAACCTTGGAACAAGTCATTGCAATTTTTCCGTGACGCGGCCATGTTGTATGACCTCTAGGCCAATGTAATTCTACAGAATCAGCTGGCTGCAAATTTAATGTCAATGCACACAACTTCGTCATTCAGGTCTAGATCGCCAAGGAAATTTGCAGGAATGGCGTCTAATAACTAAGAACCATTATGCATTTATCAAAACCGAAATTTGTTACGGTTTACCTTGCCCCTGAGACTGGTCCTCAGTGCTTTCCCGATCCGACATCACTAGTCCTTCCAGGCTGCGACAGCTAGCTCTCAACTCAGCTCAGTTATATTCATAGCCTCGCTTTCAGCTAATAGTAAATATTCATTACAAACATTTGCATATTTTCCTGTCAAAAGTTTGCATAAATGAATATTAAAATTAATCCAATGTTCTGATTGGCTAACGATGCGCACTTTGTTCATGGGCATGCGTACAAAGGTTGAAAGTTATCGCAGTTGGAATGCAGGGAGCATGCAGACGACATTATTTGTAAACAAACGATGTGTGCTGAACAACTATTTTGTGTACGGCACAATTTGGGTAAGTGAAACTTTTATTTGCCAAATCAAAACATTAGCGCATTTACTATTGTTTTAGTCTGTATTTTGGTTGGAAATCATGTCGGTAATTTTTATAAATATTTTAGAGAGGAACAGAAAAGTTTGTTGTGAGAAAATATTAATTTACTGTAGTGGTTTACAAGTTAAAGTTCAATTGTTGTCAAGGAACAGCAAGTGGACCATGGCTAGACAGTTTATGCATGGAGGATAGCCATAGAAAAAGGGAAGTGGTTTTGTTTGTAAGAAATGTTGTAATCCCTTTGTTGTAGTTTATTGTTATTCATTTAATGAGATATTTGTAATTTTTAAATATCAGGATCTAAATGATTTTCTGTTAAACACAGGGATTCCATGAAAAGTCAATGAAAGGCTTATTTTAAGTGTTTGAGAAAATGAAAAAATAGTTGTGACTGCAAACTGCTTAACATCAACCAAAAAGACCTGTGGTATCAAAAGCGAAAAACAGTTACTTAGTAGTGGCCTGACGTTTCGACCCTCTAAGCAGTAGCAGAGTCTTTCTCAAAGGCTAAAAAGAAAGTCTTCAGAGAAATTAGACTCTGCTGGGGTCGAAAAGTCAGGCCACTAACTATTTTATATTTATTATGTTACATATCAAGCAAGAGGCTTGACACTTGTAAGTTGTATTTTTTCCCTACAGTTTTGATTTTTGTTGTTGTAGTTCTAATAATTAGAGCATAAATTCACCATTTTACATGATGTAGTTGCCAAGGGGATTTAATAAATCTGTTTAATTTGTATCGGTGATAACGAATACTATTTAGTTTTACCCGTACACCGAAGTGTGTAAAGCACTTGCCCAAGTCCTGTGAAAAAATTCCACAGGCATATTACTTGGGTGGGATTCGAACCCACGACCTTTGCCATTCTAGAACAGATGTCTTACCAGCTAGATCACTGAGATAGCTAGAGGCAGTTTAAATCCTATATTTTAGCAGCCGGTACCGCAAAATTTAATCCATTTTAATTTTGCATCGGGGATAAAGTAGGCAAAGTTTGGATGGATTTCTTAATTACTTAAAGATAAGGCCATCCTACGTCTTTGAACAGTTTGAATCTACACTGTATTATTTACAGGAACATTACAGAATTGGTAAGAAACAAACTTGTAAAATATACTTTTTGATCACAGATTTACATAAAACTTACACGGTCCTAATGATGATGATAGTAGAAAACATCCCTTGAAATATTTCTGTCTGAAATGCCATATTTGATGAGAAATGAATAATCTAATTTTCCGATTGGAGTTTATCGCTCAGTGAGCGTTTCATTCATTTGTTGAATCTATATGATTTCATGCAAATGTGTAATCGGTTTTTCACTATTTTCTGTGACCCAGATGGCCGATCGATCTCAAACTTCTACAGATTTGTCAGTTTATGTATATGGTGGATTACATAAAGTGCTTAAACTGCCAACAACTGTTTTGTTAGCAAAAACCAATTCTGTAATGTTCCTTTAAATAGCGAGTAATTTGACAATCTTTTTTCCCTACAATTTTTTTTTTTCAGGTCAAACATAAGATTGAACACCAGCAATCTCCAGTATAAAGTATGACTCAGGAAGGGTTTACAATCACTGAAGATAACTAAATGTACAAATGGAGAGCTATGACGACTACCTCCCTTGCTACATTAAGAGTGAGCGTGAGGGTTCAGCAACCACACAGCTGTGGATTTAAGTTCTTCAGAATGGCCAAGGGAGATTGGAGATCACACAGCTTTTGTTTCATCGATTACTAAAATAAAACAAAACAGGTGGGCTATATAAGGCCAAATATTAAAAAAAAAAACATGTTTAGCATCCCTGTCGACTTCCTTTTTAGAGGCCGCCTCTTCATTGTTTTTTCTAAGGATACATTTTAACAACCTGTGACGAAAAAAAAAATTTAACGAGTAAGATGTATTTAGACTTTAACACACACAAAAAAAACGCACAAAATAAAACTGGCAACCATCTTGACAAATAGCTCGGCCGGTTGCATTGAAAAATGTGTCAGGCAGCTATTAAAAAAAAAAAAAAAAAAAAAAAAGCCCTTTCTCCTTCCTTTAAAACAAAAAAGCAGGACACTATAAAACATGTTTTTTTAAATTATTTTGACTAAGTTTGTTTTTAATATCACCAGACAACAGTGTTTTTTTAATGTGCATCAGAATGTTCATCATTATCATTATCATTTCGGCAGGCTCTGAGAGAGCAGTGCCTCGGTCACGCAGTTTCCAGTCCAGCCAGTTCTGGACAAGTCTCCAACCAAATCTTCTATGAGCTGTGGTGGTTCTGAGAAGAACAGTGGTTTATTACTACTCAACAATTGATCAGTACCGGAATTCTCCTGAAGACAATAAGGCCCCTCCAAAAAAAAATGTTTGTGTCCCCGCCCGCTACTTTTTTAAAGGCTGCCTCCTCTTTTTTTAAATAAATGCTAACGATCTCTGCTGAAATTCTTTTAAATAAGATCTTATTTTTTAGACTTTAGCACACCCAAAAAACACACGGAAAAAAGCTGGCAACCAAATGCACTCTACGTCAATGAGCTCTCTCTATGCTGTATGAGGTGGTGGTTCTGAAAAGAACAGATGGTGTATCAACTTGATGTTTCAATTAGTATGCTCAGATTGTCTTCAAGAAAAACAAACAAAACTGAAACACACTAATAGTAACAAACATAAACTAACTTAGGTTCTTCGTAACCAGTTAGATTTTATTTGTTTAAAGTTCTCATACAACTTTGTGAATTCTCAAAGAATATTTGTATGTGTAATTAAAAGTTTTTTAATTGCTTTTTTATTGCCTCTACAGAGAAAACAATCTACCAGAGCAAAACAAAGATTGTTTAGACCTGAACTCAGCAGACTTGAAGCAAGAATCCAAAGACAAAGATGATAAGAAAGATCAACCCAAGATCCTATCAGTGGCTGATATCTTTGAGAGGCTGAGTAGTATTATACACAACCACAGCAGTACAGCATTGGTAATTGCTTAATACCATGTCACATGTACAATTTGTGACTGGTATCCTGCTTATTTCTGCTTAGCAGACAATTGTTAAGCAATATCTTCTGCTTTTAAAGCAGCTCCATGAAATTGGGCCCTGGTCAGAAATGTGCTAAACCACTTGACTAAAACACACTCTGTGAACTCCAGCGGTGTGTAAAAGTTTTTGTCTGAAGTTGATTTGAGAGTTTTTCCCCTACTTGTTTACCTTGGAGAATTGTATAGAAAGAAACACAATTGATGTGGATAGCTTGCAAACCATGGCAAAATTTCATAAAACTGAAGCAGAAATCTTGCCAAGCAAACTTATTTGCTCGGCCACAAAAAACAAGGAACAAGTCACAAGCAATGTACATGATATTTTGGCTGGTTATCACTTTCTGCTAAGCTCTGCACAAAGAGTTATTAGATGAATAGGAGTCATCTTGAGCCTCTAAAGAAAGAATTCACTACACTTGCATAGCCTGATGACTTTGGAGGATTGAGGCAGTAATTGTTCCGTTTTAATGTTATGTGGTGTTTACAAACTGGGCCCAATTTCATACAGCTGCTTAAGCTGAAAATATCGCTTAACAATTGCCTGCTAAGCAGAAAAGAGCATGATACCAGTCATAAAATGTACATGTGACATGGTGGTTTGGCTGGTAGCCTTATTGTGGTAAGCATAATTTTGTTGTGCTTAGCTGCTTTTTGTGCAGAGCAGAGCCTCTACAAAATTGGGTACTGTAGTACTTAAGCGTATGCTTTGGGCCTTATTTAAGTCAATGAGAAAATGTTCATGAACACCAAAAATATATGTAGGGGAACTTTAAACCTCTCAAATATAAATTAGGGTACCCTTTCTAAATTCATCTTTTCACACTTTTGGTCTCATGACAAACATCAGAAATAACCATAAACCGCTGCAATTTTTTAGAGGGGATTGTAAAAAAGCACCAAAGCTATGGTCTGATTATGTAAAAGCTTCATGCAAATTTTGATTGTAGAAAAAACACTTGTCTTTGGTATTTGAGTGGGTGCGGGTAGCTTCACCATGAATTTTCTCATCCATAGATTTGAGTAAGAATGTTTTTAAATTTGCACCGGGGATAACGGATTCGAACTGCCTCTAGCTACCGGGCAATCTCGGTGGTCTAGTTGATGGTAACACATCTGCTCTAGAATAGCAAAGGTCGTGGGTTCAAATCCCAACCGGGTAATTTGCCAACGGTGTATTTTTTTCACAGAACTCAGGGAAGTACTGAGTATACAGTGCTTCACACACATCGGTAAAAGGGTAAATCCAAATAATATTCTTTATCCCCGGTGCAAATTTAACATCTATTAAAATCTAACTAGTTATGAAGAACCTTTAATTTATGTTTGTTAGTGTGTTTCAGGTTTGTTTTTTTGTTCTCGTGAAGACAATCCGAGCATACTAAAACCAAATAACAGTGTTTTTTATTTGTTTTGTAGGATTTGTGTAGTTGGCAAATCTGTCCGGCCATCCATGCAGAAACGGTCAAATTTGGCATAGTGGACACCAGTCGCCTGAAACTTCGCTCTGTCAACGTCAAACGACCTCCTCTACCCCTGACAAACCGCGTTGTCAACAGCGCCGTCATCAAACTCATCACTCGTTCCTCCACCTCGCCGTCTAAACTCAGGTCGAGTTTGAGTTGTAAGTCGGACACTCATAGACCCAGAAGTGACAATTACTCCCGATCGTCAAGCTGCAACCATGGGAAGGAGGAGGTAGGGGTGTGGCAAGAACCCCCTCCGCCACAACCGATTCAGTACAGCTTTAAGTACCTCAGACATTCTCGTCAATACTCTGATCAATACAGGTAAACTTTTTTTTATTTCCTCTCACACTATGAACATTTTTGTCTTGAAAATGGAGTGAAAATCGAGTTGTAAATTCAAACTTTTCAGCTTGTTTTCACGGAGTTCGTTTGCCAGAGCCTAAGTGTTTCACGTTGATTTTACTGCGCTGTACTGCTGAAAATGTTATTCACCAATTAAAGACTTCTAGGCTTGGATGGATAGCATTCCCTGAAATCATGGTGAAATTCACAGATGGCATAAATGGTCTGGAGACTCTTTTTTTCAAGGCGATTTTAAAGGGACTTGCAATTCCCTTTAAGCGTGGTGAAAGAGAAATAATTCCTTGAATTTCAGCCAAATCCTGCACTCCACTGAGATTTCACGGTGGTTTCACAGCAAAGATTTTCATAGTGTCATAAACTGACGAGGGGTTCTTCTGGTGTAGCCTTTTTATTAACACACTCTGCACAAAGAGTTAAATGAAGAGGAGTCATCTGAGTGCTGTATAGACGATGTGACCTGTGACATCACATGTTTACAAAAGAGCCACAGAGCCTGGACTTCCGGCGGGCACATTTGTACACAGCTCAATGGAAGAATACAACAAATCTTATGTTTTATGGAGATCGCACTGTCTGATTTTCCTCAACTTTTGATATGAAGAAAGGGGGGACATCTCAAAAGCTGTACAGCTGTTGCTTTTGTAGATTTTGAATTTATGTGAAAATTATGACACAAAATATAAATTTTCCCATTGAGCCTGTGTAGCATCTTGCCCGTCGGGAATAGCATTATAATGTACGAGGTCACCACTCTGTAAGCAAATGTAACATGGTCTATAGGAATCTTCATTCATGTCAACTCGGCCTCGTTCTTGGGCCATTCATCAACCGTAAAGGAATAATTTACTACACTTGCATAGCCTGACTTTGGAGGATTGAGGCAGTAATTATTCCGTTTTAATAGCAGTTCTTGTCACCGAGCAGTTTAGACCATCGGATTCAAGTTCTGGTGGTTGAGTCATCGGGTTGTGGGTTCGAATCTCGGTCATGACACTTGTGTCCTTGAGAAAGATGCTTTACTATTATAATTGCTTCTCTTCACCAAGGGGTATAAATGGTTACCTGCGAGGGTAGAGGTTAATTGATATTGTGTTTGAAAAAGGCTCATTCCGAGCACCACAGCAGCACAGGGCTGTATACTCCCCAGAGAGCTGAGAAAGATTACAGGAATGTTTTTTGACCAATGACCAGGGCACTAATGTATTATGAAATGCATTGATATGTTATTGTAACATTCTTTATAGGAACTAGTTATTATTATTATTTTTTAATTTTTTTTTTATTAAACTGTTGGTTGTTTCGTTTTGTTTCAGAGAAAACTACACCTATGATAAGATCAAAGACAAGCATTACGGCCGGTCAAGGCACCACACTAGTGGGGTGGTACCCAGAGCGAGAATCAAATGTGTCACCAAGAGTAAAAAGAATAACGGAAAATCTGTTCCTTCTTCACCTATTTCTTTAGCTGTTGAGACTAATAAAACATCGGTGAGTAATAATAAAATAATCATATTTATTCGGGAAAAACTATCACTATGTACAAACATTAAAAATATATCTTAAACAACAGTGGGATGCCCAGGAGAGCATAAAGGTTTAAAATTTAACTGTAGCCAAAAGGCGGATGTCTCCCAAATCCCAGATAAACCAGGTAAAATATTAAAGGGACATTACAGAATTGGTAAGAACAAACTTGTAAAATATGTGTTTTGATCACAGATTTACATAAAACTTACACGGTCTAATGATGATGATAGTAGAATACATCCCATGAAATATTTCTGTCTGAAATGCCATATTTGATGAGAAATGAATAAACTAATTTTCCGATTGGAGTTTATCGCTCAGTGAGCGTTTTATTCATTTGTTGAATCTATATGATTTCATGCAAATGTGTAATCGGTTTTTCACTATTTTCTCGTGACCCAGATGGCCGATCGATCTCAAACTTCTACAGAATTGTCAGTTGATGTTATGGTGGATTACATAAAGTGCTTACACTGCCAGCAACTGTTTTGTTAGCAAAACCAATTCTGTAATGTTCCTTTAAGGCAAGAAAGGGCATAGAAACATGTTTACAAAAAACAGCACAATAGATCATAACATTCACTAAACAACTTTACTAGTATTTTAGCCTTCGAGAAAGACTCTGCTAGGGTCGAAACGTCAGGCCACTAACAAATTTTTTGTAGCTCCCTGTGAAGCTACGGACCAATATGTTTTAAACTGAAATAAATAATGCCGTCACATTGTAAAGAAAATGTTAAGTGTTTCACCAGTTTGCTCCGGAGGTCACAATAATGCGCTAAACTCTCATGCAGAGTTGTTTATCTTGTTGGTTAAGTGTTTGGATCAACATAAATATTAGTAGATCGTTTACAACGATAAAAGAAAAAATGTACATTACCCTCAAGCAAATTAAGAAACATCAGTTCTGATTTGCAGATCTTGGACATATTATCCCAATCCAAACTTAGAGTGTGGGTTCGACTCCCGGTCGTGTCACATTGTGTCCTTCAGCAAGGCACTCAACGAAATAATGCTGCGTCCTTCGGATGTAAAAGAACCCAGTGAACTTGTCGTAAAGAAAAGGGGTTCGACCAGTGTTCCTGGTTTGGTTCAAGGTTCAAGGTTAATTTTTTTCAGAGTATCAAAAAGTAAAAAGACAATTATCACTCAGCAAGAGCGATCAGTTTAAAGAATACAACTTAACAGTATGGATATCAAGAACAAGATTAAAACAAACATGACACTGCAGAGGGATCCATTTTTAGAAGCAGAGCTTGTAGGCAATGGTCCCTAAAGAAGCATTGCACTGAGACAGAGAATAACAATTAGTGAGCCAAAAGGTCCCTGGTCGAGTCGAGCCACAGGGAACAAAATATTACAATAGGTCTCAATGCACAAGCACGTACCCAAGAAATAAATTTATGTAGACACTTTAAATCAAACAGACGAAGGACGAAAACAAAACAGTGGACTAAAACTAACACAGCGGCCTCGCAGGTCTGCCAGTCAAATACCCATATGCATATTGTGCCACGTGGCCCTATGTACAGGAAAAAGGTCTCGTACGTCAAAATGTACTAGCTCCGCACACCTTGCAGGAAGAAAAAAACCCGAGCATTTTGGGGCACCAATCAGGTATGATAAAGCGCTATATGAGAACTTTTGTATACTCGGTCGCAGAATTCAGGGAAGTGCTCAGTGTATTACACACATTGGTGAAAGGGTAGAACCAAAAAAATTCTTTACCCCTGGTGCAAATTTAAAGGAACATTACAGAATTGGTAAGAAAAAAAACTTGTAAAATATACTTTTTGATCACAGATTTACAAAAAAAATTTACACGGTCTAATGATGATGATAGTAGAAAACATCCCTTGAAATATTTCTGTCTGAAATGCCATATTTGATGAGAAATGAATAAACTAATTTTCCCCATTGAGTTTATCGCTCAGTGAGCGTTTTATTCTTTTGTTGAATCTATATGATTTCACGCAAATGTGTAATCGGTTTTTCACTATTTTCTCGTGACCCAGATGGCCGATCGATCTCAAACTTCTACAGGTTTGTCAGTTTATGTATATGGTGGATTACATAAAGTGCTTACACTGCCACCAACTGTTTTGTTAGCAAAAACCAATTCTGTAATGTTCCTTTAACATCTATTAAACCTTTGTATTATTATTATTGCAATCTGCATATTGAACACTGAAACAGAATAGCATTGTTTTACAATGTAATCATTTTTGTTTTATTGCAAGCTTGCTGAAGGATAAATTTGCTTCCTATGAGCGATCATGGAATAGGCCTTTTTTGCACCCCACTCTCAACTCAGACTAACTGCTGGGAAAACGTTTGTGAATAATCGCTTAGAAAGACCGATAAATAAAGTTTGAGCTTTTGGCCTTATATCGTTCTGACTATTTTCAGGCAATCAAGTGGCACCTTAACCACCAGCTACTAGAGTCATGTGACTTGGAGCTCTCCGTCAATAATCCATCCCCAACAGAAATGGCGATGTTGTCAAGAATTCCCAGTGTACATCGCTCATCACCTTCCATTCCAAGCAATACAAATGGCAAGTACGGAGGCAAGGGAACAGGTAAGAAAGAAGAAATGTTATTCAGAAATCATTGTTCCAAAACCCTCGCCCTCCAACGAGCCTTAATTTAACTAACCCTAACCTCCAACAAGACCATCCTTGGCCCAACCCCTGATCCTCCAAAAAGCTCCACCTGTACCGACCCCATCCACCCATCAAACCCAAACCCTCTCACAAGCCCTACCTCAACGCATTCCCCTGTCTACCCATCAACCTCCATTCTCCAAAAAGCCCTACTTACACCCAACCCATCCTCTATGCTATGCAACCCCCCCCCCCCCCCCACCCCCCCCCCACCCCACAGGGCACAGCTATTAAACCCGCACAAGTTCAAATCTTCCTGTGTTGTTTTTATTCTTAGACAAGCCCTATCCGTTTCAACTGAACATCTCAGCTGATGCACAGACTGTCAAGGTTCCGTCAGTCAAGAAGACTACACAGTCCATCTTCATTCACTAAACTCCTAGATAAGTTCACCCAAGTACCAAAAAAGAAAAAAATTAAATCCACACATTTGGATAAGTTTCAGTAGCACTTTGTAAATACATTGTCTCTTTTGAACAGTTGATTTAGTTTCCCCCTTTACTACAATCCATGGGGTGTATTTAGAGGCCAAACAAGTCACAACATGATACTCCAATAGTGAAAATGCAACGATGCTGCAAATCATAGATTTGTTACCAATTTGTAAAAGTTTTAATTCCATCTGACCTTATCTTTAGGTACAAGTTTATGGTCCTGATGATAACCCAATAAATACAAATTGTACACTTATTATGTTAACGTCAGCATACCAATGTATCCCTTTATGTATTATAAGGTCTTGTATGCAATACAATTGAGCCCTGGTGGTTTAACCCGGGGAGCATTCCACTCCGGCGTTACGTGAACTTCGGCCAACATTAAAAAGTGAATGCCACACAAGTTTCCAGGATGCAAATAATCAGTACGCGCAGTTTTCCTGTGTGATGCACAGAAATTTGCTTTAAATCACACAAAGTATGAACTAAGCCTATGTTGGCTATTGTTCACGTTGTTCGTCGGAGTGTAACGCACCTCTTGATTGTTTAGTCGAACAATCCACAGTTACCGGTAAGGCACTGGTACCGGTCAAGTATGATGCTCATAGTCCTGGGCCCAATCTCATAGAGCTGCTTAAGCACAAAAAGAAGCTAAGCAAAACAACATTATGCTTACCAGAATAAGGTTTCCGGCCAAACTACCGTGTCACATGTACAATTTGTGACCAATATCCTGCTGATTTCTGCTTAGAAGAAAAATGTTTAGCAATATTTTCTGCTTAAGCAGCTCCATGAAATTCGGCCCAGATACCCCTATCACACATTCATTCCTCCAACCATCTCAGCTCCCTGGGGAGTAGTGTGCAGCCTGTGCTGCAAAATGAACATGTACATGTGCACAGCCACAATCATGGGTACACTTTTTGTTACAGAGACACCAAATGAACAACACACACATATTGAATAACTCTTTGCAGATCTTGTATTTGACAAACTCAAGTACTTTCTACTCTTCATTCACACAGCGCTGGTTAATGAATTTACAGACAACATTGAAACGGCTGTTACATCACTGGTTTTCAAACTGTTGTTCATAGCTACATGGACACGAAAAAAATGTGTACCCACGACAGTGGCTGTGCACACATGTACATGGTGTATGTAGCGCATCAGCTAAATCAAGAACCATCTCTGCCCTCAGGTACCTTTCTACTCCTGGGTGAAGAGAAGCAATTGTACAGTTATATTTATTGGTGGTTCAGTCTTTATCCGTGTATAGAATAAACACAATGTATGATGAATTTTAATTATAGTGAATGAGTGATTGATCAGTGTTTCATTTAACTGTGTCATCACTGTCACAATGCAAAAGGAAATCAAATTACTACACAATTTTCACCCTTTCCTTACCATAGACGATTTTTGTTGACTGCACTCTTCTTTACCATCGGCTGCTTTTGTCACCTAAGCTTACAAACAAAAAAGGCACTCAAGCCCGAGTTCAAAGGCTGTTTGTTATAAAGCTGTAGAAGATTTTCCTTGCAACTACATTCTTCCATTTGTGAACATTTTTTTTTCCAAACATCATCAACCAAGACAACTGCTGAAGCTGGTGACTGTATCGTTTGACCACACAAGCGTGAAGCACACATTCTTACACAGCAGAAAGCTTTCATTCAAAGGCGTCCATGTTCACTCAATTCCCAGGAGAGAGAAAGATCTGAAATGTCAAACACCTATAAAAGCACCACAGACAGTTTGTAGCTGTCATGGCTGAGTACAAAAAACAGCTTTGAGTTTGAACACTGAGGAAACAAAGATCAGGGCCCAGTTTCATAGAGCTGCTTAAGCAGAAAAGTATGCTTAGAAGTTTTCTGCTAAGCACAAACAAGCAGGAAACCAGTCACAGATTGTACATTATGACATGGTACTTTGGCTGGTAACTGTATCCTGGTAAGCATAACTTTTGTTTTGCTTAGCTACTTTTTGTGCTTATAAGCAGCTCTGTGAAATTGGACCCAGGAACTTGGACATGTGTTGGCTGATCTCA
Source organism: Pycnopodia helianthoides (assembly GCA_032158295.1). NCBI lineage: Eukaryota > Metazoa > Echinodermata > Asteroidea > Forcipulatida > Asteriidae > Pycnopodia > Pycnopodia helianthoides. The sequence continues at coordinate 16,594,986 of CM063257.1, read as the reverse complement.
ATGATTTTTGGATTTAAATATGAAAGGGAATTCAATAAGTAAGACATTTTGTTTACTTATTTTGCTGTGAAACAATAATAGTTTGTATAATTCGCCTTTGAACGAAAGCTTTCTGCTGTGTAAGAATGTGTGCTTCACGCTTGAGTGGTCAAACAATGCGATCACCAGCTTCAGCAGTTGTCTTGGTTGATGATGTTTGGTAAAAAGAATTAAAAGTTAACTCTACATGTATAGGTCGTGTCGTGGCCGAGCGGATAAGAGCACCGGACTCAAGCTCTGGTGTTTCTGTTCAGCAGAGTGTGGGTTCGAGTCCCGGTCGTGACACTTGTGTCCTTAAGCAAGACACTTAACCATTATTGCTGCGTCCTTCGGATGGGACATAAAGCCGTTGGTCCCGTGTGTAATTGTATAATGCAAGTAAAAGAACCCAGTGCACTTATCGAAAAGAGAAGGGGTTCGCCCCGGTGTTCCTGGTTTGATTGGCCGCATATTGCGCCACAGCACCTTGTAAACCATTACATGGTGCTATGTAAAGGAATAGGTCTCATACTTCAAATTGTAGCTCCACAATACCTTGCAGGAGAATACTGAAGCACCTTGAGCATCACTGAGTGCGGGAAATGAGCGCTATATAAGAAGCCACTATTATTTATTATTATATTACCAAGCGTTCTTCTACTCAATGGGAATGGTGCATATCACAGCAATTGGTTGCCAACTGTTTCGCATACTCGGAGAAGTCATCTTAACCCGCATTCGTATTGGATTAATATTCAACTGAGACCATAGGTAAGAATCCAATGGGTAAATCCTACCGGTATCCACACTTGGATTATTTGACGTAGGTAATAATATTATTAATAATAATTTGGGAAGCTAATCATCCTTACTAGCAGCTAAGAAGCTGAATTGCGAAGGACGCGGCTTCAACGTGTTCGAGCAGCAGGCATGTCAGGGCGCCTTTGCCAGCTAGCCACATCGACCCATATATGACCACAGAGCATAGCCTGATGTCTGGGAGGAAAACAGGAGGGCCTGGAGAAAAACCCTTGTGGCACAGAAAAGAACCAACGTACAACTCTACTCACATATGGCCGGGTTTCAACCAGGGTCACATTGGTGAGAGGCGAGCGCTTTACGCACAAGCCAACCATGCCACACATGACGGTAAACTAACCGAGACAATGGTGAAACAAACTGTCTTAATATAAACACATGAGACGATGCGTCGACACTGGAACTTTTTGGCTGGGTTAGTTTGACCGGGTTAGTTTGACTGGGTTAGTTTGACCGGGTTAGTTTGACCAGGTTAGTTTGACCGGGTTAGTTTGACCAGGTTAGTTTGACCGGGTTAGTTTGACCGGGTTAGTTTGACCGGGTTAGTTTGACCAGGTTAGTTTGACCGGGTTAGTTTGACCAGGTTAGTTTGACCAGGTTAGTTTGACCGGGTTAGTTTGACCGGGTTAGTTTGACCGGGTTAGTTTGACCAGGTTAGTTTGACCGGGTTAGTTTGACCGGGTTAGTTTGACCGGGTTAGTTTGACCAGGTTAGTTTGACCGGGTTAGTTTGACCGGGTTAGTTTGACCAGATTAGTTTGACAGGGTTAGTTTGACCGGGTTAGTTCGACCGGGTTAGTTTGACCAGGTTAGTGTACCTGGGCAGAAGGTGGCCGGTTAAACTGACCATTGGATTCGGTTAAGTTGCCTGAGTGAAAGTTTCCTCGGCTGTCTGTTTTTACCCTCTTGCTCAGTTAGTTTACCCGAAAAAAAGTCCAATGAATGCTAACACAGCTTTAAACCAAACCTCACTCAGGATTTATGGAATAATTAAACAGTACATTTAAAAACAAACACACATTTTGCACTGAGCTCATATTCAACTAAAATTTATTTATTGGTCCTTATAAGGGATATTATTCCCAACCGTTTTCCCAATAAAAATCTTGTGCAGTTTGAAATGAATGCATGCACCAGAAGTTGAGAGTGGGAAGCAAATAAGGTAATCTTAAAAACAAAGTACACGGGGAAAAAAAATGAAAAGTTTCAAATCTGAAAGCTCAGTCGAAAAGTTCAACCCTGTAAATTAATCCTCCAGAGAAATACTTCCATATGAAATACTGTAATAGTAGCTTTTAAACTAAGACACCAAAATCAATGTTGCTCTACACGTTGATAGCCACAATTGAAATAAGCACACAAAATCCCTGACAAACTGAAACTGTTTTTTAATGTTTTCACTAAAAATTGATGAAATTTACGCAGAATGGCTGCATGGTGTGCTCATTGAAAACTTAAGGATAAGAAATTAGTTTACTGATAAAATGAAAAATAAATAAACAAAAATAATAATCTTCCATTAAAATCCAAATGAGTTTTCAAATCTTTAAAGAATAGCAAAATACTGTAAGTCTTTATTTAGGGAGCATCTCAAAATGACAGTTTGTTCTAGGCACAAAAAACGTTTCCATGGGACGCGCCCGCAATCCATTGGACCGCCAGAACGCCAAGCTTTACAGCATTGGTTTCGAAGTAGTATTTTGAACCGTCCAATCAAATGTTTTGGCGGTCCAACGGAATGGTCCATGTGTGCCCGCTGGAAGACTTATCCGATCCATTCTGAACGTTCATACCATTCAAACTTTTGAGATGCCCCCTAAAAAATGTGAACTGCAATTTCTCCACTGAAAATTGAATTTTGTCAACACATTACCAGTACATGTCAGGGTTCTTCTCAGGATTTCTTTAGTGGTGAAAAAATGTTTCCTTGAAAATCATTGCGAGATGGATCAGTTACACTGTAGATCATATAAATATACTCCAATCAAAAAAGTACTCAAAATTAATGGCTTCGGATACCATTTTTACTGGCAATACCATTTTACATGTTGTTGAAAATCTTTGAAAGGAAATTACAAGTGTACTTCTGCCAGTGGTGGTTGGGAATCCTGAGTGCGGGGGTTTCCCGGCACCGACCACTGTGGTCAGAAGAACCCCGAAACATTTATGTAGGTCATCTTCAAAACTCAAAATTCATATTATTACAAAATATAACGCTGAGATGAAAGGCAAGTCTTTTCAAGCCTCTTTTCAAGAAATTTTGAAGGCACGTAGAGATCAGTGTAAAATCCTGAAATCAGGATAAATCCTGACCAATCACATGCCTGCTTCTATAAAACTTATACAGTAGGAACTTTAAAAAATGATGGTCAGGCATTCCATCTAGTATAATGTACTTCCCCTTGAGGAATTGGTTCAATAATCAATGCCAATTTTTAAAGGAAAACACTGTCTTTTAAAAAAGTATGGGGGTTGAACAAAGAAAAATTGACTAGAGTGGGATTTGAACCAACGACCTCCGGATTAACGTACCGGCGCTCTACCAACTGAGCTATCTAGCCCTATATTGGCGTCTCCCTATTTTGTCAATATCTTTGTTCGGGGGTGCCAGTCAGAAGCCATACAACCGTTAACTGCCGTGTAACTTTTAAAAAAGTGTTATTACTTTTAAATCCAATGTTTTTTTTTCCTACTTTTGTAGATCCATCCAAAATGTTAGCTACACATGTACCTGCTGATGTGATTGTATCACTATCATACATAAAATGTACCTTTTTTAAAAAGAGTTTTGGATTAAACAAAGACAAATTTACTAGAGCGGGATTTGAATCACGATCTCCGGTGATCTCTGAGCTATCAAGCTCTAGGTTGGTTATCTTCCTATTTGGTCAATTTCTTGTTTGAGGTGCCAGTCAGAAACCATACAACCGTTAACTGCCGTGTAGCCAGGGATCACACCCCAAACAAATATTATTGACAAATCAGGCATGCAACTGTAACTTGTTTGTAACATAGGGCTGATACATATAGCTCAGTTGGTAGAGCACCGACACGTTAATCTGGAGGTCGTTTGTTCAAATCCCGCTCTGTCAATTTTTATTTGTTCAACCCCAACACATGTTTTCAAAGTTCCCAAACATCAGATTTGGGACTCGCGAGATAAAAACTTATCGTTCTACTCATTTTTCTAAAACTATATATTCTCAAGTAAAATTATTTCAAGGGATATTTTCCACCATGACCATCAATATAATGTACCATGTAAGTTATGCGTAAATCTGTGAACAATTATACTTTCAATCTTTCAAATGTTACGCACATGCTTTAAAGGTATTGTACACTTTTGGTAACAGCTCAAAATCAGTGTCCATATTTTGTGTGATTAAACATATGCATGAACAAACAAACCTGTGAAAGTTTGTGCTCAATTGGTCATCGAGGTCACGAGAAAATAGTGAAAAGAGATCTTATGTTTTTCTGTTTTTTCAAATTATCGCGCGCGATAATTACTATTGTTTGACTCGTTTCTCAGAAGCGATAGCATTTTAGGCAGAAATATTTTAAGGAACCCTTTCTACCAGTACTTACTTTAAATCATGTTAGTTATGTGTGAATCTGTGAACATTGTGTTTTTCGATCTTACCAATAGTGTACAGGGCCTTTAAACAATTTCAGGAAACTGAGAAAATAAATAATATAAGCAATGCTTTTGTCTTTACAGTGCAAAACTATAATCATGTCCTTATAAAATATTTCAAGGCACAAAATGAGAAAAAGTATGAATACATGCTTAAAATTTTTAAATTAAATCAACAAAACTATAGAAGATCTACGTGTACATGTAGGTACATGTAATGCAGTACAATTTTAGATACAATCCAATATATGATTTCTTTTAGTTTAAAATTATTTGAAATAAAACAGATGTACTTTATGAATAAATATGTATTCAATTCCCCAAAATACATTAATGTAAAACATGTTAGCCTTGAAAACAGCCTCGAATTTGACAGATCGACTGGCACAAATTGTTCTCGTAAAAATGAACAGACCCATTTGTTTTTGATGTCCGATCTTATCATGTTTCAAATTTCGCTCTGAAAAAGTATCAAATAAAATGGCATTTTACACCATTTTATCTTGAGGTTAGAGACTTGTTGTTTTTTCCCCATTTTCATGAGGACTCTATCTATTGGAAAATCAGTGCATCACAAAACTGATTTTGATCTTGGAGCTCCTCTTTGAACTCACATCACCATTGAAAGGTGAATGGAGTAACCCCCTGTTTTCTGTTCTGGGTTTAGGAAGTTTGTAACCCTTGATTTGATTACACAATTCATATAATTATTCTATTAACACGTTGACTGCCGCCTACGAGTATATTCGTAGTAACAGGTGTAACGGATTCTGCCACTACGAGTATACTCGTAGGGAATGAAAGGGCTTTGTATTGTTATTCAAATACACTGGCATCACTGAGCACGCAACAAATACGCTTTTGGCAGTGGTGAGGATCATACATCCTTAGAATGTGTATGTTCAATTTTTGTTTGTATAGTACTATTTGGTATACGCGCATGCGCACTGCACTTGGCAAATGGGCAACGCATTACGAATATATGACGGCATCAACGAGTTAACTGGATAATGGAGAACGCTCATAAATATATTTCTAACCCTTAGCCCCCAAGAGGACCATAAAATAGTTTTCACGGAAAATACTGAACAAATACAGAGCACTGCAATCATGAAATTTAAATAAACAAAAGTGCATGTTTAGATTTTTTGAAAAAAACTATTATAAATATGTTTATCTGAAAAATTAAACAAGAGTTCAAAATTTAAAAAAAAATCAGAATACTGCACACAAGCAGATCTGATGAGCATTGGGTAAATAATAAGCAATGTTTATTTTATAAATCTTGTTCTGCATCAAATTAGTCTTATTGTTTGGTTTTACCCTTACACACATGTGTGTAAAGCACTGTATACTCAGTACTTTCCCCAAGTCCTGTGAAAAAAATAAATAATAATAATCCACAGGCATATTACTTGGGTGCGATTCAAACTTATGACCTTTGCCATTCTAGAGCAGACGTCTTACCAATTAAAATTGATTGATTAATTGATAAATTGATTGATTAATTGATCAATTGATCGATCGATTGATTGATTGATTGATTGATTGCTTGCTTGATTGATGATTGTTTGATTGACTGATTGATTGATTGAAGAAAATCAAGACCTTGTTTAACCACTGGGCAACATCATACTTTACCCTTCCTCATCGGAGTGTGTCTCTACGTCCGGTTGATGTTCCTGCATATTCTTCAGGTAATGCGCCTCGTACTCCTTCCTCTCGTACGCCAAGTGGCGGTTCTCGATCTCAAGATTCCTGATCTCGGCCAGCTGGCTCTTCATTAAGATCATCTTCTCCAAGTCGTCCCCTTCAAGGTCATCATGCTCGAGCCGGTCGCTCTCCGTCAACCCTGCATAACTTCCCACATCTCCTTCGGCGTCTTTGACCTCCGGTTGTGTTGCCCTGTTTGGGTTCCTGCACCCACTCCGCGGACATTTATATGATAATGCTTGGTGTTGTGGATGTTCGACGTCGGCTTTCGACTAATGATCGTCGTTGATTCGATGTCGGACTCATGGAACTTTCGTCGAGCTGTTTTCAAATATCTCTTCCTGTGAGTCGTGTCTCTTTTTGCCGTCTGAAGTTTGTGCGTTTACTTTTTTCGGTTTTGAAACATTCCCTTTTCTAACAATGTGATCTAGCACTAAACCTAGAGGTGAGAACGATACATCTTTAGGAGACGAATCTTTTGCATTACTTGATGTCTTGGCATCTGGAGACGCTCCTGGTCTCTGACTTGGATCCTTTCCATCCTCAGACTCCATTGTAAAAGTCCCCTCCTTGTTGAAAGGTGGTCTCTCTTCTTTTGTGAAAGTTCCCTCTCTAGAGAAAGTTGGCTCTCTCTTCTTTTGTGAAAGTTCCCTGTCTTCAAAACCAGGTCTGGATTGATCCTTTTGAGCATGTTCTGCTGATTGATTAGACTTCTTGAGAGCAGAACTTGCTGAGGAAGGCTTCCTTTCTCTGATCTCGAAGCCTCGGTCTCCAGAAAACCTCCATCTTTCAACGCTTTAAAGACTTTAGGGACTGGTATTTTGGAGTACTTACTTCCCTTCTTTGATTCAGCAGCTCGTTTCCTCATTAATTCTGAGGCATCTGGACTGAAATTGAATGTTTCAGACAAACGTCGTTGAGAAGGTTCCTCAGTCCTAAGCTGAGAGGACTTAGTAAGACCTTTGTAGACAGGAATACCGGAGCTGGACCTCCTCCTCTGTTCTTCACTTTTATTCCCGATAGTTGTTTCTGTACTGAGGAGTGAAGGACTAGAAGAGTGTGATCTATTTCTCTGGTTGAGTAGACTTGTCTCGAGTTTGTCCCTCTCTGTGTCCCTAAATATCCAAATTTATTTGCCTTCAACTGTGAGATCTTTCCTGTCGAAGCATCAACTACAAAACTACTCGATCCAGTAGGTCCAGATCCCGATCCGCGGCTGTTCTTTCTTGTTTCTCTTTATTCTCCTTTTCTCTTAGCCATTGTCTAATTGGCGATGTGCTCTGTGACTTGTTCGAAGGACTTACTGTTTCTGGTGCAGAGATGCTTCCCCCACCTCAGCTGCTTGGTGTTCTGTGGTGAAGCAATGTGGCCTGGTTTAGTCCTCATCCACGATTTGTTGTGGGGAAGCCCCCCATCCATTGCTTCATTGATCTCTTTCTCTTTCAGCCATTGTCGTATCGGAGAGCAAGGGCCTTCCTCTGATCTGTCGCGGGACCCCGGTAAGGTAACAGGTGGCACTACAGATGACCTTGTAGAAGCATTAGCTCCTTGAGCATCTGATTGATTAATATGTGCATGTCCTCCGATTCCAGTCTGAGATGAGTCGAGCAACTGACCAACTGCTTGCCTTGGAGGCATATCACCAAGAAGGCTTTCATTAGAGTAATCATAATCCTGATAAGTACTGTTGAGTTGATGGCTGGAGTTGATACCAGGCTGTACCGTCAGATCTGTCTTGTCGCTAACATAGTCCAAGCCTAGCGCACAGGCAATATAATCTGCTGCTGTATGATCACGTTCAAGTTGTGGTCTGGATGGAATAAATCCATCAGTTTGATACGACTCCCTTCTGGTTCCACCCTCATTGTCCAGGGGAAATCCACCACGCTCACTTGGTTCGTACGAGGATCGACCACCATTCAAAAGAGGAACCTGGTTCTCCCGTTCCATGTCTACAGCGTGAGGTTCTTGTCTCCCTTCTGTGGTTTCTTGCTTGCTGTGATCTCTACCACCGATGGAGACTTGGCGGTTGAAAGATCGCACCTTCGGTGCAGATTCAAGTGTTCTCTCTTGACTTGGCAAAGTCGGCTCTTCTTGAACGGCAGAAGTCTCATCTGATGCAGTAGCAGATAAAGGCCTATGAGCAGTTTGTTCATGCATTATACCAGTTTCATTACTCCTAACTTCAGATCTTGTACCTCTGGTTTTGTCGACTGTTTGAAGTGAAGTTCTCGGATCTATTGATTCATGATTTGTATTCAAACTATAAGTCTGCAACCTAGCACTTGGTGATATGCTCTCATGGCTTGTCTCTCTGTTGGAATGGTCATGAATGATACCGCCATAGTTTTCAACACTTGGCTTGACCGTTATAGGCAGTGCATTCCTTTGATCCACTGGACCACTGTTCATAACTTGAGCTCCATTTACTGGAAGACTGTGATGATAATTCTCTTGACTTGTCCCTCGAGTGTGCCTACGATCCGAGCCATCAACGTAACCAGTGCTTTGATGTTGCAAACCACTACTTTGAACAACATGATTATCAGCCTGTTCCGTTTGTCCAGTATTCACGACCTTTCGGCTTTCTGTAGTCGTAGCACCAGCCGACGAATTAACATACGAAGGTCTAGAATAGCTTTTCAAGTTAATTTTTTCCGGAGTGACAGTCTGTGTGGTACCTCGGGAGCCCTCTTGTGTTCTGATTGGGCCAGGTTGTCCATTATGAGCATCACTTTTGGATGCTGTGGAAGGTTTATGGACAGGGCTGGTCTTGTTCCCAGACTGCATGCTGGATTTTGAAGGTCTTTCAACATCATTACGTCTGTTGCTTTGACTGAGCGGTTGTTGAATAGCCCTCTCGGTCAGTCCCCTGTAACCCGGATGCTCATAACTTACTTGGTTTTGAATGTCAGGCTGAGTTGAGTTTCTTTGGTGCTGGCGGAGGGCCGAGGGTTGCTGTGGTGGAACGTCTCTTGCTTCCATGTGAGGTCTTCCCTGTTGCTGTTCTCTGGTGACTTCATCATGCATCAACATCTCCTCCTCCTGATATGAAAATCAATATGACACAATCATAATCTAGTGGCTACCATTTTAAATTGTTGTATGCAAGTTAGCCCCAAACAAGGCTAAAAGCCACTGTTGGTAAGGGGCTAAAGGAAAAAAATGTTTAAGATGAAAATAGATCAGGGGAGCTGAAGGTAGGAATTGATATTCCTTATAAAACAGTCTTAGAGTGTAGGATGGAGGGAAACAGGCACCAGGTAAGAAGCTCCAAAGAGATGCAGGAAGTGGAATAAAGCTGTTGGAATGGCTCTTTGTTATCTCAGCAAAGCAAGAACATACATGTATGGATGAGAACAAGCAGAAAGCCTGGTTTGCTGAGGTTTCACGCTCAAACATCCTGATAGGAGGAACCAGGTCGGACACACTGGTGGCACATTTACCATGAAAAGACAGACGATGGCTACAGACATACGTTGGGAAAGAGGTTGTAACGTTGATCCCAACCCTTCACCAACAAGATTAACAATACGCTTCTGCACTCTTTCGCTCGGCCCCAGCGGCCTATCCAGGACCACTGGGATGGGTTAATCAGCTTGCACAGATTCTTGTTCAGGAAGTACGTCATGCGTGCAGTTTGAGTGTGATGCATGATGGGACTGAGCATTAACCAATGAGCGTGCTTGATACGTTTGCCCATCCCAGCGCCTTTGGTTTTAAGGCAAGGCACTGGGGACGAGCGAAGTGCACTCTATCTAACAAAGGTAGAAGCTCCAGCCCAAATGGGACAACAGTACTCTCCACTAGGGAACGTATAGTTGTCTTCTTGTACAGGTAGAGAGTAGCATCAGGAGGTAAGAACTTCCGAGCTTGATAAAGACAACCAACCTGCATGGAAGCACTCTATGCAATGCCTCATGTGTCTACCTCTCACAACTAATAATAATAAGAATAATAAAGACATTTGTAAAGCGTCTAATGCAGAAGCCTCTAAGCGCATAAAGAGAACAATAAAATATACAATAAGTGAAAGAAACATTACTAGTAAGCAGAATACAAATAAGCACTTTCAAACAAATGAGTTTTTAACAGAGACTTAAAACAATGTAAAGAACTAGCCTGGCGAATATGCACAGGAAGACTATTCCAAAGAAATGGAGCAGCGTATGAAAATGATCTTTGACCATAAAAATTGGAAGAAGCCCTAGTAGTTGTGGTAAGCAATGACTGTTGAGATGAACGTAAAGTCCTAGCAGGGGAGTAATGGTGAACAAGTTCAGATAAATAAGCAGGAGATTGACATGTTTGAGCTTTGAAAGTTAACAAAAGAATTTTATAAACTGTAATTTTATAATTTTTATAATTTATCCAGTCAGTTTCCCTTGTGGTCAGTTGATATTTGAAATAAAAAGTTGCATCCCCTTAAGGTGATCCCGTGGCTGCCGCTTCTCAGGTTGTATCGCAAACTTGGGTGTGTTCCCTGGCTATACGGCAGTTAACGGTTGAATGGCTTCTGACTGGCACCCCCGAACAAAGATATTGACAAAATAGAGACACCACTAAAATTAGGGCTAGAAAGCTCAGTTGGTAGAGCGCCGGCACGTTAATCGAGGTGGCATAGTTCAAATTTTGCTCTAGTCAATTTGTCGTTGATAAACCCAAAACTAATTTAAAATTTACCGTCAGTTTCCCTTTGTGGTTTATTACTTCACAGTTATCATCCTACTCTGACTGTCCAGGGGTCGATTTTCACAAACTCTTCCTAACTTTAGGACTTGTCCTATCTCTTAGCATTACCTAGGACTATTCCTAAGTTAGGACCAGTACTTAGACTTGTCCTGTCTCTTAGCATTGCCTAGGACTAGTCCTAAGTTAGGACCAGTACTTAGGACTTGTCCTATCATCTTAGCATTACCTAGGACTAGTCCTAAGTTAGACCAGTACTTAGGACTTGTCCTATCTCTAGCATTGCCTAGAACTAGTCCTAAGTTAGGACCAGTACTTAGGACTTGTCCTATCTCTTAGCATTGCCTAGGACTAGTCCTAAGTTAGGAAGAGTTTTGTGAAATCGACCCCTTGTCTGTGCAATACAAGTTTTAATCCACATTTTGACAATCCAACATGAGTGATATTTGTTTTGTTTAGTATTGTGCTCTTGGTTTCCATCTAGTGAGGAATGGTCGACACTGCTTTTTAAAACTATTGTTCTATTCTTTTTTTTAAAGTTTAATATCTGGATTTGTATATCCTGCAAGACTTCGTGAAGTGAGATTACTTTGCTTACACATGTACTCTGTAATTATCAGTCAGTTTAATCAAAACGCAGAAAGCAGCAACAACAAAAAATACATAAATAAATTGCAGTACGCAAAACATTAATGAATAATTACATTTATAATTGTTAATCATTCTGATATTGCACAAGGACAAACATTACAAGTTTAAAACAAACAGAACAAAAATTAAAATTTACAGGACAAGGCAGTGAAATATCAACACAAATTTAAGGCTAGTGTAAGTGGTTCAAGTAGAATTGTTAAATATGGAGACACAGCTGTCGTTATATTAGTCTTGATTGGCGACACTGTTTTTTGTACTAGCCACCGGTAGAGGGCGCTACATTGACTGTTTGGGAGTCTGGCTCAGAAGGACTGGGCAAGTCTATAAATCCGATCGTTTCGATCCAGATGTGATACAGATATCTCTTCTCCAGTAATTCGTGTTGCGGACAGTAATTCGTGTTGCGATATCGCACTTCGTTAAACAAAATGAACGTCGCCAATCGAGACTATCGTTATATCTGCTGGTTCTGCATTTGACACTTGTTAGCTGGTCAGTATGGATCTATTTAGGTTGTATTTTCTATTACAACAAACCTTCACCTTTGAGCAAGTTCGGGTGGCAACCATTTGTCAACCACTGGTCAATGTTCCATGGTTACCTATGCATTCAATACATTCTGGGTACCAGGCGAAATCAACCAATGGTCGACTATAGTGCCGCACTCGAACTTGCTCTTTATGGTTGATACTGTTTTCAAAATATTGTTTTAAAGCAGTTTAATATCGTAGTGTCAGTGCGACAACATCATGTCTCTATTTCGCACTATTTTTACATTCTAGCTTGAACAAGAGCTAGCAAAACATGCAACAAACATTTCATCTCAGTTTTGTGTGAACAGTACATCCACGATATTTTAAGTGCGAAATTACACTTCATGGTACTTTCAAAACTTGCCTGTAACATAAATTCTATTTTACTAGACACAAAAACTTTGCACCGATAACATTTAGATTCAAAGGTAGAGTCACAGATTGGTTTCGGTCAACGTAATGCTGAATTATAGGCAAAATTTAAAACAAATACAATAAGTCCCCATGTAAAAGTTTCAGCTGAACACAGTTTCTACTTGCTGAGAAAACAGCAAAAAAACTGTCACAGTATTTTCACAGGAACGTTGAATCCATCAATGTTCAACAGCGAGGTGACAGCGGGTACCAACCGCATCTCTGGCTGCAATCATTTGCAGACAGACACCAACCAGAAATCTGAGAAACAATTCACGCATGACTAGTTTCTCAGATTCAAATGTTTTGGGGTGAACAATTATCCACACCGTAGTACTTTGAAGGGAATCCTTTCTCAAAATAGTTTTACTATCAACAACTGCAATGCATTTCACCAAGTAAGTTTTCAAGGTCATTTATTTTTTGTAGCTACCAATCTATATGACCCTATCTTTAAATTTGTACGCAACACGTCTACTAATAACGATTTTTATTATGAAAAATTTTCATGCAGTTAGTTAAAGGAACATTACAGAATTGGTAAAAAACTTGTAAAATGTACTTTTGATCACAGATTTACACAAAACTTACACGGTCTAATGATAATGAAGTTAGAAAACATCCTTGAAATATTTCTGTCCGAAATTTCATATTTGATGAGAAATGAATAAACTAATTTTCCGATCGGAGTTTATCGCTCAGTGAGCGTGTTTATTCATTTGGTGAATCTATATGATTTCATGCAAATGTGCAATCGTTTTTCACTATTTTCTCCCAGATGGCCGATCGATCGCAAACTTCTACAGGTTTGTCAGTTTATGTATATGGTGGATTACATAAAGTGCTTACACTGCCAGCAACTGTTTTGTTAGCAAAAACCAATTCTGTAATGTTCCTTTAACAATGCTAACATTATCTGTCCATCCTGCCCTTCCTCCCCATTAATAACACGTTCACCTTTCTGTAGCACAGGGCTTCTTGATTCAACTCCTACCTACCTGGAGTTTCAGCTCTAACTGCTGTAGTCTGAGAGCTACTTCCTCTTGAGCTTTCTCCTCTTCATCTAAGATGCTTTCATCGGATACTTTTGCAAATCTTACACTGTGTAAAAGAGTATCAACAAGCAAGAGAAGACATGAGTAACCATAAGTGACTGTGTTCTCAAAATTTCTAAAATCAATATTCACTTTTGGTTTTTTCCCGCTTGTTTACCTATCTCGTTTTGGTCTGTTGTTAATAATGAATTGTTTTATTATATCATTCTACTATTCTATAATTACTTTCACCTTTGTTTGTTTTCTACAAGGCATCCCAGCCTCCAAGCTTTTTTTTTACGGGTCATGCCTCCGTACAGTCTTAGTCTCTGTGAACTAATCATGCTGTTTATTTTGATTCAAGGTTTTAGCCAGGAATTGGTAAATGGGTGTCCAAATTTGCTTGAAATTTTAAAACCGTGTGTCCAAATTGTTCACTTACAATACATGACAGATAAATGACAGATAAAACAGGGTGTCACAATTTTAAACAGGGTGTCCAAAAGACACCAGACACCCTCTGGCTAACACTATGTTTTAATTCATGTATAGAAATACGTGTTGATTGAATGAAAAACAAATCAAAAATGCAATGGGAGGTTTTTTCGGGATGGTAGGTGGCAGATTCAGATTCACATTTATTTCCATACTTCAAGGAAAAATAACGACAAGTACATGTAATTATTCAAAACGAAAATTAGCTATGTACATGAACCTCTAAAATGAGATAGAGAACTTTTTTATAGCGCACTATTCAAAATGGCCGCCGGAATCCAAAGATATGACTCTACTATAGGACAGAAAAAGAACTGTTGAACGGTAAAAAAAAATTAACCAGTTATAATACCTTTTTTTCCTGGAGTCGTCCTCCAATTGATGAACCTCCTCCATGTTGCTTGGACTCCGCCCACTGGCAATCACCCCTCGTAATCTACTGGTTACAGGTGCAACATCTGCAAGGTCGTACTGGGATCGGTCACCATACTCCTGCATCGTTGGGGATATCCCAAGTTCTCTTAGCTGATCGGAGCGCCAGGTGGTGTTCGACTCTGCCTGGCTGGCCACAGGTACTCTTCGATCTGAAACAGCGTTCTGGTGAGACGGCACGCGGTGTGTACTCGAGGATGTGCGTGTTTGAGCCTGCTGTGGCGACCTTTGAGGGAACCCATTATGATATGTGGCTGCTGGTTCACTTAGCACGCCGGCACGCTGTCTTGAGGTGATGCCACATCTTGTGGGTTATCCTGCCACTTACTAGACTGGATCCCAACAGTCCTGTTTTGAGGTGAACCATGGGCTTGAATGATACTCCTCTCTGAGTGATAATTAGAGTGAGATGGTCCTGCATTGGTTGGTTGTGGATGCCTCTGCCCATCAGCATCTGAGATTCTAATTGCTGGTTTCCTGAGGGGTACCTGAGCATTGTTACTCCGGGAGGAGGCGTTGTACCCGGGGGACAGCCCGAGCTCCTGCAGGTGACTCTGCCGCCAGCTCGCATCTGAAGCAACACTTCCGTTTGAAGGTGGAGCACTAACTGAAACCGTTCTCTGGTTCACTACAGGATGATGAGATGTAGGAGAAATCTGTACATCATCCACGTAGTGACTTCTGTGGCTCCCGCCATTGGCTAGTGTCATTCTTGAATCCCCCTTTCGACGTGCACCTTGGGTTATTCCAAGCTCTTGGCGGTTCTCGTATGGCCAGCTCGGACTAGATAATGACGAACTCTGATACGAGGGTTCTGGATAAACATTTTCCATGACTCTGCCGTTTGCTTGATGCGGCGATAAACCTAGCTCCCTCAAATGTTGAAGCCGCCAATTATTTTCATACTCCTGACCTGGATTTTGATTCATTGATAGAGTGTTGACATTTTCAACATGCGAGCCTGCATTGGAGGGATATGGAGTGGAGCGGCTCATCTCAAGATCCCTGTAGTCATTTGGTGGGATTATCCCAAGCTCGTAGAGGTCATTCAGACGCTGGTTGGTTTCATTATATGAACTAGGGAAGGATCTTGGACTTTGTTGATGCACGGAAAACTGCGGTAACGTGGATGTAAGACCCAAATCACGTTGAGTTCTGTTCGCTAATTGAGAAGGTGACTGCAGTGAAGATGCCGTTCACGATTGCCGGTGTAGCTTCTCGAGAAGCCAATCCAAGATCTCTGAGATGCTGTTCTCTCCAGTCGTTCTCATTGATCAGACCACCTCCTCGTTGAGTGTTGTATGATCTACCTGTGTGAGGTAGGTGCACCTGTCTGGACTGATACAACCTTGGTGTTTGCTGAATCCTCGGGGTATCATGGTATAAGTCAGGGCGACGTTCCCTTCCGGTAGCACTCACGGGCGACATCTGTAAGTTTCTTTTAGCTGAACGTGAGGGCGACCCGACTGAATGTAGTCTTGGATTGCTCAGTGACCTTTGGCCTTCATCATACACATGATGCCTTAATCGGGGAGTCACCTGAGTAGATGATATTTATCTTGTGGTCTGGTACCCAAGTCTGATTGTCGGATGATGTTATCAATCACCGCATGTCTCCTTAACTGTTGTTTCGCATAGTCATCCTCCAAGATAGCGTCTTCTGCATCCAAGGTTTCGTTAGCAACCTCCAACTCGAGTAGCTTGAGAGGAGACAACAGTCTCCTCCCAGCAGGGCGAGATTCTAGGAAAGATTCAGTAATCGTTGATGGGACATCGTGCATCCATGTATGCACAGCTGGGTCCAGGGTGTGGTTGGTGCTCCTCCGTCCCGATGCAGAGGTCGACTGGTTCAGTTGAGGTGAGGAGGAGTAAAGCTTCTTGTAATACTCCAGCTGTGGGTCTTCACCCGAGGAGGACAGGTACCGGGTTGGTGAATAACCGGCACTCTGGTTGGGGGAGTTGACAGAAGCGATTCTAGCTGGTGAGATGTGCCTGAGTTCTGGATCGCTACGCTGCAAGGAATGATTGGAGTGTGAGAGACCGTGATCGGTCGAACCAAACTGGTTCAAATTCTCTGGTATACGTCTAAGATCCACCTCACTCCAAGACAATGGATGCCTTGAGGAAAGGTTACCATGATTTGAGTAACCATACTGATGAGGTAACCTTGATTTCAGTGTCGCATTTTTAGAATGACTGAAGCTACCATGGTAACCTGGGATATCATATGTGGGAGGCTGTTCATACCCGACTGACATCAAGTTGGGTTCAGAAAATCCATGTCTAAGATTTGACAGTGTATTGCGTCTGGAATTCGGTAAACCAGTGTGGACGGGAGATAAACTGGAAATGTGCGGTCCATTATTATAGTGTGCCTGAGTAGAATACTGAGATGGGTCTGGTTGCCCTGCGGATTCTTGCATTCTGATGTGCTGTGGATTACCTCCGTCAAATTGCGGAGATTGACTCAAGTTCATCATACTCTGATGCCTCGTTACTGGTGAGCTGCCAATCACATGCTGCGTCACAGCATTCTGACCAATCACTGGTGATACACCCCGAGGCTGATGAATATTCATTAAGCTTCCATGGAAGCTGATTGGTCCTTGTATGGCATCATTTCCATACTGCCCGTTTAATGGAGGCATGCCTGTGGGAGATCGAGTGTACGAGTTGTTGGAATTAAAGTTCGGCGATGCGCTAATATTGTGGTTCTCATTTGGAAATCCATGCTGAACGTTGGGTCCATGTTGACGATTTGAGGTAATAAAGTTTGACGGTTGTGTCCTGTTGTATTGATCTGATGGAGTTACCACCTGCTGGACTACACCATAGGACGGTTGATGGTCACCCAAGGTGATGCTTGACGGATCAATGGTCAATGGAACATGTTGACCACCTGGATTCCAATTTGACATGGCAGGCATTTGTTGGTGAGGTAAGTGGTTGTCTGGGGGTGGATGAGACAGCCCTCGATGTTGGTTGACACTGGATGAAATATCAGCACGGGGGCCCTGAGAGGGTGAGAGGCACTTGATTATACAAATAGCCGATGAACTATCAACTGGTGGTGTCTGTGTGGGGTACGATGGCCCCTGCTGATGGGCAACACCAGGTGACAGAGGAAGGCTCCGTGAGAAAAGTAATGGCACCTGATGATGAATAACAACCGCCGTGTCATCATCAACATCTACATCTCCATAGATGCCGTACGTTTGTGCATGCTCTACCTGCGTGTTTGATGGAGTATCATGAGGTACAGACTGACTACGGACGAGCTGAGCGGGCTGAGGTTGATGTCTAATACTTGGGATCTCCCGCTTACTACTGATTTGCTTATTCCGTTGCGTCTTCTGTGCCTTGGCTCCGCTATGATCGATGTCATCATGGCCCTGACGCTGTCTATCACCATCAAGTCTGTTATAGACTTCACCTGCTCGCCCTAGTCTTCTGACTAGAGGATCGTCAGTGTCGCTATCACCCACTGGATGACCGTTTGCGTCACTGTGTCTGTCATCCCGTCTCTTGTCTCTCTTGCTTCTAGAAAGTATCTGAACGCTTCTATGAAGTGGTTCATCTTTATCAAGCTGCTTCTTCTGATTCTTGGAGGCAGTTTTACTTTGCCTCTTTGAAGAAGAGTTCCTCGGCCTCTGGGGCAGCCCCGCAGAGTCTAAACTACTCTCTGATTGAGCTTTCCTGATCTGATCATTTGAGGGCAGTGTTTCACTTTGACAGGATGCAGAGTCATCGGCCTGATTGAGAAGTTCCGATCGCCATTTGAGAATGTCAACAACGTTTGCGCTGGTTGTTTTGTTCTTGTGACCGAGAAAACTTGTCAGAATTAAACATCTGTAAAGAAAAAAGGAATGAAATGGTCGGAATGATTCTTGGCATTTATCAGAGAGGCAAACATTTTGGGAAGAATAC
Organism: Pycnopodia helianthoides; assembly: GCA_032158295.1. Classification (NCBI taxonomy): domain Eukaryota; kingdom Metazoa; phylum Echinodermata; class Asteroidea; order Forcipulatida; family Asteriidae; genus Pycnopodia; species Pycnopodia helianthoides. The sequence goes on along the minus strand of CM063257.1, from coordinate 16,576,622 downwards.
TTTTCTTATATGGTTTTTGAGGCATTGCATGGTGAGGTATCAATGTATATTCGGTTTGCGGTAACACCATGTGTATATCTACTTTGCTGTGTAGATTTTGTTCTTTAGAGACCTTGTCTTGCTATTTGTTCTACATGTACTACCGCGGAGTAGATTTTTGGAATTCGGGAGACTTCTCAGTTCTGAAAAGAACTTTCTTTTTACAAGGTTTGACAGTTCAGGACTTGCAAATAGCAGGAAGTGGAACTAATGATCCTGGCATGTACATGTACATGTACTTTTCTTGTGCTGCCAATTCACCTATGGTCACGACTTATGTCGTTCCTATTTCTGACTTTTTAATCAAGTTGGCAGGTTTGTCAATGAAATGATTAATGACGATAGACTGTGCATGTCTTGAGTGTATTCGAACTTCAGGACCAAGTTGGTCCCAACCATACTGAGTTTTACATGTGCGCAATTCTGTTTCTTCAAATACTTTAGTTTAACGTTGTTCATGGCTGTAAAAGTTGTATATTGTTGGGAATTGTAAAGACTACAAATAACACAACACCATCTGTCCTTGCCAAACACACAAAACTAAGACTCACATAGAAAACATCAGATTCGATAGTTCCCGCACAACATGCAGATTGCATACAAAACTTGAACACAACAACATGCTTGTTCAGGTGCAATTTATTCGCTAATCCACAGAGCCGGTCTTCATATCACAACTTATAACACACCTCTTGGCTAGTTCTGTATTCTTGTTGGCTAATACACGGTCAAGTGGGGTTAACTAGGGGCTAGTGCATGAGATTCCTTAGGCCTGGAGTGACTGACCAGAAGGGGGACCTATTTCCCTCAGTCCCTCGGGGAATAGACGTGCTCTAGTGACCTCATTGCCAGTCCATATGTGTATATTAAAGACCCTGCACACCTTTGGTAATTGTCAAAGACCAGTCTTCTCACTTGGTGTATCTCAACATATGCACAAAATAACAAACCTCTGAAAATTTGAACTCAATTGTAGTCGAAGTTGCGAGATAATAATGGAAGAAAAAAAGACCCCTGTCACCGCGAAGTTGTGATTTCTAGACCTCACGCGTGAGATCTCAAAATCAATTCAAATAATATACTTCTTTCTCAAAAACTACGTTACTTCAGAGGGAGCCGTTTCTCACAATGTTTTATACTATCAACAGCTCTCCATTGCTCGTTACCAGTAAGTTTTTATGCTAACAATTATTTTGAGTAATTACCAATAGTGTCCAGTGCCTTTAAACACACCACCATGTGACCAATCTTTGACCAATCAGAGTGCCTAAGCTCTCTGAGGTGTTTATTAATGAATGCTCTTTCTTACCTGTAGGATAAAAGCCTTCCCTTCTTCTTGAGACCGACATCTCCGATCTGCTCGGGAATCATTTTCACTTTCTTCAGCTCTTCCTTTGCCAGTAGGGGAGCTTTGTGAAGAAATCTCCTGACATCCTCCTCCCACTGGAGTTGTGACGCCCCCAAGTGATCATCCTGTGAATGTGACCTCAGCTCATTATAGAGGTCACTCAGATCAGGTGGGCAGGAACCTCAGGCATTTTATGTACCATCGACGAGCCTAAATAAAGAGAATTAAGGTACATATTTAGAAGAAAAAAAAAAAATATTTTATAAAATTTTGCCTGTCAAGAATTCATTTCATCTTGTATTATAACTGGCCATTTTTTTTATATCAACATTTTCTTTTTCTAAGCTCAGCTTCAATTTTTGTAAAAGAAGTTAATTATTGGTTTTAAAGTTTATGTGATGTACCTTGTAATTTTTTGGTGTAGTTTATAACGAATCCAACCCGATTATGGTTGCTAATAAAATGCTCCTTATCCTTATTTTAGAAATACTAAGTTTAGTTTTTACCCCAGGCCTGGAATTACATGGAGGCCACGGAGGCCATTGCCTCCATTGCCCTGGTCTTGGCCTTGGTGCCCCTTCAAAATTTTCCCATGAATTTTAAGGATTTTCCAATGGAAGTTCCCCTTACAAAATGAAAATGGCCTTGCCCTCTACAAGATGAAATTTCAGGCCTGATACCCTGCACCAAAGAATCATACTAAAGGCAGGATATACTTTTGGGTAATTGTCAAATACCCAGTATTCTCACTTGGTGTATCCCAAGATATGCATAAAGTAACAAACCTGTGAAAATTTGGGCTCAATTGGTCATCAAAATTGCACGGAAACAATGAAAGAAAAAACACCCTCGTTGCATAGAATTGTGTGTTTTCAAATGCCTGAGAAAGGCTACATGCCTGAAGACTTTTTCAGAGTCAAATATTTTAGTGAGAAATTACCTCTCTCTCAAAAACTGCATTATTTCAGAGGGAGTCGTTTCTCACAATGTTTTATACTATCAGCAGCTCTCAGGTGCTCCTTACCAAATAAGTTTTTATGGTAATGTACTTCTTGAGTAATTACCAAAAGTATCCACTGCCTTTAATTCCATTGTTAACGTAGATCTAAGCATGCTTATACTAGACAGACTGCAAGTAACCTGTCGATGCAGTGTACATGATGTACAGTACACATACATGAACATTTGTATTGAGCACCAGTGCACTAATTAACCCTCCTACTGTCAGTGACTCTTGGCAACATTTTCCAGTGAGTTGACCAACCATTTGAAACCATTCGACTGCCAAGGTTGTGTACGGTGGCACAACTGTGCACAGAACTAACTGTGTACTGTGTACATGCATTCCCTCATGGTATCATATTGCAGGCTGGCATAGTTTAACTATCATTCAAAACCACAGTGAATGGTATTGAATGGTCAGACAGCAAGAGGGTTAATTGCAAATGCTACACTAATAACTTGTCTGTTTGTTCACGTCACTGGAGGAACAACAAAATGTACATGTGTGGCGTGCAGCGTGTACACTGGGCTGCAGCCTCGCTACCAGGGGCAGCGCCGTATCAATACCTCTCGTCACTAACCCCTGGTAGGGATGTACTGCAAAAACAACGCTGATTGGCTCCAACAGTGACTACTTTGCGTGCACGCTTGTTAAAATTCTGAGCGCTTGTATGGCGCTTGTAAGACGCTTAGTACGCGCGTGTGAAAATGCAAGTATTTTGACGCAATTCCATTTTAAAATGAATCATGTTTTTACACCGTCACCCTAAACTGCAGAGCCATGAGAGTTAGAGATAATAATGATAATAATAACAATACGAGATGCTGTGCGCAATATGCAGCCAATCAACCAGGAACACCGGGGCGAACCCCTTCTCTTTTCGATAAGTGCACTGGGTTCTTTTACGTGCATTACACAACACAAGGGACCAACGGCTTTACGTCCCATCCGAAGGACGCAGCAATAATGGTGAAGTGTCTAGCTTAAGGACATTAGTGTCACGACTGGGACTCGAACCCACACTCTGCTGAACAGAAACATCAGAGCTTGAGTCCGGTGCTCTTATCCGCTCGGCCACGACACGCCAGAGCTTGAGTCCGATGCTCAATGAATTGTTATCTAGACCAATACCTTGTTGTAGAGTTGATGAAAGTGGTAGACAGACTGGAGGACTTGATGTCGTTTCTTGACGAGCGTCTGGAACTCCTCCGTCTCGTCCTTGAGCGTTTGATTGAGTGTCACGATGTCACTCACACGACGATTGTTGAAGTCAACCGTCATCCTCTCACCAAGGAGTACTAAGTCATTGGCTCTCCCAAGCTTCTCCTAAAACAGAAAACAAGTCAACAAATCAGAGTCTGTCATCTTACTTTTAAGGGACACATTGCCTTTGGATTGGGCACTTTGGGCTACAAACAGCACTCATTATGAAATGAATATGGTTAAAAAGATGTTTTCTCTGACACCCAATTTATAACAAGGTGAACTATTGGATGGTAAAAAACCTTGTCCTGGATGGTACTTATCCGCTGGATGTCCTGGACTAGTTTTGATAACGTCCCTCAGCCAAAAATTAGATTGAAAAAGGAAAATGGATTTCATTACAACTACGTACCTTAGCCTTTGGTAGCAGCCCAGTTTCAAAATGATTGTACATCAATTCAGCATCACCGAGTTTCTCAGCGATCACTCCATGTTGTTTCAACTCCCTCTCCTTCTTAAACCTGAACCACTCCAACAACTGCAATTGAAACACAAGAACTTGTCTAGTCAGTGTGATAAATGTATTATCTATAACATGCTGGAATTAGAATTAGCTGTTGCTAACTGCTTACCAACCAAAAAAGACCTGTGGTTTAAATGCAAAAAATAATAATAATAAATAATAATAACTGTATTTATATAGCGCCTTTTGCCAAAGGATACAAAGCGCTCAGTATTTTTACCTGCCATGTATGTGGAGCTACGTTTTGAAGTATGAGACCTATGCATTTATAGCACCATGTAATGGCTTACAAGGTGCGGTGGCGCAATATGCTGCCAATCAAACCAGAAACACCGGGGCAAACCCCTTCTCTTAGCGATAAGTGCACTGGGTTCTTTTACGTGCATTACACAACACACGGGACCTACGGCTTTACGTCCCATCCGTAGGACGCATCAATAATGGTTAAGTGTCTTGTTAAGGACACAAGTGTCACGACTGGGACTCGAACTGACCCTCTGCTGAACAGAAACACCAGAGCTTGAGTCCGGTGCTCTTATCCGCTCGGCCACGACACGCCACTAAATAGTTAGTAGCCTGACATTTAGACCCTAGCAGAGTCTTTTTCAAAGGTAAAGTGAGAAAAAAGAATGAGCTATTCTGCATGTTCTCAATGTTCTACAACTGCTTACCAACCGGAAGGATGTACGGTATAAATGCAAACAAATAGTTAGTTGCCTGACGTTTTGAACCTAGCAGTCTTTCTCGAAGGCTAAAGGACAACACAACACATTGAGTTGGGGTGGTTCTGAAAAGAACCGTTGGTTATAACTCGACGTTTCGATCAGTATGCTCTGATCGTCTTCCTTTTCTCCAGAAGACGATCAGAGCATACTGATCGAAACGTCGAGTTATAACCAATGGTTCTTTTCAGAACCACCCCAACTCAATAAGAGACAAGTATGACATGGTTGTCACCACAAACCTTTTCCATATCGTATTTCCACCATGCAAAGTTTCAAACCCTACCTAACACAACATACATAAACAGGTATACTGGTGTGTAACAACAGTAGCAGTCAAGTGGAAATAGATGAAAAGAGAGAGGGGCAGAGAGCACATGGAAAAAGCAAGGATGAAAAATAGAAGAAGACAAGGAGGGGGGGGGGTTAGAGGGAAGGTGCTTGTTACACCACAATAATTTGAAACACAAAGGATAAAATCAACGGCGGAAAGAGGGAGAAAAAGTGATAAATATTCGCGACTGAGGCAGACTAAAAAGGGGGATATTTGTGGGAAAAAGGAGAAGGCAAAGACAAAAAGTTATTAGTCATTTCATTCTGTGATGTTCAGACCATTGGTCTGGAGGCGCCTTATCCACAGTTTCTCCATACTCGGATGAACAGCCTCCGTCTGTCTGTAATTACCTAGTGCCTCAATTGACCAATTCTTCATCATCTTCTCTACAATGGTACGTACACATATCTGATCAGACCTACAGTACACAGGTTAAAGGTATTGTACACTTTTGGTAACAGCTCAAAATCAGTGTCCACATTTAGTGTTATTAAACATTGCATGAACAAACAAACCTGTGAAAGTTTGAGCTCAATTGGTCATCGAGGTCACGAGAAAATAGTGAAAAGAGATCTTATGTGTTTTCTGTTTTTTCAAATTATCGCGCGCGATAATTACTATTGTTTTACTCGTTTCTCAGAAACGATAGCATTTTAGGCAGAAATATTTTAAGGAACCCTTTCTACCATTACTTACTTTAAATCATGTAAGTTATGTGTGAATCTGTGAACATTGTGTTTTTCAATCTTACCAATAGTGTACAGGGCCTTTAAGGTCACTGTTGAGGGTCCCCTAGTTTCATTACCAAAAAGATTTACACAGATGTATATATAATAATGCAACAAGTTGATAATGACTTCACGCTTCGCCCCTACCAGTCTTTCTCCAGTAAGACTCTGCAGAAAGAGGCTCTGCTGGGGTCGAAACATGAGCCCATTCACAATATATGTTGGCCTTTAAACCATAGGTTCTTTTGGTCGGTTAAGCAGTTCGCAACAGCTAATTCTATTTACCAAGCTATAATAGCAAAACAAAAATTGTTGTAAAAATGTTGTATCTCATGTACATGTATCTTGTTATCCTTTGGTTTGTGTGTACATGAATTGATAGTCTGGTGCAAATAGCCTGGTAGACATACCTCGTTTACATTAGTTGTGTAGTCAACACGCTGCATAGCCTGGTGGACATACCTTGTTTACATGTAGTTGTGTAATCAACATGCTGCATAGCTTAGTGGACATACCTTGTTTACATTAGTTGTGTAGTCAACACGCTGCATAGTCTGGTGGACATACCTTGTTTACATGTAGTTGTGTAATCAACATGCCGCATAGCTTGGTGGACATACCTTGTTTACATTAGTTGTGTAGTCAAAATGCTGCATAGCCTGGTGGACATACCTTGTTTACATTAGTTGTGTAGTCAACACGCTGCATAGCCTGGTGGACATACCTTGTTTACATGTAGTTGTGTAATCAACATGCTGCATAGCTTGGTGGACATACCTTGTTTACATTAGTTGTGTAGTCAACATGCTGCATAGCCTGGACAATCCCTGGACAGCTCACTCCAGTCTTCCTCAATCTTCTTCTTGGCAGCACTCAATACACTATAGCAACTGTCCACCGCATTTTTGGTCTCCTTGAAGACCGGTTTCTGGGCCAAGACAGTGAAGACATCTTCCTCCTCGCAGCATGTGAATCTACGCAGCAGTTCTTCACATACATCCAGCACAGGGTCCAGGTTGAGCTCCCTGTAACACAATTAGGAGTGCCTTAGATTATCATTTTTGTTCCTAACCTTAATCCAGTTTCACTCTTATCAATTTGGGGTTGAAGAAAGAATAATTGACCAGAGCGGGATTTGAACCACAATCTCAGGGTTAATATACCGGGGCTATCTAGTCCTACATGTTTCATTTCATTTCATTTATTAATTTTGGTTGTGAAGCCAAGGACTCTCAGAAAGTGAACTTAATCACTATACTTGCCAAGAACCCCGTGGAGAGAAGACAATGAAGGAAGTTTTAGTTTTAGGTGTGGGAGGAAAACCCCCATGAGAAATATTCCAGGGAAAACCAACGCAACCAGGCAGGAACTGAAAAACCCAATCCATGTAGTGCCCCGGTGTGATTTGAACTGGGGTCCCCAGAGGTGGAACACAAGGCAAGATATCACTACGTCAAACATGTATGTTTGCGGTCTCCCTATTTGGTCAATATCTTTGTTCCAGGGTGCCAGTCAGAAGCCATACAATCTAGGTGATCCCTGGCTACACAGAAGTCAAAGGTTGTATTGTTTCTGACTGGCACCCCTGAACAAAGATACATGTACTGACAAAATAGGGAGACCTCCAAAATAGTGCTCGATAGCTCAGTTTGTAGAGCCCCAGTATGTTAATCCAGAGGTCGTTGGTTCAAATCCCACTCTAGTCAATTTTTTTCTTTGTTCCAATTATTAAAAATTTACAGTCAGTTTCCCTTGTGGTTTTTTACATGATATTATAATTAACCCGAACACTGACCTTAACCCAAACCCTAACCTTAAAATAAATATTTTGCCATTGTTGTTATTATTGATTATTATTATCATGGCCACCGAGCCAAGCTCACCTTCTAATGTCATGGTATTCATCCTGCACTACGTTGAGTGTTTGTTGGAGCTGACCTTTGGTGTTTCCTCCATTAATGTTCATCATTGTTGAGAGTCTGTGGAAGGCGTGAGACAGCTTGGCTTGAAATGTCTCGAAGGCCGAGAAGAACGGCTCCACGACCTGCGGTCAAAATAACGGGAATTAGCATACATTGTACCTTGTGTAGCGTGTAATTGGGTCCTTGTTTAACCTGTCACAAAACGCCTACAGGAAAACACAACGGCAATCAGAATACTTCATTAAACAAGACTTTATTCTACTTCAGCAACACGTTCGCTCTGGACAACATCAGTTTTATAACTCTTTTACGATAGAAAACATACACGCAACACAAAGCTAGAAAAGGGCGCCAAGACAACACATCCTGCCAGCGCACCTGGATAATCTCTTATCTTTACACACAATTATTGTTATACAATGTTATACATCAGCTAATGCACAGGGTAATTCGTCCAAGCACTGCACAATTCACACAAAGTTCAGGCCAGCTGCCGTGGGAGCATTGTCCTTCCATGATCCGAGAGCATACAGTTAGTGTTCGTTACACCTTGTATAGACCATTTACGTGATTCACCCCTTAAAAGCAGACCTGAGTTTGCCTTTGACAAACTCGAGTCAGTGCTCGCCAATTTGGGAATGAGCAGTTTTCAACACGATCTTTCTTATCTGATCAAAAGTTCATGAGACGAAAAACTGCATTTTGGTCCCCCCGATCCACAAAGCTAAAGTAGTAGTCCAGGCCGATTTCCTACCTCCCACCCAGGTAGTAGTTAATAAGCAGGACAGTTCTTTTCAGAACTGAGAAGTCTCCCGAATTCCGAAAAACCTACTCCGCGGTAGTAGAATAAATAGCAAGACAAGTTCTCTAAAGAACAAATCTACACAGCAAGTAGATATTTTCTACACATGGTGTTACCGCAAACCGAATATATACTGATACCTCACCATGCAATGCCTCAAAACCCATATCCATTTTGGTCGGTTGAACAAAATGTAGTTTTCAATAAATGAAGCTATTCGGATGACAATGGGAGACAATTGTTGTACAATTGGTGTGATGAGTAGACTACTGAGAACACTTCAAGTCACAGGGATCATGTAATTCCACTGTAAGCCACGCCCACTTCGCACAAACCGGGTTTCGTTGTCGCGGCAACCGTATTTTCAAAGGAAAACGACTACTCCAGAAACTAAAAAAGTTCAGTGAAAAAAAATACCGCGCAAAAATTATTTTAGAATATGAACCAGAAATGGATTGAGTAAACACTTTAGTTCAATCAGTCAGAATGTTATGGGACCGATCCTTACCCTTCTAAATACAACCCAGTCCTGGTGTGAGTACTGCAGGTATCCACCCAGCTCTGTCGTCAGATGAGATTTCTCTATATAGTTGTATAACTCCATCTCATCCGCCACACCAACGCTCTGAAAGAGTCAGAAGAAACCAAGGTTTAGACTGCACACCCTCATGGGCGTACTCAGGCTAGATTTGGGGAAAAACCCACAAGGCCGCAGGGCTTGCAGCGGAATTTTGAGTACAAGACCACACATTGAAGTGAGAAGAAAAAATGCAGGTTAATATTTGAACTTTGAATTGAAAAAGCACTAAGAAAATTTATCTCATTTGTATATTATGGGTAAGTAGTCTTGATAATAAACAGGATTGTGTTATCAGACTGAAAGTCAACATTTGAACACAAACACAAGACCGCAGGACTTGTCCGCCCATGAGTTTACTGGCCCAATGCTAAAATCACTGGCCTCGGGCCAGCGTCCAGTGTAAAATTTGAGCCCTGGGCATACTTCATGAATATTCATGATCTTTACACTCTCCACATGTGGATTATGGGACGGGTCGTCTTTACACAGTACTACATAGTCTTGGCTCCAAGACCTCCAGCTGTGTAGTCACGAAAACCTATCAGCCATTTTAAACTGCTATCACCCCAATAACAACTCGCCACTAGAGGGCGCTATCATTCCTGTAACAGCTATCAACCACGAACCGCTATCACTGGAGTGCCGTGATAGGGGTTCGTGGTGTGATGTGTTACAGGAATGATAGCGCCCTCTGGTGGCGAGTAATTCATGGGGGTGACAGGTTTAGAGAGCGGTTAGGTTTTGTGACTACATGTACACGTGTTCGTAAACATTGTCCACACACTCCTGCTTGTCTTAATACATGTAGATGTCAAATTACAGGACTTTGGAAAGTACCGGTATACAGTGCTTTAAACACATTGGTGTATGGTTAAAAAAAATATATATATATTTTGTATCCTGATGAAAATTTACCATCTAGTAAATCGTTGCGGTACCCGCAGCTAAAATGTAGGATTCCAACTGCCTCTAGCTACCGGGCAATCTCGGTGGTCTAGTGGTAAGACATCTGCTCTGGAATGGCGAAGGTCATGGGTTTGAATCCCACCCTAGTACCCAGTAGTCTAGTCAAGCATGCCGAGTGGTCTAGAGGTTCTGACATCTACTCTAGACTTGAAGGGGTATGGGTTCAAATCCCACCATAGTAGCCCCCCAGGCAGAACCTGGACCCAATTTCATAAAGCTGTTAAGCAGAAAATTCTGCTCAGCAAATTTGTTAGCTAAGCAAGCAATGGGTGGGATAGCTCATATGTTTAATGTATAACTTCAATTTCTCGAATCAGATTTTTTGTTTCATATACGATCCAAAAACTATCCATCACACTGTAACGGAGACACCGGAGTCTCAGTTTTCTGTTACAGTGTGGAAAATCATGACTTGTTTTGCCATAAATTAGTAGGTTTTCAATCTGCTCAGCAAATTTGTTAGCTAAGCAAGCAATGGGTGGGAAACCCAGTCGCAGCAATGGTGACTGTATGGTATTTTAGCTATTATTGCTAAGCAAGAGTTTTCTGTGCTTAGCAAGTTTTTGTGCTTACAGGCTTTATGAAATTGGGCAGTGAGCACCGACTCCTTCAAACATTGTATGTGCATCCTTATCAAAATGAATTAAAAGACAAGTTGAACATGCAACAAACCACCTCTCTGTACCTGGAAGAACGGAGGCACAATATTCTTGTTGATCTTCTTCTTGCTTTCTCGGAGTGACAGGTGCGTCATGGTGTCTTTGTGTGTTTTCTTATTCAACGGTAGAATGACGTAGAACACACAGGTCCTATGGCTCCATTCATTTCTGCCTGTGTAAGGAATTTTAAAAATATCAAGTTATGAACCACAAGGGAAACTGACTGGGGGAAAGTTTATTAGTTTTGGATTGAACATGTTTGAACAAAGAAAAATTGACTAGAGCGGGATTTGAAACCAACGACACCCGGATTAACGTGCCAGCGCTCTACCAACAGTTGGCAGAGAGCAGCACGTTAACCCTTTCAGCCCCAGGGCGACTATAGTCGACTGTGCACTATACCCTGCTTGAGCCCCAAGGGCGACTATAGTCGCCCAAGATAACACACAACAAAGCACTCAAGCCTGGGCACAAAGGCCATTTGTTAAAAAACTGTAGTTTTGTCCATGTTCACCCTCCATATCCAAGCTTACCATCACTGGAAAGAGAAAGATCGGATCTTTCCAATGACGGTAAAATAAAATAGGGTTGTTATTTTGCAATCGCTTCAAATTAGAGTAGAAAGATTCGAAATGCCAAACACCTATGGAGTGCCATAAGGTTGTGTGCAAAAAAGTGTTTGGGTTTTCAAAACACACTGAGGAAGCAAGGACCAAGAACTTAGACATTTTTTGCTGATTTCAATGACTTTTGAATTAGGGGCCTATATGAAAGGAAATTCAATAAGTAAGACAATTTTTATTACTCATTATGCTCTTAAATAAAATCTTCAAGGTAATAATAGAGTTTGTAAAATCAAACTTTGAACACCAGCTTCCTGTCGTGTGAGGAAGTGTGCTTCACGCTTGAGTGGTCAAAGAACGTGGGCTCCAGCGGTTGTTTATGTCAAAAGAACTTGGGACTGAAAGGGTTAATCCGAAGGCAGTTGGTTCAAATCCCGCTCTAGTCAATTTTTCTTTGAATTTAAAAATATAACAACAAAGTTTCAAGGCTGAACCTCTGGTGTTTGGAAACAGTCTTGATTCTTGATTTGAAATTACCACTTACTTTATATGAGATCCCTGCCGCTCTAAGAACAGGGTTCAATTTCACAAAGCGCCATTTTTATCTGATCTTAAGATGTGTGTCCATCTTAGTTGCTAAGCAAAGTGTGATGTCACAATACAAATCACTATTAACCCTCTTGCTGTCTGACCGTTCAATACCATTCACTGTGGTTTGGAATGATAGATAAACTATGCCAGCCTGCAATATGATACCATGAGGGAACGCATACGTATACAGAGTACACAGTACACAGTTAGTTCTGTGCGCAGTTGTGCCACCGTACACAACCTTGGCAGTCGAATGGTTTCAAATGGTTGGTCAACTCACTGAAAAATGTTGCCAAGAGTCACTGACAGTAGGAGGGTTAATAGGCAAAGTATACATCCATACATACCTTTTGTTTTGGAACTGTTTGATTGTTTTAATCCTACATACTGTACATGTAAATGTACGTACATGTAGCCTGTAAAACTTTATTTCACTTATGTTTTTTTTTTTGCGATATCGCTGGAAATCTGGAGCGGTTATGCCCACGCAGGAAGAATAATCCGTTGGGATGCACAACCTGAGAAACGTTTTGTTATGAATTTTTTTGAATCCCTTTTTCTAAAACCATATTCCTTAGAAAGAAATCCTTTTTTCAAAATGTTGTACATTATCAACAGCTGGAGTGCTTCTTACCAAGTAGGTTTTCATGGTTATTAAGTTTTTGGAAATTTGGAGTAATCACCAAAGATGTACGGGCCTGCCTTTAATCATGAGTTTGTCTAGTCATGCGATTCCAATAGTTGTTCCTGTCGTTCTGTTCCTGTTTTATTCAGTTAGAGGGTTAATGGTACATTAATACTAAAAACTCGTCTTAGTGAATCTTAGTGCTTTGTGAACTCAAGCGCAGAGCACGATTTCACATAAGAGCTTGAGTGCAAATCAAGCTTATAATTTCTACTTGTACATGTAAGCAAAGTGTGATGTCACAATAACTATGGTGATATTGCCACTTCATTTATAAAGCTTAATCTGAGTGCTTTGTGATGAAATTGAGCCCTCACAAACAGCACCATGTATGATTGATCGAAAGTGCAAATCAAGCTTAATTTCTACTTGTAAGCAAAGTGTGATGTCACAATACAAATCACTCTGCAAACTCATCTAAAAGATGAACCTTAGTGCTTTGTGAAATCAAGCCCAGGTCACCCTCCGTCATGAGACCATATTTTACGACTGTTACATTTGCAAAAACTACTGGTACTAAAGCATTCCATACAACTGGATCAAATGAATACATGTGGGTACAGTATATAGTATTTACAGTACATGTACGTGTGCAGACATGGTAGAATTACATAAGCTCTATCTGACTCACATGTACATGTACATACAGTGTATCTGGCCATTATGCAAAAAAGTAATCAAACTTTATGGTGCATGAGCATCTGTCAAATTCTGAAGCATAAGTATATGGGTCTTTCTATAAATGAGTGGGCCAAAGCGTGACATGGTGTTATATCTCAAAAGGCAATGTACTTTCTATAATCTTTACATGTTTAAGTGGTGGGGATAGCTCATAACTTCAATTTCTCAAATCAGATTTTTTGTTTTCATATACGATCCAAAACTATCCATCACACTGTAATGGAGACACCGGAGTCTCAGTTTCCTGTCACAGTGGGAAACTCATGACTTGTTTTGCCATAAATTAGTAGGTTTCCATTGAAAATTTAAATTTAAAAGGGTAATATTATGTAAACATCATTGGTATACTGTAATTCAGCTATTTTCAATGAAAACCTTCAAACGTAGGCCAAGAAGTAAAAGCCGACAGTTTCACGCAGAACCGAGACACTGGTGTCTTTGTTACACCGTGACTCAAAAAGTCCTCTCTCCCTTATTATGCATCGGTTCAAAACAAGTCATGAGTTTCACACTGTGACAGGAAACTGAGACTCCGGTGTCTCTGTTACACTGTGATGGATAGTTTTGGATCGGATATGAAAATAAAAAATCTGATTCGAGAAATTGAAGTTATACATTAAACGTAGCTATCCCCACCACTTAAACTTATGCAAAGAATATAGAAAGTACATTATCTTTTGAGATATAACACCATGTCACGCTTTGGCCCACTCATTTATGGAAAGACCCACACTATGAAAATGTGTGTCTTGAAAACGAAGTGAAAATCCACTTTTCTCCTTGAAATGGTAAATTCCTCCTTTTCACCTTGTTTTCATGGAGTTTGTTTGTCAGAGCTCAAGTGTTTTATGTTGGTTTTACTGTGCTGCACTGCTGAAAATGTTATTCACCAATTAAAAAGTTCTAGGCTTGGATGGAGAGCATTCCCTGAAATCATGGTGAAACTCACATATGCCAATAAATGGTCTGGAGACTCTTTTTTTCAAGGCGGTTTTAAAGGAACTTGCAATCCCCTTAAAGCGTGGTGAAACAGAAATAATTCCTTGAATTTCAGCCAAATCCAGCACTTCACTGAGATTTCACAATGGTTTGTGCATTTTTTTTCCCACATGACTCGTAAAAGTTTACAGAACTCTGAGTATACAGAACTTACAAGGGAAAGCTCCGGGTATACAGAACTTACAAGGGAAAGCCCCGGGTATACAGAACTTACAAGGGAAAGCTCCGGGTATACAGAACTTACTAGGGAAAGCTCCGGGTATACAGAACTTACAAGGGAAAGCTCCGGGTATACAGAACTTACAAGGGAAAGCTCCGGGTATACAGAACTTACAAGGGAAAGCTCCGGGTATACAGAACTTACAAGGGAAAGCTCCGGGTATACAGAACTTACAAGGGAAAGCTCGGGGTATACAGAACTTACAAGGGAAAGCTCCGGGTATACAGAACTTACAAGGGAAAGCTCCAGGTATACAGAACTTACAAGGGAAAAGGACGGAGTGTACAGAACTTACAAGGGAAAGCACTGAGACAATATGTGTTCACACATCGGTGTAACAGTAAAACAAATTCAGATACTTTGTTACGTAGTTTGTAATTCAACTTTGACTTCTTCATACCTGTAGACTGTTGAGGGTCGACTTCATGAATACAATGAAATCCAACACTGAGAATCGTAGATCCGTCACAAACGCAAAACCGCGTTGTCTGTCCTTCGGCCTAAGACAAAAATCAAACAAAATTCTAATCAGTTATAGTTCCGTGGTTGAACTCTTTCATGTCCTGTCATGAATCCAACGTGGAGCCACGCCCACTTCACACAGAGTGGCTCCAAAGATTAGCAGAGGCCCATAAGCCATTTTGAGATAACAATAATACTGAGTTCTTATATACAGGCATGTGAGCGGGTCATGGAAAAAAACAAGGAAAACTTGTTTTTAGTTAGCAAAATTCAGTGTCCGGATTTTGGGCCAGCACTACGAGCCTGTCCGTGTCCAGATTTTGGGCCAGCGCTACGAGTCTGAATAACAAGCTTTGCACTGCTGCGTAGACAAAACATTAACAGAAACATAGGTCACAATTGTTACCTGGTAACAATGTGTTGTTCATCCTCATTTTAAAGATATTTTTGTGGCATTCCTTAGACAGGTGTTCCACAAGCGCGATGCGTCCTATACTGCCATTATTTATCTTTCCTTGTCCACGTTAAAGACAGTTTGTGCCTAGTCTCACATGACTGTATATAGTGCTTTATCACACCAATTGGCGTCTTAAAGCCTCAGTATTTTTTCCTGCAAGGTATGCGGAGCTGGGCTTTGAAGTATGAGACCTGTTACTAACTTAGCACCATATACTGGTTTACAAAGTGCTTCGGCCCAATATGCTGCCGATCTGACCAGGAACACCGGGGCGAACCCCTTCTCTTTACCCAGTGCACTGGGTTCTTTTTACACATTACACAACACACAGGACCTACGGCTTTACGTCCCTTCCAAAGGACGCAGCAGTAATGGTTAAGTGTCTTGTTTAAGGACACAAGTGTCACGGCCAGGACTCGAACCCACACTCTGCTGATCAGAAACACCAGAGCTTGAGTCTGGTGTTCTTACCCTCTTAGCCACGACACGCCACTGACACAATACTATTACACTAATACATACATTGAGGTTTGGGTAAATTTTTTGTATGACACCCAAAACACTTTGGTTGGAGTATGAGTTGGTTTGAGTACAAGTCGACCTGTTTCCTACATATTCAACAGTCTCACCTAACTAATGTTTGATGATCCAATAAATTTGTTTGGCCTTTCCTTAGAATTCCCTTTTTTGTACGATGGGCTTAGAACACCTCAGCACTCCCTGTCACTCAACCCATTGCTCTTTCTCTTCCTATCATTGTCTACTTGGTCCAAGGATGGTCTCTTGTTTCCTAACTACCTGTGACCTCTTCCTTTTTTCCATTTTCTTCATACATGACTAATCTTAAAATGGTTTAAGTGTTTTCCATTCTGTGTTTAAAGGAACATTACAGGAATTGGTTTTTGCTAACAAAACAGTTGCTGGCAGTGTAAGCACTTTATGTAATCCACCATGTAGATATACATAAACTGACAAACCTGTAGAAGTTTGAGATCGATCAAAGAGAAAATAGTGATAAAACCGATTACACATTTGCATGAAATCATATAGATTCAACAAATGAATAAAACGCTCACTGAGCGATAAACTCCAATCGGAAAATTAGTTTATTCATTTCTTATCAAATATGGCATTTCAGACAGAAATATTTCGAGGGATGTTTTCTACTATCATCATCATTAGACCGTGTAAGTTTTATGTAAATCTGTGATCAAAAATATATTTTACAAGTTTTTTTCTTTCCAATTCTGTAATGTTCCTTTAAAGGGTGTGTACAACATTGGTAAGGTTGAAAATATAAATGTTCACAGATTTGCACATAACGTATGGTATAAAGATGGTCATGGAGGAAAACTTCCCCTGAAAAAGTTTTGCTTGAAATGCAATAGTTTTTAGGAAATGAGTGAAACAATAAGTCTTTATCACGGTGATAAAATACGATGTTTGAAAACAGTGAAAACATAAAAGAGGGTTTTTCACTATTTTCTCGTAACTGCGATGACCGATTGAGCTTAAACTTTCACATGTTTGTTATGTCATGCATACACCATGTATGTTGGGTCGAATACAGTGCAGATACTGGTCTTTGACAATTATCAATGTTAAGTACATGTGCTTTATGAAAAAAGTGTGCTACATGAAAGATTGAAATGTAAGTCTAGAGTTAATCGGTGAGGGGAGGGTTTGGGCTGTAAGGGGGGGGGGGGAGGGTTGATGAGTCTTGGTTTTGCTTATTCTATTAATTACTTTTCTTTGGGGATTGAAAGGGAATGAACCACTGTTACCAGAAGGGTTATTTAATCAATTCAAATTGATCATTCATTTTATCAGTCTTTTGTCTGTGTCTGTATTTAAATTGTAATGTGTTTTTTTTAAGAAGATGGGCCATGGTGATTGACGTTGACGTTATTTTTTAGTTTTCTGCTTTCTATAATTTGTTGCATGTTTTGTAAGATTACATTAACAAAAGAAGTGATATTTGCAGGGAGTTTTTACTCCGTTCACTAGCCCGCCGCCTAAATTATTTTATCAAAATCCTATAAATGAGGGCAGCAAACAAGCATGTCACTATACGTACTGAATGCCCGGATGGTCTGTACTGAGCAATGCTCAATGAGTAACAACAAACAGCCGTTTGACAGAGGGGTACGTACTGAGACGTCACTAATCTTTTGAATTTTTTGAGACAGCTTTCTGGTACCGACTGCTGTTGTTCCGATTTTGCCTGAAGGCAGGGGTGAAAAGAGGCTTGGAAACTGCGTTGTAAACGAATACCCATTCGTTCTATAACTCTGTCACAGTGTTTTCTTGGTAGATATAGGTGTATTTAGGGATGTAAAAAAAAATTTTAAGAGTGACCTCTAGCGTGGCCCAACCTCTTTAAAAGCCTGAGTTGGTAAATGCATAATGTCCATTATTGTACAGGAACTCACCGTGTGATATCGATGTAATATCTTAGTAAAATATCCATTCCACTTGCTTTGACCTTTGACTCTAGTATCCCATGATACTTTGCAGGGAAGGTGATGATTGGTCGGCCATGCTGGTCCCGCCCCCCTAGAAAGGAATAATTACAATCAATCTTGGGAACGTAACATTAATAACAACGTCCTTTCTCAGATTTTAAAATATCTTTGAATTCCTCTCTCTTAAACCACATTCCTTGGAAGGGAATTGTTTCTCCAAATATTATTTGCTATCAACAGCTGCAGTGCTTCTTACCAAGTAAGTTTTATGGCCGTTGATTTTTGGAGTAATTACCAAAGGTATACCCTACCCTCTCTTTAAAACAAACTACTATAGAAATGAATGTATTTACTTCTCTTGTAATCAATTATATATGACTGGAGTTTTAATATACCTGTTGCATATGACGTCACAAGCCCGAAACAGCGCCCTCACTGTGGTCAATGAAGACTTATCATTGGCTGAGAGTTGTGCTCGGACACGTACACGCATTGTTTGACCTCAGCGTTGGCAGCCAAACAAACTAACTATAGAAGTGTATTTATAGCTGTTTCGGGCTTGTGACGTCATATGCAACTAGTGTATTAAAACTCCAGTCATAAAATATTCTAATCTGAGAAACGTTTCTGTATGAGACGTTTCTCAGATTGTGTATTTCAATTACAGACTCTCCTTTCTGCGTAGACATAACCGCTCCAGATAATCGGCAATATCTAAAAAACGCTACCACCTTTTGAAGTGAAACTTTCACAGGTTAGTTTGATTGTAGGTGTATACTGTAGGATTAAAACAATGGAAATGGTTCCAAAAACCAAAGGCATACTTTGCCTTTAACAGTTCCTAATCAACAAGTCCCTGTACCTGTGAGGATGGCGACCTCTGACATGATGATGTCATCTTCAGGCATCCTGGGAGCATGACTGAAGAAAAACTGATCATCTGAAAAAGAAAAAAATATATTTTGTCAATTGTGCAATTTGAACTTTGTCGAAACAGAGCCCAAGGACGTGACAGGAATTGAACATTTACAGAAAATGTCTACAGATCTTCCAATATAAGGCCTATTTGCTTTTATACAAAGGGGCATTTACATATAAATGTATAGACAATGTGACCTGTGACATCACATGTTTACAAAAGAGCCACAGATCCTGGACTTCCTGCAGGCACGATTTGTACACAGCTCAATGGAAGCAAGCATAAAATCTTATATTTTATGGAGATTGCACTGTCTAATTCTGATCAACTTTTGATATGTAAAAAAGGGGGCACATCTAAAAACTTGTCCAGCTTTTACTTTCATAACTCTTGGTTTTATGTGGAAATTATGACACAAAATGTCAACTTTCCCATAGGACCAGTGTAGTATCTTGCCTGCCAGAATACTCAAAGAATGTACAAGGTCACACTTATTGTAAACAACATTCACATGGTCTATAAGTAATATGGAAATAAAAGAGTGGTGACTTAGTCTCAAACGGTCGGTCGTTTAAACAGGGAATCTGCACACCTTAAAATGTAAACATTACATAATTGGTAAGAAAAAAACTTGTAAAATATACTTTTGATCACAGATTTACATAAAACTTACACGGTCTAATGATTACGATAGTAGAAAACATCCCTTGAAATATTTCTGTCTGAAATGCCATATTTGATGAGAAATGAATAAACTAATTTTTCGCTCAGTGAGCGTTTTATTCATTTGTTGAATCTATATGATTTCATGAGAATGTGTAATCGGTTTTGCACTATTTTCTCGTGACCCAGATGGCCGAACGATCTCAAACTTCTACAGGTTTGTCAGCTTATGTACAGGTAGGGCCCCCTATATGGTGGATTACATAAAGTGCTTACACTACCAGCAACTGTTTTGTTAGCAAAAACCAATTCTGTAATTGTTCCTTTAAACGGCCGTTTTAAAACAGGGTATCTGCACACCTTAAAGGTAATGTACACTTTTGGTAACAGCTCAAAATCAGTGTCCACATTTTGTGTGATTAAACATGAACAAACAAACCTGTGAAAGCTTGAGCTCAATTGGTCATCGAGGTCACGAGAAAATAGTGAAAAGAGATCTTATGTGTTTTCTGTTTTTTTTTAATTATCGCGCGCGATAATAACTATTGTTTTACTCGTTTCTCAGAAACGATAGCATTTTAAGCAGAAATATTTTAAGGAACCCTTTCTACCATTACTTACTTTAAATCATGTAAGTTATGTGTGAATCTGTGAACATTGTGTTTTTCGATCTTACCAATAGTGTACAGGGCCTTTAAAATGTAAAATTTACTCCTTTTAAAGACATTTTTAATGCTACACTGTAACCAAATTCAAGACCCAAAATAAGTGAATAAAGCAGGAGAGATGTACAACTGCTCAAATTTTAGGCTAATTCTTTACATCAACTTTATTTGGTTCCCCTTCATCAGCTCATGGGAAATTCAATACACGCTTCATCCAAATAACTGAATTGAATACCTTTTTTAAGGCCTTAATTATGGATGTTTCAATTTAAGACTTTTAAAAACTGTAACGATAACAATGGTTTTTGAGGCATTGCATGGTGAGGTATCAATATAATATATTCGGTTTGTTACCGCAAACCAAATATTATACAAATATTGATAACAATGAAGAATTCACTTTTCAGCAATCCGACCATAGCCATTGCCGAAGACATCCATTCGGACATTACTTTCCTACGAAATTCTTCATTTCAAACCTCCACTTTAAATCTGCTAACAAGTTTTTTAAACATTATTATTTAAGAAAAACAGCCTGCTCCCTTGAGTAAAGGCATCTCCACACACAACAATAACAACATGGTGATTTCAAATCCTGCTTAACTCAACAAGGGGTTTTGTAGTGCTAACTCACTAGGCAGCAAAATTAACACGGATGATCGCACAGTGCAAACACAGTGAGGAGTTTAGTCATGCTTGTGATTGAAGAGCTACAATTGTGTACAGTAAGGTTTAGTACATAATGTACATAATGTGCACAAGGCTACCAGTCACTCTTTCCTCTATGCTCATAATAATAATTAACAGTGAACATTACATGCCATGTCTGTCAGACTCGACACTCCTGGCGCGACTGAGAGCAAAGCCAGAAATGCGTCAACGAAAACTACAGCCAAAAATAAAAATAAAAAAACATTTGATCGTCCCCTCTCTCATCCTTTTTTGAGGCCGCATCCTTTTTATTATTATTTTTTATTTTACTTTTTTCTTCTTCAAAAAGACACATTTTCTGTGTATTTTTCATTAAACTGACCAATATTTTAGAACTTGTAACTACAGAAGGTATGTGGTGACATTAAACTGAAGAATTGGTGGCCAGTTTGAATTAAAATGCTCGGCGGCCACCTTTCGAAAGAAATACAAAATTAAAAATAAAAAGGCCCTCATTCTCCTCTTTTTGAAAAAACCTGGACTATCAACTGGTATTCTTTTCTACTTGGCCTACTGACTGATGGCGTTGGCACGCTTACATGTGTCGTGGCCGAGCGGTCAAGCCCGACTCAACTTCTGGTGTCTCTGATCAGCAGAGTGTGGGTTCGAGTCCCGTTCTTTACACTTGTGTTAACCATTATTAACCTTAGATCTTCATCGTCATCCCAGTTTGCACCAGGTCCCCGTACCAACACACGATACGGCGATAGAGCCTTCTCAGTATGTGCCCCCACATTATGGAACAGTCTCCCCTCCTACATCCAGAATGCTCAGACAATTGGCAGTTTCAAAACACAATTAAAAAACCAATCTTTTCAATGGTTTCCATCAGTGCCAATGAGATTACAATAATTTTTCACATAGTCTAATGATATTTGTCTCTTCTAAATAGCCTGTTATATTGTATATTTCGTGTACCTTTTGTATTATTATTGTATATTTCTAGCTTTAATTTTCCCGTTTGCTTACTTAATCGTTTATATTTACTTTGTGAAGCGCTTAGAAACTTATTTAGTATAAAGCGCTATATAAATGTAATCATTATTATTATTATTATTATTGCTTCGTCCTTCGTCCTAATTGTCAACATAATATGCCTAAGTGTGTTGTTTATGTGTCCAGGTATTGCCTGGGTAAATCTCAGCCTATTATTGTTTGCTTAATATTTAAAAATAAATTACAATTTGGTTCATCTACCATTGACAATGGACAGACAATTAACTGACAGACCGATTTTGTACTCAAAAGATGCTGGCAGAGTTTTGTCCTGCCCTTTCTAACCAAACCACTGTCCCATGTTGATTGACACCCCCTCTAGGACGTGCGGCATGGTCCAGCTTACGGTCTTATGGCATATCAGGGCTCAAATTTGACACTGGACCGCAGGCCCGAGGCCAGTGATTTTAGCGTTGGGCCAGTAAACTCATGACCGGACAAGTCCGGTGGTCTTGTGTTTTCAGTTCAAATACAATTCATGTACCTCACTCTATAATATCTTGAACAGAAACAACTTATGTTCAAATGTTGACTTTGAGTAATGATTTGAAATATGCTTTTAAAACACCCTTAAAGACAAATGAGGTAAATCTTCTCTTATATGTCTTAGTGCTTGTTCAATTAAATGCAAGCTAAACTGTGCAAGGAAGTCTTTTCTCAGTTTGAATCTGGTCTTGTAAAATTATTTCTGGCCCAGTAAACATTTTGAGATACAAGTCCTCTGGTCTTGTGGATTTTTCCCCCAAATTCGAGCCCTGCATATGAGCTGACCAGTGTGTAACAATGTGGTCAAGACAACGGGTAAATTGTGGAAGCACGTCTGCTGACAACTTGCCTCCTCTGAGCATTAAATATTAATTTACCTTTGAAGTGAACAACTTTTCTCTGTTGGCTTAGCATAATTATCATATCACTCTTGGATCACTTTGGGATTCCACAAACTTCACTGTCCACAAAACTGCAGTCTTGGCACAAGAGTTTCTTCCAATATCGAATGCTTGTTACCCATGCATTCAACATGGCGTGACAATTCCATCAATAGAGGGCCAACATTTGCAGCAGATGAATCCGGGTTGAGGGTGTTCACGTACATGTAGATGACGCATCAAGATTTGAGAGTGAGAAGGGTTAGTGGACGAGACAAGTTTGCGAACAGTCAGTAGGTTTTGTTTTGTTTCGTTTGTAAATTGATAGTTTTATAGCGTAATAAAGGAATGTCAGAATCTCACACTACACACTTATAATGGATCAAAGTGGCGTGTTGTGGCCGAGCGGAAAGAGCACGGGCTCAAGCTCTGGTGTTTCTGATCAGCAGAGTGTGGGTTCGAGTCCCGGTTGTGACACTTGTGTCCTTTAAGCAAGACACTTAACCATTATTGCTGCATCCTTCGGATGGGACGTAAAGCCGTAAGTCCGTGTGTTGTACATACAAACTATCATCAATGCACCAAGAAGACCCCAGTACACACTTATCGCTAAGAGAAGGGGTTCGCCCCGGTGTGTCTGGAAGTGTGTTTATCTTCAATCATTGAAGGCTGCACTCAAAAGGAAGAAGAAGATGAAGTAATTTCTCTGTGCAAGTGATTCAGATGGCTACTCGTGTAATGACTCAGCTTACAACCTTCGGTTTAAAAATACCTTCCACCAACAAAGTCTTTCGAACAAACTGTCGGCAGCTGAACACTACAGCAAGATCGCAAGCTAAGTACTGTAGACCAAGGTGTGATTCTAATCTCGTACAATATCAACCGACCAGAAAAAGGTCTTGTGATTTACATTGCAGTCAGGTGTAATATTTCTTTTGGAAGAAGTGCTGGCTGGAAGAACAGGCGTTAGTTTGTTATCGACATTTCAAACAGTGTACTCTGCTCGTCTTCGGGAGAGTGCTGGGGTCGATTTCACAAAACTCTTCCTAACTTAGGACCAGTCCTAATGTAGGCAATGCTAAGAGATAGGACTACCGGTAGTCTTAAGACCAGTTACTGGTCCTAACTTCAGATAAGACAGTCTTAGATCTCTTTGTGAAATCGTCCCCTGGACTGCTTACTGAGCTACTTGTAGGCCTGAGGTACCACTGGTGCTGGAGGACCGCAGGTTTAGGCAAAATACAAGTTTACTTTATGTTATCCACACCACGAAAAGCTTCAACCATCCAGTAAATTCCACTCAGTGATGTTGGCATTGTACAAAGCTCCTCTTAACGTGTACACTCTGTGCGCTCCAAAAAGACAGGACGGACGGAAGGATGCCACAAAACTCTATGACGCTGTGAAGCCACAGAATAACCCACGAGACCACAGTTCAAACTACCGATTGCTCAGTCAATTCATAAGTAATATCAATACATAAAGCAGCACAATCGTCTCTAACATTTGTCTAAATACTGGGTGTTGACCAACTCCAACCAAACAGCCCTGATATTCATAAATGCAACTCGCCCAATTGCTAAATGGTATTTGTCACTCTGCATTGTTTTGTGTATAATTATTTCCATATTCTTTTGTGCCCATGATGCTGTTGTTATTGAATGTCTGTGCACTGATTAACCATGGAGGAAGGATTAACCATCTCCTCTACTATTGGTTGCAGCTGCTGGTGTACACACCACCCTCGTTTTTGGTTTGTTTCCAATGTGACTAAATACCATGCGTTATTGATTTTTTATTCCAATTATAAATTCTCACTAGGTCATGCTTTGTATGTGGGGCGTACGTAACCTCACCCAAACTTGCAATGCATTGTACTGTTGCATTGTGAAGATCAGAACTTGTAAACACAGAGCTTTTTTAGTAATTTAAATACAAATACTGAATGAACATGTACAGGTGTATGAGTACGATAGCAGAATACATGTACATGTATGTTCTATTTCGTGAGGCTCTAGTAAAAATTGTCGAGTGTCAGAACAGTGGGTTAAATATTGACACAAGAGGTGTCAAATTCAACTGACAGGAATCTACATACATTTAATAAGTGCGGTACATAAAATATTGTTTTCACAGGGGGTTCTCCCCAGTATTCCTAATTTGATTGGCTGCATATTGCGCCACAGCACCTTGAAGGCACCTGGCAGTGGTATTGTGTAAAAACAAAGCTTTTGTCATTATGTATTTTGATGAGTGCCAGAATGTGAATAAACAGTTAACTAAGGTTTTTAAAAATCAGTTTCTATTTTAATTACAAATTTAAGAGTAGGCCCCCCTTTACCTTGACACATGGTGGCGCTGTTCATGACGCCAATCAAGGCACGATATTTGAAGAAAAAAAATGTTGTGCGTATGCGGACGTCTCACGCACATCACAGTATGTACATGTACTAGCTAGCGTATAGAGATGGCCCATCGCGCCGAAAACGACGTCGTTAGTCTGACTTTCGCGGCCCACAACCGCTTATACTTGGGATCTGCAGGAAACTGACCCCATCATTAGTTGTTTTAAAACTGCATACAGCAGCAATACACCTGGTCGACATGGCCGGAAAATGCAAGAAAAACCCCCTTTTTCGAAACGTACAAGATCACTACTGGGACCTACTAGCACATGTGTTTACAACGTAAACGCAAGCAAATTCGAGGGGGGTCGATGTTCGATCGAGGTGAAGTCTGCCTTGATTGACGTCACAAAAGGGGATGGGCGGAGTCACCCCCGAACAACTTTATCTATTTTTTTTCACATATAAATCCTCACAAACAATTACTCAAAAAATTGTTTTATTGTTAATATACATCTCTTATGTTAAAAAAAAAAAAAAAAAAATTCTATTTCCAGGTGACTTTAAACCTGCATAGTGCTATGTAAAGGAATCTAGGTCTCATAGTTTAAAAGCGTAGCTCTCTGCAATGTACCTTGCAGGAAAAAATACAGAGGGCTTTGTGACACCCAGATCAAGCCTGAGGCCTGGAATTACATGGAAGCCACGGCCTCTATTGCCCCTGGTCTTGGCCTCTGTTGCTCCTGGTCTTGGCCTCTGTTGCCCCTGGTCTTGGCCTCTGTTGCCCCTGGTCTTGGCCTCTGTTGCTCCTGGTCTTGGCCTCTGTTGCTCCTAGTCTTGGCCTCTGTTGCCCCTGGTCTTGGCCTCTGTTGCCCCTGGTCTTGGCCTCTGTTGCTCCTGGTCTTGGCCTCTGTTGCTCCTGGTCTTGGCCTCTGTTGCCCCTGGTCTTGGCCTCTGTTGCCCCTGGTCTTGGCCTCTGTTGCTCCTGGTCTTGGCCTCTGTTGCTCCTGGTCTTGGCCTCTGTTGCCCCTGGTCTTGGCCTCTGTTGCCCCTGGTCTTGGCCTCTGTTGCTCCTGGTCTTGGCCTCTGTTGCCCCTGGTCTTGGCCTCTGTTGCTCCTGGTCTTGGCCTCTGTTGCTCCTGGTCTTGGCCTCTGTTGCCCCTGGTCTTGGCCTCTGTTGCTCCTGGTCTTGGCCTCTGTTGCCCCTGGTCTTGGCCTCTGTTGCCCCTGGTCTTGGCCTCTGTTGCCCCTGGTCTTGGCCTTGGTGCCCCTTAAAATTTCCCATAGACTTTGAGATTTTCCAATTAGAAGTGCCCTTTTTGCAAATTGAAAATGGAGCTCGGTTATGTCCACACAAGAAGAAAAATAATCTGGATTGATAATCGGAATACACAATTCAGGAACTGATGAAACGTTTGGCTCAGAGTGAACTTTTTTTGAATCACTTTCTCTCAAACCACATTCCTTTTAGAGGGAAATCGTTTCTCTATATGTTAGACACTATCAACAGCTGCAGTGCTTCTAAACCAAGCAATGTAAGTTTTTACAAATGCAGGGCTCAAAATTACCACTGGACCTCAGGCCCAGTAAACTTAAAAGACCGGACAAGTCCGGCGGTCTTCTGTTTTCAAATATTAATACCTCATCTTTTCTTTCAATTCTGCTGAGTATGAAAGTTTGACTCAAGGTCATAAAGACAAATGAGATAAATCTTCTCCGAGTGTTTGTTCAAATAAGAACAGCTTAATTGTGACACTAATGTACTTTCTAATTTTGGTTCTGGTCTTGTAACAAATGTTCTGGTCCAGTAAAAATGTTGAGCTCTACAAGCCTTACAGTCTTGTGGATTTTCCCCCCTGAAATGGTCATTAACTTTTGGAGTAATTACCAACAGGTACATATGACCCTCCCTGTACATGTAAGTTTAAACAAACCAAAACAGAACAGGTAGGCCTACATTGTCAGGGGACTGGATTCTGTTCTGATTTGTCAAGGGTTTTTGTTTGTTTGTTTATTTGTTTATTTGTTTGTAGAGTGGTTTTCAATTTACACAGTGATGTATCTAGGCCTACTATCTAAAGGGGCTGTGTCGTCATAGTCAAGCAGGGCTTGCCCTTAACACTAGCCCGGCGTACATTGTCTAGTAAAAAATGCTATGGGCTAGTAAACACCACTTCTCAACTTGCCCTGTGGGCTACTATAAAACTGTGCAACCTATGTTGTTTAAAATGCTCATTTCTTCCTTTTCAAAATTCAAATGTAAATAATGAATGTATAAAATGTGTTAATCGTTATTGAGTGTGTGAATATAAAGACTTCATTTGATCATTAATCATAAACACATCAGAACATAACATTTATATACTAGGCAACTCCTGTTTATATCTGGGCTACTAGAACTTCCTGGGGGCAAGTAAAATGCACAGTTTACTGGCCCGGCGGGCTACTTCACAAAAAGCTTAAGCGCAAGGCCTACATGTAGGTCAAGGTATTTTGGTATCGATTATTACACTAATTCTAGTCAACAAGTAGTTGTCCTGTGCAGGGGCCGTATGCAGCACATAGGGGTGCACGCCAACAAATAAGGAGAAAACAGAGCGTCAAGCTCATATGTGTTGTAGGCCAGAGCCCCCAGAAAGTGACAATGTAAAAATGTTGCCCAATTGTGACCTGGGGTTGTTGACTACCAACTTGAGGTATTTTTGATGACATAATGTACACGTGTGCATAATGTACTGATGTTAAAAGAAGACTGTTGTTCAAAGAGAGACATAACAGCCCTAAAACAAGGTGGGCTAAAGGGCTGACCTATGATACAAAACTGGTTTTAAAAGGAAAACAAACAATATCTTTGAGTGAGCAACATTGTTTTTGAAAAAAACATTACTTTTAAAAATGGAAATTGAAGTCTCTGATTTGCAACTTCCTGTACTGACTCTGTAATTTGAAAACTTGAGCGCACGAGCACTACAATAATCGCAGCAAGTTCATCATCGTTCCCGCTTCAGCTCACAGCATTGCATTGGTTGGTATCGATTATCACTAATTTTTAGTCATCAACAAGTGCAGTGTCAACACATTTTTACTGTGCACATGTATACGTGTTTACTGTAAAATGTAATATTGATACCGTACAAAACTACGAATTGGCCTGCTTCAGTTGACGTGAAAGTCAATCGGAGTGGAGAGGCATTTCACGCTTGTATGCACACGCGCTCACACGTCAATCCGTATCTTTACAACAGACGTTGACCTGCAGTTTATTTTCTGGAATTTTAGGCCTATGTAGGCCTAACCCATGGATACGTTTTTACTGTTATTTGTGGACCAAGCAAAAAGCGTCAACAATACGGACACAAAGAATTTTGAAATTGAATTCTCACCGTTAAGATCAAAATTCTTGCCTACATACAGATGTTGATCGATAACAATTTTCATAGGTAATCAATGATCTGCTGTGTGCAACACTGGCCCACGACAACCAACAGTTCACAAATGGTTCATGTTGATTGCAAGCAGCCACTTTCATAAAATCATGAACTGTTGGTTGTCCTGGACCAGCATTGCCCGTAGCATACATTTTGTATACCATTGATTAGCCTACCTGTGGAAGCAGCCAAATTTCTTACCGAAACAAAAGGCAAGAATTCTGAATAACGGTGATAACTACATGTAATAAGTTTTCGCATTTTTATTATACGGAGTAGATTTCCTGGACCCAAGCAAGGCTCAATGAGAGCACAAAGAACACGACATAGAGCCTAATTTTTGGGATAGGCCTATCTGGTTTCAAAAAAGAACTGTGGGCATGCAAACATGAAGGGCAAAAAGTTTTGAATAGGATTTTTGTGTACATATGATGACCTACATGTATGACTATGAATTTAGGTTTATGGAGACGATAGCGGAACGAACCTCATCAACGCCAGCTAGCCAAGGCTATGACTAGGTAGCCTAGGTTGCACTCCCTGGAAAGGAATCCTGGAGAAGGCTTGTCGTGCCTTGAAAAAATGCCTGACAAGAAGATCAGAATGTAGTCCCTAGAATGTAGGAACACGTTGCCTTCAAATCTCTAGTTGCGATAATCGTAACCCTCCATCCTCCCGACGGTCGGAGACCGGAGGGTTACGAGTCATGCAGTGCAAAAAAGTGGCGAAATAAAATTTCGACTATTTTGGTCAGACTAGTCACCAGATTTACCAAATTTTTACCACTTTAAAAAAACATGACACACATTCTAAAAACATGGATGTGATCATCAATGTGTCATGAATCCATTCGTATTACTCAAAACATCATTGAGAAAATATTTAAAGAAAAAAAGACAAAAACTTACCAGAGACTGAGCGAAATTTTCATGATGCGTAGACAATCTCAGGTCCGGTTTTCGAACCTCGCGATTCGTGACCTAGCAACATCTCGACCAATCAGCGTAAGCAAACTTGTCGTTGAGCGCATTTTGTTGAGTTGCACAATCACAGGATATTTACGAGGAAATATTTACAGATTGAGCGCGCATTCTGGAAAGCTGTTCCTGCAATTAATCAGCGCAAACTGCAAATAGCGCAAATCCGTTAAATACATTAACTGCGTGCACGCACAGTCGCACACGAGACGATCGCCACGCCTACACAACGGTTTGGTTTACGCTGATTGGTTGATGTAGGGGAAGTGCGGTCCATGGACATTTCGGTCAGTTTCTGGTAAGTTTTTGTTCGTTTTTTCTTCAAATAATTTTTCATCGATGTTTAGAGTGTTATGAATTGTTTCATTATACCTTGAAGATCAAATCCATGTTCTTAGAATGTGTGTCATGTTTTTTGAAAGTGGTAAAAATTGGGCAAATCTGGTGACTAGTCTGACCAAAATAGTCGAAATTTTTATTTCGCCACTTTTTTGCACTGCATGACTCGTAACCCTCCGGTCTCCGACCGTCGGGAGGATGGAGGGTTACGATTATCGCAACTATCAAATCTCATGAAATTTTACTGTTTGGAGGTGTTCCTTATACTTATTAAGAGTTGTTCTTGCGATAAAACACCTTTAATAAGGGAATAAAAGGGTAGTGACGCGGTCTTAACCGGCCGTTTAAAACCGGCAGGGTCGTGGCCGTGTGATAAAGGACCGAGCCCTGCAAGGTTTTAAACGGCCGGTTAAGACCAAGTCACTACTCTTTTATTCCCATTCATAAATGCCTTTTTTGTTAAAAAGCGTAATATTGTTGGAAAATCTCAACTTTTCTGTTAACTTTCATTTCCTGTCACGTCCTCGAGCCCTGTTTCGCGAAGGATATACATGACACGCTCAACAGTTGTGCGTACGCGCGCGTCATAACACAACATGTTTTTAGATTGAATACCAGTATGTGTTGATTGCGTCTCACGTAAATTAGCACCTTCGTGTAACCTTTCGCGCCAACGTGACATGCTCTCCACCAATCAGAATGGATACACTCTCCGAGGTATTTATGAATGAGGTATAACAGTATAAGTGCCAACTCAATTAATTACATTCATGAGGAAAAAACACACTGGGCAATTTTACCTTCACTTTCTTCATGTTCTTCCATGGTGAGTTTACTTCCCAGACTTGTGGATGGAGTGTGCTTTCTTCGATCATTCAAAAGTGTCGATACATAACATGGTGCTGGCTGTCACTAACTCAATTGTCAACGTCAATTGATGATCCCAGCTATGAGCTAGCTAGCTAAAGCTAAGCTACATCTTGTATATGTACAATACAAATACAATGTACACAAACACAGCGAAGACCACATTCTGTGACAGTTTATTAGACTAATGAAAGCTACTGGTAGACACAGACTACAGAGTGTAACAGTACTACTCAAGGTAGTTTTTAACGGCTACCCGGTCTAGTAATATTTGTTTGTTTAACCAAGGCTTAACGGGTGTATACACATGTGTACAAACAATCCACCATTTGTTGTTGTCTGTTGATGATGCATCGATGATTCAACTGCCACAGAATAGTTTACATTGACAATACGATGAATAGCGCCCTCTGCTGGTAGTATGATTTACAGCATTTTTGTTTGGTGCTGCGCATCACTCAAAATAAAAAACCCAGACTAGACATCTTTGAATGTCATCATTTCTAGGATTTTGAATTACCCCGTGACGGTAGAGGAACGTGTGACGGTGTGGAGAACGTACAAGACTAATCCAAGTAAACATCAAAGGCTGTGTGGACAGTTTTTGTCGAGCAAAGTTATCAGGAAGATATTGGTGGGCCAACTGTACATGTCATATCAAAGCAAACCCCAATATAATGTGCTACATTGTGGTTTAAGCCCCGTAACGTGTGTCTGGGAGTGGTAAAATATTTTACTAAAAATGTAATAACTATTGTTAATCGCAATTTACCATGGGGAGGTGCACCACACTAAAAGTTTCACACATCAACTAAAAGAGCTAAATGCTGAATACAAATTTTTAAAAGATAATAAACACTCAATCTAATTAAAAGTATTATCGGCCTCTAAACCTAATTACACTTCTTATATATTCTTGGCAATTAGTGAGGTTAGCCGTTTAATTTTTGAGATAAGATTTCTTATTTTTTTAGTGTCATTTCCGGAGGACAGTACTCTAAATGCTCAACGTAGGAAGTCAACAACCCTAGTGGCATAACGTCATAACATTTTAAACAATCAATAAAAGCAAGACCTTGACAATGTTTAGTACATAAAAAATGAGGCTTATCCCATGATTGTCTGGACCATGTGCATGTATGGCGCCCTCTAATGGCCAATCACAGCAAGGATTATAAATTGTTTACAGAGTGGTGACCTTGTACATTATAATGCTATTCCTGACGGGCAAGATGCTACACAGGCTCAATGGGAAAATTTACATTTTGTGTCATAATTTTCACATAAATTCAAAAATTTACAAAAGCAACAGCTGTACAGCTTTTGAGATGTCCCCCCTTTCTTCATATGAAAAGTGGAGGAAAATCAGACAGTGCGATCTTCATAAAACATAAGATTTGTTGTATTCTTCCATTGAGCTGTGTGCCCGCCGGAAGTCCAGGCTCCGTGGCTCTTTTGTAAACATGTGATGTCACAGGTCACATCGTGCGGAGCCCCTAAGGGGACAGGTAAAACAAAAATTGAAAAAGTAAAACAAAATACAAAACTATTTCGTTCCCTCGAAATATTATTTCGTTCCCTCGAATTAACATTTCCGAGGGGAACGAATTAATATTTCGTGGTAACGAAATGATTTCGAGGGAACGAAATACTACTTCGTGGGAACGAAATAATATTTCGAGGGAACGAAATACTAATTCGAGGGAACGAAATAATATTTCGAGGGAACGAAATAATATTCGATTTTTTTTTAACCTTTTACTGTCCCTTCTTTAGGGGCTCCGTAACATCCTTCGTCTATAGCACACACATGTACATGTATTATGGCATGTGACATCAAAGGTAGCCTACATACTAATGACAGAAAATATCTGGGTTTAATTATAGGCCGATTTGTTATTCACGCCGCCTAATGTGTGACGTCAGATGAAAAAAAAACATAACGACTCGATGACTTATAAAACGTGTATTAGGGCACTGCATCACATCGTATTACATCAAATAGGCCTTGAGATTTACGCAAAACTCAATGGAAAAAACCCCACCTTAACAAATGCAACAATAGACCTTTTGTTGATTGCAAAATTAACGTGAGGTTCATAATACCAAATATGAATAAAATAATAATAAGTACTTAAAGGCCCTGTACACTATTGGTAAGATCGAAAAACACAATGTTCACAGATTCACACATAGCTTACATGATTTAAAGTAAGTAATGGTAGAAAGGGTTCCTTGAAATATTTCTGCCAAAATGCTATCGTTTCTGAGAACGAGTAAAACAATAGTAATTATCGCGCCGATAATTTGAAAAAACAGAAAACACATAAGATCTCTTTTCACTATTTTCTCGTGACCTCGATGACCAATTGAGCTCAAACTTTCACAGGTTAGTTTGTTCATGCATATGTTTAATCACGCTATATGGCATACATGCTATATTCAAAACCATACACTGAAATTTATTGGCCTCTTTTTTTTAGACCTTTGTGCCGTTTTTTAAAATTGCAAAACAGCTAATCTCCATATAATTCAGGAGTGCAAAATCTTCGCACCCCAAACGGTGCTGCTGGCCTGACGACCCTTGAAGACAATTCACTATCAACTGGCTCTTCAGACCTGCCAGTTTTAGACGATCTAAGATGGTGACCACACGAACGAAAGAACGAGCTTAACTCTGTTTTGAGTCATGTACATTTGATCTTTTCGAGTTAATGCTGTTATGCCACGGAAAGATTGCATTGCATGCCCCCACTTGTTTCTCTACTGATCCTATAGGCAAGGTGATAACAAACGTGCTTTTATTGTCCCCCTTTTAATAATAATAGTAATAAAAAACTAGAGCTTAAGTGTTTGTACAAACAAACACATGAGGTGTTCGGCTATCAAAGGGGTCAGTGTTTAATTAAATCGATGAAAAGATTGTTGATAGCTTTTTGAAATTTCACGGAAAGTACATTTATTACACAGGAAATAAATGCAAACGTTAATACTTAACTTCCGCTTTCAACCGAAAGACAAGGTCAATTGAGTCCACACTCTGTGTAGCGTTTGTTTATTTTTCGAAGACCTCTCCGATGATGTATAATTGTAAAATTCCGATGCACGGTTCATAAATTATTAATTTTTCAAATATATTATTTAAAAAATTTATTGTATTAGAGAAGAAAGCCAAATTAATAATGTGCGAAGTTTGAAGGTTGTGTGATCTTTGGAAGTGTGTCTTTTGTTATCTGACAAAAATGCTCACACTTGGATTAGACTAACAGCCCATACAGCCTTGCTCTATGCATAGCCTATGCCAAATGGACCTTTGCCCCCCTGTGATCAGTCGAGCAGAACACGCCACGGTACGCATAGCCTTCAATGCATGCGATGTGTAGGCGCACGTTCGTATGTCTAACTGTGTTCTTTCAGTTTCACTATCGTGCGTTGTCACGGTGGGTCAACTTAAACGTGCGCCTTTTTCGACCTCATGTAAAGGTCAAAATATTGTCATCTGAGTGCAAAAGTTTGAGCAGGCTTAACGTTCCACACCTTGATACATAAACTAAAATAATTGTAGTTTTTGAGATACGAATTGTTGAAATTTTCAACTTCCGATTTGAACCGGAAGTAAAGGTCAAATGGGGCCAAGTTTTGTGTAGGGTTTGTTGAACTTTCAACGACCTGTCCGATGATGTGTCGATTGTAAAAATCCAACATGCGGTTCACGAGTTATGATTTTTTACAAATATTAAACGTTGATTTATTGTAATTCAAAACCTGATGACGTCATCATGACATCATCAAGTTGTGTTGTCTTGATATTGAGGTTCAAATGTCTGATGAGTTTCAATGTTAAATTCAATTTCAATCTTGAGTTATGCCGTAGACAAGCCCGAAAATTTTGTTTTTCAAGAAAAAACCAAAAGGCAAACTTCGACCCAGGGTAACGACCCGGGTAAAGGTCATACGATTTTAAAGGTTAACTTTTCAAATGTTGCCCATGTCTTGGTCTATCATATGCCCAAATATGAATATTGTAGCTATAACATTCAGAGACATACAGGCATTGGCACGACGTCACTTTTTTGAACTTAAATTGCTTGTAATTTGACACCCGATGACGTCATCATGACGCAACAACTTCTGTATTCATCTGCTAGTTGCAATCTACCTACATGTAAAGTTTCAAGTTGATATAGGCCTCGCAACTATGCGTTTTTTTGTGGGAAAAGCCCACTGAGAAGAAGAAAAACTAAAAAAAAAAAAAAAAAAAACGAAAAAAAACAATGAGTTGTTCGCGGTGCTGCACGAACACCTCAAAAACACACAAAAAAACACACAATGGTATACCAAAGTCAACCCAAGATAGCCTTGTACCAGTTCTATCCACACACGAATAGGAAATCCCTAACTGGCAGTACAAAGGAGCTGTTCGTTCCATCACCCACTCAAAATTGTCCCCAAAATAACGTTTTTTAAACCACTGCGAGCCGAGGCTCCCAATTGTAATCTAGCTGGCAGCTAAAGCCAACAGCAGCAATTTTTAATTTTAGGGCAATTATTTAAGTCTGTCGGGGCGTATGGGGGGTTTGGGGATGGTGTTGGAGTGGGCTGGGAGTTGGTGATGGGCAGGGGACTGGGGGGGGGGGCGCTAGGAAGCGTGAGTGTGGGGCCGGCTGTTGAGCATGTGTACAATATGGCTCTTTAAAGGAACGTTACAGAATTGGTTTTTGTTTACAAACATTCTGGCAGTTAAGCATTTAGATCCACAATCATAACTGACAAACCTGTAGAAGTTTGAGATCGATCGGCCATCTGGTCACGAGAAAATAGTGAAAAACCGATCACACATTTCATGAAATCATATAGATTCAACAAATGAATAAAACGCTCACTGAGCGATAAACTCCAATCGGAAAATTAGTTTATTCATTTCTCATCAAATATGGCATTTCAGACAGAAATATTTAAAGGGATGTTTTCTACTATCATCATCATTAGACCGTGTAAGTTTTTTTGTAAATTTGTGATCAAAAGGTATATTTTACAAGTTTTTTTCTTACCAATTATGTAATGTTCCTTTAAGGTACTTTTAATTCTGCGCAATTAATTTTGTCCTGGTGACCCGTTAATGAACTCAACTCCATGGATGACTACACTCTTAAAAATACGTGTTTGCAAGTTTAGTGGTCAAAATAAATAACACTATCTCAAAGGGGGTGTTCTAATAGAGGATTTTACGGAGTTTGACTGGATTTGACCGAAACGGTTCTTGTTTTAATAAAAGAAACACAAAAATGTGCCTTCCGCTACTACCCCCTAGCTTGACGCAGGTAACGGAGGCAATACATGCAGTTATTAAAACGTAAAGCAGCATTGCGGGACATGTAGTTAAAACCCTCTGATGGCCTACAGGTCTGCAACCAATAGACCGAAAACAAATTTATATAATTACTCGCAATTATTATAATGTTTGCAAAAAAAAAAAAAAAAAAGGTTTTATGCCAGTTATTGTTTTAGTGCAACACACAATATACCTTTGTGAAGGGACCGATTAATTGCTACAGCATTAGCTTTGTACAGTATCTCTTTATAAATAGCCGAATCGTGTCTGTCTGTGTGTGTGTATGTTATTGGATCTCCTCCCTGGATACCGCATCAAACCTCACCAAATTTACACGGAAGAAAGACGTTGACTTTGTCTTGACACTCATCTATTTTTGAACACAATCCGTTGAGAATTGACAGATTTATGAGCAAAAAAACACCAACATTTGTGGGGTTTTGCGCGCCGTTTTCACTGTTGCTATGGGCAGCGCGCGCGTACAGTGCAGTGGGTAAGAATTATGACGTCATGCATAAATATTAAGAGAGGCGTATATGGGACGGGATCATGGTGAACGAAGGCAGGCTTTAGAGCACGTGGGACGGGGAGAGGGAAGGGGCAGGGGGACGGGGAAACGGCACCTTTTATTTAACTGTTGTAATATGGGACGGCTGTTGCTATGGGACGGGATCATGGAGAACGGAGTCAGACATTAGAGCACGTGGGACGGGGAGAGGAAGGGGCAGAGGGACGGGGGAAAATATACAAAACGGAGTACAAACAAGGACAGGGTAATTGGTATTGTGACGTCACTCTTTGCTTAGCAATTAAGATTGATACAAAGTTAAGATCAATCTTAGTGCTTTGTGAAATCGAAACAGCGCGGAACTCTAGCGGGATACCCGCGCGTAGCGCGGGTATCCCGCTAGTCGTCATAAAACAAGAAATTTACATGTTTGGTTACAAAGGAGCGCGGTGTTGATGACAGCCACAAGTATGTCATCATCATTACATCTTAGCAAGGCAACCGTGAAAGGAGGAAATTAAAAATTATTGCTATTGACTTGACCTAGTTCATTTTGATGTTACTTTTATTTCTCCAACTCTCTCATACCGCGTGTAACAGTGTACCGCTTTCGCTCGTCCCCAGCGCCTTGCCTTAAAACCAAAGGCACTGGGATGGGCAAAACGTATCGTTAACGTTAATGCTCAGTCCCATGCTCAGTCCCATCATGCATCACACTCACACTGCAAGCACTGCACGCACGACGTACTTCCTGAACAAGAATCTGTGCAAGCTGATTAGCCCATCCCAGCGGTCCTGGATAGGCCGCTGGGGGCCGAGCGAATGTACCGCTTTGGGCGGTGTAGTGGCTAAAGAGTTAAAAAGTTGAACTAATTTATTTTGCCAAACAATCTCTACAACGTCTGGAAAGGCTATTTATAGCTTGGAAACAAATAAGAAATCATCTGTGTAAAGGAGGTATAAAGTTTTCCCAGCGTACAGCACAATTTGAAGAGCGGCTCCGAGATACTCCTATTAAAATTGTATTATTACCCTTTTTATGGCCCAGTAGATATCGTAGTTACCGGTTAACAAGTGTTTTACACTTAAAATGTGTACTAGTAGAAAATGGTTCCATAAAATTATGCACCTCTCCGCGCGGCTTTTTTAGCCGAAAGTCAAAAGCAGCTTTGATAATGATATGCATTGATATGGGTTTTGAGGCATTGCATGGTGAGGTATCAGTATATATTCGGTTTGCGGTAACACCATGTGTAAAAATATCTACTTGCTGTGTAGATTTGTTCTTTAGAGAACTTGTCTTGCTATTTATTCTACTACCGCGGAGTAGGTTTTTCGGAATTTGGGAGACTTCTCAGTTCTGAAAAGAACTGTCCTGCTTATTAACTACTACCTGGGCGGGAGGTAGGAAATCGGCAGTGTTTTGTATACGGTTTTAGCACACCAGCGATAGTGGTTGTTGCAATTTCGGGGAAACAACCGTTTTTTTTCGAGCATGCGCAGACACGATAATTCTCTGGTCAATCCAGTTATAGACCTTTCCATTGTTGATAAACAAACCGCGCTGGTTGGCATGGGCAGCCGAATGTTGGCAAAACAGTCAATCGGGTTAACAGACAATGTGACCAAATTCATCACTTTTGCAAATTGTTATTTGACACAAATACATCCCATGGTTAGTTGCTTTGTTTCTGACAAATTTAACAGTATTTTTGAATATTTTGTGTGACATTGTTAAAAACTGTTGCTATCTGTTTTTGCTTTGCATTTATGGCTTTCCATAGTTTTTCAACCTAGGTTGGCAAACACTCGGGCTGTGACGTTGCAACAGAAAGGTCTTTATAACTGGTGTTGTTTGCAATCACCATTAGCTAATTGAGGGCGGTTACTCTCGTGCTATCGCATTGTTCTGAAATTGAAGCATGCAAAGTAGCGATATAACAAAGACTATACGAGCCTGTATATTGTTAACGATGTGACCGCTTTGTGTGTCGTGTTATGGACGGGTTGGCAGGCTTAATTAGCCATCCAGCCCAAGCGATCAACTCAACAATTATACACAATTTGAACGTTTTCTTCTTGAAACGTATACACACCACAAGGTGTTTTATTTGAACACAACTCAAATGAGAAACTATAAAATACACTTGGTAAATGATGAACGGATAATGCACCGTCGACTCGGTGCCGCACCTGAAGGAGACAGACCACGAGTCGACGTTGAATGTGCCTTAAAGGCACTGGACACTATTGGTAATTACTCAAAATAATTGTTAGCATGAAAAATTACTTGGTAACGAGCAATGGAGAGCTGTTGGTAGTATAAAACATTGTGGGAAACGGCTCCCTCTGAAGTAACGTGGTTTTTGAGAAAGAAGTAATTTCTCAGTAAAATATTTGAATTGATTTTGAGACCTCACGTGTGAGGTCTCGAAATCGAAATCAAGCATCTGAAAGCATTACAACTTCGTGTGACAACATGGACAAGGGTGTTTTTTTCTTCCATTGTTATCTCGCAACCTCGACGACCAATTGAGTTCAAATTTTCACAGGTTTGTTATTTTGTGCATATGTTGAGATACACCAAGTGAGAAGACTGGTCTTTGACAATTACCAAAGGTGTCCAGTGTCTTTAAGTCATCATCGCCCACTGACATTTTAAAAGAAGACTAAATTTGGC
This sequence comes from Pycnopodia helianthoides, assembly GCA_032158295.1. Taxonomy (NCBI): domain Eukaryota; kingdom Metazoa; phylum Echinodermata; class Asteroidea; order Forcipulatida; family Asteriidae; genus Pycnopodia; species Pycnopodia helianthoides. The sequence goes on along the minus strand of CM063257.1, from coordinate 16,537,374 downwards.
AAGCTTACAACATGGTACCTTGAGGTGAATGCAGCTACACTGTTCACAGTCAACCCTCTTACTGTCTTACCATTCAATATCACCAAGTGAGAAGACTGGTCTTTGACAATTACCAAAGGTGTCCAGTGTTTTTAAATACTAAGTTATTACATAACTTCCACCATGGAGGCATTCTAACTTCTATGCAACAGCCAGGTGCACATAATTACCATGACCAGTAAGCGTGAAACTAAGCATAAATTTGGGCCGGGCTGAACGTCATCACAGTCACGTGGATTGTGCGTTGTGTACACTGCGATCTCAAAGTGGTCTGTGTTTCGCGGCACCTTCGGGCGAGTTTTTCGACGGTTATCCGCACCGTAAGTTAAGAAGAATGGACGATAAAGTGTAGATTCGTGAATAGAATGTACGAGCCGAAGGCGAGTACATTGTGTTCACGAATTTATACTTTATAGAGTCTATTCTCTGACTTAAACTATTTCCTGACTCTGCCCCACATCCAAGTACCTATTCGGGAGCATCTTCATCGACAGACAGCCGTGCAGTTCACATTACTGTTAATGTTAACATTCCAAAGTAACTTTGAACCTTTCCTCCATGCTTGATTCTTCGATCATGTTGTTAATTGAGTGATTAGCTTTTACAGATTATGTATGTGTGATGAGTTGTTTATTAGATTCCTGCATGTGATACAGTTTCTATGGTAAAGTACATTAAAAGCTGTGTTTGGTGCACATCATGTTATCCTTTCAATTTGGAAAGACAGTCATTTTCCCGTCGAACATTTCACTTTAGTTTGTAACGAATCCACTCAACTGTAGATTTGTTACGAATCTACACTTAAGTGGAGATTCGTTTCGTTACGAATCTACACTTAAGTGTAGATTCGTAACGAATCTACAGTTAAGTGTAGATTCGTAAAAATAATCTACACTTTGAACAATAGAGTGACGTCAGAGAATTATAGTTTTAAAAAAATGTAAACGTGTAACCGGACGATCGATCAGGCAACAGTGTAACCGGAACAGGCTTAGCACAGTGTAGTGTATGTATAGGCCTATCAACATAAATGTCAGGGTCGCGGAACGTATTAACTAGTGACGTGTAGATCGATTTTCTTAAATCAAGCCGTGCTGCGGAATTGCCTTGCCTCTAAAAGGAATCAAATCACAAATCCATTCAAAATTGGCTCGCTGATTATGTGCCTGTTGGATCGTCCGTTAAAGAGTCACAGTCAAGGCCGAGTTGATTGTAAATTGTGAAGTTTGGGTGTGTTATTGCGTTAGCTCCGTGCATAGGCAAGTCCAAAACAAATAGCCACCGACGACGTCACGAGTCCTTTGTGTTTGTTTCAACTCACGTTTTTCAGATTTTTGGCATTGAGTGTTTCGGAGAAAAGACATTTTTACCCTTTTTTTATTGTATGGTAAGGACTCATAATTTTTTTATAATAACTGTTTTTATATTTCCTATAGACTATAGACAAATATAAAAACTAAATATTTCAGAGCATGATTACAATAAATTTGTATCGCAGGAAGTAGGCCTATGCAATAACATTTTAAATCGTATACAAATAACCGTTGTTTTCAAAATAAGTTTGACACCATTGTCTGTATATAAATATGAATTACGTATTTGAAATTAACATCTGACAAAAAAGTTAGTATTTTTCAGCAACTTACACTAACAAAAGACGGTAATATTTCCCCCTCAAAGAATAAAATAAAATTAACAACAAATCCAGTTCCACTCATGCTTAAACGCACCAAAAAAAATATGTGCAAAGTTGATGTGGGAACATTTGAAATATTATTCTCAAATGATGCAGATATTTTTGGTCACTGGTCTCAAACATCAGTAGTTTTCAATGGCCGTTCCTGGCTTAAACAAACAACTTCGTAGTTTAATCAGAAATGAAATTGGCATGCACACATCAAACAGTTTTTTAATTTGATTTGACCCTATCGTTAACAAAAGACAATAAAACAAAGTTTAAAAAAAAAGGACTCATGTTACTAGTTTCCAGTTTTAGCTGTTTTTTTATTGCTTCTGTACCGTAGTTGTACAACAAAACAGACATTCAGCGGCGGCGCTACGGGGGGGGGGGGCAAATGCCCCCCCCCCAGTAACCCCCCCCCCCCCAGTTTTTTCCCCGATGGCGGAAATTGAGTTTAATCCCAAACCATTGCACCCAATTTGTTACAATGTTGTTTGCGCTGTAAATAATAAACTCAATTTCATCCATCATAATTAGCTGGCACCATCAAAAAAAGCCCAATACACTTTCCATCTCCGGCAATGTTAATAAAATGTGGATTTATTTATCTGTACAAGCTTGGAAACTTGCTATAAATAGAAATGCATTGTCTGCCCAAAACCGTAAGCAGCCATTGTACACGCAGTTCGCACAACACGTCACATTCACACAGTGCAAAATCTTATTTCTGGAGTGAATTGTAGGCTTATACAGTACATTATAGACTTTTGTTTGCCCCCCTAAATTTAATTAGTTTGCCCCCTCTTGCCCCCCCCCCCCAGATTAACAGGTCTGGTGCCGCCACTGGGTATATGCTAGACGCAGATTGACACATTGTGAACATTTTGGGTCCATCAAACAGACTGAAATTATCAAGGCTATCAAGCATAATTCAATACAGTGAAATTTTATAAACAAGGGGAGTATTGCCGAAGACCCACTGAAAATTTGAGTTGTAAAGATCTTCAAAAGATGAATAGTGTACTGAAACATCTCGTTTGTATTTTTTCTGTTCGGATTATTGTCAACATTTAACAACCAAAACAATCATATTATGGCGACTTTGGCTTCGAAATTATAAGCTTTTGCTCTCTCATAAAGTGTTGCAATTCCGGCGAGATCGAGCAGATATTGCCACCCAGGACTGCAGCCATTAAACACAGATTCGAATGCATACGACATGTGTATGTAATACATGCTTTACAAGGCGCCGTAAGCACAGAATTCTTAAGAAGAGCCATGACGTTGGGCTCTGTACTGCCGTGTAGGCCTGTAAGCGCTATATCGGAATGGAACCCGACCATTATCACGGCCTTGTTTACGCTGATAGTCAACCTCGTCCTCGTAACCTCGAAGGATCGATCCCGTGATCTCATCAGGCGCGGCGGTTTAGGTATCGAAACAAGGTTGCCTTTAGACTCAATATTATCCTATCGATGCATAGGTAGGTGGATAATCGAGGTGGACGGAAGCAACACCAGCACATACAATATCAAATATCAATACGCACTTGTACTAGGGGCCGAGCGAACAGGTACATATTATGACACAGACCTACCAGACGACGATCTGGGCCAGCTAGGAATTTAGCGTTCCTTCTTATTTATCGTTTGTTAAATTTTTTCAATTATTTTAAAGGAACATTACAGAATTGGTAATTGTAAAATATACTTTTGATCACAGATTTACATAAAACTTACACGGTCTAATGATGATGATAGTAGAAAACATCCCTTGAAATATTTCTGTCTGAAATGCCATATTTGATGAGAAATGAATAAACTAATTTTCCGATTGGAGTTTATCGCTCAGTGAGCGTTTTATTCATTTGTTGAACCCATATGATTTCATGCAAATGTGTAATCGGTTTTTTCACTATTTTCTCGTGACCCAGATAGCCGATCGATCTCAAACTTCTACAGGTTTGTCAGTTTATGTATATGGTGGATTACATAAAGTGCTTACACTGCCAGCAACTGTTTTGTTAGCAAAAGCAAATTCTGTAATGTTCCTTTAAATACAAACTGAATTTCGATTTTCAGTTATAGTAGACCAGCCAACTTTGAAAAAGTCCTCTAGAGAAAAAAAACAAACAAACAAAAAACCACCACGGCATAGTTTGTTAATGTCTGGCACCCATGCTAGATCTATTGTTAATAGCAAGGGGAAGACGATTAGGGTGGATGCCACCCTCGATTTTGAATTTTAAGGTCATTTTGAGGTAAAAAAGGTAAAAAAAAGGGTCAAATTGAGGATTTTTGGATTTTGCACCAAGTCTGACCCCAAGTGGTAGCTCTATCTTTAAAATGTATTTTTATCATCATATTGACATACCAAGCCTGTCCAAAGTGTAATGTCACACTTTGGCTGGCCTACTATTATTTCTTTTGACACACCCATCCACAATTTCGAAAAAAGATTGACAATTTTTAACATGACCCCTTAGATAACATTGATTTAATGATAAAAATAAAATAAAAAAGCTGGCCGGGGAGAAAAAAAAAATACATTAAGGTAATTTCAAACTTGACTTATTTATGAGCTTCAAACAAAATAGTTCAATGCAAACTGCACTGATGTTCTCTACCAACATACACGAATCGTGAGTCAAGATAAAGTGTGGCTTAAAAATTGGATTAAAATGGGATTATTTCGATGTCAGACGTTCACATTGGTTTCTAAGCTTCGAGTGTCACTGGCGCAATATTATTGATCAACCTTGTGCGGTACTAATTACTTTAGGCCTCCGCTTCTTGAGTATGCAGTCACTGAACCAAGCCGCATGCAAGCCATAACAGACTCGTTATTATAAGTAGACCCCAGGTGCAGTTTACACCACAACCACAAAGACTCGTTGCGACAGACAAACTTAGAGAAGATTTCCAAGATGACGATTTGGGCAGTGGCAAGGATTTGGCTGTTGGCTGGAGTCCTGTGGTATACGGAAGGTATATAATGCTATTTTTTAGTTTTAAAGCACGGTTTTATTTAACTTGAAGTCTTTAACTCTGCGTGACACCATCAACAACAAAAAATCCGCACGGTGTGGCCATCGAACTGTGATCTACTGTCCGTTTGTATTTGACGTAATTCATTTTCTTTGGAGAACCCAATCACTTTCAAATGGCCCAAAACCTTTTACATATAGACACGTTTACCTAAATGAAACAAATAAAAGCACTAATTATGTTTTGAAAGGGGGCCACATTTGTCTATGTGTATACATTTTATACCACATGGTTCAATTTACCTATTGTGGCCATTAGCCCAAATGATGAAAAATGGCCGACAATTCCTCAGGGAATTCCAGGAGAGCTGGTCAATGATGGATTTTTTATTTTTTTTTTTATTTTTTTTTTGGGGGGGGGGGGAGACCCCGGATAGTAACAAGACATTTGCCATGCTATTTGGCTAGGTGTAGATGGGGAACCTGTAATATTTTGAGATTTAAAAAAAAAAAAAATGGCGGAGTACTGATTAATTAATTAAAAACGGACAGTGGACTACAGTTCGATGGCATCACGCAATTAATGACAAGGAGAAACGCTTAAAGGTACAGTACACGTTTGGTAATTGGAGCCTACTGATTGTGTTAATCCTATATAAATGTAGGTACATACAATAAAACTAACCTGTGAAAATTTCACTTCAAAAAGTGGTCGCGTGTTTGAGATATCACCGAAAAACCGGAGCGAATATGTCCACGCAGGAAGAATATTCCCCATAGGAATACACAGTCTGAGAAGCGTTTCTTCTCAGATTCAAATTTGGGGGAATAAAAAGTGATACATTTTCTATAACCGCAGTACTTCGAAATTAAAAGTTTCTCAAAATTCATTATACTACCCAAAGCTGCTGTACTTCCTACCAAGTAAGTTTGTATTGCCATTAATTTTCAGGGTCGTTACCAAACGTGTACTGTGCCTTTAAATAACTGTGAACACTTCTGTTTTTGAAATTTGTCACCAACCTTCGAAACAATTGTTAGTTTTGCTAATGTCACTAAGTCTAGCATTGAAATTCTGACAGTAAATTTCATTCATTCAGTAAAGGTCACTTAGCTGCTCCCATCATAAATTTATTCACTACAATAACGAACATTTTTTTTGGGGGGGGGGTGAAGTTTTTTGTGCGTGTTTTGGGAGTTTGTTAAAAACCTCCTCCCCCCTCTTTTTTTATTGTATAAAATAAAACAAAAAATCGTTTTCTACAGCCTTACAGCAATTGATTGTTTTTTTATATTCTCTTTTCCAATCCATGAAGCACTAATCTGCACTATTGGACAAGAACGGGATCCGGAGTCTGGTGGTCAGTACCGTTGGGTAATTCCTGTACCCGATCCATGCCAGTGCACTACGGTACGTGTTGGTGGTCTGAATACCCGTACACCTTACAGACCCTTCGTGGTTACATACATGGATACATTCATCTACAGTGATGACCAACAGGAGATTTGGACTTGGCTCAACTGTACAAGTGAGTTCACAACTAAATATCTAAAGTTTCTAAATATCTGAAGTTGCCTGAAGTTTCGAACCCTAATAGCATAGTCGTTCTTGAAGGCTTTTGATGTAAAGAACCAATCATTTGAACATCTGCCAGAAAACACAATAAAGTGTATTAACTATCTACCGTTATGTTAGCAGAATATGTAGTGGGGGTAGTTTTTTGTTTGTTTAGAGGGGGGGGGGGGCAAGTGGGTGAGAAGGGGGAAGCGAGGGGGGCGGCAATCCTGTTTAGGAAAATGATATATCTAACAAAAATGAAATAAATGGGTTTCAAGTTAAAATAAACGCGTTTTTAATTTTGTTTTTTGGGATCCCATATTTATTCTTTTTTTTTTCAATTTATCTTATCACTGAAAAGGGGTTTCCATTATTTTGTTCGATTTTTTTTTCTAACATTACTGAAGAAACTATATAAACAATATATTGAAAAGGTAATGTATACAAATAATTATTTCGTTCCCTCAAGTTAACTTATTTTCTGTAGAGGTAGGGGAGCTAGATGCTGCCCTAAAGGCCCTGTACACTATTGTAAGATCGAAAAACACAATGTTCACAGATTCACACATAACTAACATGATTTAAAGTAAATAATGGTAGAAAGGGTTCCTTAAAATAGTTCTGCCTAAAATGCTATCGTTTCTGAGAAACGAGTAAAACAATAGTAATTATCGCGCGCGATAATTTGAAAAAACAGAAAACACATAAGGTCTCTTTTCACTATTTTCTCGTGACCTCGATGACCGATTGAGCAGAAACTTTCACAGGTTTGTTTGTTCATGCATATGTTTAATCACACAAAATGTGGACACTGATTTTGAGCTGTTACCAAAAGTGTACAATACCTTTAACCCTGATCCACTTATTATAAACTCAAATAAGGACGCGCCAGAAGACTCAAGTGTTTCACGGTTTGTTCCAGTTCACATAGTACATTAACTCGGGATAGAATGAGAAAGAAAGAAAACCCCAAGCACCAGCCAGATCCACAAATCTCGATGCTGTCTAACAATTTGAGTTATAGGGTTGTTACGTGTCACAAAACAGCAAATAAAAGCAAATAAAAGCAGCAAATATTATTGACCAAAAGTTGAGAGAATAGCTAAGTCTCGACATCGGCAAAGTAAGAGGCGTCCTCGGCTCGCTGCCAAGAGCCACTTAACTTGTACGTAAACACTACGCACTGAGAAAACCTCAAAAAAGCCAACTATTAATCAACCAAACTGCTTTCTATCGTCACCACAATTTAATGAAGTTTCAAATGGTAACCAAAATACAAGTATTCTGGTGAATTCCACAACAAAACATTTTTAATGAAAACATGACATGACCTATTTTGTATCGCGGAGGGAGACATCCTGGGGGTATTAACACAGGGAAACGTAACTCGTCAAACTGATGCATATCAACAGTCAACTCAAACACTTTTTTTGATGCTAAACTCGAACAATTTTTTGATGCTGACTATTTTTTGCCAGTGTCAGAGAGATACACAGTCCTTTTACCATATTTTTTGCTCTCAAGGTAGGCGTAAGCGTGACATACAGCGTTTTCTGTGAGTTATATTTACAAATTTTGTAATTTTTAGGCTGACATACAGAGTGTATCTCCGAAACGAAGCATTGCCTGATGTTCAGAGTTTCTAAATCGAAAATAGCGCCCTCTCCCTACGGGGAAATGGCTTTATCTCAAAGTCTTTAAAAAAAAACTTATCAATTGATTTTACCAAAATAGGGCGGGAGATGGGGCAGCCGCTTTTCGATGTAGGGAACCATTTATTTGTGGATTCGACAGGAAAACAAACTAAAGTGTACCACTAAGCTACTGTCACGCAAGTTTTGTTGTTGTGGGGGAACGGGGTATTGGGCGGGGGAATTGGGGGTGGGGGTGGGCTGGGGGTGGGCTAGGGGGCCTTTTTATGCTTAATATCTTGTTTCATTTGTACATCTGACGTGAAAACAAATAAAGTGTACCAAATAAAGTGTACTGTCACGCAGGTTTTTTGTTGTGGGAGAACAAGGGGAAGGGGGGGGGTGTTGGGCAAGCGAGTGGAAGTTTGTTTTAATGTTTTCCTTGGGGGAGGGGGCACTTTTTGATGAATAGAGCCATTTATTTGTGCATCTGCCAGGAACATACTAAAGTGTACCACCTATCTACTGTTACCTTTTGGTTGGAGTGGGGTGAGGTGGGGTGGAGTGTTTGTTGTGTTGTTGTTGTTGTTTTGCTGCTACTGCTGCTGCTGTTGTTGTTGCTGTTGTTGCTGTTGTTGTTGTTTGTGTTGTTGTTGTTGTTGTTTGTGTTGCTGTTGTTGTTGATGTTGTTGTTAATGTTGATGTTTTCTTTTGTGTGTGGTGTGTTTTTTGTTTGTTTGTTTGTTTGTTTGTTTTTTTTTTTTTTTTTGGGGGGGGGACTCCCACATCCTGCTGGTTACTCCATTGGGTCAGAGAAACCATGGAGGGAGTAACCTTCCATGGAGGACACAAAATGTTGTTTTTATTGTTATAGAAACTAATTGTTTAAAGGTATTGTACACTTTTAGTCACAGCTCAGTATCAGTGTCCACATTTTGTGTGATTAAACATATGCATGAACAAACAAACCTGTGAAAGTTTGAGCTCAATTGGTCATCGAGGTCACGAGAAAAAAGTGAAAAGAGATCTTATGTGTTTTCTGTTTTTTCAAATTATCGCGCGCGATAATTACTATTGTTTTACTCGTTTCTCAGAAACGAAAGCATTTTAGGCAGAAATATTTGAAGGAACCCTTTCTACCATTACTTACTTTAAATCATGTAAGTTATGTATGAATCTGTGAACATTGTGTTTTTCGATCTTACCAATAGTGTACAGGGCCTTTGACGAACACTGAAACGGTATCCGACTCTGTATGCATAACAAAATACTTGTATTTCCGACACAATTCGAAAAGTACCCATCAACTTTTATTTACATCTCTATTTTTTTATATTTTTTTTTACAAACTGAGGATCCGACTATCGATTTAAATATAATGGTATTGAATTCAAAGTGACTGTTTGAATTATTTCTCCCATTGCAAACAACCTACAGATCCTCTTCGAAAGCACATCATTCTCAACCGATCGTTTCGCCCAGACGGCAACCCTGGACAATGCGACGCTGCTACGGTCAACAGCACCGAGTATAATATAAGAGGAAACACTAACCTTGTGAAGATGGTTCCTGGTCCTGACGTAGCTGATCACGCATGCGCTGTGTATACTCAGGCAGGTTCGTACTTAGACCTTGGTGACTTTAAAGACACCTGTATCTCTGACCCGGGTCTCTGTGAATCTATGACGTGGTCTTTATGGCTCAAGATAGATACGTCATCAGGTTTCACCGGAGTTAGATACTACATCAGCTCTGGGGGACAAACAGGTGCGGCCAGGGGTATTGCGCTGTTGTACAAAAGCCAAGACGAAATGTTTACATTTACTGTCCGCACAGACATATCCGTCATTGTTGACAATTATCGCAAAACAAAAATCCATTTAGACAGATGGTTTCACTTGGCTGCAACGTTTGAAATGAATGAGAAGGCAGTGATTAATTCGAAGCTTTACATTGACGGAGAATTTGTGCTTGCTGACAAACACACTCCTGTTGATGGTACATATTCGGATGGTTGTACAAAGCTGTACTTGGGTACGACCAACCAATGCACTGCATACCGTTCACCCAATGATTACGGTGGTTCTGCTGCATACAGCAATCTCCTGGTTTTTGATCGTTTCCTTAACCAGGACGAGATCAAGAATCTGAAGAAATTAACATACTAAACTCGGGCTAAAGTGCTTCACAAAGCACAAACATCAGCCCCATGAAATCAATTTTGAATATACAAACGACATTGTTGTGTTCACGAAATGGCCACTGACGACCAATATGTAAGCACTGACCAAAAGCCGTGAACACCCAAAATGGAGCTGGAGTCACTGATGCAGTTGACCGGGTTGGGTAGCAAATTGAGAAGCTAATTCATTTAATTTTCATTAAACAACCTCTACTGACCAAGAAATGACCATTGCCCAAATTTGATTAACATCCTTAAATGAATGAAATACATTTAAAATGTGAAAAACAAGGTGTTTATTTTTATTTTTACATGAAATGACAACTGCTGACTAATAGGTGACCACTGGCCGAAATCTATCTTCTGACCAATACAACACTGAACTAAGTTAGGCTGGAATCGGCCGAAGAATGTGGCAGATTAAAGATTTTGAAATTATTCATAAAATTACCACTACTGACCACTAGATGACCACTGGCAAATGTTTTTAACATTCCAAGATAGATGAACTACATTTGAAATGAAAAAAAAAAAAAATCACATTTTGTTAATGCCTACTGCTGGCCACTGGCCAAAATGTGTAAATCCCAGATGCAGCTCGAGTCAATGAAGCATTGGACCAAGTTAGCCTGCAAACGGCTAAAGAATTAGGAGAAGAAGCATTTTGTAAATATTCATGAAATGACCACTGCTGCCCGATAGGTGACCACTGGCCCAAATCCGTGTTCACCCCAATTCTAGCTGGAGATTATGAGGCAATAATCCAGGTAAGGCTGCGACCCGCTAAAGAATGTGGGAGAAGAAGCATTTTGTAAAGATTCGATTACTGACCAACACTGCCCAACAGATGACCATTGGCCAAAATCCATGGCCGTTCCTAGATAAGGCATGTGTCACGGTTTAATTTTAACCAAGTTTGGTTCAAGTTTTCCAGATAGATAAGGAGTTAAAGTCTTTTTATTTTGATCACGTGACCGTTGACCGAAGAAAGAAAGAAATAACTACAAAATAAATAATAATAATAATAATGAAAACCTATAAAGCGCACAAATCCATCAAAGTGCTCATGGCGCCAAATACAAACAATAACATACAAATGTACAATAACCAAAATTGAAACGTAAGCCTAAGCTAAGAAGAAATCCAGAACATATGGTAGAGAAATACAATACAATGCAATATCTAAGAAAACATCAAAGGGTAAAAATCAATCCATTTACTCAAATACTGGATTAAAAAGATGGGTCTTAAGTTTTTTTATATAATTGGGTTAAAGAAACAGATGATTTTACTAGTGCTGGCAATTTGTTCCATAGGCCTGGGGCAGCATGTGAGAAAGATCGGTCTCCCATGATTGATTAGATATGGGCTTAAAGTGCTTCTCAACGCGCAGATATCAGCCCTTTGTTTATATAGATCATTTTTTTAATTTTCGCCTTTCACAGTTAATTTGTAAACATGTTAACGCTTTTGATGATAAATTCTGTAGCTCTCACCTAAAGCGCGCTCATTTTTAACAAAATATTGTTTCCTTTCATCAGGATGATACTGTCGAAAGCTAACGGTTGGCACTTAATCAGTATGAGCAGTTATGGTTGGCAATTAATCAGTTTGAGCAATTGGCTCGTACTGATTAATTGCTAACCATTAGTTTTCGACAGTATTATCACGATGAAAGAAAATGACGTAACGCCAGGTAACAGCCTTCAAAACTATTGTGTTCATTTTAACCTTATGGAAAAAAAACCTCCATGACATTTAGCGATAGACGTTACCGGGGAGGCACTTATTGTTCCCTTGGGACTTATCCCCTCCGAAGTAGAAACAATACTTATGTTAGTCAATGACAATGTTAACGAAAGGGACGAAAATTGTACGTCAATAACATGCCTTGGGTGTCTTTTAGAATATTTTTCAACCCAACTCTATTAGTTTACTTAAAGAGTCTTGACAACTAAACATTTTCAGCAAACTCTGGCTGTGCAGGGACCAAAGGGTTAAAACGTATTAAAAAAAAACCATACATATATACATATATTTCCCATAAAATGACCACTGCTGACCAACAGGTGACCACTTGCCGGACCCTTTCCTCTTGCCAACACAGCACTGAACCATGTTAGGCTGCAATCGGCTGAAAATATGGAGAATTAAGCATTTAGATAAAATACATTTAAAATGTGAAAAGTAAAAAAAAAAACAAAAAAAACATTTAAAATGTGAAAAGTAAAAAAAAAAATTAAATAAATAAAGTTACATTTAAAATGTGAAAAGTAAAAAAAAAAAAAAAAAAAAAAACACCGCTGCTGACCGATAGATGACTACTTGCCAAAACTTGTTGGCATCCCTACATACGTATAGGAATCTACTCTAAACTGTACTTTGCCTTGTTCCACGTAGTAAGAAGAACGAGTTCAGCTTGGTCGTTAGAATTAAATCCTAATGAATGTCTAAGCTTAAATTTATCGTTGATATTTATTATCAAATATTTCTAGAAAGATGAAATATATTTAAAATGTACTTAAAACAAAATAATAAAAATAAAAATGAATTGACCACTGCTGACCGATAGATGACCACTTGCCAAAGTTTGTGTACAAACCAAATGTAGCTTGAGCAAACGAAGCATTTGTTCAGATTAGGTTGCAATCAGCTAAATAATGTGAATGACAGGGCTGACAAAATTACTATACCCTTTTAATATATCAGCCTGCTTTGCAGGGTTGATATACAACATGAAACGATAACATGAAATGCAACATGAAATTGAATGGTCAGACAGTAGGAGGGTTGACTGTATTTAATGTAGTCATGTCATTTAAATCTAGTCTCTTTTACTCTTTAAGAAATGTTGAATGTCGTAAAGAGTCTCTGGGCTGGGATCCGCGTAAGGCGCTCAATAAATACAATTATTATTGTTCATGTAAATATTGGGATAATATGAAATATAACATTAAATTGAATGGTCAGACAGTAGGAGGGTTGGCTGTATACAATGTAATCATGTCTTTTTAAATCTAGTCTGTTTTACTCTTTAAAAAATGTTAAATGTTGTAAAGAGCCTCTGGGTTGGATCAGCTTGAGGCGGTCAATAAATACAACTATTATTATTGCTGTTTATGTAAATGTTGTGTAAATTCAATCACCACGTGACATCACATTGCAGAATGGCAAAGATTATCTTTCATTTTAGAACACAGTTGATGAGAGTGAATAGTCAAATAGTGGGAGGTTTAAGACTAGTGGTATAATACTTAGGTGTTGAATTTTGAATATAACTATATAGTTAGTTGTGTAACCAAATATCTACATACATATTGGAATCTATTCTAAATTGTACTTTGCCTTGTTCCAAGTAGTAAGAAATACGATTTCAGCTTGAATGTTATAATAAGATCCTAATTAATGTCAGAGCTTAAATTTATTGTAGACATAAGCATTAAAACGAAATCATGAGTTAGATATAAAGCATAACGTCTATTCGATAATGCCAACTTCAAAAGATTTGCTTAGAGCTAAGTATTTGAAAATTATGTTAATTAGTGAACTACACAGTACATAATAGATTGCAGATACTTGTAAAAAGTGTCAAGATTAGGAAAGCTGCCGATGTCTCGATACAGGTGAAAGGTCATGAACTTTACTATGATTAAAGTGTACAAAAATATAGTATCCAACAACTGTAGCACAGCATTACTTCGGACCAATTATAATCAAATTATGTCACTTGACGGAATTGTTTTTATTAAATAAAATGTTTATTAATTGAAGTAAAGGACTAAGAAATGTCTTTGACTTTTTTGCTTTTCTTTTGTGTAATTTCCGTTGCTTCTTTTCCGTCCCCGCCCCCTGTGTTACAACACACAATCACATAGCCTTGTCCTAGTTTCATCCACGCACAAAAAGGGCAATACAAAACAAACGAGCTATTTACGTTTTCAGTAATCAGCCTTTGTGCACACTAAACACTAACATTCGCTTGAAAGGCAGGGCTTTGTCAAAAATTTAAAGCTACACTACAACAATTTTGCAAAGATTAATACTAGTTTTTGATGGCGATGTACCATATTTTTTGGTTCTCAACTGTTGACTTTAAATTCAAAATCAAGGTTGATGGGACGGTATTGTCGGTATAGTTTCTTCACTGCGACACATCATATTGCAAATTGGCTTAGTTTGATATCGTTGACCACAGTCGACGACATTGAGTGCCTAACCAGCAGGAGGGCTGACTGTGAACTGTTGAAGGAACTCAGCTCATGGTGTTTGCAGGTTGGCATAGTTTGTCATTCAAACCACAGTGGGTGATATTGAATGGTAAGACAGTAAGAGGGTTGACTGTGAACAGTGTAGCTGCATTCACCTCAAGGTACCATGTTGTAGACTGGCAGAATTTAGCCTTCTTTTAAAATGTCAGTGGGCGATGATGACTTAAAGACACCGGACACCTTTGATAATTGTCAAAGACCAGTCTTCTCACTTGGTGTATCTCAACATATGCACAAAATAACAAACCTGTGGAAATTTGAACTCAATTGGTCGTCGAAGTTGCGCGATAATAATGGAAGAAAAAACACCCTTGTCACACGAAGTTGTGTGCTTTCAATGCTTGATTTCGAGACCTCACGCGTGAAGTCTCAAAATCAATTCAAAGAAATTACTTCTTTCTCAAAAACTACGTTACTTCAGAGGGAGCCGTTTCTCACAATGTTTTATACTGTCAACAGCTCTCCATTGCTCGTTACCAAGTAAGTTTTTATGCTAACAATTATTTTGAGTAATTACCAATAGTGTCCAGTGCCTTAATTATATAAAACAAATAATGAATGTTTTTCATTCTTGCAATAGTGAGAATATTTTCATTCGTTGAGAGATGGAATGTTCCATCTTTCAACTCGAGGAAAATATTCGCACCATTGCACTCATAAACATTCATTATTTGTATAATAATCGCTGTGCTTTAAAGCGAAATTATTGTTGTACTCTACTCTATAGATCATCATCTCTTTGTGTCAGATATTTGCGATTTTTCACTTGAGTGACAATGAAAAGGCGTCAAGTTACTGACGTAGCCACTAGGGCGTAGGTGGAATAGCTTGCGCATTGGTGGAAACCATTTGGTGCGAGCAGTGATAAAGCCAAAACTGTAGCAGATATCTTTAAATTGCTGTTTTCAACTCAGAATTATTGAGTCAACTCGCAGGAGTGTAGGTAGAAATATCAAAGATGAAGAGTTTGCTGTTGCTCGGATTTCTGGTGTGGTGTACTGAAGGTAAATGACAATCTGTTGTTTGTTTGGTATGGAGGTTTTTCTTTGTTTAGATATTGCTGTTTTGTTTGTTTGCTTTGTTTTTTGGTCGTTGGTTACGTTTGTTTCTTATGGTGTTGCTGTTGCTATTGTTGTTTGTTCCCTTGTAGTACATAGCTTTCCTTTTGTGTTTGCTTCTTTAAATATCTTCGGCGTTTTCACGAAGTGGCGCATCAGTCAAAAATGATTTAATGTGGCTTTTTCTGTTTTTGTTTTTATTATTTAATTTTTCTTAATGAATTTGGTGTCCTTAACATTTCTGCAAAATTTCAAGTTTTGAAAATGTATACTTTACTAATTACGCTAATTGCCCAAACGGCAGATCGTCTGCACTCACAGATTTTGCGTTTTCACGAACTGGCGAATCCGACTCTGTGGGTGGCGAATCCGGTAAGCTCAGGTATTTGTGTTTTCAAGAGCCGGCGAATAAGTTCTGAGTCAAACAGCTTCCCAACAAAGCATCCAAATAAAGAATTAAGTATCTAGTCATGTTATTTAACTTGTACACTACCGTATCACTAAAAAATGTTTTACATTTTCAATTAAAAGACCGGCGAAAACACATTTTCAAAAAGTGACCAACTTGAGAAGCGTATTTCTCAAATCGCTGCGTTTCATCAGCTACGTGGGCGGATTCGCCGGTTCGTGGAAACGCTGAGGATATTGTACTTATACGATATCACTGCTGCAGACAGTGCTGTTGTTGATGTTGCTGCTGCTTTTTCAGCAGCCGCTGTTGTTACTCTTGCTACTTGGGGTGTTTGTTTGTCGGGGGTATTTGTGTGTGTGTGTTTCTTCAATGTTCAGTTGTTTGTTGTTGTTCCTCGATTTACTGCTCCTGATTCTGTTTTTGATATTATTGTTACTGATTGTATGAATTTAATTTGGTTAGTCCCGGTCTGTTTATTTATTTCAATCATGAGCTGTTCCGACATTGTTTTTGTCAATATTTTTTAAAATAATATTTCCTATTTTTTATGTATTCTGTGTTTGTGTCACATTCCCGTTGGCATTATACACAATTTTTGCTCACTTCCAAATAGTCATACTTAGTCTAATATGAAAGAGTCAAATCCTGTATCATATCGAAGCTTAGGCCTAAGATTTTCATATTTATGAAAATCAATATTTGTGCCAAGCTTAATGGACCTTTTCCGTGAAATATGCTAATAACATCCATGCATGCGTACATACACTACTGGTTGGCAATAGACCCTTCCCATGAAATATGTAAATTACATTTACGCATGCGTACATACACTGTTGGTTGGAAAACGCCATAGAGTTGTGCACTACTAGGCAGACGCACAAACGCGTGTGCGTCACGCCACTATCAGTCCCGGCCAATACAAGAAGATGTTCACTAATTTTGCCAACCAGTAGGGAGAGTGCGCACGCGCGATGTTCAATTTGCATATTTCATGGGAATGGTCTATAGATGGATTGCAATACGCGTCATCGGCCGCCATCGTTGATGAATTGTGCACGCGTGAAGAGCTATCATTGGCTGAGAGTCGTGGGTAGTGCGTACACGCGTGCACTTTTCCATCGTTTTACATCAAATATGGCGGCCATTGACGCGTATTGCAATCCATCTATTGCAGTAGAGTTGTGCACTCTGCAGACGCACAAACGCGTGTGCGTCACGCCACCATCAGTCCCATACAAAAAGGCGCGATGTTCACTCAATTTGCCAACCAGTAGGGAGAGTGCGCACGCGCAATGCTCAATTTACATATTTCATTGGAAGGTCTAGGCCCATAGTTATCACTAATTACAAGTTGGATTGACATTTTGAGTGCAATGATGAAACATGTTTTAACGTGTACCTTACACTGTGCCGACTCAAAATCAACTACTTAAAGAAGTTTTTGGTGCTGCCAGCTTCGCGAAAGGGTTATAAAGATAACCGAAGATCGAACATTTGGCTGAATCAAAATAAAATATGATTTTAATTGTTTTTTGCAGTGCAGCAAAAATGTATTCAGGGATTGAAAGGCTATAGTCCGCTGAATGAGACTTGTACACTTAGGAAAAACATTAACAGTGCCAAGTTAAATTGAGAAGTCATTTAATTAGCACTATTTGCACGTTTAATCAGAAAAAAATACAAGGATGGAAAAAGTGTTAGTATTCCAATTGCGGATTATTCTTCCTGCGTGGACAAAACCGCTCCGGATTTTCGGCAATAGGCCTATCTCAAAAACGCTACCACCTTTTGAAATGATTTTTTTTTCACAGGTTAGTTTTATTGTATAGGGGTCATTCCGTGCCAAAACACCTGAAACTCAGAAAGGTTTAGAACTAAATGAAATATAAAAGCAATCGGACATTTAATTCACATAGGCACTAGGGGTCTCAAAAATGACAAAAAGTCACTGCGCATGCCAAAATGTAGGTTTTTAAAGACCTAACCCTTGACAAGCAAATGAGCTGTGCTACTTTTGACAGTAGATTCTAGTTGATGGGATACCAGATACCCTGTATATTAATTTGTAGCTACATATCTTCTCTCCATTTGTAGATATAGGCCTCTAAAAATGCTCAAAAACACAAAATATTAATTTGAAGGGGCGGGGCTTAATTTTTGGGGAGTCATACCTTAGAAATGCCAAGGAGTAGGACTCTAAAATTTGGTGTGTTCAAGGCAGCCATAGGGCATTGTTTAAAAACAAATTAGCGAAATTTGAGACGGAGCCTGCCAACCCATCAGGTGGGTTGGCACGGAATGACCCATATTATATATACATTTATACAGGATTAAAACAATCGAACGGTTCCAAAGGCCAAAGGTATACTTTGCTTTAAGAGTGGTTAGTATCATTTAAAATGCGTAAACAATATAACAAAAATTTGTTGTTGTTTTAGCTTTTTAATGATGTAATGTAGCTGTAACCTGGACCTGTTATATTCTTGAAAACCGGATTCTTAATTTTTTTTTTACTCAATGGTATAAAGGTTGTTTCAGTCAGTATTTTTATCTTAAAAGAAGCCCAAGGGTATACTTTAGACCCCTAATTGGAAGGGGAAGGTAGTGTTAGAAAACACTAATCCTAACCCTGGTCAGACATTGGCCATCACTCTGACCTTAACTCTAACTTAACCATGACCCTTAACCATCATTAAACTCCTGGTCAGACATTGGCCATCACTCTGACCTAACTCTAACTTAACCTTGACCCTTAACCAACATTAAACCTATTTAAACTTTCAAAGTCTCAGCGGCGGCACCAGACCTGTTAATCTGGGGGGGGGGGCAAGAGGGGGGCAAACTTAAATTTAGGGGGGGGGGGCAAACAAAAGTCTATAATGTACTGTATAAGCCTACAATTCACTCTAGAAATAAGATTTTGCACTGTTTGTGCGAACTGCGTGTACAATGGCTGCTTACGGTTTTGGGCAGACAATGCATTTCTATTTATAGCAAGTTTCCAAGCTTGTACAGATAAATAAATCCACATTTTATTAACATTGCCGGAGATGGAAAGTGTATTGGGCTTTTTTGATGGTGCCAGCTAATTATGATGGATGAAATTGAGTTTATTATTTACAGCGCAAACAACATTGCAACAAATTGGGTGCAATGGTTTGGGATTAAACTCAATTTCCGCCATCGGGGAAAAAACTTGGGGGTGTGTGTGTGTGTGTGGGGGGGGGGGCAAACTGGGGGGGGGGGGCAACAAAATAACTGGGGGGCATTTGCCCCTCCCCCCTGCCCCCCCCCCCCCATTAGCGCCACCGCTGTTTGTATATAACTGGCCTGTGCTCAAGCTGGAACCTGGACCTGTTATATTCTTAAAAACCGGATTCTTATAATATTGTTACTCAATGGTATAAAGTTGTTTCATTCAGTCTTGGTATCTTAAAAGAAGCCCAAGGGTATACTTTAGACCCCAAATTGACAAAGCCTAGGAAGGGGCAGATGGTGTTAGGAAACATTTCATTTTAGGTTAAACACCGAAATATTTACTAGAGCGGGATTTGAACCAACGACCTCCGGAGTAAAGTTCCAGCGCTCTACCAAATTAAATCGTAAGCTTGGTTCAGTATGGTTTAAAGGAACATTACAGAATTGGTAGGAAAAAAAACTTGTAAAATATACTTTTTGATCGCAGATTTACATAAAACTTACACGGTCTAATGATGATGAAAGTAGAAAACATCCCTTGAAATATTTCTCTCTGAAATGCCATATTTGATGAGAAATTAATAAACTAATTTTCCGATTGGAGCTTATCGCTCAGTGAGCGTTTCATTCATTTGTTGAATCTATATGATTTCATGCAAATGTGTAATCGTTTTTTTTTTTTTTTACTATTTTCTCGTGACCCACATGGCCGATCGATCTCAAACCTCTACAGGTTTGTCAGTTTATGTATATGGTGGATTACATAAAGTGCTTACACTGCCAGCAACTGTTTTAATAGCAAAAGCCAATGCTGTAATGTTCCTTTAAGTGAACGAATTTTGGTTTTTAGTATCGATCCATAACTTTGATGCGAAAGGCGAGAGCGTTGCTTGGATATGCGAGAACAACATCATTAAAATGCGCCAAGACTCGCCAGAGAAAACATCAAAGTGTCTGTTTTGGTCAATAATCTACACAATAGGAAGAGCTGAAATATTGTTGCCATAGGCAACTCACTCCTTTAAGGCAACTTTGAATGCAGCTATAAACCTGCCAGAACAAAGAAACGGTAGCATCCTTTGTGCTTGTATTGCACGAGCAATATCAGTTCAGTTTTGAGCGACTTCTACAGTTAGTCCGGGAGCCCAGCGAGGTTTAATGAAAACATTTAGTGCAAAAGGATTTAAGTGTGGAATATGCAACACACAACGAGTAAACTTTGGGAAACACTTTCCCATGAAGTACATTTTGACGTCATTTTAAAATAATTTTTTTCGCTAATAGCCACTCGATTATAAACCGTATTGTTAAGTCAGATTAGCTATCCACTGAACATGTGTAGAAATGGAAACATGAACAAGAGATATAAACAAAAAAACTACTTTTGATAGTTACAACATGACGTGGGTTGCATAATTATTTTGTTTTACTTCAGGAAGGTTTAAATATGTATGCAAGATTACAATTCTGACTTTTTAAATGTACGGTAATGTTTTGTTTCATTTTGAAACAAATCGGGGCAAATGGAGAATCTCTTGGATATAACTCCATGCTTTGTGTGCAGTTTTATGCAGAGTTTCATGCAGTTTTTCATGATTCCATCCCAATGTTCATTATGCACAAACAGCAAAAACGTATCTAGCCTTGCTCAAGGCAGTCGCAGTTTTCACTCCGAAAAAGACGCCGTAAAACCCACCGCAACCTAATTACTGTACACCAGCACGTACTGTGCATAATGTGTGTATCACATCGCACGACGCCCGTACTACTACTGTGCGCAGGTCTTCCGCACTCGTATTACTGTCCGCATGCGGAGGCCGTCAGGCCGACAGCCTTGTACGGTCTGTATCTATGTGTTTCTTTATAATTATTTCGTCCACTATTGGACGATTTTTTTTTGGGGGGGGGGGGGCTCTCGCATATGCTGGTATGCAGATCATGAATATTCAAATATTTCGTCAGACAATGCAGGATGACAAATTAATGAATGATTCATTTTTGACGTCCAATCACGAGCTTCCCTTATGAACTTTGTGCGTGTCCTGCTTTCTGTGCGCGTGACGCGATGTGAGTGTACACAAACAAAACAGCGTCTAGTTATTAAACATGACTTCCACTGACCGTTGGGGTCTTGTCTTCAGCGCGCATTATAGTAATGACCTAGCTGGGCCCAATTTCCTGGCTCTGCTACCGCGGAATTCTGCACTTACGGAGCCCATGTAGCACATAATTATATGATACGTGAGCGCAGAAATTCACGGTAAGCAGAGCCATGAAATTTGGCCGAGATAGCTTCAACACAGAACTGTCAAGGCGTTGAATCAGTTATTTAGTACAGGCATACACACAGAGCAGGCTGTATCTACACACGTACACACACGCACACGCGGGTTGCGCGGCGCAAAGAATAATCATAGTATGTAGCTTGCTTGGGCGGGTAGCGCGGCGCAAAGAAAAAATAAATAAATGAAGACGAAACTCCAACGCCTTGATCAAGGCTAATATCTATCTGGTAGGACGTTGACATGTATATAAATTTCAAATGTAAATAGTGATTTATGGTTATCTTAACGAAGCATGTAACGAGTAGTCGACTATTTTTGCAAATTGATGATGCATACAAAAATTGCAAAAGTGATCGTAATAAACCAGTATTTGTAGTGATTTAAAGTTACACTCAAGTGTTAATATTACTGTCGATTATTGAATTGGCGTTTGGTGAAATTTTTCTGACAAAAACTGAAATATTTTTCCATAACCACATAACTCTGAAGTAAAATGGTTCTCAAAATGCTTTATACTATCGAAAGCTGCTGTACTTCTAGCCAATTAAGTTTTTAATGCCATTCATTTTAAGAGTGATTACCGAACGTATACCTTCTCTTTAACAATTGAAATAATCGTAAAAGCTATACTGTAATGTTTTGGCGCTGATAGAGACAGCATTTCAACGGTATGAATGTGTTTAGGTTTTTTTTTTTTTTTTTTTTTCTTACGGTACCTGCCTCTGTTAAAAACGGAAAGCACCTAACCCCGATTACACATGATTTGTGTTTTTACGGTTGATGGTGGTGCTGCCACTGATACTGCTTTTGCTTTTACTGCTGTTGATCAATGATTATGCCGGTGTTCTTTATTTGATTATTGCTTTTCTTCGTTCTGTTTGTTTTTCTCCGTTGTTTAGTGTTCCTTTGGTGTTTGATTCTGGTGTTACTGATGTTACAAATTGTATTGTTAATCACTGGTGTTACAATGGCCTAAATAATGGCGAGGTTACGGTGAGGATGGGGGGGGGGGGGCACAAGTGCCACCCTTGTGGTGCCCAGCCGACCCGGGTGCCCCCATTTGAAATTTTAGATTTAAAATCACTTGAATAAAAATTAGTTCCACCGCTCTGCAGAAAAGACAAATATATAAAGTGTAATTCTCCAGCATTGTCCAGATTTTGTATCTTGCATCTCGTTTTCTTTGTGATATTGTTCAATCTTAATTAAATCCAGCTTTCCATGTTTGTATGAATGTATGCTATGTTTTTTTTAAACCCTTTTATGTTCAGGTGTATCTTGTAATTCTTCTTCTTGGTGACAAATTCTAGTTTTGCTAGTTTGTGTTTTTTATCAGAGAACTATTGGGTTATTCCTTCATCTGGCTGGTTGGTACGGGTTATCATTTGTTTTAATAGGTGCTCGTGCAATATGTGCACAAACACTTCTTGTTTCGTTCAGGGATTTTTGTGTGGTTCGTGCAATATGTGCACGAACACCTCTTGGCTTCAGCTGAACACCTCTTGTTATTGTTCAGTGTTCGTTCAATATGTGAGAACGAAAGTGTAACAAACTAGAACTTGATCACGTCTGTTCCCTTCTTCAATGCTTGAATGTGATCACATGGCACCTATGTTCTGAGTGTCTTGGTCTGATGACCTCCGTGGTTCGAGAATGTATCCCCCGATCGAGACACCTATCCCAATCGCTCTTAAAGCAATTCGTTCATTATCTGCCTACATTTGCCAGATGATGCACGAAAATTTGGTGGAAAAGATGAACGAGTATTGGCTTTCCAACTGAGCACCATATCACACAGGCCCCCAGGACAGGGTTGGTAATTTTCATAGGGTACGTTGGTCCTTTTGACTGTAAACAAAATCAGCCCGAAATTAATAATAAGTCTTAAATTAAGTCCTAAACTTCCCGTTGCCGTTATCTTGCTACATTACACAATACAACTTAAAAATACACTTTACTGATTAGTAAAATGTGGCATCAATCAAACTTATCAATAACTTTAACTCTGTTGATATCATATCCAAGTTGATTGGAATCTAATGTGACTAACGTGGACCTTCCATTCCCTTTTTAGTTTGCAAATGTTAGTCATTATCTGGCAAATGTATAGGCCGTTAAATAAACATTGACCCAAACTGTACGAATCTTTTAGCCATTTCACCGCCGAGCCGCCCATAGCGAAGCACTGTAACATGCGGTAGGAGGAAACGTTCACCTTCTTGTGTGTTAAGGGAAAACGTAACATCAAAATAAAACTAGACTGTCACTGGTGGACGCGTTGGTTAAGTCAATAGCAATCTTTGAAAAAGATCATTTTAAATTTCCCCCTTCACAGTTGACATTTAGATTGTTAATGCTTTTGATGATGCAATAATTTAGCTCGTACCAGCACCACGCTCATTTATTACCAAGTATGACCTTTTCGTTATCATGATGATACTGACAAAAACTAATGACTTGCAATGCAGCAATTAATATTTGGTGCCTACAAAAACTATTATACTCATCCTAAGAAAACAATAGCCGTTAACGAGAGGCACTTACAGTTCCCAAGAGACTTATCACCTCTGAATAATCTGTTATTCAATGACAATATTAACGACAAGGAGGATAAAAAGTGAATAACTAACCTTTCAGCGATTCTACTGCAAGCGATTTTAAAACTAATTGGTTTTTAGCAAACTCGGGCTGTGCAGGGGTGATAGAGATAGGGGTCGAAAATACTCAGATCGTGAAGGTCTTCAGAGTTCAGACCAAGATGGAGTATTAAGCAATATGTAGACTAGGTACCCTGTGGTCACGTTCAATTTTGGAAGAATAATGATAACAAACTAGACATTACGAACACATAGCTGTTCCGTTTCAATTTGATTATAAGATCCAGGCTCTGGGCCTGACCCTTATTTTGAGACAGTAGACATGACCTCAATTCTAACACAGACCAACAATTTGACTCTAGCTTTGGTCAACAAACCCCATGTATTTTTTAATATACTACGTACATAGAAACCAAGGTCCCGTCTAAACCTACAGAGATCCCATGTTTATATTTGGTGTGGTTAATGGCAACACCCGAAGCCTCTATATAATGTTAGCGTTTTCAAGAGGTGGCGAACAAGTCGAAAATGATTTATCGTGGCATTTTCGTGTTTTTTTTAAATATTTTTTTTATGTATTTGGTGTTCGTATTATTTCTGCAAATTTTAGGTTTTGAAAATGTATACTTTACTCATTACGCTAATTGCCAAAACGGCGAATCGTCTGCACTCACAGACTTGTGTTTTCACGAACTAGCGAATCCGACTCTGTGGGTGGCGAATCCGGGGTGATGGCATTTTGCGTTTCCACGAACCGGCGAATCCGCGCCCTGTGGGTTGCAAATCCGGCGAATAGGTTTCGGACCAAACAGCTTTCTAACGAAGCATCCAAATAAAGAATTAAGTATCTAGTCATGTTATTTAACTTGTACACTACCGTATCGCTGAAAAATATTTTACATTTTCAATTAAAAGACCGGCGAAAACACCTTTTCAAAAAAGTTACCAACTTCAAAAGCGTTTTTCTCAAAACGCTGTGTTTCAGCTGCGTGGGCGGATTCGCCGGTTCGTGGAAACGCTGAGGATATTGTACTTATACGATATCACTGCTGCAGACAGTGCTGTTGTTGATGTTGCTGCCGAGTTTTCTGAAGCCGCTGTTGTTCTCTTTCTACTGGGGTGTTTGTTTGTTTGTCGGGGGGGGGGTATTTGTTTTTGTGTTTCTTCGTTGGCCAGTATTTTGTTGCTGTTCTTCGGTTTACTGCTCCTGATTCTGTTTTTGATATTATTGTTACCAATTGTATGAATTTAATTTTGTTAGACCCGGTCTGTTAATTTACTTAATTCATTAGCTGTGCCGACATTTTTTTTGTCAATATTAAAAAAAAAAACTTCCCAATTTTTTAAATTCTGTGTTTGTGTCACACTCCCGTAGGCTTAGTCTAATAGTAATATATATGAAAGAGTCAAATCCTGTATCATATCGAAGCTTAGGCTTAAGATTTCCACATTCGTGAAAATCAATATTGGTGCCAATTAAGTCTAATGGACCTTTCCCATGAAGTATGCTAATTACATTCACGCATGCGTGCAGACACTATTGATTGGCAAACGCCGTAGAGTTGTGCACTAGGCAGATGCACAAACGCGTGTGCGTCACGTCACGCCACCATCAGTCCCATACAAAAAGGCGCGATGCTCGCTCATTTTGGCTCGCTCAATTTTTACAATCTATACAACATCGGACAGGTCGTTGAAAGTTCAACAAACGCTGCACAGAAATTGACCTCATTTGACCTTAACTTCAAGTTCAAATCGGAAGTTGAATATTTAACAAATTCATAAAAATCGCGAATACTACTTATTATTTTAGCAATTTTTTTGTATCAGGTTGTAGAACGTTGAGTCTGCTCAATCTTTTGCACATAGGTAACAACATTTTGACCTTTTTTTTTTTTTTTTTTTTTTTTACATCTGGACGAAAAAGGACGATAAAGCGCACGTTTAAAATGACCCCGTTGACGACGCACGATAGTGAAAGAACACATGTACACATACATGTACGCTGAACCTGTACAGCCGCGTTTACAATACACGTGTACAATGCACGTGTAGTTTTAGTTTACGTGGGCATTGAACTGAACAGCTACAATGTTGGAATACATCGTCGCTTGATGTTTCATTGTATTGCAAACCCAAAGATATTCCGTCTAATATTTGAAAAGTTCATAACTCCTGAACCACACATTTGATTTTTACAATCCATACATCATCTGGAAGGTCTTAATTAAATTGACACGCGCTATTCAAAATGTGACCCGTTTGACCTTGACTTCCGGTAAAAAACCGAAAGTAGAAATTTCAGGTTATACAATTTTATAACTTCTGAACTACGTATTGTATTTTTACAATCACAACGCCATTGGGATCATATGTAACAACTTACGAAACGATACACAGAATATGACCTAATTTGACCTTGACATCCGGTTCAAACCGGAAATTTATATTTAATGTTGACAAAATATTTATATATGAACTAAACATTGGAATTTTACAATTTATATGTCATCGTAAATGTTAGTAGTCAAGGAAACTCGACCTCTACAAATAATTCATAAACGATGCGGCTGCCGTGGCTAGTATGTCTTAAATAAAATACCATACATTAGGTGTTTGTTCTTTCTGTGCAGACAAAGCTGTTCCGGTTTTATTTGATAAATATTAGATCCAGACCCTGAAACTTACTTCGAATTTGAGGCAATTAGACAACCACTTCAACCCTAAAACAGAACCCCAATTTGACTCTAACTGTTCCCAAAACCCAAACCATAAAGCTCAAAGTGTGGTCATGTTTTTAAATAAATTGTTACATGTGCTGTACATTTACAAGACGGCAAACAGATTATGACTTCATGACATGAGGTTCGTGAACTGTAATTGTTTTGATTAAACTATAAAGAAAGGTCAAAGTGCGGTCATGTTTTTTAACACATTATAGTCCCTGCACCGCCCGAGTTTCTGAAAAATGTTAAGTTATCAAGACTCTTCTTGCAGAAAATTGCTAATATCGTGGTTCAAATTTTAAAAGATACCCCAAAATATACTCAAAAGATATTAGGCCTAATTACGAGAACAATGTTTTGACCTTTTCGTTAATATTGTCATTCAATATTTACAGCTTATTTCAATTCGACAAGTAATAAGTCCCTGGGAACAATAAGTGCCTCTCGTTAACGGTAATCGGTAAATTTATTGGCGGTTATTTTTAGTGCACACACAATTTACTTTTGTGAAGGCTTTTACCTGGCATCGAATGCTCATACCGATTAATTGCTACGGCATTAGTTTGTTTAAAGTATCATCATGATACGAGGGAATTACACTTTTGGTTACAAAGGAGCGTGGTGTTGATGACAGCCACAATTATGTCATCATCATTAGCGTTATCATTTAGCAAGGCAACCGTGAAAGGTAGGAATTAAATTTACTTTAATTTCTAAAAATTGTGAGCGATTTCTCTTACGGCTGGGCGGTGCAGTGGCTAAAAGGTTAAATAAACTGTTACATGTGCTGTATGCTACAAGACGACAACAAGATTATGACTTCTTCAAGACATGTGGTTCAGGGACTTTGATTCTTTTATTTGAACTTCCTATTAAACACACGTCGATAGAGGACGCTGTAACAGGTGGTGACCCTCATAATTGTTAGTACTTGAAAGCTTGGTTCTCTTACAGATTCCATACATTATAACACCAGAGAACCATTATAACATCAGGAGAACCATTATAACATCAGAGAACCATTATAACATCAGAGAACCATTATAACATCAGAGAACCATTATAACATCAGAGAACCATTACAACATCAGAGAACCATTATAACATCAAAAAAACCATTATAACATCAGAGAACCATTATAACATCAGAGAACCATTATAACATCAGGGAACCACTATAACATCAGGGAACCATTATAAAATCAGAGAACCATTATAACAGCAGAGAACCATTATAAAATCAGAGAACCATTATAACATCAGAGAACCAATATAACATCAGAGAACCATTATAACATCAGAGAACCAACATAACATCAGGGAACCATTATAACATCAGAGAACCACTATAACATCAGGGAACCATTATAACATCAGAGAACCATTATAACATCAGAGAACCACTATAACATCAGAGAACCATTATAACATCAGAAAACCATTATAACATCAGAGAACCATTATAACACCAAAGACCCATTATAACATCAGAGAACCATTATAACACCAAACACCAATTATAACATCAGAAAACCATTATAACACCAGAGACCCATTATAACAGCAGAAAACCATTATAACATCAGAGAACCATTATAACACCAAAGACCCATTATAACATCAGAGAACCATTATAACACCAAACACGCATTATAACATCAGAAAACCATTATAACACCAAAGACCCATTATAACAACAGCGAACAATTATAACAATAGAGAACCATTATAACATCAGAGAACCATTATAACATCAGAAAACCATTATAACATCAGAGAACCATCATAACATCAGCTAACCATTATAACATCAGAGAACCATTATAACATTAGAGAACCATAATAACCTCAGAGAACCATTATAACATCAGAGAACCACTATAACATCAGGGAACCATTATAAAATCAGAGAACCATTATAGCATCAGAGAACCATTATAAAATCAGAGAACCATTATAACATCAGAGAACCATTATAACATCAGAGAACCATTATATCATCACAGAACCATCATAAAATCAGGGAACCATTATAACATCAGAGAACCACTTATAACATTAGGGAACCATTATAACATCAGAGAACCATTATATTATCAGAGAACCACTATAACATCAGAGAACCATTATAACATCAGAAAACCATTATAACATCAGAGAACCATTATAACACCAAAGACCATTATAACAACAGAGAACCATTATAACAATAGAGAACCATTATAACATCAGAGAACAATTATAACATCAGAAAACCATTATAACATCAGAGAACCATCATAACATCAGCTAACCATTATAACATCAGAGAACCATTATAACATCAGAAAACCATTATAACATCAGAGAACCATATAACATCAGTAACCATTATAACATCAGAGAACCTTATAACATTAGAGAACCATTATAACATCAGAGAACCATTATAACATCAGAAACCATATAACATCAGAGAACCATTATAAAATCAGAGAACCATTATAACATCAGAGAACCATTATAAAATCAGAGAACCATTATAACATCAGAGAACCATTATAAACATCAGAGAACCATTATAACATCAGAGAACCATTATAACATCAGAGAACCATTATAACATCAGAGAACCATTATAACATCAGAGAACCATTATAACATCAGAGAACCATTATAAAATCAGAGAACCATTATAACATAAGAGAACAATAGGACACGAATTGTGGCGAATTCCATTCGGAATCTATTGACTTACGTGGAGCAAGAAAATTTTTGCGCCTTCATGTTCGATGCAATAGCCTATGCCAAAACAAAATGTGGCGCAATCTCAGCCACATTGCAGTGATTGCACAATAAAAAAGCTAGCCATGGTAGTCAGATTTACCAACTAATCATGGAAATATATTGTAGTTTGATTAGGTTGAATGACCTGGAAAAACTCCTAGTAAAAGCATTTATGTTTTACAAATGATTTATGTATAATAGGTAACCAAAATTGAAATTATATAAAAAAAAAAGGGTTTTTGGGGGGAACAACCAAAATATCAAACTGTTCAGAGCCATGGATTTTGTACACACATACACATTGCGCAAAAAATGATGTCATGGTGACGTCGCACAATGTTTTAGCCGGCAAACACAGTATCTCACAGTACTTGTGGTACAAACGGGAAGCTCTAAAATTTAAAAAATATTTCTCCGGAACCCAAGTCAAAATCATATTCTTTCTTGTAATAATAATATGTTACATATTTGACATTTCTGTTTTAAAAACAAGACCTTTCATTCCGGTCCGAAAATGAAGTTCAAATAAAAAATTCCGGTGGAAATATTTATTTGTCTCCTCGACATAGTACTTTTTCCCTTCAAAATACTTGTTCCCTCAAAGCGTTATTTTGTTTGTTCGATCATTGATCAAGACACCTAATTCACATAAGACAAATTAAAAGAGAAACGTTTTTTGTATGTCTTCGTGTACAAAGCCCTACGCCGCCAACGTTACAGCGCCCTCTAGAAACGTGTGTTAAATCAACACCAAAATATTAAATTTTTGAATTTTTAAGTGTTTTGTTTGAAGGCAATGCATTGGAACAACTCTTATTCATTGAAGCTTTAAAAAAAAACTTAGCTCGAGAAACACGTTTTTCTCATCGTGGCGTCCTCAGGTTTCATATCACATTAAATCAACGTTAACTATTAATTTAAAACTTCACATTTCGTAGAGTTATAGTCTTTGAGCCGTCTTGTACCTCATGGCACATATAACATTCTATTCAAAAACGTTAACCCAGTGTGACCCAATATCCCGGTCCAAACAGAAAGTTCGAATAATTTTCTTTAATACAAATCCTGAACCAGGTGGGGTTTGGCTACAAACTAGAGTCCTGTAGCACATAGTTAAGTTAGAATGAAGGTAAACGTTTAGGTCAGTTTCAGGGTCAGTTTTAGAATCAGTATCAGAATGAAGATCAGGTTTAGATTTTTAGGCACACTTAAAGTC
Source organism: Pycnopodia helianthoides (assembly GCA_032158295.1). NCBI lineage: Eukaryota > Metazoa > Echinodermata > Asteroidea > Forcipulatida > Asteriidae > Pycnopodia > Pycnopodia helianthoides. Next base: position 16,506,771 of record CM063257.1, on the reverse strand, counting down.
AAAAAAAGGGCCTAGCAAAGCTGACGGGTATGCTATCTCAAAGTCAGGCCCACTTTAAAGGTCTGGAGCGTTTAATCAAAGTAAAACAAAACGGAACAGATTTGTGTTTGTTCACAAACCCCTTATGTCTAGTCTTCCTGGGAAGTCAAAGTAACTGCTATCTTAGGCTGGACTGTTCCACATATCTACGTGGGGATCAGGTCCAAGAGTTGTGTGATTTTGGTTTTTTGAGGGGCTTTACAATTTTTTTCACTCATAAAGACATACAGACCTACCCAGATCTAGCCCTCCATCTGTTCTTTGTAGCAGGCTTAACGATGTGTTGCTGGCAGCCTGTGCTAGGTTCTGAGGTTTCCAACATCCCGGCCCCCGCCAATCAAACGACTTGGCTTACTGGGGAGCCAGTAATGAGTGGAAACTTCACACGCATTTTTGCAAGTCCTGGGGTTACTCTCTAACGTACATGAAATCTGCATAGGGAAACTATAGATTTAATTTGCCAGCAGTGCCTTTAAAAATTACCATAGTTTTGTCGCTATCAACCTCTAACACAAGAATTTAGTATCCATATGTTTCTCTTGTCATTAAAGGGCTAATTTGCACCATTGGACAAGAACGGGATCCGGAGTCTGGTGGTCAGTACCGTTGGGTAATTCCCGTACCTGATCCATGCCAGTGCACTACGCTTCTTGTTGGTGGTCTGAATACCCGTACACCTTACAGACCCTTCGTGGTTACATACATGGATACATTCATCTACAGTGATGACCTAGAGGAGATTTGGACTTGGCTCAACTGTACAGGTAAGATCCATATTAACTACTACCTAACTAACTAATTCAAGTATGTATTATTAATGTATTATTCTCTTTTTGTTAAGTAAAAACAACTCACATTGTTATGAGTTATTGATGATTCACGAGACAGTGATGTAGTCAACGAAAATGGCTCAGGGAAATTAACGTTTGCAAAACTAAACCGTTTCACCCACGTTGTATACGATGTCGGACCGTTTTGATAAACCTTTTACTTGCTTTTCCGTCAAGTTTGAACACGTTCTAAGGAAATCATACTGGTGCAAGCCTGATGCTTCAAACGCGGCAACAAAGGCAATTGCCCCAACGACCCTGGTACCTGCATTGGTGCCCCTAGAAACGTTCCAAAAGCAATTTCCTTAAAGCTTACAAAACAGAAAAACGCATTGGTGCCCATCGTTTTAACAAGCTGTGGATCCGAATATTGATTAGATATAAACAAAAGCACAACTTTAAAGATTTGTTTTTACATGTTGTGAAAAATAAGGACAATAAAGTCATAGTGATTGTTTGATTTCTCCCATTTCAAACAACCCACAGATCTTCACTTAATTCTCAAGCGATCGCTTCGCCGAGACGGCAATCCTGGACAATGCGACGCTGCTACGGTCAACAGCACCGAGTATGATATAGGAGGAAACACAAGCCTTGTGAAGATGGTTCCTGGTCCTAACGTAACTGATCACGCATGCGCTGTGTATACTCAGGCAGGTTCATACTTATACCTTGGTGACTTTAAAGACACCTGTATCTCTGACCCGGGTCTCTGTGAATCTATGACGTGGTCTTTATGGCTCAAGATAGATACGTCATCAGGTTTCACCGGAGAAAGATACTACATCAGCTCTGGGGGACAAACAAAGGCGGCCAGGGGTAGTGCCCTGCTGTACAAAAGCGAAACAGACAAAGAAGGACAGTTTGAAATTCATGTCAGAACAGAAAAATCACACTATTCTAACCAATATAACAAAACAACATTCCCTTTAGATAAGTGGTTTCACTTGGCTTTCACCATTGAAATGAATCAGAAGGTAGTTAAGGGTTTGAAGCTTTATGTTGACGGAGAATTTAAGCATGAGGATGAATCAACACCTAATGGCGGTGGTACTAATAATGATGCTTGTACTAAGCTGTACTTGGGTTTTGCAAACACATGCAAAACACGAATTTTATCTAATGATTTCAGTGGTTCTGCTGCATACAGCAATCTCATGGTTTTTGATCGTCTACTTAACCAGGACCAGATCAAGCATCTGAAAGAACTGAAAAACTAAACAATCCCCGGGGTAATCGGTAACAAACCATGTTCCATATAAAAGCTAGTAACATAATAAGCTTAGTCCTGAGAAGAATAACAAAGTAAATATTCCCCGAGGTAAACGGTAACAAGCCATGGTCATTATTAAAAGTTTTTAAACATTACAAATTGAGTCCCATGAGCTAAATCCTGAGAAGGATTACATCAAAGTTCCTTACTTCCCAGTCAATATGTTATGTTCCATTAGCAAGGCTGGCATACACGAGGAAAATAGTGACATCTTATTAGTTTGGCGACCATACACTAGCAAAATAGTGAAAACCATATAGTTAGGCAGGCATACACCGGAAGAATAGTGACAACCCTTTAGTTAAGCGAGAATACGCCTTAAGTATAGTAACAACCCTTTAGTTAAGCAAGCATATACAGGAAAAATAGTGAAAACCCTTAAGTTAGGCGAGCATACGCCAGAAAAATAGTGACAACTCTTTAGTTAGGCGAGCATACACTGGAAGAATAGTGACAACCCTTTAGTTAGGCAAGCATACACCGGAAGAATAGTGACAACCCTTTAGTTAGGCAGCATACACCGTAAGAATAGTAACAACCCTTTAGTTAGGCGAGAATATGCCTTAAGAATAGTGACAACCCTTTAGTTAGGCGAGCATACACCAGAAGAATAGTGACAACCCTTTAGTTAGGCGAGCATACACCGAAAGAATAGTGACAACCCTTTAGTCAGGCGTGCATACACGGGAAGAATAGTGACAACCCTTTAGTTAGGCGAGCATACACCAAAGAATAGTGACAACCCTTTAGTTAGGCAAGCATACACCGAAGAATAGTGACAACCCTTTAGTTAGCAAGCATACACGGAAGAATAGTAACAACCCTTTAGTTAGGCGAGAATATGCCTTAAGAATAGTGAAACCCCTTTAGTTAGGCGAGCATACACCGAAAGAATAGTGACAAACCCTTTAGTCAGGCGTGCAATCACGGTAAGAATAGTGACAACCCTTTAGTTAGGCGAGCATACACCAGAAGAATAGTGACAACCCTTTAGTTAGGCAAGCATACACCGGAAGAATAGTGACAACCCTTTAGTTAGGCAAGCATACACCGGAAGAATAGTAACAACCCTTTAGTTAGGCGAGAATATGCCTTAAGAATAGTGACAACCCTTTAGTTAGGCGAGCATACACCGAAAGAATAGTGACAACCCTTTAGTCAGGCGTGCATACACGGGAAGAATAGTGACAACCCTTTAGTTAGGCGAGCATACACCGGAAGAATAGTGACAACCCTTCAGTTAGGCAAGCATACACCAGACGAATAGCGACAACCCTTTAGTTAGGTGACCACTTGCTGACCAATATTTGACCACTTGCCAGACTCTTTCCTCTGGCCAATTCAGCACTCAACCATTTTAGGCTGCAATCGGCTGAAAATGTGGGAGATTAAGCAATTGTTTAAATGTTTATAAATGACCACTAGATGAACATGGCAATTTTTTTTGTCAACATTTCTATACAGATAAAAACAAAAAATGTTTCAAACCTAAGAAAATCCTGACCGCTGCTTGACCGATAGATGACCACATGCAAAAATGTGTGTACATCTCGAATGTAGCTTGAGCTAACGAGGCATTTGTGCAGATTAGGTTGCAATCAGCTAAAGAATGTGGTTAACAGCCTGCTTCGCAGGGCTTTGAAAAATTTTTAACATATCAGCCTGCTTTGCAGGGTTGATATATAACATGAAACAAAAACATAAAATTTAACATGAAATTGAATGGTCAGACAGTAGGGGGGTTGACTGTATATCATGCAGTCATGTCTTTTTAAATCTAGTCTCTTTTACTCTTGCGCTGCACTCTCGCGCATCATCGACTGTACCGTTGTAAACAAATTGTGTTTACTCATTAACGGTACAGTCAAAAATCACGTTTTTTAAAGTTCCCCAATGGACCATAGCCGGATAGCACTAGTACCAGCAGAATTAGCTTGGGATGAGTTTTTGACCTACAGTCACCTTTAACTTCGAAGCCCTATAGAGTTCCCTTGAGGCCCATAGAATACCCTTGAGGCTAACCCTTACCCCATTGACACGCTCCAAGGTCTGAGATCCAGCCGCTGTTACTTGGGGCAATCAATCATCCTGTCACTGTTCCAGACATCAGGCAGACACCATGACGGTGCAGGTAGTGGTTTCGGGTAGGCCAAGTAAATAAGATACCTTGTTTCTCAGAAGACTGGTAAGCACTGGAAAGCAGTGCCAAAAATAAATGAAAAAAATGAAAAGAAGTTTGACTTTGGTAACATTTTTTTGTTTTTGCAACTGAGTGTGCTAACCATCCAGGAACATTCTTTGTATTTTTTCTTCTTCTGGGGATTCAGTTAACATTTCTGAGTCTAATGATACCATGTTAGAAGAGTTTGTGAGCAGCCAAATTAGTTTTACACATGCAATTTCACACGGTACTGCAGCAAACAGTGCAATAGTGTAACGGAGTATAAAAGTTGGATTTTTGCAAAAATTGTTTTTTTTGTTTCAACTGCGTGTGCTTACCCTATGAACATTTTGTTTACATTTTTTTTTGTTATTGGGATTTAGTTAATGTTTCGGAGTCTAATGATACCATGTTAGAAGAGTTTGTGAGCAGCCAAACTAGTTTTACAAGCAATTTCACACAGTACTGCAGCAATCAGTGCGATAGTGTAATGGAGCAGAAAAGTTGGATTTTTGCAAAAATTAGTTGTTTTTTCAACTGAGTGTGCTTACCCCTATGAACAATTTTGTTTGCATTTTTTTGTTGTTGTTCTGGGGATTCGGTGAACGTTTCTGAGTCTAATGATACCATGTTAGAAGAGTTTGTGAGCAGCCAAAATAGTTTTACACGCAATTTTACACGGTACTGCAGCGGACAATGCGATACTGTAACGTGTTTACTTAGAGGCATGAACGTTGGATTTTGGTGGATTTGGGTAAAAAAATAAACACAAATTTATTTGCACTTTTTTTTTTTTTTTTTTTTCTTGGGATTAGTGAACGTTTCTAAGTCTAATGGTACCATGTTAGAAGAGTTTGTGAGCAGCAAAAATAGTTTTATACGCAATTTTCACACCGTACAGCGGATGACTGTGCGATGGGGACAGACGCTTTTGACCGGCATAGTGCAGCGCAGGATTAAGGAATGTTTATTGTGTAAAGAGCCTCCAGGTTGGATCAGCGTGAGGTGCTCAACAAATAGAACCATTATTATTGTTTAATGTATAAATATTGGGATAAAATGAAAAAGAACATGAAATTAATGATCAGACAGTAGAGGGTTGACTGTGATAAGTAGCCCTGCCTAATTAATACTATCTCTTTACTCTTTAAGAAATGTTAAATGTCGTAAAGAGCCTTGGGCTGGGATCCGCGTAAGGCGCTCAAAAATACAGTTATTATTATTGTTCATGTAAATATGGGATAAAATGAAATAACATGAAATTAATGTCAGACAGTAGGAGGGTTGACTGTATATAATGTAGCCTGTCTTTTAATATAGTCTCTTTTACTCTTTAAGAAATGTTAAATGTCGTAAAGAGCCTCTGGCTGGGATCCGCGTAAGGCGCTCAATAAATACAGTTATTATTATTGTTCTGTAATATGGATAAAATGAAATATAACATGAAATTAATGGTAACAGTAGGAGGGTTGACTGTATAAATGTAGCAGTCTTTTTAAATCTAGTCTCTTTTACTCTTTAAGAAATGTTTAATGTTGTAAAGAGCCTCAGGGTTGGTACCCAGCGTGAGGCGCGCTCAATAAATACAACTATTACTATTGTTGTTTATGTAAATATTGTGTAGATTCAATCACCACGTGACATCACATTGCAGGCTGGCAAAGATTATCTATCATTTTAGAACACAGTTGATGAGAGTGAATAGTCAAATAGTGGGAGGTTTAAGATTAAGGGTATAATACTTAAGTGTTGAATTTTTTAATATAACTATTATAACATTTTTTCTTGTGTAACCAAATCTCTACATACATATTGGAATATACTCTAAATTGTACATTGCCTTGTTCCAAGTAGTAAGAAGAACGAGTTCAGCTTGAATGTTAGAATTAGATCCTAATTAATGTCCGAGCTTAAATTTATCGTAGAAAATAGCAATCAAACGAAATCCCGAGCTAACATAAAGGCAACTTTTTTTTCGATAATGCCAACTTCAAAAGATTTGCATGAAGCTAAGTATTTAAAATTATGTTAATTTTTGAACTACACAGTACATAATAGATTGCAGATGCTTGTAAAAAGTGTCAAGATTAGGAAAGCTGCCAATGTCTCGATACAGGTGTAAGGTCATGTACCTTGTAAGGTCATGAACCTTACTATGATTAAAGTGTACACAATATCCAACAACTGTAGTACAGCATTACTTCGGACCAGGTATAAGCGATTGATGGCGCTTGAAGGAAAAAAAAAACTAGTTTATCTATTGAAGTCAATGACTAAGAAATTACAGAAGTAAGGTTAAGAAACTCACAAAGGTTAAGAGTGTGACCAAATATTTTATCCAACAACTGTAGCAAAGCATGAATCCTGTCCAATTATAATCAAATTATGTCACTTGACGGAATTGTATAAACGATTGATGGCACTTGTCAAAAAAAAAAACTAGTTTATCGATTGAAGTCAATGATTAAGAAATTACAGAAGTAAGGTTAAGAAACTCACAAAGGTTAAAAGTGTGACCAAATATATTATCCAACAACTGTAGCAAAGCATTAATTCTGTCCAATTATAAACAAATTATGTCACTTGACGGATTTCTTTTTAAATAAAATGTTTATTAATTGAAGTAAATGACTAAGAAATGTCTTTGACCTTTTTTTCTTTTGTGTAATTTCCGTTGCTTCTTTTTCGTCCCCGCCCCTGTTTTCAATCGCATAGCCTTGTCCTAGTTTCATCCACGCACAAAAAAGGCAATACAAAACAAACGAGCTATTTACGTTTCAGTGATCAGCCTAGTTGGTGCATATTAAACAATACACAATTCTCCGTAAAAGCAGGGCTTTGTCAAAAATTTAAAGCTACACTACAATAATTTTGCAAAAGATAAATAATAGTTTCAGATGGCGATGTACCATATTTTTTTGTTCTCAAAAAGTGACTTAAATTTCAAATCATTGTTGATGGGACGGTATTGTCGGTATAGTTGCTTCACCGCGACACATCATATTGCAAATTGGCTTGTTTGATATCGTTGACCACAGTCGACGCCAGTTAGTGGTTAACCAGCAGAAGGGTCGACTGTGAACTGTTGAAGGTACTAAGCTCATGGTGTTTGCAGGTTGGCATAGTTTATCTATCTCATTCAAACCACACTTGATAATATTGAATGGTAAGACAGTAAGAGGGTTGACTGTGAACAGTGTAGCTGCATTCACCTCAAGGTACCATGTTGTAAGCTTGCCGAATTTAGTCTTCTTTCAAAATTTTAGTGGACGATGATGACTTTAATGTGTTTGGGGAAAACTGTAATATGTATACATTTTAACATATAATCCCTGTGCTTTAAAGCGATTTATTGTTCTACACTCTACTGTACAGATCATCCTCCCTTTGAGTCAGCAATTTTCAATTTTCCGCTTAAGTGGCAATGAAAAGGCGTTAAGTATCTGACGTAGCCACTAGGGCGTACGTAGAAAAGCCTGCACATTAGTGACAATAATTTGGTGCGAGCAGTGATAAAGCCAAAACTGTAGCAGATACCTTTAGATTGCTGTTAATAACTCATAATTATTGAGTCAACTCACAGGAGTGAGGGTAGAAATATCAAAGATGAAGAGTTTGCTGTTGATCGGATTCCTGGTGTGGTGTACTGAAGGTAAGTGACAATCTGTTGTTTTTTGGTATGGAGGTTTTTCTTTGTTTAGATATTGCTGGTTTTGTTGTTTGTTTTTGTTTTGTTTTTTTCATCGTTGTTTACGTTTGTTTCTTGTGGTGTTGCTGTTGCAATGTTGTTTGTTCACTTGTCGTCCACAGCTTTCTTTATGTGTTTGCTTCTGGACTCAAGCTCTGGTGTTTCTGATCAGCAGAGTGTTGGTTCGAGTCCGGTCGTGACACTTGTGTCCTTCAGCAAGACACTTAACCATTATTGCTGCGTCCTTCGGATGGGACGTAAAGCCGTGGTCATGTGTGTTGTGTAATGCACGTAAAAGAACCCAGTACACTTATCGTAAAAAGAGAAGGGGTTCGCCCCGGTGTTCCTGGTTTGATCGGCAGCATATTGCGCCACAGCTTTCCCTTTGTGTTTGCCTCTATATATTGTCAGCGTCTTCAAGAAGTGGCGAACAAGTCAAAAATTATTTAACATGGCACTTTCGTTTTTATTATTATTTTTTTGTTTTTTGTTTGTTTATGTATTTGGTGTGCGTATTATTGTTACAAAATTTAAGGTTTTGAAAATGTATACTTTACTAATTACGCTAATTGCCAAAACGGCAAATCGTCTGCACTCACAGACTTGTGTTTTCACGAACTAGCGAATCCGACTCTGTTGGTGCCGAAGTGTGTTCGGGATTTTGCGTTTTCACGAACCGGCGAATCCGCGCCCTGTGGGTGGCGAATCTGGCTAATAAGTTTTTGACCAAACAGCTTTCTAACGAAGCATCCAAATAAAGAATTAAGTATCTAGTCATGTTATTTAACTTGTACACTACCGTATCGCTAAAAAATATTTTACATTTCCAATTAAAAGACCGGCGAAAACACATTTTCAAAAAAGTGACCAACTTCAAAAGCGTTTTTCTCAAAACGCTGTGTTTCAGCTGCGTGGGCGGATTCGCCGGTTCGTGGAAACGCTGAGGATATTGTACTTTTACCATATCACTGCTGCAGACAGTGCTGTTGTTGATGTTGCTGCCGAGTTTTCTGAAGCCGCTGTTGTTCTCTTGCTACTGGGGGTGTTTGTTTGTTTGTCGGGGGGGGGGGTATTTGTTTTTGTGTTTCTTCGTTTGCCAGTATTTTGATGCTGTTCTTCGGTTTACTGCTCCTGATTCTGTTTGTTATTATTATATGATTATATGGTTGATATTATTAGGTGTTTGTGCAATACAAGCACGAACACCTCTTGATTAGGTGTTCGTGCAATACAAGCATGAACACCTCTTGATTTTGTTCTGCTTTTTTCTTCTTCTCCATCTTCTTCTTCCACGTCAATTTTCCTCTACAGCACAACTCAAAATTGAAACTGAATTAAACCTTGAAACTCATCGGACAATTGAGCCACAATATGAAGACGGCACAGTTTTCATGACGTCAAGATGATGTCATCGGATGTCAAATTACAAAGTTTTTAAAGTTGAAAAGTGACCATTTGCTTTTTGCTGTATTTCAATGAATTTTAAAAGCTATGATGTTCATAGTTAGGCATCTAGTAGTTCAAGACTGGGACAACATTTCAAAAGTTAACCCCAAAATCGTATGACCTTTACTTCTTGGTCGTTACCCTGGGTCGAAGTTTGCCTTTTGGTTTTTTTCTTGAAAAATATCATTTTCGGGCTTATCTAGCAAAACTCAAGATTGAAATTGAATTGAACATTGAAACTCATCAGACATTTGAACCTCGATCTCAAGACGACACAAACGTGATGATCATCAGGTTTTGAATTACAATAAATCAAAGTTTAATATTTGTAAAAAATCATAACTCGTGAACCGCATGTTGGATTTTTACAATCGTCAAACAATTTTTAAACAAACCCTACACAAAATTGTGAAATTTTGAAAAATTCATGTCTCAAAAAGTACGTAATGTTTTAACATGAATTTCGCATCAGATTATAGATGAATTCCTCTGCCGAAACTTTTGCACAGAGATTATAGCATTTTAATCTTTACAGCTGGTAAAAACCGGCGACAAAGCGCACGTGTCTGTTGACTTACATTGTATGACAACGCGTGTAGTGTATGCCAACACAATCATACGCCGACACTCTACACGGCCACGCACGTGTACAATGCACTTGTAGTTTTAGTTGACATGAACTACATGTTCTGTATTGAACACTTTAAATCTACATGTGCGAATACAGTTGGTGTCGTTCGCTATTTCATTGTATATTGCACACCCAAATAATGATAGTCCATGAAATATTTGAAAAATTCATAACTCCTTAACCACACATTGGATAGTTACATTCAATATGTTGTCTGAACGGCCTTGATAAGTTAAACACGTGCTACACAAAATGTCACCCGCTTGACCTTACCTTCCGGTTCAAACCGGAACCACTTCTGAACCACACATTGGATTTTTATAATCTATGCATCATTGGGAAGGTGTGTAACCAGTAAAGAAACGATACACAGAATGTTATGCCATTTGATCTTGACTTGTGGTTCAAACCGGAAGATAAAATTAAAAACAAAAAAATCATAACTCCTCAATCACTCATTGAATTCTTATCAAATATACCTTCACAAAAACCTGAACCAAATCCTGAACCATACATTGCTTCTTCTTCTTCTTCTACAGCCACTTCTACAGCCACTGTACTATGACATTTTTGCCTTGAATTATGAGACATTAACCATGAATACATACATGATAACATTCAATTCAAGGATCAACAACACGAACACCTTGTTTTTGTAATGCCAACAAAAACTTACGTCTAGTTGTTACTAATTGTATGAATTTAATTTTGTTAGACCCGGTCCGTTAATTTAGTTCATTCATTAGCTGTTCCGACATTGTTTTTGTCAATATTTAAAACCAAAATCTTCCCTATTATTTTTTATTCTGTGTATGTGTCACATTCCCGTAGGCTTTACACACGAATTCTGTTCACCTTCAAAGTCATACTTACTCTAATAGTATTATATATGAAAAAGTCAAATCCTGTACTGTCCAACCAAAGATTTCCACTTTCCTGAAAATCAATACTGGTGCCAATTAAGTCTAACTGACCTCCCATGAAGTATGCTAAAAACTTTCACGCATGCGTACAGACACTATTGGTTGGCAAATACCGTAGAGTTGTGCACTAGGCAGACGCACAAACGCGTGTGCGTCACGCCACCATCAGTCCCATACAAAAAGGCGCGATGTTCGCTTATTTTGCAAACCAGTAGGGAGAGTGCGCGCAATGTTCAATTTACATATTTCATGGGAAGCGTCTAATGATGAAACATGTTTTAGCGTGTACCTTACACTGTGCTGACTCAAAATCAACCACTAAAGAAAGTTTGTTGTGCTTCCAGCTTCGCTTAAGAAAAGGTCAAAGGTGAACAGAGTTCAAACATTTGGCTTAATCAAAACAAAATCTGATTAAAATTTGTTTTTGGAGTGCAGCCAAAATGTATTATTGAAAAGCTATGGTCCGCTGAATGAGAATTGTACACTTAAGCTAATTGAGAAGTCGATTAAGTAGCACTAATTACACGTTTAATAAAACAAATGTAAGGATGTGTTCGTGTGCACCTCACACTATGTAGAAACGAAATAAACTATTAAATACATTGTTTAATATTGCCTTCCATACAGTGTCAAATGTCACCAAACGCCAATTCAATAATCACCAGTAATAATGACGCTTGACTGCAACTGTAAACTAAAGCCATAGTTTATTACAATCACTTATTATTATAATTTGTTATGCATCATCACTGTGGAAAATAGTCGACCACTTGTTACATGCTCCATTAACATATTATTATAACTATAAATCACTAATTACATTTGAAATTAATTTACTTGTCAACGTCCTACCAGATAGATATACGTTTGTGTTGTGTGTGTATTCTGTAATGTTCCTTTAAACCTTCTTGAGTTTTTTTAATGTTTTTTTTATAAGCAACCCATGTCATGTTGTTTTAAGTATCTCTTATTCATGCTTCCATGACTACACATGTTCATAATTTGACTTATACATGTAAACGGTTTATAATCGAGTGGCTATTAGCGAAAAAACTAATTCAAAAATTACGTCAAAGTGTACTTCATGAGAAAGTGCTCGTAATTCTCAGTTTACACGTTGGGTGCTACATAATATTTCACACTTCGATCCTTTTGCGCTAAATATTTTCATTAAACCTCGCTGGGCTCCCGGACTAACTGTAGAAGTCGCTCAAAACCGAACTGATATTGCTCGTGCAATACAAGCACAAAGGATGCTACCGTTTCGTTGTTCTGGCAGGTTTATAGCTGCCATCACAGTTGCCTTAAATGTGTGAGGTGCCTATGGCAACAATATTTCAGCTCTTCCTATTGTGTAGATTATTGGCCAAAACAAACACTTTGATGTTTTCTCTGGCGAGACGTGGCGTATTTTAATGACGTGGTTGTCGCATATCCAAGCAACGCTCTCGCCTTTCGCATCAAAGTTATGAATCGATACTAAAAACTGAAATTCGTTTACTTAAACCAACCGAGCCAAGCTTACGATTTAATTTGGTAGAGCGCCGGCACGTGAATCCGAAGGTCGTTGGTTAAAATCCCACTCTAGTAAATATTTCTGTGTTTAACCTAAAATGAATAAGTGTTTCCTAACACCACCTGCGCCTTCCTAGGCTTTGTCAATTAAGAGGTTTAAAGTATACCCTCTGACTTCTTTTAAGATACCAAGACTGATGAAAAAAACCTTACCATTGAGTAAAAATATTTTAAGAATCCGGTTTTTAAGAATATAACAGAGATCCAGGTTCCAGCATATGAACACAGGCCAGCTATACGGACGGGGTTTGAAGACATACATTTTGAAGGTTTAATTAGGTTTAATGATGGTTAAGGGTCAAGGTTAAGTTAGAGTTAGGGTCAGAGTGATAGTCAATGTCTGACCAGGAGTTTAATTAGGTTTAATGATGGTTAAGGGTCATGGTTAAGTTAGAGGTAAGGTCAGAGTGATGGTCAATGTCTGACCAGGAGTTTAATTATGTTTAATGATGGTTTAGGGTCATGGTTAAGTTAGAGTTAGGGTCAGAGTGATGGTCAATGTCTGACCAGGAGTTTAATTAGGTTTAATGATGGTTTAGGGTCATGGTTAAGTTAGAGTTAGGGTCGGAGTGATGGTCAATTTCTGACCAGGAGTTTAATTAGGTTTAATGATGGTTTAGGGTCATGGTTAAGTTAGAGTTAGGGTCGGAGTGATGGTCAATGTCTGACCAGGAGTTTAATTAGGTTTAATGATGGTTTAGGGTCATGGCTAAGTTAGAGTTAGGGTCGGAGTGATGGTCAATTTCTGACCAGGAGTTTAATTAGGTTTAATGATGGTTTAGGGTCATGGTTAAGTTAGAGTTAGGGTCGGAGTGATGGTCAATGTCTGACCAGGAGTTTAATTAGGTTTAATGATGGTTTAGGGTCATGGCTAAGTTAGAGTTAGGGTCGGAGTGATGGTCAATGTCTGACCAGGAGTTTAATTAGGTTTAATGATGGTTATGGGTCATGGTTAAGTTAGAGGTAGGGTCAGAGTGATGGTCAATGTCTGACCAGGAGTTTAATTAGGTTTAATAATGGTTAAGGGTCATGGTTAAGTTAGAGTTAGGGTCAGAGTGATGGTCAATGTCTGACCAGGGTTAGGATTAGAGTCAGTGTAAGAGTTGGGGGCCAGGTTTAAATCCAGACTGAGCTTTTATGATTAGGGTTTTGCTTCAGATGTCTTTAAATGTTGACAACATTAAATCTTTACATTATTGAGAAAACCCATAAATGATTTATTGGGGGGGGGGGGGGGGGCGGGGCAGAAGGGGGTAAATTACGTTGAACATAATCTCAATCAACTTCCGTGACGTGAACACTACGAATCTCCACGTAAAAAAAAACAAGACCGTGTTGTACAGCGATGTATTGTATGTTTCCTACATGTAAATGTATATATGTATGTCGTACATGTACAGGATTCGAACACGTTGCTGAGCTCGGCAGCCGTTTAGACTGCCAGGAAAAGTCCATTCTATCTGAAGGAGGTGATGTCTTCAAATGTTGTCAACACTAAATATTTACATATGGAAAAAAATCCGTAATTTTTTTATTTGTTTGCGTTGCTAAATGCTTCAGTAGTTTTAATAATCAAATTGAATATCATATATTGGGTGTAAACGACATGTATTATATATCTGTTTAAGATGTTAACGATGCCTCAGAAAAAAATACTACCTACGGCAAATGCTCCCGTCCGTCAACAGACTAAAGTTGCTTTCGTCTGTAATGCAACCGAGTGTAGGCGGAAACCCTTGTTCTCAATAAAGCCTGCTAACAACGTCAAATATCTAGAGGATGTATTGAGGGATCTCGTTTAATTTTGAGGGAAGCAAATTTCGTTCAGAGAAAAAGAAAATCAAAATATGAAGGGTAAAATGTTTTAAATTAGGTCGATATTTGTAATCCTTTTAATGGGGACGTTTTGTAACTAACTACCCACCTGAGCCCATTCACACACGCGAGCCGTTGCAATGACAGATAGTAAATACTCTTGCCGGTCATCGTTACCGTAATGAACTGTGATCTTGCCTCTGGTCATTGACCGGCAATATAGCGTCTCAAACACACAGTCACGTGACTGTAAAACCTCTATAGTGTTTTTGTACTTCTAATGCTACGAGTGATGTTGGTGCTGTCATTGATGCTGCTATTACTTTCACTGCTGCTGATCCATGATTATGCCGGTGCTCTTTAATTGCTTATTGTCTTTCTTCGTTCTGTTGACATTACTGCATTTGCTTGTTTTCCGTTGTTTAGTGTTCCTTTGGTGTTCGATTCTGGTGTTACTGTTGATGTTACAAATTATATTTTTAATTACTGGTGTAACAGTGGCTTAAATAATGGCAAGGTTACGGTGGTGGTGGTGGGGGGGGGGGGGGGGCACAAGTGCCACCCATGTGATACCCAGCCGTCCCGGGTGGCCCTATTTGAAATTTTGCCTTCTTATATTTAAAAATCACTCGCTCTGCAGAACAGACAAATATGTAAAGTGTTATTCTCCAGCATTTTTTTTTTTAGCTGTCATCAGATTTGAAATATCACCAGTGTTTAGTCTTAGACAAATCCAGCTTTCCAGGTTTTTATGAATGTGAGTTTTGTTTTTTAACCCTTTATGTACAGGTGTATCTTGTAATTCTTCTTCTTGGTGACACATTTTAGTTTTGCTAGTTTGTGTTTTGATCAGAGTATTATTGGGTTATTCCTTCATCTTGCTGGTTCGGGTTATAATTATATATGACTATATTGTTTTATTAGGTGTTTGTGCAATATATGCACAAATACCTTTTGTTTTGTTCTGGGATTTTTTGTGTGGTTTGTGCAATATGAGCACGTACACCTCTAGCTGTTGTTAGGTGTTCGGGCTTCAGCCGAACACCTTGTTCATTTTTTTTTTGGGTGTGTGTTCGTTAAATATGTGAGAAAGAAAGTGTCGATTAATCTAGAATTTGATCACGTCTATTCCCTTCTTCCATGCTTGAACATGATCACATGCCACCTATGTTCTGAGAGTGTCATAGTCTGATGACCTCCGTGGTTCGAGAATGTATCCCCCGATCGAGACACCTATCCCCATCGAACTTCAAAAACAATTCGTTAATTATCTGCCAAAATTTGCTAAATGGGGAACAAACAATTTGTGAACAAGATGTACGAGTATTGGCTTTCCAACTGAACACCATATCCCACAGGCCCCTAGGACAGGGTTGGTAATTTGTATTGAGTACTATGGTCCTTTTTACTGTAAACAAAGTCAGCCAAAAAATAATACTACGTCTTATGTTAAGTCATAATTTTCCCGGCGCCGTTTTCTTGCTAAAATACCCGATAAAACTTTAAAATACACTACTGATTAGTAAAATGTGGCATCAATCAAACTTATCAATAACTCCTTTGATATCATATCCAAGTTGATTGGAACTTAATGTGACTAACGTCGACCCTCCATCCCCTGTTTAGTTTGCAACTGTTGGTCATTATTAAACAATGACCCAGACTTTATGAACCTTTTAGCCACTTGACCGCCGTGGAGGAAACGTTCACCTGCTTGTGTGTGGAGGGAAAACGTAACATCAAAACAAAACTATAGTAGTCATTGGTAGACGCGTTTGTTAAAGGAACATTACATAATTGGTAAGGAAAAAACTTGTAAAATGTACTTTTTGATCACAGATTTACATAAAACTGACACGGTCTAATGATGATGACAATAGAAAACATCCCTTGAAATATTTCTGTCTGAAATGCCATATTTGATGAGAAATGAATAAACTAATTTTCCGATTGGAGTTTATCGCTCAGTGAGCGTTTTATTCGTTTGTTGAATCCATATGGTTTCATGCAAATGTGTATTTGGTTTTTCACTATTTTTTCGTGACCCAGATGGCCGATCGATCTCAAACTTCTACAGGTTTGTCAGTTTATGTATATGGTGGATTACATAAAGTGCTTACCCTGCCAGCAGCTGTTGTGTTAGCAAAAGCCAATTCTGTAATGTTCCTTTAAGTCAATAGCAATCTTTGACAAAGATCATTTTTTATTTCCCCCTTCACAGTTGTAGACATGTAGATTGTTAACGCTAATGTCGATGCAATAATTTAGCTCGTACCAGCACCACGCTTATTTATTACCAAGTATGGCCTTTTTGATATCATGATGATACTGAGAAAAAACTAATGACTTACAATGTAGCAATTAATATTTGGTGCCTACAAAAACTATTTTGTTCATCCTAATAGGACAATAGTCGCCATATAAATTACCGGTAGCCGTTAACGAGAGGCACTTACAATTCCAAAGAGACTGATCACTTCTGAATAATCTGTTATTCAATGACAATATTAACGACAAGGACGATAAAAAGTGAACTAACCTTTCTACGTTTCTACTGCACGCGATTTGAAAACTAAATTTTTATAGCAATCTCGGGCTGTGCAGGAGCAATGGAGATAGGGGTAAAAATACTAAGATCGTGAAGGTCTTCAGAGTTCAGACTTAGATGGAGTATTAAGCAATAAGTAGACTAGGTACCCCGTGGTAACGTTTAATATGGGAAGAATAATGTTATTAAACTAGATATTACGTGTTTGTCCTTTGGACGAACACATATATCTGTTTATGATTATGATTTCACGATCCAGGCTCTGGGCCTCACCCTTATTTTGGGACAGCAGACATGACCCTAATTCTAACACAGACCCAAAATTTGACTCCAACTGTCAAAAAAAAAACAACAACCATAAGCTCACTTTGATTTTGAACCTGGCCACGACTCTTACACTGACTCTAATCCTACCTGGTCAAACGATGACCATCATTCGGACCGTATTGTTAAACATGACCCTCAGCCACCGTTAAACCTAAGTACACTCTCCACGCTAATGTCTCCAAACCTTAACTAGACTGGTCTGCACTCAAGCTTCAACCCGGACCTAAAATAATCATAGAGTTATTTTGAAAAGCGACCAACATCGACCACATATTGTTGAGATGTGACATTGGTCTTGTGAAAAATTACAAAATTTGCCTGGGCAAAAATGCTATATTCTTTGCAGTGTTGCCAGGCATTTTTTTCTTTCTTTTTTCTGGGCTATTCTTTATTAAAAAAAAAATCCACAAAATAAAAGCCATTTCATCAAGTTGTACTGTAACATAATCAGAATTTTCAACTTTAGTGTGCTTTTTGCAATTTTTTTGTTTAAGATCATGTTTTACCAAATAATTTCATTTCCCCCTCCAAATGCTAAGTTTGCAAACTTTTTGACATAATCAATAACACAACAATTTTTGTAAGGTATGCTGAAAGGGTGACAACTCCACCATTTGGTAACCCCTAGAGATATACAACATTTCTTAGAGCGACCAAAAGCTTTTTTCACAACCTTGTCAAAAAAGAGTCTCAATTCAGAATTTATATAGCCAAGAGACGCAACTTAAAGGAATCTTACATATTGGACTGGTTTTATGTGATTTTATTTTAGAAGGAGTCTCGGTCTTGTCATAGATGAAAAATTAATCGTGGATATTATCAAGTTCTGGAACATCTTTTTCTTTTGAATAACTTGAATTGCCAAAGTCATAAGACGTTGAAATACTTGGTTTTATCCCCTGATGTACACTGTTTTACTTGTGAATATTTTCTGAGAATTCACACATTCCAGTTTTAAATTAATTAGCATCTTGTTCATAATATGCAATTTGGTGCTTCGAAATGGAAAATTTCTCAGTAATGTATGTTTTGTAAACAGGTTCGAGAATAAATGTTGACAAAGGGTCTGAATTTGGGATCCAAGACTTAGGAAGGTTGTTGAAGTGATAACAATTCTAACAATAAAATCATTATTTTGAGATTTTATAACCCACAAGTGTGTAAAACCAAGATATCATCCAAAATAGTCGCTATTTTCCAGTATTATCACAGCCATGCTGGAAATACAAAAAAAGTGTCTTAACATATGGTTGGAAGCACAAGGGATGAAGCAGAATCATTATTCTAAGATTTAAGAACTCATGTATCTACAACAAAGATGTCGTCCAAAATGATGGTCATTTTCTTTTTTTGTCAATACTTTCTACGCAATAGAAATAGGCCTACACATTGTCAAACAATGTGTTTTGCGGCACAATGAATCCAAGGGCTGACATGGCCAGAATGAGGCCATAGGATCACTCTGCAACCAGGGATGGCTTGGCCAGAATGAGGCTATGAAGACCTCTGCAACCACGGCCGGCATGGCCATAATAGGGCTATGAGGATCACTCTGCAACCAGGGCCGGCATGGCCAGAATGGGGCTGAGAGGAACTCTGTAACCAGGGCCAGCATTGCAAGAATGAGGCTATGAGGATCACTCTGCAACCAGGGCCGGCATGGCCAGAATGGGGCTACGAGGATCACTCAGCAACCAGGGCTGGCATGGCCAGAATGGGGCTATGAGGAACTCTGCAACCAGGGCTGGCATGGCCAAAATGGGGCTACGAAGATCACTCAGCAACCAGGGCTGGCATGGCCAGAATGGGGCTATGAGGAACTCTGCAACCAGGGCTGGCATGGCCAAAATGGGGCTACGAAGATCACTCAGCAACCAGGGCTGGCATGGCCAGAATGGGGCTATGACGATCACTGTGCAACCAGGGGTCGATTTCACAAAACCCTTCCTAACTTAGGATCGATCCTAGGATTTAGGACGAGTCCCAGCCGTAAGATCGATCCTAGCTAAGAACCATCCTAGGATCGATTTCACAAAACCCGTCCTAAGCAGGACGAGTCGTAAATGAAATAAAACCAAAAACAAGTTTTCGGACGAGGCTGAAATTGCTAATGCAACGGCTGTTTGGTGCCTCTATCGCTTTGTTAATGAAACGGCCGTCTGAACCTTCAACTTGCACATCACAATAAAAATCAGATCGTCAGCCATTTTGTTTTCGCTTTAGCGAAAAATGTTGACAGTTTACGGTTGATTTTAGGCCTTTATGAGTGAACAATCAATGTGTGTGTTTATAAAGAGCTGAGGTAAGCTGATTTGTGTATATTTGTTGATTAAAAGGAGGGAGAAAATGTACTTTGGGTGAAAAACTGTAAAGAAGGTGCCGTGTTTGTCAATTTTCCGCGATCGCGGAAAATCATTGGCCCTACCCGTGTTTCATGCTTTAGTTGTCCACCAACCCTGTCTGGCGGTTATCCCCTGCCTCGTAAATCTTGGGTACGATTTCCTCGTCTAGTTCAGACTATTTTACGGATTCCGTTTGCCACTGAAGAGGCGTTCTCGTAGCTCCCGTCTCTCTTCGTGGTCAGCCAACAGTAGCAGCGCCATTATTGTATCAAGCAACGTAGCGTTAACGTACAACTAACGCAAAATCATCCGCTATGACGACCCTCGTACCCGTCCTAAGTTAGGACGGGTTCCGGGCCGTTTCCAAGGTAATTAGGACACGTTGAACCCTTCCTATCTTTTGTGAAATCGTTCCTAGGACGCGTCCCAAGTTAGGACGAGTTACTCGTCCTAACTCGAGATAAGACGAGTCCTAACTCTTTGTGAAATCGGTCCCAGGGCCAGCATGGCCAGAATGGGGCTACGAGGAACTCTGCAACCAGGGCTTGGCTGGCCAGAATGGGGCTATGGGGATCACAATGCAACCAGGGGTCGATTTCACAAAACTCTTCCTAACTTAGGACTAGTCCTAGGCAATGCTAAGAGATAGGACTAGTCCTAAGTTAGGACCAGTACTTAGGACTAGTCCTATCTCTTAGCATTGCCTAGGACTAGTCCTAAGTTAGGAAGAGTTTTGTGAAATCGACCCCAGGGCTGGCATCACTCCAGTTATAATAAAACCAAAAAAAACGTTGAAACGAAACCAGAGTCATTTACTATGCGTAGATTCAATACACGTTAATTTTTCATCGGGAATTTCGCATTCGGTCTTTGCATTACAATGGTTTAGCCAAAACAATAACGTATGAAGCTACAATCATGTCATCATCCAATGTAATACGCATACAATTATTGATTTCTCTTAAATGTGGAAACAGATTCCTATTAGTAGTCAAGGAAACTCGACCACTACAAATTATTCATAAATGCTGCGCCACCGTGGCTCGTATGTCTTAAATAAAATATCAGACATTAGGTGTTTGTTCTTTCTGTGCAGACACAGCTGTTCGGGTTTTATTGTATGATTATTAGATCCAGACTCTGAAACTTACTTCGAGTTTGAGGCAATTAGACAACCACTTCAACCTAAAACAGAGCCCCAATTTGACTCTAACTGTGCCCAAACCTTAACCATAAAGCTAAAAGTGTGGTCATGTTTTAAAATAAGTTGTTGCATGTGCAGTACATTTACAAGACGGCAAACAGATTATGACTTCATGACATGCGATTCAGGAACTCTAATTGTTTCGTTTGAGCCATAAAGAAATGTCAAAGTGCGGTCATGGGTTTTAACACATTATAGTCCCTGCACCACCCGAGTTTGCTGAAGAATGTTAAGTTATCAAGACTCTTGCAGAAAATTGCTATTATCGTGGTCCACATTTTAAAAGATACCCAAGGCTTATTAGGCCTATTTACGAGAACAATGTTTTGACCTTTTCGTTAATATTGTCATTCAATATTTACAGCTTATTTCAATTCGACAAGTAATAAGTCCCTGGGAACAATAAGTGCCTCTCGTTAACGGTAATCGGTAAATTTATTGGCGGTTATTTTTAGTGCATACACAATTTACTTTTGTGAAGGCTTTTACCTGGCATCGAATGCTCATACCGATTAATTGCCACGGCATTAGTTTGTTTACAGTATCATCGCGATACGAGGGAATTACACTTTTGGTTTCAAAGGAGCGTGGTGTTGATGACAGCCACAATTATGTCATCATCATTAGCGTTATCATTTAGCAAGGCAACCGTGAAAGGGGAAATTAAAAACGATGGCTATTGACTTGGCCTTGTTCATTTTGGATGTTACTTTAATTTCTCAAAATAAACACACAAGCTTTGAGCGATTTCTCCTACCGGCTTGGCGGTGCAGTGGATAAAAGGTCAAATAAACTGTTAAATGTGCTGTATGCTACAAGACGGCAACAAGATTATGACTTCAAGACATGTGGTTCAGGAACTTTGATTCTTTTATTTGAACTTCCTGTTTAACACACGTCGCTAGAGGACGCTGTAACAGGTGGTGACATAAACTATGTTAGTACTTGAAAGCTTGGTTCTCCTACAGATTCGAGAACCATAATAACATCAGAGAACCATTATAAAATCAGAGAACCATTATAACATCAGAGAACCATTATAACATCAGAGAACCATTATAACATCAGAGAACCATCATAATATCAGACAACCATATACATCAGATAACCATTATAACATCAGAGAACATTATAACCTCAGAGAACCATTTTTGACATCAGAGAACCATTATAACATCAGATAACCATTATAACATCAGAGAACCATTATAACATCAGAGAACCATTACAACATCAGCGAACCATTATAACATCAGAGAACATTATAACATCAGAGAACCATTATAACATCAGAGAACCATTTTGACATCAGAGAACCATTATAACATCAGATAACCATTATAACATCAGAGAACATTATAACATCAGAGAACCATTACAACATCAGAGAACCATTATAACATCAGAGAACATTATAACATCAGAGAACCATTATAACATCAGAGAACCATTATAACATCAGAGAACCACTATAACATCAGAGAACCATTATAACATCACAAAACCATTATAACATCAGAGAACCATTATAACATCAGAGAACCATTATAACATCACAGAACCATTATAACATCAGAGAACCATTATAACATCAGAGAACCATTATAACATCAGAGAACCATTATAACCTCAGAGAACCATTTTGACATTAGAAAACCATTATAACATCAGAGAACCATTATAACATCAGAGAACCATATACATCAGATAACCATTATAACATCAGAGAACGATTATAAATCAGAGAACCATTACAACATCAGAGAACCATTACAACATCAGAGAACCATTATAACATCAGAGAACCATTATAACATCAGAGAACCATTATAACATCAGAGAACCATTATAACACCAGAGAACCATTACAACATCAGAGAACCATTATAACATCAGAGAACCATTATAACATCAGAGAACCATTATAACATCAGAGAACCATTATAACACCAGAGAACCATTATAACATCAGAGAACATTATAACACGGAGAACCATTATAACATCAGCGACCATAATAACCTCAGAGAACCATTATAACATTAGAGAACCATTATAACATCATAGAACATATAACATCAGAGAACCATTATAACAACAGAAAACCATTATAACATCAGAGAACCATTATAACATCAGAGAACCATTTTAACATCACAGAACACATACGACAGGAATTGTGGTGAAATCCATTTGGACTCCATTGACATTACTTGGGCGCAAATTTTTGCGTCTTCATGTTTGATGCAATAGCTTATGCCTTAGCACAATGTGACGCAATCTCTGCAACATTGTAGTTATTGCGCAATAAAAAAAGCTAGCCATGGGTGTTAGTTTTACCAATTATTTGTTAATTATCATGGAAAAACATTGCACTTTGATTAGCTTAAATGGTCTGGAATAACTCTTTAAAAGCATTTATTTTACAAATGAAAAAAATTGAACTTATTTTGAATGTCTAGTTTTTTTGACCAACCACATATTTAAACTGTTTAGAGCCATGGATTTTGTACACACATACACATTGCGCAATAAATGATGTCATGGTGACGTCGCACAATGTTTTAGCCCAGCAAACACATCTACATATCCCACAAGTACTTCCGGTACTTCCGGTACAAACAGAAAGCTCTAAAATAAAAAAAATCATATCTCCGGAACCACATGTGAAAAAGTCATATTCTTTCTTGTAAAACAAGACCTTTCATTCCAGTCCAAACAGGAAGTTCAAATATTTATTTTTTCGTTCGATCAAAAAAATGCTTTGTCTTCTCGACATAATATTTGTTTTTCCTCAAAATACTACTTTGTTCCCTCGAAATTTTAGTTTGTTCGATCATTGATCGAGTCACCTAATTCACATAAGACAAATTAAAAAGAGAAACGTTTTGTTTTCAATGTCTTTGTGTACAAAGCCTTACGCCGCCAGCGTTACAGCGCCCTCTAGCAATGAGTGTTAAATCAACACCAAAATATTAAATCTTGGAATTTTCAGTGTTTCGTTTGAAGGCAATGTATTGTTACAACTCTTATTCAAGAAAGCTTATAAAAAGCTCAGTTCGAAAAGCACGTTTACCTCATCACCGTGGCGTCCTCAGGATTTAAATTACATTTAATCAACGTTTACTATTAATTTTACAACCACGTATCTTCTGAATCACATTTCGTAGAGTTATAGTCTTCGAGTCGTCTTGGACATTATGGCACAATAAACGTTTTATTCAAAAACGTAAACCCATTTTGACTCAACATCCCCCAGTCCAAACAGGTAGTTCAAATATTTTTTCTTTACGAATCCTCAGCAAGGTGGGGTGTGGCTAAAAATTAGAGTCCTGTAGCACATAGTTAAGTTAGAATGAAGGTAAACGTTAGGGTCAGTTTCAGGGTCAGTTTTTGAGTCAGTATCAAAATGAAGATCAGGTTTAGATTTTTAGTCAAAACAAGGGCCTAGCGAAGCTGAAGGGTATGCTATCTCAAAGTCAGGCTCACTTTAAAGGTCTTGAACGTTAAATCAAAGGAAAACAAAACGGAACAGATTTGTGTTTGTTCACAAACACCTAATGTCTAGTCTTCCTAGGTGGTCAAAGTCCTTGAAATCCTAGGCTGGACTATTCCACATATCTACGTGGGGATCGGGTCCAAGAGATGTGTGATTTTGGGTTTTTTCAGGGGCTTCACAATTTGTTCACTCAAAAAGACATACAGACCTACCCTGATCAAACCCTTTGATAAAGTGGAGCCATCTGTTTTTTGTAGCAGGCTTAAAGATGTGTTGCTGGCAGCCTGTGCTAGGTTCTGAGGTTTCCAACATCCCCGCCCCCCGCCAATCAAACGATTTGGCTTTATAATGGGAAACCAGTAACGAGTGGAAACTTCCCGCATATTTGCAGTTCCTTGGGATACACTTTAATATAAAATCTGCATAGAGAAACTAAAGATTTAATTGGCCAGAAGTGCCTCTAAAATGTTACCATAGTTTCCTCACTATTTACCTCACACAAGAATTTAGTTTCCATATATTTATGTTGTCATTAAAGGGCTAATTTGCACCATTGGACAAGAACGGGATCCGGAGTCTGGTGGTCAGTACCGTTGGGTAATTCCTGTACCTGATCCATGTCAGTGCACTACGCTTCTTGTTGGTGGTCTGAATACCCGTACACCTTACAGACCCTTCGTGGTTACATACATGGATACATTCATCTACAGTGATGACCAAGAGGAGATTTGGTCTTGGCTCAACTGTACAGGTAAGATCCATATTAACTACTACTTAACTAACAAAATTAAGTATGTATTATTTATGTATTATTCTCTTTTTGTAATATAATCATAACTCACATTGTTATGAGTTATTGATGATTCACGAGACAGTCATGCAGTCAACGAAAATGGCTCAGGGAAATTACCGTTTGCAAAACTAAACGTTTCACCCACGTTGCATACAATGTCGGACCGTTTTCACAATTTCTTTGTAGCTTACAAAACAGAAAACGCCTTGGTGCCCTTCACTTTCAAGAACAAAGTATCAGAGGCCTTTTGATGTTGTTGTGGTTTTTTTCAAGCTATCGATCCGAATATTGATTAGATAACAAAAGCACAACTTTAAAGAAAGAAATGTATTTATAATTTTTATTGTAAAAAAATAACAATAAAGTAATAGTGATTGTTTGATTTCTCCCATTGCAAACAACCCACAGATCTTCTTCGAAAGCACATCATTCTCAACCGATCGCTTGGCCTAGACGGCAACCCAGGAGAGTGCGACGCTGCTACGGTCAACAGCACCGAGTATGATTTAGGAGGAAACACTAACCTTGTGAAGATGGTTCCTGGTCCTAACGTAACTGATCACGCATGCGCTGTGTATACTCAGGCAGGTTCATACTTAGACCTTGGTGACTTTGATGGCACCTGTATCTCTGACCCGGGTCTCTGTGAATCTATGACGTGGTCTTTATGGCTCAATATAGATACGTCATCAGGTTTCACCGAAGATAGATACTACATCAGCTCTGGGGGACAAACAGGTGCGGCCAGGGGTATTGCCCTGCTGTACAGAAGCGAAGCAGACAATAAAGAACACTTTGAAATTCATGTCAGAACAGGAAAATCACACTATTTTAACCAATATGACAAAACAGAATTCCCTTTAAATAAGTGGTTTCACTTGGCTTTAACCATTGAAATGAATCAAAAGGTAGTGACGGTTTTGAAACTTTACGTTGACGGAGAATTGACGCTTACAAAAACAAATTCGGCAGATGGGGGCACTGGTGGACCGGATGATTGTACTAAGCTGTACTTAGGTTTTGTCTACAAATGCGAAGGGGAAACAATATCATCTGATAAATACAGTGGTTCTGCTGCATACAGCAATCTAATGGTTTTTGATCGTCTCCTTAACCAGGACCAGATCAAGCATCTGGAAGAAATACCAAACTAAACAATCCCCGAGGTAACAAACCATGGTCAATAATAAACAATTATTAGAAATGCAACTTGAAGTTTAATAAGCTAAGTCCTAAGAAGGATTA
Organism: Pycnopodia helianthoides; assembly: GCA_032158295.1. NCBI lineage: Eukaryota > Metazoa > Echinodermata > Asteroidea > Forcipulatida > Asteriidae > Pycnopodia > Pycnopodia helianthoides. The sequence continues at coordinate 16,480,433 of CM063257.1, read as the reverse complement.
CATCAAAGTTCTATACTTGCAAGTCAATATGTTATGTTCCATAAGGTATGGCTGCCATACACGAGAAAAAGCAAGACAACATATTAGTTTGGCGACCATACACTGGAAAATCGTAAAAACCCTATAGTTAGGCGAGCATACACCGGAAAAATAGTAACAACCCTTTAGTTAGGTGAGCATACACTGGAAAACTAGTGAGTGATAACCCTTTATTTAGGCGAGCAAATGCCTTAAATGTACATGTTGCCTTGGATCGGTCGAGTTGGTCTATAAAAAGCGTTTGTAACCGTTTGTTATAAAATGCATATGGTTAGAAAGATGTTTTAAAAGTAGAATACAATGATCGACACATATATGCCTCGTAATTGCATGGTTTTCCTTGAACTTTGCGAACTACAGGGTCGGTCAAAAGTTTGACTCCATAAAATGGCCGACTGTGTTAGTTCACGACGTAAAAGGAAAACCACGCAATTTCAAAGCATATTTGTGTGGATCATTGTATTCTACTTTTAAAAATCTTTCTAACCATATCTTCGTTTACAAACGCTTTTTATAGACCAACTCGACCGATCCAAGGCAACGTGTACCTTTAAGTATAGTGGGAACCCATTAGTTAGGCGAGCATACACCAGAAGAATAGTGACAACCCTTTTGTTAGGCGAGCATACGCTAGAATAATAGTGTTAACCCTTTAGTAAGCCGAGCTTACGCCTTAAGAATAGTGACAACCCTATAGTTAGGCAAGCATACACCGGAGGAATATTGACATCCTTTAAGTAAGGCAAGCATAAAAAAAGTAAAGCGACAACCCTTTAGTAAGGCAGGCATACAAAGGAAGAATAGTGACAACCCTTTAGTTAGGCAAGCATACAAAGGAAGAATAGTGACAACCCTTTAGTTAGGCGTGCATGCACTGGAAGAATAGTGACAACCCTTTAGTTAGGCAAGCATACACCGGAAAAAATAGTGACAAGCCTTTAGTTAGGCGAGCTTGCCTGGAAGAATAGCGACAACCCTTTAGTTAGGCAAGCACACATTGAAAGAATAGCGTCCTTTAGTTAGGCGAGCATACACCGGAAGAACAGTGACAACCCTTTATTTAGGCAAGCATACAGCGGAAGAATAGTGACAACACTTTATTCAGGGAGACATATAACAGAATAATAGTGACAACCCTTTAGTTAGGCAAGCATACACCAGAAGAATAGTGGCAATCCTTCAGTTAGGCGAGCATGCCCTGGAAGAATAGTGACAACCCTTTAGTTAGGCGAGCATACACCAGAAGAATAGTGACAACCCTTTAGTTAGGCGAGCATACACCGAAAGAATAGTGACAACCCTTCAGTTAGGCGAGCATACACCAGAAGAATAGTGACAACCCTTTAGTTAGGCAGGCATACACCGGAATAATAGTGACAACCCTTTAGTTAGACGAGCATACACCGGAAAATATAGTGACAACCCTTTAGTTAGGCGAGCTTGCCTGGAAGAATAGCGACAACCCTTTAGTTAGGCAAGCATACACCTGAAGAATAGTGACAACCCTTTAGTTAGGCGAGCATACACCGAAAGAATAGTGACAACCCTTCAGTTAGGCGAGCATACACCAGAATAATAGTGACAACCCTTTAGTTAGGCAAGCATACACCAGAAGAATAGTGGCAATCCTTCAGTTAGGCGAGCATGCCCTGGAAGAATAGTGACAACCCTTTAGTTAGGCGAGCATACACCAGAAGAATAGTGACAACCCTTTAGTTAGGCGAGCATACACCGAAAGAATAGTGACAACCCTTCAGTTAGGCGAGCATACACCAGAAGAATAGTGACAACCCTTTAGTTAGGCAGGCATACACCGGAATAATAGTGACAACCCTTTAGTTAGACGAGCATACACCGGAAGAATAGTGATAACACTTTATTCAGGGAGACATATAACAGAAGAATAGTAACAACCCTTTAGTTAGGCAAGCATACACCAGAAGAATAGTGGCAATCCTTCAGTTAGGCAAGCATACACCGGAAAATATAGTGACAACCCTTTAGTTAGGCGAGCTTGCCTGGAAGAATAGCGACAACCCTTTAGTTAGGCAAGCATACACCTGAAGAATAGTGACAACCCTTTAGTTAGGCACGCATACACCGGAAGAATAGTGACAACCCTTTAGTTAGGCAGGCATACATCAGAAGAATAGTGACAACCCTTTAGTTAGGCAGGCATACATCAGAAGAATAGTGACAACCCTTTAGTTAGGCAAGCACACATTGAAAGAACAGCGCCCTTTAGTAAGGCAAGCATACACCAGACGAATAGCGACAACCCTTTAGTTAGGTGACCACTTGCTGACCAATATTTGACCACTTGCCAAAAACTCTTTTCTCTGGCCAATACAGTACAGCACTCAACCACGTTAGGCTGCAATCGGCTGAAAATGTGGGAGATTATTTTCTTAATGTTAATAAATGACCACTAGATGAACATGGCCAAATTTTTTGTTAACATTTCTAGATAGATAAAAAAAAATGTTTCAAACCTAAGAAAATCCTGACCGCTGCTGACCGATAGATGACCACTTGCAAAAATGTGTGTACATCTCGAATGTAGCTTGAGCTAAATAGGCATTTGTGCAGATTGGGTTGCAATCAGCTAAAGAATGTGGTTAACAGCCTTCTTCGCAAGGTTTTGATAAAGCATTTTAATATATCAGCCTGCTTCGCAGAGTTGATTTAACATGAAGTAATAACATGAAATTTAACATGAAATTGAATGGTCAGACAGTAGGAGGGTTGACTGTATATAATGTAGTCATGTCTTTTTAAATCTAGTCTCTTTTACTCTTTAAGAAATGGTTAATGTTGTAAAGAGCCTCAGGGTTGGTATCAGCGTGAGGTGCTCAATAAATAGAATTATTATTTTTGTTTTTGTAAATATTGGGATAAAATGAAATAGAACATGAAGTTGAATGGTCAGAGAGTAGGAGGGTTGACTGTATATAATGTAGCCTTGCCTATTTCAATATAGTCTCTTTACTCTTTAAGAAATATTAAATGTTGTAAAGAGCCTCTGGGCTGGGATCCGCTTAAGGCGATCAATAAATACAATTATTACTATTGTTCACGTAAATATTGGGATCAAACGAAATATAACATGAAATTGAATGGTCAGACAGTAGGAGGGCTGACTGTATATAATGTAGCCATGTCTTTTTAAATCTAGTCTCTTTTACTTTTTAAGAAATGGTTAATGTTGTAAAGAGCCTCTGGGCTGGGATCCGCGTAAGGCGCTCAATAAATACAATTATTATTAATGTTCATGTAAATATTGGGATAAAGAGAAATATAACATGAAATTTAATGGTGACACAGTAGGAGGGTTGACTGTATACAATGTAGTCACGTCTTTTTAAATCTAGTCTCTTTTACTCTTTAAGAAATGTTTAATGATGTAAAGAGCCTCAGGATTGGGACCCGCGAGAGGCGCGCTCATTAAATACAACTATTATTATTGTTGTTTATGTAAATATTGTGTAGATTCAATCACCACGTGACATCACATTGCAGGCTGGCAAAGATTATCTATCATTTAAAAACACAGTTGATGAGAGTGAATAGTCAAATAGTGGGAGGTTTAAGATTAAGGGTATACTATTTAAGTGTAGAATTTTTAAATATAACTATTATAACATTTTTTCTTGTGTAACCAAATTTCTACATACATATTGGAACATACTCTAAATTGTACATTGCCTTGTTTCAAGTAGTAAGAAGAACGAGTTCAGATTGAATGTTAGAATTAGATCCAAAAGAATGTACGAGCTTAAATTATTCGTAGAAAATAGCAATCAAACGAAATCCCGAGCTAACATAAAGGCAACTTTTTTTTCGATAATGCCAACTTCAAAAGATTTGCATTAAGCTAAGTATTACAAATTATTTTATTTATTGCACCACACAGTACATAATAGATTGCAGATGCTTGAAAAGTGTCATGATTAGGAAATCTGCCAATGTCTCGATACAGGTGAAAGGTCATGAATCTTACTAGGATTAAAGTGTACAAAAACATATTATCCAACAACTGATGCACAGCATTTACTTCGGACCAGCTTTAAACAAATGATGGCACTTGACGAAAAAATAAGTTTATCGATTGAAGTCAAAGACTAAGAAATACAGAAGTAAGGTTAAGAAACTCACAAACGTTAAAAGTGTGACCAAATTGTATTATCCAACAACTGTTGCAAATTCTGACCAACTATAAACAAACTATGTCACTTGACGGATTTCTTTTTAAATAAAATGTTTATTAATTGAAGTAAATGACTAAGAAATATCTTTGACTTTTTTTCTTTTGTGTAATTTCCGTTGCTTCTTTTTCGTCCCCGCCCCCTGTGTTACAACACACTATCGCATAGTCTTGTCCTAGTTTCATCCACGCACAAAAAAGGCAATACAAAACAAACGAGCTATTTACGTTTCAGTGATCAGCCTAGTTGGTGCATATTAAACAATACACAATTCTCTGGAAAAGCAGGGCTTTGTCCAAAATTTAAAGCTACACTACAATAATTTTGCAAAAGATTAATAATAGTTTCAGATGGCGATGTACTATATTGTTTGGTTCTCAAATGTTGACTTTAATTTAAAAATCATGGATGGTGGGACGGTATTGTCGGTATAGTTTCTTCACTGCGACACATCATATTGCAAATTGGCTTAGTTTGATATCGTTGACCACAGTCGACGACAGTGAGTGCCTAACCAGCAGGAGGGCTGACTGTGAACTGTTGAAGGAACTCAGCTCATGGTGTTTGCAGGTTGGCATAGTTTGTCATTCAAACCACAGTGGGTGATATTGAATGGTAAGACAGTAAGAGGGTTGACTGTGAACAGTGTAACTGCATTCACCTCAAGGTACCATGTTGTAGGCAGGCAGAATTTAGCCTTCTTTTAAAATGTCAGTGGGCGATGATGACTTAAAGACACTGGACACCTTTGGTAATTGTCAAAGACCAGTCTTCTCACTTGGTGTATCTCAACATATGCACAAAATAACAAACCTGTTAAAATTTGAACTCAATTGGTCGTCGAAGTTGCGAGATAATAATGGAAGAAAAAAAACACCCTTGTCACATGAAGTTGTGTGCTTTCAATGCTTGATTTCGAGACCTCACGCGTGAAGTCTCAAAATCAATTCAAATAAATTACTTCTTTCTCAAAAACTACGTTACTTCAGAGGGAGCGGTTTCTCACAATGTTTTTATACTATCAACAGCTCTCCATTGCTCGTTACCAAGTAAGTTTTTATGCTAACAATTATTTTGAGTAATTACCAATAGTGTCCAGTGCCTTAATTATATAAAACAAATAATGAATGTTTTTCATTCGTGCAATAGTGAGAATATTTTCATCTTTCCACTCATGAAAATATTCGCACCATTGCACTCATAAACATTCATTATTTGTATGATAATCGCTGTGCATTAAAGGCCCTGTACACCATTGGTAAGATCGAAAAACACAATGTTCACAGATTCACACATAACAACATGATTTAAAGTAAGTAATGGTAGAAAGGGTTCCTTAAAATATTTCTGCCTAAAATGCTATCGTTTCTGAGAAACGAGTAAAACAATAGTAATTACCGCGCGCGATAATTTGAAAAAACAGAAAACACATAAGATCTCTTTTCACTATTTTCTCGTGACCTCGATGAGCAATTGAGCTCAAACTTTCACAGTTTTGTTTGTTCATGCATATGTTTAATCACACAAAATGTGGACACTGATTTTGAGCTGTTACCAAAAGTGTACAATACCTTTAAAGCGAAATTATTGTTGTACTCTACTCTATAGATCATCATCTCTTTGTGTCAGATATTTGCGATTTTTCACTTGAGTGACAATGAAAAGGCGCCGTCAAGTTACTGACATAGCCACTAGGGCGTAGGCGGAATAGCTTGCGCATTGGTGAAAACAATTTGGTGCGAGCAGTGATAAAGCCAAAACTGTAGCAGATATCTTTAAATTGCTGTTTTCAACTCATAATTATTGAGTCAACTCGCAGGAGAATAGGTAGAAATATCAAAGATGAAGAGTTTGCTGTTGCTCGGATTCCTGGTGTGGTGTACTGAAGGTAAATGACAATCTGTTGTTTGTTTGGTATGGAGGTTTTTCTTTGTTTAGATATTGCTGTTTTGTTTGTTTGCTTTGTTTTTTGGTCGTTGGTTACGTTTGTTTCTTATGGTGTTGCTGTTGCTATTGTTGTTTGTTCCCTTGTAGTCCATAGCTTTCCTATTGTGTTTGCTTCTTTAAATATCTTCGGCGTTTTCACGAAGTGGCGCATCAGTCAAAAATGATTTAATGTGGCTTTTTCTGTTTTTGTTTTTATTATTTAATTTTTCTTAATGAATTTGGTGTCCTTAACATTTCTGCAAAATTTCAAGTTTTGAAAATGTATACTTTACTAATTACGCTAATTGCCCAAACGGCAGATCGTCTGCACTCACAGATTTTGCGTTTTCACGAACTGGCGAATCCGACTCTGTGGGTGGCGAATCCGGTAAGCTCATGTATTTGCGTTTTCAAGAGCCGGCGAATAAGTTCTGAGTCAAACAGCTTCCCAACAAAGCATCCAAATAAAGAATTAAGTATCTAGTCATGTTATTTAACTTGTACACTACCGTATCACTAAAAAATGTTTTACATTTTCATTTAAAAGACCGGCGAAAACACATTTTCAAAAAGTGACCAACTTGAGAAGCGTATTTCTCAAATCGCTGCGTTTCATCAGCTGCGTGGGCGGATTCGCCGGTTCGTGGAAACGCTGAGGATATTGTACTTATACGATATCACTGCTGCAGACAGTGCTGTTGTTGATGTTGCTGCTGCTTTTTCAGCAGCCGCTGTTGTTACTCTTGCTACTTGGGGTGTTTGTTTGTCGGGGGTATTTTTGTGTGTGTGTGTGTTTCTCCAATGTTCAGTTGTTTGTTGTTGTTCCTCGATTTACTGCTCCTGATTCTGTTTTTGAAAGTATTGTTACTGATTGTATGAATTTAATTTGGTTAGTCCCGGTCTGTTTATTTATTTCAATCATGAGCTGTTCCGACATTGTTTTAGTCAATATTTTTTTTAATAATCTTTCCTATTTTTTATGTATTCTGTGTTTGTGTCACATTCCCGTTGGCATTATACAAAAAAAATTTTCACTTCCAAATAGTCATACTTAGTCTAATATGAAAGAGTCAAATCCTGTATCATATCGAAGCTTAGGCCTAAGATTATCATATTTATGAAAATCAATATTTGTGCCAAGCTTAATGGACCTTTTCCGTGAAATATGCTAATAACATTCATGCATGCGTACATACACTACTGGTTGGCAATAGACCCTTCCCATGAAATATGTAAATTACATTTACGCATGCGTACATACACTGTTGGTTGGAAAACGCCATAGAGTTGTGCACTACTAGGCAGACACACAAACGCGTGTGCGTCACGCCACCATCAGTCCCGGCCAATACAAGAAGAGACGATGTTCACTAATTTTGCCAACCAGTAGGGAGAGTGCGCACGCGCGATGTTCAATTTGCATATTTCATGGGAATGGTCTATAGATGGATTGCAATACGCGTCATCGGCCGCCATCGTTGATGAATTGTGCACGCGTGAAGAGCTATCATTGGCTGAGAGCCGTGGGTAGTGCGTACACGCGTGCACTTTTCCATCGTTTTACATATAGGCGGCCATTGACGCGTATTGCAATCCATCTATTGCAGTAGAGTTGTGCCATTGATCTACATTATACTGACTGGATAGGACGACTGCGCGTAAATATCCAGTCAGTATAATGTAGATCAATGAGTTGTGCACTCTGCAGACGCACAAACGCGTGTGCGTCACGCCACCATCAGTCCCATACAAAAAGGCGCGATGTTCACCCAATTAGGCAATCAGTAGGGAGAGTGCGCACGCGCAATGCTCAATTTACATATTTCATGGGAAGGTCTAGGCCCTTAGTTATCACTAATTACAAGTTGGATTGACATTTTGAGTGCAATGATGAACCATGTTTTAACGTGTACCTTACACTGTGCTGACTCAAAATCAACTACTTAAGGAAATTTTTGGTGCTGCCAGCTTCGCGAAAGGGTGATAAAGGTAACCGAAGATCGAACATTTGGCTGAATCAAAATAAATAATGATTTTAATTGTTTTTTTGCAGTGCAGCAAAAATGTATTCAGGGATTGAAAGGCTATAGTCCGCTGAATGAGACTTGTACAATTAGGAAAAACATTAACAGTGCCAAGTTAAATTGAGAAGTCATTTAATTAGCACTATTTGCACGTTTAATCAGAAAAAAATACAAGGATGGAAAAAGTGTTAGTATTCCAATTGCGGATTATTCTTCCTGCGTGGACAAAACCGCTCCGGATTTTCGGCAATAGGCCTATCTCAAAAACGCTACCACCTTTTGAAATGATTTTTTTTTCACAGGTTAGTTTTACTGTATAGGGGTCATTCCGTGCCAAATCACCTGAAACTCAGAAAGGTTTAGCACCAAATGAAATATAAAAGCAATCGGACATTTAATTCACATAGGCACTAGGGGTCTCAAAAATGACAAAAAGTCACTGCGCATGCCAAAATGTAGGTTTTTAAAGACCTAACCCTTGACAAGCAAATGAGCTGTGCTACTTTTGACAGTAGATTCTAGTTGATGGGATACCAGATACCCTGTATATTAATTTGTAGCTACATATCTTCTCTCCATTTGTAGATATAGGCCTCTAAAAAATGCTCAAAAACACAAAATATCAATTTGAAGGGGCGGGGCTTAATTTTTGGGGAGTCATACCTCAGAAATACCAAGGAGTAGGACTCTAAAGTTTGGTGTGTTCAAGGCAGCCATAGGGGATTGTTTAAAAACAAATTAGCGAAATCTGAGACGGAGCCTGCCAACCCATCAGGTGGGTTGGCATGGAATGACCCATATTATATATACATTTTTACAGGATTAAAACAATCGAACGGTTCCAAAGGCCAAAGGTATACTATGCTTTAAGAGTGGTTAGTATCATTTAAAATGCGTAAACAATATAACAAAAATTTGTTGTTGTTTTAGCTTTTTAATGATGTAATGTAGCTGTAACCTGGACCTGTTATATTCTTGAAAACCGGATTCTTAATTTTTTTTTTTTACTCAATGGTATAAAGGTTGTTTCAGTCAGTATTTTTATCTTAAAAGAAGCCCAAGGGTATACTTTAGACCCCTAATTGGAAGGGGAAGGTAGTGTTAGAAAACACTAATCCTAACCCTGGTCAGACATTGGCCATCACTCTGACCTTAACTCTAACTTAACCATGACCCTTAACCATCATTAAACCTAATTAAACTCCTGGTCAGACATTGGCCATCACTCTGACCTAACTCTAACTTAACCTTGACCCTTAACCAACATTAAACCTATTTAAACTTTCAAAGTCTCAGCGGCGGCACCAGACTTGTTAATCCGGGGGGGGGGGGGGCAAGCGGGGGGCAAACTTAAATTTAGGGGGGGGGGGCAAACAAAAGTCTATAATGTACTGTATAAGCCTACAATTCACTCTAGAAATAAGATTTTGCACTGTTTGTGCGAACTACGTGTACAATGGCTACTTACGGTTTTGGGCAGACAATGCATTTCTATTTATAGCAAGTTTCCAAGCTTGTACAGATAAATAAATCCACATTTTATTAACATTGCCGGAGATGGAGAGTTTTGATGGTGCCAGCTAATTATGATGGATGAAATTGAGTTTATTATTTACAGTGCAAACAACATTGTAACAAATTGGGTGCAATGGTTTGGGATTAAACTCAATTTCCGCCATCGGGGAAAAAACAAAAGGGGTGGGGGGGGGGGGGCAAACTGGGGTGCAACAAAATAACTGGGGGGCATTTGCCCCTCCCCCCCCCCCCTGGCCCCCCATTAGCGCCACCGCTGTTTGTATATAACTGGCCTGTGCTCCAGCTGGAACCTGGACCTGTTATATTCTTAAAAACTGGATTCTTATAATATTGTTACTCAATGGTATAAAGTTGTTTCATTCAGTCTTGGTATCTTAAAAGAAGCCCAAGGGTATACTTTAGACCCTAAATTGACAAAGCCTAGGAAGGGGCAGATGGTGTTAGGAAACATTTCATTTTAGGTTAAACACCGAAATATTTACTAGAGCGGGATTTGAACCAACGACCTCCGGAGTAAAGTTCCAGCGCTCTACCAAATTAAATCGTAAGCTTGGTTCAGTATGGTTTAAAGGAACATTACAGAATTGGTAGGAAAAAAAACTTGTAAAATATACTTTTTGATCACAGATTTACATAAAACTTACACGGTCTAATGATGATGAAAGTAGAAAACATCCCTTGAAATATTTCTCTCTGAAATGCCATATTTGATGAGAAATTAATAAACTAATTTTCCGATTGGAGCTTATCGCTCAGTGAGCGTTTCATTCATTTGTTGAATCTATATGATTTCATGCAAATGTGTAATCGGTTTTTTTTTATACTAATTTCTCGTGACCCACATGGCCGATCGATCTCAAACCTCTACAGGTTTGTCAGTTTATGTATATGGTGGATTACATAAAGTGCTTACACTGCCAGCAACTGTTTTGTTAGCAAAAGCCAATTCTGTAATGTTCCTTTAAGTGAACGAATTTTGGTTTTTAGTATCGATCCATAACTTTGATGCGAAAGGCGAGAGCGTTGCTTGGATATGCGAGAACAACATCATTAAAATGCGCCACGACTCGCCAGAAAAAAACATCAAAGTGTCTGTTTTGGTCAATAATCTACACAATAGGAAGAGCTGAAATATTGTTGCCATAGGCACCTCACTCATTTAAGGCAACTTTGAATGCAGCTATAAACCTGTCAGAACAAAGAAACGGTAGCATCCTTTGTGCTTGTATTGCACGAGCAATATCAGTTCAGTTTTGAGCGACTTCTACAGTTAGTCCGGGAGCCCAGCGAGGTTTAATGAAAACATTTAGTGCAAAAGGATTTAAGTGTGGAATATGCAACACACAACGAGTAAACTTTGGGAAACACTTTCCCATGAAGTACATTTTGACGTCATTTTAAAATAATTTTTTCGCTAATAGCCACTCGATTATAAACCGTATTGTTAAGTCAGATTAGCTATCCACTGAACATGTGTAGAAATGGAAACATGAACAAGAGATATAAACAAAAAACTACTTTTGATAGTTACAACATGACGTGGGCTGCATAATTATTTTGTTTTACTTCAGGAAGGTTTAAATATGTATGCAAGATTACAATTCTGACTTTTTAAATGTACGGTAATGTTTTGTTTCATTTTGAAACAAATCGGGGCAAATGGAGAATCTCTTGGATATAACTCCATGCTTTGTGTGCAGTTTCATGCAGAGTTTCATGCAGTTTTTCATGATTCCATCCCAATGTTCATTATGCACAAACAGCAAAAACGTATCTAGCCTTGCTCAAGACAGTCGCAGTTTTCACTCCGAAAAAGACGCCGTAAAACCCACCGTAACCTAATTACTGTACACCAGCACGTACTGTGCATAATGTGTGTATCACATCGCACGACGCCCGTACTACTACTGTGCGCAGGTCTTCCGCACTCGTATTACTGTCCGCATGCAGCCTTGTACGGTCTGTATCTATGTGTTTTTTTTAATAATTATTTCGTCCACTATTGGACGATTTTTTTTTTTTTTTTTTTTTTGGGGGGGGGTCTCTCGCATATGCTGGTATGCAGATCATTAATATTCAAATATTTCGTCAATCAATGCAGGATGACAAATTAATGAATGATTCATTTTTGACGTCCAATCACGAGCTTCTCTTATGAACTTTGTGCGTGTCCTGCTTTCTGTGCCACCGCTGTTTGTATATAACTGGCCTGTGCTCACGCTGGAACCTGGACCTGTTATATTCTTAAAAACCGGATTCTTATAATATTGTTACTCAATGGTATAAAGTTGTTTCATTCAGTCTTGGTATCTTAAAAGAAGCCCAAGGGTATACTTTAGACCCCAAATTGACAAAGCCTAGGAAGGGGCAGGTGGTGTTAGGAAACATTTCATTTTAGGTTAAACACCGAAATATTTACTAGAGCGGGATTTGAACCAACGACCTCCGGAGTAAAGTTCCAGCGCTCTACCAAATTAAATCGTAAGCTTGGTTCAGTATGGTTTAAAGGAACATTACAGAATTGGTAGGAAAAAAAACTTGTAAAATATACTTTTTGATCACAGATTTACATAAAACTTACACGGTCTAATGATGATGAAAGTAGAAAACATCCCTTGAAATATTTCTCTCTGAAATGCCATATTTGATGAGAAATTAATAAACTAATTTTCCGATTGGAGCTTATCGCTCAGTGAGCGTTTCATTCATTTGTTGAATCTATATGATTTCATGCAAATGTGTAATCGTTTTTTTTTTTTATACTATTTTCTCGTGACCCACATGGCCGATCGATCTCAAACCTCTACAGGTTTGTCAGTTTATGTATATGGTGGATTACATAAAGTGCTTACACTGCCAGCAACTGTTTTAATAGCAAAAGCCAATTCTGTAATGTTCCTTTAAGTGAACGAATTTTGGTTTTTAGTATCGATCCATAACTTTGATGCGAAAGGCGAGAGCGTTGCTTGGATATGCGAGAACAACATCATTAAAATGCGCCACGACTCGCCAGAAAAAAACATCAAAGTGTCTGTTTTGGTCAATAATCTACACAATAGGAAGAGCTGAAATATTGTTGCCATAGGCACCTCACTCCTTTAAGGCAACTTTGAATGCAGCTATAAACCTGCCAGAACAAAGAAACGGTAGCATCCTTTGTGCTTGTATTGCACGAGCAATATCAGTTCAGTTTTGAGCGACTTCTACAGTTAGTCCGGGAGCCCAGCGAGGTTTAATGAAAACATTTAGTGCAAAAGGATTTAAGTGTGGAATATGTAACACACAACGAGTAAACTTTGGGAAACACTTTCCCATGAAGTACATTTTGACGTCATTTTAAAATATTTTTTTTTCGCTAATAGCCACTCGATTATAAACCGTATTGTTAAGTCAGATTAGCTATCCACTGAACATGTGTAGAAATGGAAACATGAACAAGAGATATAAACAAAAAAATTCCTTTTGATAGTTACAACCTGACGTGGGTTGCATAATTATTTTGTTTTACTTCAGGAAGGTTTAAATATGTATGCAAGATTACAATTCTGACTTTTTAAATGTACGGTAATGTTTTGTTTCATTTTGAAACAAATCGGGGCAAAAGGAGAATCTCTTGGATATAACTCCATGCTTTGTGTGCAGTTTCATGCAGAGTTTCATGCAGTTTTTCATGATTCCATCCCAATGTTCATTATGCACAAACAGCAAAAACGTATCTAGCCTTGCTCAAGACAGTCGCAGTTTTCACTCCGAAAAAGACGCCGTAAAACCCACCGTAACCTAATTACTGTACACCAGCACGTACTGTGCATAATGTGTGTATCACATCGCACGACGCCCGTACTACTACTGTGCGCAGGTCTTCCGCACTCGTATTACTGTCCGCATGCAGCCTTGTACGGTCTGTATCTATGTGTTTTTTATAATTATTTCGTCCACTATTGGACGATTTTTATTTTTATTTATTAATTTTTTTTTTTTTGGGGGGGGTCTCTCGCATATGCTGGTATGCAGATCATGAATATTCAAATATTTCGTCAGACAATGCAGGATGACAAATTAATGAATGATTCATTTTTGACGTCTAATCACGAGCTTCTCTTATGAACTTTGTGCGTGTCCTGCTTTCTGTGCGCGTGACGCGATGTGAGTGTACACAAACAAAACAGCGTCTAGCTATTAAACATGACTTCCACTGACCGTTGGGGTCTTGTCTTCAGCGCGCATTATAGTAATGACCTAGCTGGGCCCAATTTCCTGGCTCTGCTTACCGCGGAATTCTGCACTTACGGAGCCCATGTAGCACATAATTATATGATACGTAAGCGCAGAAATTCACGGTAAGCAGAGCCATGAAATTTGGCCCAGATAGCTTCAACACAGAACCGTCAAGGCGTTGAATCAGTTATTTAGTACAGGCATACACAAGAGCAGGCTGTATCTACACACGTACACATACGCACACGCGGGTTGCGCGGCGCAAAGAATAGTCATAGTATGTAGCTTGCTCGGGCGGGTAGCGCGGCGCAAAGAAAAAATAAATAAATGAAGACGAAACTCCAACGCCTTGATCAAGGCTAATATCTATCTGGTAGGACGTTGACATGTATATCAATTTCAAATGTAAATAGTGATTTATGGTTATCTTAACGAAGCATGTCACGAGTAGTCGACTATTTTTGCAAATTGATGATGCATACACAAATTGCAAAAGTGATCGTAATAAACCAGTATTTATAGTGATTTAAAGTTACACTCAAGTGTTAATATTACTGTCGATTATTGAATTGGCGTTTTGTGATATTTTTACACCTTTCGTTTCTACATAGTGTAAGGTGCACACTAACTGAGAAACGTTGGGAGAAACGCTTCTCAGATTCAAATATTTCTGATAAAAACTGATATGTTTAACCACATAATTCTGAAGTAAAATGGTCCTCAAAATGCTTTATACTATCGAAAGCTGCTGTACTTCTAACTAATATTTAGTTTTTAATGCCAGTAATATTAAGAGTGATTACCAAACGTTTACCTTCCCTTTAACAATTGAAATAATCGTAAAACCTATACTGTAATGTTTTAGTGCTGATAGAGATTGCATTTCAACGGTATGAATGTTTTTATTTTTATTATTATTATTATTTTTTTTACCGTACCTGCCCCTGTTAAAAACGGAAAGCATGCACCAAACCCCGATTACACATGATTGTGCATTACTTTTCCGCCCCGGATGTACTTTGGTGTTTTGTACTTCTAATGCCACGACTTTTTACGAGTGATGTTGGTGCTTTGGTGTTTTGTGTTTTTACGAGTGATGTTGGTGCTTTGGTGTTTTGTGTTTTTACGAGTGATGTTGGTGCTGCCATTGATGCTGCTATTGCTTTCACTGCTGCTGATCAATGATTCTGCCGGTGTTCTTTATTTGATTATTGCTTTTCTTCGTTCTGTTTGTTTTTCTCCGTTGTTTAGTGTTCCTTTGGTGTTTGATTCTGGTGTTACTGATGTTACAAATTGTATTGTTAATCACTAGTGTTACAATGGCCCAAATAATGGCGAGGTTACGGTGAGGGGGGGGGGGGGGTGCACAAGTGCCACCCTTGTGGTGCCCAGCCGACCCGGGTGCCCCCATTTGAAATTTTAGATTTAAAATCACTTGAATAAAAATTAGTTCCACCGCTCTGCAGAAAAGACATTATATAAAGTGTAATTCTCCAGCATTGTCCAGATTTTGTATCTTGCATCTCGTTTTCTTCGTGATATTGTTCAATCTTAATTAAATCCAGCTTTCCATGTTTGTATGAATGTATGCTATGTTTTTTTAAACCCTTTTATGTTCAGGTGTATCTTGTAATTCTTCTTCTTGGTGACAAATTCTAGTTTTGCTAGTTTGTGTTTTTTATCAGAGTACTATTGGGTTATTCCTTCATCTGGCTGGTTGGTACGGATTATAATTATATAATTGTTTTAATAGGTGCTCGTGCAATATGTGCACAAACACTTCTTGTTTCGTTCAGGGATTTTTGTGTGGTTCGTGCAATATGTGCACGAACACCTCTTGGCTTCAGCCGAACACCTCTTGTTATTGTTCAGTGTTCGTTCAATATGTGAGAACGAAAGTGTAACAAACTGGAACTTGATCACGTCTGTTCCCTTCTTCCATCAAAATCAGCCCGAAATTAATAATAAATCTTAAATTAAGTCCTAGTTTTCCCGGTGCAGCTATCTTGCTACAATACCCAATACAACTTAAAAATACACTACTGATTAGTAAAATGTGGCATCAATCAAACTTATCAATAACTCCTTTAATATCATGTCCAAGTTGATTGGAACCTAATGTGAGTAACTTGGACCCCCCATCCCTATCTAGTTTGCAAATGTTGGTAATTATCTGGCGAATGTATAGTTATTAACAAGTATGACCTTTTCGTTATCATGATGATACTGACAAAAACTAATGACTTACAATGCAGCAATTAATATTTGGTGCCTACAAAAACTATTATGCTCATCCAAGAAAACAATAGCCGTTAACGAGAGGCACTTACTGTTCCCAAGAGACTTATCACCTCTGAATAATCTGTTATTCGATGACAATATTAACGACAAGGAGGATAAAAAGTGAATAACTAACCTTTCAGCGATTCTACTGCAAGCGATTTTAAAATTAACTGGTTTTTTAGCAAACTCGGGCTGTGCAGGGGTGATAGAGATAGGGGTCGAAAATACTCAGATCGTGAAGGTCTTCAGAGTTCAGACCAAGATGGAGTATTAAGCAATAGACAGACTAGGCACCCTCTGGTCACGTTCAATTTTGGAAGAATAATGATAACAAACACATAGCTGTTCCGTTTCAATTTGATTATAAGATCCAGGCTCTGGGCCTGACCCTTATTTTGAGACAGTAGACATGACCTCAATTCTAACACAGACCAACAATTTGACTCTAGCTTTGGTCAACAAACCCCATGTATTTTTTAATATACTACGCACATAGAAACCAAGGTCCCGTCTAAACCTACAGAGATCCCATTTTTATATTTGGTGTGGTTAATGGCAACACCCGAAGCCTCTATATAATGTTAGCGTTTTCAAGAGGTGGCGAACAAGTCAAAAATGATTCATCGTGGCATTTTCGGGTTATTTATTTATTTTTTGTAATAGTTTTTTATATTTTTTTTTATGTATTTGGTGTTCGTATTATTTCTGCAAAATTTTAGGTTTTGAAAATGTATACTTTACTAATTACGCTAATTGCCAAAACGGCAAATCGTCTGCACTCACAGACTTGTGTTTTCACGAACTAGCGAATCCGACTCTGTGGGTGGCGAATCCGGGGTGTTGGCATTTTGCGTTTTCACGAACCGGCGAATCCGCGCCCTGTGTGTGGCGAATCTGGCGAATAGGTTTTGGACCAAACAGCTTTCTAACGAAGCATCCAAA
Organism: Pycnopodia helianthoides; assembly: GCA_032158295.1. Lineage (NCBI taxonomy): Eukaryota > Metazoa > Echinodermata > Asteroidea > Forcipulatida > Asteriidae > Pycnopodia > Pycnopodia helianthoides. The sequence continues at coordinate 16,463,260 of CM063257.1, read as the reverse complement.
TAAAGAATTAAATATCTAGTCATGTTATTTAACTTGTACACTACCGTAACGCTAAAAAATATTTTACATTTCCAATTAAAAGACCGGCGAAAACACATTTTCAAAAAAGTGACCAACTTCAAAAGCGTTTTTCTCAAAACGCTGTGTTTCAGCTGCGTGGGCGGATTCGCCGGTTCGTGGAAACGCTGAGGATATTGTACTTTTACCATATCACTGCTGCAGACAGTGCTGTTGTTGATGTTGCTGCCGAGTTTTCTGAAGCCGCTGTTGTTCTCTTTCTACTGGGGGTGTTTGTTTGTTTGTCGGGGGTATTTGTTTTTGTGTTTCTTCGTTTGCCAGTATTTTGTTGCTGTTCTTCGGTTTACTGCTCCTGATTCTGTTTGTTATTATTATATGATTATATGGTTGATATCATTAGGTGTTTGTGCAATACAAGCACGAACACCTCTTGATTAGGTGTTCGTGCAATACAAGCATGAACACCTCTTGATTTTGTTCTGCTTTTTTTCTCCTTCTCCATCTTCTTCTTCCACGTCAATTTTCCTCTACAACACAACTCAAAATTGAAACTGAATTAAACCTTGAAACTCATCGGACAATTGAGCCACAATATGAAGACGGCACAGTTTTCATGACGTCAAGATGATGTCATCAGATGTCAAATTACAAGGTTTTTAAAGTTGAAAAGTGACCATTTGCTTTTTGCTGTATTTCAATGAATTTTAAAAGCTATGATGTTCATAGTTAGGCATCTAGTAGTTCAAGACTGGGACCACATTTCAAAAGTTAACCCCAAAATCGTATGACCTTTACTTCTTGGTCGTTACCCTGGGTCGAAGTTTGCCTTTTGGGTTTTTTCTTGAAAAACATCATTTTCGGGCTTATCTAGCAAAACTCAAGATTGAAATTGAATTGAACATTGAAACTCATCAGACATTTGAACCTCGATCTCAAGACGACACAAACTTGATGATCATCAGGTTTTGAATTACAATAAATCAAAGTTTAATATTTGTAAAAAATCATAACTCGTGAACCGCATGTTGGATTTTTACAATCGACACATCATCGGACAGGTCGTTGAAATTTAAACAAACCCTACACAAAATTGTGAAATTTTGAAAAATTCATGTCTCAAAAAGTACGTAATGTTTTAACATGAATTTCGCATCAGATTATAGATGAATTCCTCTGCCGAAACTTTTGCACAGAGATTATAGCATTTTAATCTTTACATCTGGTCAAAACCGGCGACAAAGCGCACGTGTCTGTTGACTTACATTGTATGACAACGCGTGTAGTGTATGCCAACACAATCATACGCCGACACTCTACACGGCCACGCACGTGTACAATGCACTTGTAGTTTTAGTTGACATGAACTACATGTTCTGTATTGAACACTTTAAATCTACATGTGCGAATACAGTTGGTGTCGTTCGCTATTTCATTGTATATTGCAAACCCAAATAATGATAGTCCATGAAATATTTGAAAAATTCATAACTCCTTAACCACACATTGGATAGTTACATTCAATATGTCGTCTGAACGGCCTTGATTAAATTAAACACGTGCTACACAAAATGTCACCCGCTTGACCTTACCTTCCGGTTCAAACCGGAACCACTTCTGAACCACACATTGGATTTTTATAACTATGCATCATTGGGAAGGTGTGTAACAAGTAAAGAAACGATACACAGAATGTTATGCCATTTGATCTTGACTTGTGGTTCAAACCGGAAGATAAAATTAAAAACAAAAAAATCATAACTCCTCAATCACTCATTGAATTCTTATCAAATATACCTTCACAAAAACCTGAACCATACATTGCTTCTTCTTCTTCTTCTACAGCCACTTCTACAGCCACTGTACTATGACATTTTTGCCTTGAATTATGAGACATTAACCATGAATACATACATGATAACATTCAATTCAAGGATCAACAACACGAACACCTTGTTTTTGTAATGCCAACAAAAACTTACGTCTAGTTGTTACTAATTGTATGAATTTAATTTTGTTAGACCCGGTCCGTTAATTTAGTTCATTCATTAGCTGTTCCGACATTGTTTTTGTCAATATTTAAAACCAAAATATTCCCTATTTTTTTTTATTCTGTGTATGTGTCACATTCCCGTAGGCTTTACACACGAATTCTGTTCACCTTCAAAGTCATACTTACTCTAATAGTATTATATATGAAAAAGTCAAATCCTGTATTGTCCAACAAATTAAGTCTAACTGACCTCCCATGAAGTATGCTAAAAACTTTCACGCATGCGTACAGACACTATTGGTTGGCAAAACAAAAAATGGTAGAGTTGTGCACTAGGCAGACGCACAAACGCGTGTGCGTCACGCCACCATCAGTCCCATACAAAAAGGCGCGATGTTCGCTTATTTTGCCAACCAGTAGGGAGAGTGCGCACGCGCAATGTTCAATATACATATTTCATGGGAAGCGTCTGATGATGAAACATGTTTTAGCGTGTACCTTACACTGTGCTGACTCAAAATCAACCACTAAAGAAAGTTTGTTGTGCTTCCAGCTTCGCTTAAGAAAGGGTCAAAGGTAAACAGAGGTCAAACATTTGGCTTAATCAAAACAAAATCTGATTAAAATTTTATTTTTGGAGTGCAGCCAAAATGTATTATTGAAAAGCTATGGTCCGCTGAATGAGAATTGTACACTTAAGCTAATTGAGAAGTCGATTAAGTAGCACTAATTAAAACGTTTAATAAAACAAATGTAAGGATGTGTTCGTGTGCACCTCAACATACGTAGAAAACGAAAATAAACTATTAAATTACATTGTTTAATATTGCCTCTCATACAGTGTCAAATGTCACCAAACGCCAATTCAATAATCACCAATAATAATGACGCTTGACTGCAATCTGTAAACTATAGCCATAGTTTATTACAATCACTTATTATTATAATTTGTTATGCATCATCATGTGGAAAATAGTCGACCACTTGTTTACATGCTCCATTAACATATTATTATAACTATAAATCACTAATTACATTTGAAATTAATTTACTTGTCAACGTCTACCAGATAGATATACGTTTGTGTTGTTGTGCGAATGAACGAAAAACGGCATGGTCTCGAAAGAGATTGTTCCATTTACACCGAATTGTTTCAAATTAAACAAACAATTACCGTACAATTAAAAAGTCAGAATTGTAATCTTGCATACATATTTTAAAGGAACGTTACAGAATTGGTGGGGAAAAAACTTGTAAAAAAAAACCAAGACCGTGTTGTACAGCGATGTATTGTATGTTTACTACATCTAAATGTATATATGTATGTCGTACATGTACAGGATTCGAACACGTTGCTGAGCCCGGCAGCCGTTTAGACTGCCAGGAAAAGTCCATTCTATCTGAGGGAGGTGATGTCTTCAAATGTTGTCAACACTAAATATTTACATATGGAAAAAAAACGTAATTTTTTTATTTGTTTGCGTTGCTAAACGTAGTTTTAATAGTCAAATTGAATATCATATATTGGGTGTAAACGACATGTATTATATATCTGTTTAAGATGTTAACGATGCCTCAGAAAAAAATACTACCTACGGCAAATGCTCTCGTCCGTCAACAGACTAAAGTTGCTTTCGTCTGTAATGCAACCGAGTGTAGGCGGAAACCCTTGTTCTCAATAAAGCCTGCTAACAACGTCAAATATCTAGAGGATGTATTGAGGGATCTCGTTTAATTTTGAGGGAAGCAAATTTCGTTCAGAGAAAAAGAAAATCAAAATATGAAGGGTAAAATGTTTTAAATTAGGTCGATATTTGTAATCCTTTTAATGGGGAAGTTTTGTAACTAACTACCCACCTGGGCCCATTCACACACGCGAGCCGTTGCAATGACAGATAGTAAATACACTTGCCGGTCATCGTTACCGTAATGAACTGTGATCTTGCCTCTGGTCATTGACCGGCAATATAGCGTCTCAAACACACAGTCACGTGACTGTAAAACCTCTATAGTGTTTTTGTACTTCTAATGCTACGAGTGATGTTGGTGCTGCCATTGATGCTGCTATTGCTTTCACTGCTGCTGATCCATGATTATGCCGGTGCTCTTTAATTGCTTATTGTCTTTCTTCGTTCTGTTGACATTACTGCATTTGCTTGTTTCTCCGTTGTTTAGTGTTCCTTTGGTGTTCGATTCTGGTGTTACTGTTGATGTTACAAATTATATTTTTAATTACTGGTGTAACAGTGGCCTAAATAATGGCAAGGTTACGGTGGTGGTGGTGGGGGGGGGGGGGGGGGGGGGCACAAGTGCCACCCATGTGATACCCAGCCGTCCCGGGTGGCCCTATTTGAAATTTTGCCTTCTTATATTTAAAAATCACTCGCTCTGCGGAAACAGACAAATATATAAAGTGTTATTCTCCAGCATTTTTTTTTTTAGCTGTCATCAGATTTGAAATATCACCAGTGTTTAGTCTTAGACAAATCCAGTTTTCCAGGTTTTTATGAATGTGAGTTTTGTTTTTTAACCCTTTATGTACAGGTGTATCTTGTAATTCTTCTTCTTGGTGACACATTTTAGTTTTGCTAGTTTGTGTTTTGATCAGAGTATTATTGGGTTATTCCTTCATCTTGCTGGTTCGGGTTATAATTATATATGACTATATTGTTTTATTAGGTGTTTGTGCAATATATGCACAAATACCTTTTGTTTTGTTCTGGGATTTTTTTGTGTGGTTCGTGCAATATGAGCACGTACACCTCTAGCTGTTGTTAGGTGTTCGGGCTTCAGCCGAACACCTTGTTCGTTTTTTTTTTTTGGTGTGTGTTCGTTAAATATGTGAGAAAGAAAGTGTCGATTAATCTAGAATTTGATCACGTCTATTCCCTTCTTCCATGCTTGAACATGATCACATGCCACCTATGTTCTGAGAGTGTCATGGTCTGATGACCTCCGTGGTTCGAGAATGTATCCCCGATCGAAACACCTATCCCCATCGATCTTCAAAAACAATTAGTTAATTATCTGCCAACATTTGCTAAATGGGGAACAAACAATTTGTGAACAAGATGTACGAGTATTGGCTTTCCAACTGAACACCATATCCCACAGGCCCCTAGGACAGGGTTGGTAATTTGTATTGAGTACTATGGTCCTTTTTACTGTAAACAAAGTCAGCCAAAAATTAATACTACGTCTTATGTTAAGTCATAATTTTCCCGGCGCCGTTTTCTTGCTAAAATACCCGATAAAACTTTAAAATACACTACTGATTAGTAAAATGTGGCATCAATCAAACTTATCAATAACTCCTTTGATATCATATCCAAGTTGATTGGAACTTAATGTGACTAACGTGGACCCTCTATCCCCTGTTTAGTTTGCAACTGTTGGTCATTATTAAACAATGACCCAGACTTTATGAACCTTTTAGCCACTTGACCGCCGTGGAGGAAACGTTCACCTGCTTGTGTGTGGAGGGAAAACGTAACATCAAAAAAACTATAGTAGTCATTGGTAGACGCGTTTGTTAAAGGAACATTACATAATTGGTAAGGAAAAAAACTTGTAAAATGTACTTTTTGATCACAGATTTACATAAAACTGACACGGTCTAATGATGATGACAACAGAAAACATCCCTTGAAATATTTCTGTCTGAAATGCCATATTTGATGAGAAATGAATAAACTAATTTTCCGATTGGAGTTTATCGCTCAGTGAGCGTTTTATTCGTTTGTTGAATCCATATGGTTTCATGCAAATGTGTATTTGGTTTTTCACTATTTTTTCGTGACCCAGATGGCCGATCGATCTCAAACTTCTACAGGTTTGTCAGTTTATGCATACGGTGGATTACATAAAGTGCTTACACTGCCAGCAACTGTTGTGTTAGCAAAAGCCAATTATGTAATGTTCCTTTAAGTCAATAGCAATCTTTGACAAAGATCATTTTTTATTTCCCCCATTCACAGTTGTAGACATGTAGATTGTTAACGCTAATGACGATGCAATAATTTAGCTCGTACCAGCACCACGCTCATTTATTACCAAGTATGGCCTTTTTGATATCATGATGGTACTGAGAAAAAACTAATGACTTACAATGTAGCAATTAATATTTGGTGCCTACAAAAACTGTTTTGTTCATCCTAATAGGACAATAGTCGCCATATAAATTACCGGTAGCCGTTAACGAGAGGCACTTACAATTCCAAAGAGACTGATCACTTCTGAATAATCTGTTATTCAATGACAATATTAACGACAAGGACGATAAAAAGTGAACTAACCTTTCTACGATTCTACTGCACGCGATTTGAAAACCATTTTTTATAGCAAACTCGGGCTGTGCAGGAGCAATGGAGATAGGGGTAAAAATACTAAGATCGTGAAGGTCTTCAGAGTTCAGACTTAGATGGAGTATTAAGCAATAAGTAGACTAGGTACCCCGTGGTAACGTTTAATATGAGAAGAATAATGTTATTAAACTAGACATTACGTGTTTGTCCTTTGGACGAACACATATATCTGTTTATGATTATGATTTCACGATCCAGGCTCTGGGCCTCACCCTTATTTTGAGACAGTAGACATGACCCTAATTCTAACACAGACCAAAAATTTGACTCCAACTGTCAAAAAAACAACAACCATAAGCTCAATTTGATTTTGAACCTGGCCACGACTCTTACACTGACTCTAATCCTACCTGGTCAAACGATGACCATCATTCGGACCGTATTGTTAAACATGACCCTCAGCCACCATTAAACCTAAGTACACTCTCCACGCTAATGTCTCCAAACCTTAACTAGACTGGTCTGCACTCAAGCTTCAACCCGAAATAATCATAGAGTTATTTTGAAAAGCGACCAACATCGACCACATATTGTTGAGATGTGACATTGGTCTTGTGAAAAATTACAAAATTTGCCTGGGCAAAAATGCTATATTCTTTGCAGTGTTGCCAGGCATTTTTTGTTCGTTCTTTTTTCTTGGGCTATTCTTTATTTTAAAAAAATCCACAAAATAAAAGCCATTTCATCAAGTTGTACTGTAACATAATCAGAATCAACAAATTTTCAACTTTGGTGTGCTTTTTGCAATTTTCTTGTTTAAGATCATGTTTTACCAAATAATTTCATTTCCCCCTCCAAATGCTAAGTTTGCAAACTTTTTGACATAATCAATAACACAACAATTTGTGTAAGGTATGCTGAAAGGGTGACAACTCCACCATTTGGTAACCCTAGAGATATACAACATTTCCTAGAGCGACCAAAAGATTTTTTCACAACCTTGTCAAAAAAGAGTCTCAATTCAGAATTTATATAGCCAAGAGACGCAACTTAAAGGAATCTTACATATTGGACGGGTTTTATGTGATTTTATTTTAGAAGGAGTCTCGGTCTTGTCATAGATGAAACATTAATCGTGGATATTATCAAGTTCTGGAACATCTTTTTCTTTTGAATAACTTGAATTGCCAAAGTCATAAGACGTTGAAATACTTGGTTTTATCCCCTGATGTACACTGTTTTACTTGTGAATATTTTCTGAGAATTCACACATTCCAGTTTTAAATTAATTAGCATCTTGTTCATAATATGCAATTTGGTGCTTCGAAATGGAAAATTTCTCAGTAATGTATGTTTTGTAAACAGGTTCGAGAATAAATGTTGACAAAGGGTCTGAATTTGGGATCCAAGACTTAGGAAGGTTGTTGAAGTGATAACAATTCTAACAATAAAATCATTATTTTGAGATTTTATAACCCACAAGTGTGTAAAACCAAGATATCATCCAAAATAGTCGCTATTTTCCAGTATTATCACAGCCATGCTGGAAATACAAAAAAGTGTCTTAACATATGGTTGGAAGCACAAGGGATGAAGCAGAATCATTATTCTAAGATTTAAGAACTCATGTATCTACAACAAAGATGTCGTCCAAAATGATGGTCATTTTCTTTTTTTGTCAATACTTTCTACGCAATAGAAATAGGCCTACACATTGTCAAACAATGTGTTTTGCGGCACAATGAATCCAAGGGCTGGCATGGCCAGAATGAGGCCATAGGATCACTCTGCAACCAGGGATGGCTTGGCCAGAATGAGGCTATGAGGATCACTCTGCAACCAGGGCTGGCATGGCCAGAATGGGGCTGAGAGGAACTCTGTAACCAGGGCCAGCATTGCAAGAATGAGGCTATGAGGATCACTCTGCAACCAGGGCCGGCATGGCCAGAATGGGGCTACGAGGATCACTCAGCAACCAGGGCTGGCATGGCCAGAATGGGGCTATGAGGAACTCTGCAACCAGGGCTGGCATGGCCAAAATGGGGCTACGAAGATCACTCAGCAACCAGGGCTGGCATGGCCAGAATGGGGCTATGAGGAACTCTGCAACCAGGGCTGGCATGGCCAAAATGGGGCTACGAAGATCACTCAGTAACCAGGGCTGGCATGGCCAGAATGGGGCTATGACGATCACTGTGCAACCAGGGGTCGATTTCACAAAACCCTTCCTAACTTAGGATCGATCCTAGGATTTAGGACGAGTCCCAGCCGTAAGATCGATCCTAGCTAAGAACGATCCTAGGATCGATTTCACAAAACCCGTCCTAAGCAGGACGAGTCGTAAATGAAATAAAACCAAAAACGAGTTTTCGGACGAGGCTGAAATTGCTAATGCAACGGCTGTTTGGTACCTCTATCGCTTTGTTAATGAAACGGCCGTCTGAACCTTTAGCGAAAAATGTTGACAGTTTACGGTTGATTTTAGGCCTTTATGAGTGAACAATCAATGTGTGTGTTTATATAGAGCTGAGGTAAGCTGATTTGTGTATATTTGTTGATTAAAAGGAGGGAGAAAATGTACTTTGGGTGAAAAACTGTAAAGAAGGTGCCGTGTTTGTCAATTTTCCGCGATCGCGGAAAATCATTGGCCCTACCCATGTTTCATGCTTTAGTTGTCCACCAACCCTGTCTGGCGGTTATCCCTGCCTCGTAAATCTCGTTAACGGTAATCGGTAAATTTATTGGCGGTTATTTTTAGTGCACACACAATTTACTTTTGTGAAGGCTTTTACCTGGCACCAAATGCTCATACCGATTAATTGCTACGGCATTAGTTTGTTTACAGTATCATCGCGATACGAGGGAATTACACTTTTGGTTACAAAGGAGCGTGGTGTTGATGACAGCCACAATTATGTCATCATCATTAGCGTTATCATTTAGCAAGGCAACCGTGAAAGGGGGAAATTAAAAACGATTGCTATTGACTTGGCCTTGTTCATTTTGGATGTTACTTTAATTTCTCAAAATAAACACACAAGCTTTGAGCGATTTCACTTTGCTGTACTGCTGAATACAGCCCAAGTGTCAAAGTCAATCCGTGCCATTCCTGATTGAGTCCATTAAATCCTCCTTTTCTTTTGATCTGATATATTTTAAAATAGCGCAAGAACACGCAAAGATCAGCGGACAAATATAAACAATACTACGACGCAAAGACTAGAGCAAGAACATTTAGCCCTGGCGATTTAGTATTATTGCTTCTCCCTACAGACAATAATAAGCTATTTTGGGTGTCTGTATAAATTGTGGTTTAATTCAAGGAGTATTCACTAAGTTTTCAAGGTGTCCTCGGTATGAATACAACTGAATAGATTACTATTTAATGAGAGGAAGTCAACCTGTTAGATGGTCTATTGGTCAGCCATTGGGGTTCACCTTGTTTCAGGTCATCAGCACACTGGTCAAAACAGTGTGCATAGAACAATGTTTACATTTTGGAGTAGAGCAAGATAGCATGAGACCATGGATTGGGGGAAGTGGGAAATGACATTCCAGAGAAATATCTACCAATTAAAGAGTTCTAGGCTGGGATGCAGAGCATTCCCTGAAATCAGGGTGAAATTCATTCCGGACAGTTAATGGTCTGGAGACTCTTTTTTTCAAGGTGATTTAAGGGAATTGCAATTCCCTTATAGCAAGGTAAAAGAGAAAAAAACTCCTTGAATTTCAGCCAAATCCTGCACCTCACTGAGAATTCACGGTGGTTTCACAGCAAATATTTTCATAGTGAGAGAACCATTATAACATCAGAGAACCATTATAACAGCAGAAAAAAACATTATAACATCAGAGGACCATTATAACATCAAGGAACCATCATAACATCAGAGAACCATTATAACATTAGAGAACCATCATAACATCAGGGAACCATCATAACATCAAAGAACCATTATAACATCAGAGAACCATTATAACATCAGAAACCATTATAACATCAGAGAACCATCATGACATCATAGAACCATTATAACATCAGAGAACCATTATAACATCAGAGAACCATTGTAACATCAGATAACCATCATAACATCAAAGAACCATTATAACATCAGAGAACCATTGTGACATCAGAGAACCATCATAACATCAGAGAACCATTATATATCAGAGAACCATCATAACATCAGAGAACCTTTGTAACATGAGAGAACCATCATAACATCAAAGAACTATTGTAACATCAGAGAACCATTATAACACCAGAGAACACATACGACAGGAATTGTTGCGAAATCCATTTGGACTTCATTACCTTTACCTGGGGCAAGAACATTTATGTTTGATGCAATAGCTTATGCCTTAGCACAATGTGGCGCAATCTCTGCCACATTGTAGTTATTGCGCAATAAAAAAAAGCTAGCCATAGGGGTTAGTTTTACCAATTAACATTTTATTCAAAAACGTAAACCCAGTTTGACCCGATATCCCCCGGTCCAAAAGGAAGTTCAAATATATATATATTTTTTTTTATACAAATCCTGTGCCAGGTGGGGTGCGGGTACAAATTAGGGTCCTATAGCACATAGTTATATTAGAATGAAGGTAAAAGTTCGGGTCAGGTTCAGGTCAGTTTTAGAGTCAGTTTCAGAATGAAGATCAGGTTTAGGTTTTTAGGCACACTTAAAGTCAAAACAAGGGCCTAGCAAAGCTGACGGGTCTGCTATCTCAAAGTCTGGCTCACTTTAAAGGTCTTGAACGTTAAAACAAACACCTAATGTCTAGTCTTCCTAGGGGGTCAAAGTCCTTGAAATCCTAGGCTGAAATGTTCCACATATCTAAGTGGGGATCAGGTCCAAGAGTTGTGTGATTCTGTTTTTTTGAGGGGCTTCACAATTTGTTCACTTAGAAAGACATAAAGACCTACCCAGATCTAGCCCTCCATCTGTTCTTTGTAGCAGGTTTAACGATGTGTTGCTGGCAGCCTGTGCTAGGTTCTGAGGTTTCCAACATCCCGGCCCCCGCCAATCAAACGACTTGGCTTACTGGGGAGCCAGTAACGAGTGGAAACTTCACACGCCCTTTCGAAAGTCATGGGGTTACTCTTTAACGTACATGAAATCTGCATAGGGAAACTATAGATTTAATTTGCCAGCAGTGCCTTTAAAAATTACCATAGTTTTGTCGCTATCAACCTCTAACACAAGAATTTAGTATCCATATGTTTCTCTTGTCATTAAAGGGCTAATTTGCACCATTGGACAAGAACGGGATCCGCAGTCTGGTGGTCAGTACCGTTGGGTAATTCCTGTACCTGATCCATGCCAGTGCACTACGCTTCTTGTTGGTGGTCTGAATACCCGTACACCTTACAGACCCTTCGTGGTTACATACATGGATACATTCATCTACAGTGATGACCTAGAGGAGATTTGGACTTGGCTCAACTGTACAGGTAAGATCCATATTAACTACTACTTAACTAACTAATTCAAGTATGTATTATTCAATGTATTATTCTCTTTTTGTTAAGTAAAAACAACTCACATTGTTATGAGTAATTGATGATTCACGAGACAGTGATGTAGTCAACGAAAATGGCTCAGGGAAATTACCGTTTGCAAAACTAAACGTTTCACCCACGTTGTATACGATGTCGGACCGTTTTGATAAACCCTTTGTACTTTCTTTCCGTCAAGTTTGGACACGTTCTAAGGAAATCATACTGGTGCAAGCCTGATGCTTCAAACGCGGCAACAAAGGCAATTGCCCCAACGACCCTGGTACCTGCATTGGTGCCCCTAGAAACGTTCCAAAAGCAATTATTCCTTAAAACCTTACAAACAGAAAAACGCATTGGTGCCCATCGTTTTAACAAGCTATGTGGACTCCGAATATTGATTAGATATAACAAAAGCACAACTTTAAAGATTTGATTTTACATGTTTTGTGAAAAATAATGACAATAAAGTCATAGTGATTGTTTGATTTCTCCCATTATCAAACTAACCCTCAGATCTTCACAATTTCTCAAGCGATCGCTTCACCGAGACGGCAACCCTGGACAATGCGACGCTGCTACGGTCAACAGCACCGAGTATGACATAGGAGGAAACACTAACCTTGCGAAGATGGTTCCTGGTCCTGACGTAGCTGATCACGCATGCGCTGTGTATACTCAGGCAGGTTCATACTTAGACCTTGGTGACTTTGAAGGCACCTGTATCTCTGACCCGGGTCTCTGTGAATCCATGACGTGGTCTTTATGGCTCAATATAAATACGTCATCAGGTTTCACCGGAGAAAGATACTACATCAGCTCTGGGGGACAAACAAGGCGGCCAGGGGTAGTTGCCCTGCTGTACAAGCGACAGCAAGAAGGACAGTTTGAAATTCATGTCAAACAAAAAATCACATTATTTAACAATATAACAAAACAAAAATCCCTTTAGATAAGTGGTTTCACTTGGCTTTAACCATGAAATGAATCAGAAGGTTAGTTAAGGGTTTGAAGCTTTACGTTGACGGAGAATTTAAGCATGAGGATGAATCAACACCTAAATACAGTGGTACTAATAATGATGCTTGTACTAAGCTGTACTTGGGTTATGCCAAACACATGCCCCGGAAATTTATCTAATTTATCAGTGGTTCTGCTGCATACAGCAATCTCATGGTTTTTGATCGTCTACTTAACCAGGACCAGATCAAGCATCTGAAAGAACTGAAAAACTAAACAATCCCCGGGGTAATCGGTAACAAACCATGTTCAATATAAAAGCTAGTAACATAATAAGCTTAGTCCTGAGAAGAATAACAAAGTAAACATTCCCCGAGGTAAACGGTAACAAGCCATGGTCATTATTAAATTGAGTCCCATGAGCTAAATCCTGAGAAGGATTACATCAAAGTTCCTTACTTCCCAGTCAATATGTTATGTTCCATTAGCAAGGCTGGCATACACGAGGAAAATAGTGACATCTCATTAGTTTGGCGACCATACACTAGAAAAATAGTGAAAACCATATAGTTAGGCAGGCATACACCGGAAGAATAGTGACAACCCTTTAGTTAAGCGAGAATACGCCTTAAGTATAGTAACAACCCTTTAGTTAGGCAAGCATATACAGGAAAAATAGTGACAACCCTTAAGTTAGGCGAGCATACGCCAGAAAAATAGTGACAACCCTTTAGTTAGGCAAGCATACACCGAAAGAATAGTGACAACCCTTTAGTTAGGCGAGCATACACCGAAAATAGTGCAACCTTTAGTTAGGCAGCATACACCGAAATATATGCAACTCTTTAGTTAGGCAAGCATACACCGACAGAATAGTGACAACTCTTCAGTTAGGCAAGCATACACCGAAAGAATAGTGACAACCCTTTAGTTAGGCAAACATACACCGAAAGAATAGTGACAACCCTTTAGTTAGGCAAGCATACACCGAAAGAATAGTGACAACCCTTTAGTTAGGCAAGCATACACGAAAAATAGTGACAACCCTTAGTTAGGCAGCATACACGAAGAATAGTGACAACCCTTTAGTTAAGCAAGCATACACAGGAAAAATAGTGACAACCCTTAAGTTAGGCGAGCATACACTGGAAGGGGTGACAACCCTTTAGTTAGGCAAGCATACACCAAAAGAATAGTGACAACCCTTTAGTTAGGCGAGCATACACTAGAAGGGGTGACAACCCTTTAGTTAGGCAAGCATACACCAAAAGAATAGTGACAACCCTTTAGTTAGGCAAGCATACGCTGGAAGAATAGCGACATCCGAGTATTCACCGGATGAATAGTGAAAACCCTTTAGTTAGGCAGGCATACACCAGAAGAATAGTGACAACCCTTTAGTTAGGCAGGCATACACCAGAAGAATAGTGACAACCCTTTAGTTAGGCGAGATACACCGAAAGAATAGTGACAACTCTTTAGTTAGGCAAGCATACACCGAAAGAATAGTGACCATCTCTTTAGTTAGGCAAGCATAAACCGAAGGAATAGTGACAACCCTTTAGTTAGGCAAGCATAACCGAAAGAATAGTGACAACCCTTTAGTTAGGCAAGCATACACCGAAAGAATAGTGACAACCCTTTAGTTAGGCAAGCATACACCGGAAGAATAGTGACAACCCTTTAGTTAGGCAGGCATACACCGAAAGAATAGTGACAACCCTTTAGTTAGGCAAGCATACACCGAAAGAATAGTGACAACCCTTTAGTTAGGCAAGCATACACCGAAAGAATAGTGACAACCCTTTAGTTAGGCAAGCATCATACACTGGAAGAATAGCGACATCCGAGTATTCACCGGATGAATAGTGACAACCCTTTAGTTAGGCATACACCAGAAGAATAGTGACAACCCTTTAGTTAAGCGAGAATACGCCTTAAGTATTGTAACAACCCTTTAGTTAAGCAAGCATATACAGGAAAAATAGTGACAACTCTTTAGTTAGGCAAGCATACACCGAAAGAATAGTGACAACTCTTTTGTTAGGCAAGCATACACCGAAAGAATAGTGACAACTCTTTAGTTAGGCAAGCATACACCGAAAGAATAGTGACAACTCTTTTGTTAGGCAAGCATACACCGAAAGAATAGTGACAACCCTTTAGTTAGGCAAGCATACACCAGAAGAATAGCGACAACCCTTTAGTTAGGTGTTCACTTGCTGACCAATAGGTGACCACTTGCCAGACTTTCCTCTGGCCAATACAGCACTCAACCATGTTAGGCTGCAATCGGCTGAAAATGTGGGAGATCAAGCAATTGTTTAAATGTTCATAAATGACCACTAGATGAACATGGCCAAAATTTTGTCAACATTTCTAGATAGATAAACAAAAAAAATTGTTTCAAACCTAAGAAAATCCTGACCGCTACTGACCGATAGATGACCACTTGCAAAAATGTGCGCACATCTCGAATGTAGCTTGAGCTAACGAGGCATTTGTGCAGATTGGGTTGCAATCAGCTAAAGAATGTGGTTAACACCGTTCTTCGCAGGGCTTTGAAAAATAAAATGTAGCATTTTAATATATCAGCCTGCTTCGCAGAGTTGATTTAATGTGAAGTAATAACATGAAATATAACATGAAATTGAATGGTCAGACAGTAAGGAGGGTTGACTGTATATAATGTAGCCATGTCTTTTTAAATCTAGTCTCTTTTACTCTTTAAGAAATGTTTAATGTTGTAAAGAGCCTCAGGGTTGGGATCAGCGTGAGGTGCTCAACAAAGAAAATTATTATTTTTGTTTTTGTAAATATTTGGATAAAATGAACTATAACATGAAACTTAATGGTGAAACAATAGGAGGGTTGACTGTATATAATGCAGCCTTGCCTATTTCAATATAGTCTCTTTTACTCTTTAAGAAATGTTTAATGTTGTAAAGAGCCTCAGGGTTGGGATCCGCGTGAGGTGCTCAATAAATACAACTATAATTATTGTTTATGTAAATATTGTGTAGATTCATCCACCACGTGACACCACATTGCAGGCTGACAAAGATTATCTATCATTCAAAAACACAGTTGATGAGAGTGATTAGTCAAATAGAGGGAGGTTTAAGATTAAGGGTATAATACTTAATTTTTAATTCTTAATATAACTATTATAACATTTTTTCTTGTGTATTCAAATATCTACATACATATTGGAACATACTCTAAATTGTACATTGCCTTGTTCCAAGTAGTAAGAAGAACGAGTTCAGCTAGAATGTTAGAATTAGATCCTAATTAATGTCCGAGATTTAATTTATCGTAGACAATAGCAATAAAACGCAATCCTGAGTTAGATATAAAGCATAAAGGCGAATTCTATTCGATAATGCCAACTTCAAATAATTTGCAAAGAGCTAAGTATTTAAAATTATGTTAAATATTGCACTACACAGTACATAATAGATTGCAGATTCTTGTAAAAAAGTGTCAAGATTAGGAAAGCTGCCAATGTCTCGATACAGGTGTAAGGTCATGTACCTTGTAAGGTCATGAACCTTACTATGATTAAAGTGTACACAATATCCAACAACTGTGGTACAGCATTACTTCGGACCAGGTATAAACGATTGATGGCGCTTGAAGAAAAAAAAACTTCTTTATCTATTGAAGTCAATGACTAAGAAATTACAGAAGTAAGGTCAAGACACTCACAATGATTAAAAGTGTGAACAAATATATTATCCAACAACTGTAGCAAAGCATTAATTCTGTCCAATTATAAACAAAATATGTCACTTGACGGATTTCTTTTTAAATAAAATGTTTATTAATTGAAGTAAATGACTAAGAAATGTCTTTGACGTTTTTTCTTTTGTGTAATTTTCGATGCTTCTTTTTCGTCCCCGCCCACTGTTTTACAACACACAATCGCATAGCCTTGTCCTAGTTTCATCCACGCACAAAAAAAGGCAATACAAAACAAACGAGCTATTTACGTTTCAGTGATCGGCCTAGTTGGTGCATATTAAACAATACACAATTCTCCGTAAAAGCAGGGCTTTGTCAAAAATTTAAAGCTACACTACAATAATTTTGCAAAAGATAAATAATAGTTTCAGATGGCGATGTACCATATTTTTTTGTTCTCAAAAAGTGACTTAAATTTCAAATCATGGTTGATAGGACGGTATTGTCGGTATAGTTGCTTCACCGCGACACATCATATTGCAAATTGACTTTGTTTGATACCGTTGACCACAGTCGACGCCAGTGAGTGGTTAACCAGCAGAAGGGTCGATTGTGAACTGTTGAAGGTACTAAGCTCATGGTGTTTGCAGGTTGGCATAGTTTATCTATCTCATTCAAACCACACTTGATAATATTGAATGGTAAGACAGTAAGAGGGTTGACTGCGAACAGTGTAGCTGCATTCACCTCAAGGTACCATGTTGTATTAAAGCTGGCCGAATTTAGTCTTCTTTCAAAATTTCAGTGGACGATGATGACTTTAATGTGTTTGGGGAAAACTGTAATATGTAAACATTTTAATATATAATCGCTGTGCTTTAATGTGATTTATTGTTCTACACTCTACTGTGCACATCATCGTCCCTTTGAGTCAGCAATTTTCAATGTTCCGCTTAAGTGGCAATGAAAAGGCGTTAAGTATCTGACGTAGCCACTAGGGCGTACGTGGAAAAGCCTGCACATTAGTGACAATAATTTGGTGCGAGCAGTGATAAAGCCAAAACTGTAGCAGATATCTTTAGATTGCTGTTAATAACTCATAATTATTGAGTCAACTCACAGGAGTGAAGGTAGAAATATCAAAGATGAAGAGTTTGCTGTTGCTTGGATTCCTGGTGTGGTGTACTGAAGGTAAGTGACAATCTGTTGTTTTTGGTATGGAGGTTTTTCTTTGTTTAGATATTGCTGGTTTTGTTGTTTGTTTTTGTTTTGTTTTTTTCATCGTTGTTTACGTTTGTTTCTTGTGGTGTTGCTGTTGCAATGTTGTTTGTTCACTTGTCGTCCACAGCTTTCCTTATGTGTTTGCTTCTGGACTCAAGCTTTGGTGTTTCTGATCAGCAGAGTGTGGGTTCGAGTCCCGGTCGTGACACTTGTGTCCTTCAGCAAGACACTTAACCATTATTGCTGCGTCCTTCGGATGGGACGTAAAGCCGTAGGTCATGTGTGTTGTGTAATGCACGTAAAAGAACCCAGTACACTTATCGTAAAAAGAGAAGGGGTTCGCCCCGGTGTTCCTGGTTTGATCGGCAGCATATTGCGCCACAGCTTTCCTTTTGTGTTTGCCTCTATATATTGTCAGCGTCTTCAAGAAGTGGCGAACAAGTCAAAAATTATTTAACATGGCACTTTCGTTTTTATTTATTTTATTTTTTTATTTTTTTGTTTATGTATTTGGTGTGCGTATTATTGTTACAAAATTTTAGGTTTTGAAAATGTATACTTTACTAATTACGCTAATTGCCAAAACGGCAAGTCGTCTGCACTCACAGACTTGTGTTTTCACGAACTAGCGAATCCGACTCTGTTGGTGCCGAAGTGTGTTCGGCATTTTGCGTTTTCACGAACCGGCGAATCTGCGCCCTGTGGGTGGCGAATCTGGCTAATAAGTTTTTGACCAAACAGCTTTCTAACGAAGCATCCAAATAAAGAATTAAGTATCTAGTCATGTTATTTAACTTGTACACTGCCGTATCACTAAAAAATATTTTACATTTCCAATTAAAAGACCGGCGAAAACACATTTTCAAAAAAGTTACCAACTTCAAAAGCGTTTTTCTCAAAACGCTGTGTTTCAGCTGCGTGGGCGGATTCGCCGGTTCGTGAAACGCTGAGGATATTGTACTTTTACCATATCACTGCTGCAGACAGTGCTGTTGTTGATGTTGGTGCCGAGTTTTCTGAAGCCGCTGTTGTTCTCTTTCTACTGGGGGTGTTTGTTTGTTTGTCGGGGGTATTTGTTTTTGTGTTTCTTCGTTTGCCAGTATTTTGTTGCTGTTCTTCGGTTTACTGCTCCTGATTCTGTTTGTTATTATTATATGATTATATGGTTGATATTATTAGGTGTTTGTGCAATACAAGCACGAACACCTCTTGATTAGGTGTTCGTGCAATACAAGCATGAACACCTCTTGATTTTGTTCTGCTTTTTTTCTTCTACTCCATCTTCTTCTTCCACGTCAATTTTCCTCTACAACACAACTCAAAATTGAAACTGAATTAAACCTTGAAACTCATCGGACAATTGAGCCACAATATGAAGACGGCACAGTTTTCATGACGTCAAGATGATGTCATCGGATGTCAAATTACAAGGTTTTTAAAGTTGAAAAGTGACCATTTGCTTTTTGCTGTATTTCAATGAATTTTAAAAGCTATGATGTTCATAGTTAGGCATCTAGTAGTTCAAGACTGGGACAACATTTCAAAAGTTAACCCCAAAATCGTTTGACCTTTACTTCTTGGTCGTTACCCTGGGTCGAAGTTTGCCTTTTGGGTTTTTTCTTGAAAAACATCATTTTCGGGCTTATCTAGCAAAACTCAAGATTGAAATTGAATTGAACATTGAAACTCATCAGACATTTGAACCTCGATCTCAAGACGACACAAACTTGATGATCATCAGGTTTTGAATTACAATAAATCAAAGTTTAATATTTGTAAAAAATCATAACTCGTGAACCGCATGTTGGATTTTTACAATCGACACATCATCGGACAGGTCGTTGAAATATAAACAAACCCTACACAAAATTGTGAAATTTTGAAAAATTCATGTCTCAAAAAGTACGTAATGTTTTAACATGAATTTCGCATCAGATTATAGATGAATTCCTCTGCCGAAACTTTTGCACAGAGATTATAGCATTTTAATCTTTACATCTGTTCAAAACCGGCGACAAAGCGCACGTGTCTGTTGACTTACATTGTATGACAACGCGTGTAGTGTATGCCAACACAATCATACGCCGACACTCTACACGGCCACGCACGTGTACAATGCACTTGTAGTTTTAGTTGACATGAACTACATGATCTGTATTGAACACTTTAAATCTACATGTGCGAATACAGTTGGTGTCGTTCGCTATTTCATTGTATATTGCACACCCAAATAATGATAGTCCATGAAATATTTGAAAAATTCATAACTCCTTAACCACACATTGGATAGTTACATTCAATATGTCGTCTGAACGGCCTTGATTAATTAAACACGTGCTACACAAAATGTCACCCGCTTGACCTTACCTTCCGGTTCAAACCGGAACCAATTCTGAACCACACATTGGATTTTTATAATCTATGCATCATTGGGAAGGTGTGTAACAAGTAAAGAAACGATACACAGAATGTTATGCCATTTGATCTTGACTTGTGGTTCAAACCGGAAGATAAAATTAAAAACAAAAAAATCATAACTCCTCAATCACTCATTGAATTCTTATCAAATATACCTTCACAAAAACCTGAACCAAATCCTGAACCATACATTGCTTCTTCTTCTTCTTCTACAGCCACTTCTACAGCCACTGTACTATGACATTTTTGCCTTGAATTATGAGACATTAACCATGAATACATACATGATAACATTCAATTCAAGGATCAACAACACGAACACCTTGTTTTTGTAATGCCAACAAAAACTTACGTCTAGTTGTTACTAATTGTATGAATTTAATTTTGTTAGACCCGGTCCGTTAATTTAGTTCATTCATTAGCTGTTCCGACATTGTTTTTGTCAATATTTAAAACCGGCATACACCATAAGAATAGTGACAACCATTTAGTTAGGCGAGCATACACCGGAAGAATAGTGACAACCCTTTAGTTAGGCGAGCATACACCTGAAGAATAGCGACAACCATTTAGTTAGGTGGGCATACACCGGAAGAATAGTGACAACCCTTTAGTTAGGCGAGCATACACCGGAAGATTACTGAAAATCCTTTAGTTAGGCGAGCATACACCAGAAGAATAGTGACAACCCTTTAGTTAGGCGAGCATACACCGGAAGATTACTCACAATCCTTTAGTTAGGCGAGCATACACCAGAAGAATAGTGACAACCCTTTAGTTAGGCGAGCATACACCAGAAGATTACTCACAATCCTTTAGTTAGGCGAGCATACACCAGAAGAATAGTGACAACCCTTTAGTTAGCCGAGCATACACCGGAAGATTACTCACAATCCTTTAGTTAGCCGAGCATACACCAGAAGAATAGTGACAACCCTTTAGTTAGGCGAGCATACACCGGAAGATTACTGAAAATCCTTTAGTTAGGCGAGCATACACCAGAAGAATAGTGACAACCCTTTAGTTAGGCGAGCATACACCGGAAGATTACTCACAATCCTTTAGTTAGGCGAGCATACACCGGAAGAATAGTGACAACCCTTTAGTTAGCCGAGCATACACCGGAAGAATAGTGACAACCCTTTAGTTAGCCGAGTATACACCAGAAGAACAGCGACAACCCTTTAGAAAGGGGAGCATACACCGGAAGAATAGTGACAACTCTCTAGTTAGTTATGCACACATTGGAAGAATAGTGACAACCCTTTCGCACATGTAATCTTATTGGTGTTCAAATATTAAATCGGAAAATGTGTACAAATATTTTATTTAACAGATTATTTTATTTAACAGATTATAATTATACACCTTGAGGGATATGGGAGAAGGTGTTAGTCCACGGTGACTGGCGATACAACAGAATATTTTTTTAATTTACCTTTTAACTAATCCGTTTAAACCATATATCAATTTTTATAAATCAATCAACAAATAAGATTTCTGATAACTGCAGACAATAGTAACACGAGTCACTACGGATTTTCACCTTAAACTTGGTTTGTGATTCTTTGTCATTCCTGCATCTGGTAGTAGGCCAACGATCTAAGTTTAACCGTTAACAATATAGTGAGCATTGTGGGATTCGAACACACGACCTGCTACGTTTGTTATTTCATGTATATGGTTAACCACACAAAACATGAACTTTGTTTGCGACTGTTTTGTCAGCCAATCCTGTATAATACCTTTAAATGATTGTAAACCTTCAATTTGTAAATATTTTAAAAACTTTTCAGTCTCCAGAATTGTTTTCCGCATGTGACCCTATTGAAAACTGGCAAGAATCTTTTTTAAATTTCCTATAGTCACCACAGTGTGCCCTTGGTCATAGTGTCCGCACTATGACCACATCGAGAACACTTTGTGAGCAGACTGGGAAGACACCATTGTGAACCGTCCGCGGTGTCTGTTCTATCAAGAACACAATGTGAACACACGGTGACAAGTGCAAACTGTGAACTGACATTGAGCAATCGATGTGAATATTTCTAAAGTCGACCACAGAGAGACCACACATGAGTGACAATTGCAAACTGTAAATTGACACTGTGAAATCGATTCGAATATTTCTACACCGGAACAATTGTGGCAACCCTTTAGTTAGGCGAGCATACACCGGAAAAAAGGTGGCACGCATTTAGATAGGCGAGCATACTATCTTTCTATAGTCGACTACACAGAGACCCGCTGTGACAACACATTGACTATTTCACATCGTGACCATTCCCACACTATACAAATAGTGTGAGCGACGTTTGATTATGTCATAGTTTGTCCACTCCGAGAACACACTGTACAATTTCTTTAAAAAAGTTACAGTACAATGTCCTTGTAATATTCTAATGAAATTGAGTTAAGACTAGTTTTAACGGCTTTGTTAATGATTGCGAAAAACACGTTTAGCATTTTATGCAAAAACTGCTGAAGAAAATGATGTTCTCTCCTGCCTAACTATCAAAAGTCCCACTTTAATAAATGTAAATAGTTAATGCACCATATTTTTAAAACAAGAACTAAATGAGCGTTTAATGTTAAGCTTTATATAGGATTCTTATAACAATTAGTAACACCAGTGAAGCTGTAAGTCTATGCTTTTGTACTGGTAAGTGAACAAATAATGTGATTGTAATACTCAATCGATTAAGTTGAAATGTAATGTAATGATATTGTGATTAATAGTATTTTTATTCTTTCCAATTAGTCGATATTGATGCAATACTGGATTCTTATGTACATTTTTTCTCGACATAATGACGCTGTGGTGACACTGTGATCACACTGTGAAGACACTGTAATCTCCATCTGGTCACACTGTGATGACACTGTGATCACTATATGGCCATCCTGTGGGGACAGTGTTTGCTATATTGTCACACTGTGTGGACACTGTGATCTCTATAGAATACACTGTGACCACTCTTTGTTTTGACACTGTCATTAAATTATGGTTTTGTTCCAAATTCATAGTGTGATACTCAGAGAACACAGTTTGAACACTGAGTGGTATACACAGTCTGACCATAATGTGAACAGAAGTTCCACTCTGTGATTACACTGTATTCTTCATTTGGTCACTTTGTGTTGACACTGTGATCACACTATAGTGACACGGTGATCACTATAATATTATGGCCACTCTTTGGGGACAGTGTTCGCTATATTTTTGCACTGTGTGGACACTGTGATCTCGATATGAATAAACTGAGACAACTCTATGTTAACACTGTCATGACATGATGGTTTTGTTCCAAATTCATAGTTTGACACTCAGCGAACACAGTGTCACCACTGAGTGGTATACACAGTATGGCCAATGTGTGAACAGAAGTTCCACGCTGTGATTACAGTTTTTTCCATCTGGTCACACCGTGATGACACTGTGATCACAATGTAATCTCCTTTGGGTCACACTGTAGTGACACTGTGATCACACTCGTGGCACTGGGATCACGTAATGGCCACTCTGTGGGGACAGTGTTCGCTATATTGTCACACTGTCTGTATACTGTGATCTCTATATGAATACACTGTGACCACTCCATGTTAACACTGTCATGACATCATGGTTTTGTTCCAACTTCATATTTCACAGAACTCAGTGTGACAATGATTTGGTGTAATAATCTCTTCTGAAGTTTAAATATGTTGTAGGAAGTAGCAACTTATTGTCGAAATTCAGACTTTTTGGGCATACACTCTCAAAACTCCCGGTCAGAATTGACTTGGAAACCAGGAACTTGAAACTTGATCCATTTCTGGCTCAGTGTGACAAAGAATCTGTGAAACTGCCACAAAGGTGTGTCAAAATGACGAAGATAACGAGTCAACATCAAAGTTTAAGCCAGTTTCTGGGTTAGCCTGACCCATTATTATGTCAGACCTCCTAAGAACAAGAGTCCAGTTAAATTTTTCACTCTAAACACATCCGGGTCAAAAATAACCCGAATACAGGTTTTAAGGGGGCTTGACCTATTTCCAGGCCAGGCTCACCCAGAAATTGGTTTAAACAAAGATTTATGTAAACAAGGATTCGGCCTCCATGTTACCAATTTCGGTGTCATTTTGACAAAGGTCCCGGGTCATCCTGACTCAGTAATTTGTCAAGTCCCACGGAACTAGGAACTCGGGTCACTGACCGAGAAATGAGTTTGACCGGGATTTTGTGTAGAGTGTAAGAATATAAGGTTCTAATAAATAATCTGCTAACGTATTGTATAGATTCTCGCAAAGCAATATTAAAACTATCAAAGATAAATTTAGGTTAATGAAAATAGATAAGGCCTTTAAAGCATTGTATTTATTCCCGTAGGAGAATGTGAACCCTGTTGAGTAAAGTGAATAAATAGGAGAAATACAGTTTTTGCTTTGTATTTAATTGTCAGTCTTCGTGTATTTTGGTGGAAACAAGCCGTTTTTAATCAGCTTTTCAGGCTTTCCATGGCTTTTATAGAGCCACATTGTGCACTGCCCTTCATACCCCCCCCCCACACACACACAAACGCTCCCTCCGCCCGCCCTCCCACTCCCCTGCGCATCACCGCCTACTCTAACAACCATCACCCACCCCTACCCTCCATCCCCACCCAGCACACCCAAACAGACTTCGTTGCCCTATAATTAAAAGAGCCTCACAATGAGGCATGAGTTGTCAGCTAGATTATAATTGGGAGCCTCGGCTAGCAGTGTTAATCAGTTTCGTTATCATGTATTGTCTCTGTATGCTTGATTTTAATGCCGAATAAAATAATAACAAAAATAAATAAATAACATTCAACTGTAAAAAAGTAGCTCCACATATATACCTTCAAAAAGTAGCTCCACATAGGAAAATACTGACTGTTGAAGCGCCTTGAGCGTCACTGAGTGACGGATATGAGCGCTATATAAGAAGCCACTATTATTATTATTATTATTATTATTATTATCACTTAAGACTGTACTCCATGCTATCTGACTTCCTGCCTTACTTCACAGTTTGATCATTATAAAAATTGAAAATAATAATAAATCCTCTGAACCCGAATAACAACAGATTTTCACAATTTAAACATGTCTTGAATATCTTGAAGGTAAATTTTTACAGATATAGCGCAAATTTGACTTTATCATTCAGTCCAAACTGGAAGTTCAAATGAAGGTTGTGAGATATGCATCAAAAATGAGAGGGAAGTAAGACATTGTTCCTATGTTGGCATTAATATTTGACCTTCTTGGCCCCTCTTATTTACATATATTAAAATAATGACGTCATCACAATACACACGCCACCTTGAGGTGGCAATAGCGCAAAGATAATTGTTTCATTAAACCAATTTACTCAAACAAAACTCATTTTTGATTATTCGTTTTGTCTTCGGAAAGGTCTTGAAATAAATTAACAAATATATTTTTCAATTGATGACGCCACCACAAGCAAAAGCGCCAACTGGTGACGTAAAGTATTGATTGTAAACAAACAATCATTACTTCACCTCGACCTTCTAGTTTTCGCAGTAGCACAGCAACTGCTATTTTATTTTTTATTTGAATTTAAAGGCACTGGACACTAATGGTTATTAAACAAAATAATTATTAGTATTAAAACTTACTTTGTAACGAGCAATGGAGAGCTGTTGGTAGTATAAAACATTGTGAGTAACGGTTCCCTCTGAAGTAACGTAGTTTTTGAAGAAGAAGTAATTTCTCAGAAAAATATTTGAACTGATTTTGAGACCTCACGCGTGAGGTCTCGAAATCAAGCATCTGAAAGCACACAACTTCGGGTGTTTTTTCTTCCATTATTATTTCGCATCTTCGACGACCAATTGAGTTCAAATTTTTACAGGCTTGTTATTTTGTGCATATGTTGAGATACACCAAGTGAGAAGACTGGTCTTTGACAATTACCAAAGGTGTCCAGTGTCTTTAAATGATACCGATTGTTCATGCTTCACTAACTTTAGTGAATGAAAATATTCTTTCACAGGTAAAACTAAAACTTCGTACTAAATAACCACTGTGCTTTAAAAAGAAAGAAACCTACAAAAGTGTGGGTTAGACACTTACACAAGTCACCAGTTGGTGGTTTTCCACAAGGTTGCAAATCAACAGAAGGCCATTAGCGTCACAATTGACTATTGTGTTATTGGTGTCAAAGTACGCGCGTGAGTAAAAAATACAGTGCGGGTGCAAGATGACTGTCTGTGTGTAAAAACAGCTATTATACAAACAGGGGTGCGTCATAATTACTGTCATTGTGTCAAGACTTTTCGACCTTTCGCTTGTGAGTAAAAAAATACAGTGCAGGTGAAAGATGACTGTCTTTGTGTAAAGACAGCTTTATACAAACCGGGGTGCATCATAATTACTGTCATTGTGTCAAGACCTTTCGGCAATCTAATAAACAAGGGCGTATTTGTAGATACTCTCACTTTGTCAAGAGTGTCCGACACTCTAACAAACCAGGGCGTATTTTAAATTACTGCCACTTTGTCAAGAAAGTCTGAAAATCTAACAAACCAGAGTGTGTTAAGAAACCTCAAAGATGAAGAGTTTGCTGTTGGTTGGATTCCTGGTGTGGCACAGTGAAGGTAAATAATTTGATTTGCTGTTTTGTGTGTTCTCTTTCTTTGGGTTGGATTTCTTTGTTTCGTCATCTAGTACTGTTTTTTTTTTGTTAACGATTCAATTAGAGAAAAATAAATTTTGCTAATTACTTCTTCATCGCATTTTTTGTTGCTGCTGGTTTTGCTGTTGTTGCTACTTGTGGTGCTGCAGTTAATATTGCTGGTGTTTGTTTATGTGTTTATTGAGGTTTCCGTATCATAGCGCGCAACACCTCTTGTTTTTGTTCGTTTTTTTTCTCTTTTTCTTCTTGCTCTTCTCGTTCTTCTTCTAACATAGACACACTTCCCAAGGTCATATAACCTTGAAACTGTTCATGTAGTTAGATATTTATTACGAGATGAAACCTCTTATTTCAGTTGTTTTATTTTTCGTATAAACGCTTCGCTGGTGCTGATGTTGCTTTACTTTCATTGTTTCTTTACTCTTTCTTTTGCTGATTCTCTTGCTGTTTCTATCTCTGTCCGTAGCTGTAATTTCTACAGGTGTTGTAGATAATGTCGCCGCACATTTTACCACTGCTTTTGCCTGCTTTACGTTAAACACCCAATATACCGTGAAAAGCTCTCCTGACAAAATTATCTAAAATAATGTAACTCTTATCTATGAAGGGCTAATCTGTACCATTGGACAAGAACGGGACCCGGGGTCTGGTGGTCGGTACCGTTGGGTAATTCCTGTACCTGATCCATGCCAGTGCACAAGGCTACGTGTTGGTGGTCTGAATACCCGTAGACCTGACAGACCCTTCGTGGTTACATACGTGGATACATTCATCTACAGTGATGACCAAGAGGAGATTTGGACATGGCTCAACTGTACAAGTAAGATTCATATCAACTATTACTTAGCTACATATTATAAGTGTGTATTATTAATGCATTATTCCCTTTTTAAAAAGTAAACATTTACGAGTTATTGTTGATTAAAGAACAGTCCGCTGTGCCTAAAATGTTTAGTTTAGATGTTTAGTCTTAGACCTTAAATCTGAATACTGTAAAATCTTCGTTTATGAGTCAGTCAGTCAACGAAAATGTCTCCGGGAAAGTACCAATTGTTATGAGCGTTGCCAGACCTTTTTTCTGGTGTTCTATTCAGGACACTTAACAAAGTGTGTTGTCCGTCTAGAATTGTTCACGATAGATTGACAAAGTATGTTGTCCGTCTAGAATTGTTCACGATATATTGACAAAGTATGTTGTCCGTCGCGACAGAAGTGTTGTCACTCGCAATATAAGTGAATCTTGTCCGTCAAGATAGAAGGGTAGGCACTACGCCCTCTACGGCGGCGGTCGTTGAGCACCTGTGCATACTCCGGAAAACACTTCTTTTGCGACGGAGCACACTTCTATCGCGACGGATAACATTTCTATCGCGACGGACAACACTTCTTTCGCGACGGACACATACTTCTGTCAAGTGTCGTTAATAGAACACCATACCGTTCTGATGAACAAAGTTCTTACTTTCCCCGTCAAAGTTTGAACACATTCTAAGGAAATGATATTGATGCAGGTCTGATGATTTACAAGCATCAACGGATGCAATTGTCCCATCACCGCCTGGTCATTGCATTTGTGCCCCTTGACAAGTTCCAACATAAATTCACAGGTTCCTCATAGAAGTGCCCTTCACAAAACAAAAAACGTCTTGGTGCCCTTCGCTTTCAAGAATGAAGCATTAGGCCTATTGATGTAATTTTTCTTCTTACAAGCTGTGGATCCGAATTTTGATTACATAATTCGTCACCGACGCCACGAAATAGCACACAGTGTAAAAAACAAACTTTTCATAATTCGGTTGTTTACATATTTAAACAATGTTAGCCGAGGCCTACAACTTCATGAAGTTGCAGCGCTTCATGAGCTTTACATTTTTAATGACGGTAATAAGGCTTCGCAACTTTGCACCGAATCTGACATTTTTTGACGCCACGAAGTAGCACTGGTGTTCAATTTATCATTGAAACACCCGGCGCACACCAACCTCGAAATGTGAAAAAAAAAAACGTGTTCAGGAAGTAGCACAGAAATCTTGTATGTGCGCGCGTGTGACCTAGATTAATAACATCCGACCCACAGACACGCATAGTAATACATTGATGTGCTACTTCGTGAAAACGGAAAATGTCAATTTTCGTAAGTTGTCGACGTCACGAAGTAGCACGCAGCTTTCTTATTTTCTTGCTTATTAATTTAGGACGAAAAGCATTTAAAAGCACCATATGAATGAAGTTCAATGCATCAAGTCTCCACTGTAAGAATACTAGTTGAAAATACCTTAAAATTTTGTAGGAAAGCTTGATTTTTAAAAGCGTTCAACTTTAAACGCCCTTTTCTCCGATTGTTACTTTCAACTGGTATCTACCTCTGTGCTACTTTGTGGCGTCGGTGACGAATTAACAAGAGCAAAGCATTTTAGAATGAAACATTTATATTGTAAAAATATATGACAATTTAGTCATAGTGATTGTTTGACTTCTCCCATTGCAAACAACCCACAGATCCTCTTCTAAAGCACATCATTA
The DNA here is from genome assembly GCA_032158295.1 of Pycnopodia helianthoides. Classification (NCBI taxonomy): domain Eukaryota; kingdom Metazoa; phylum Echinodermata; class Asteroidea; order Forcipulatida; family Asteriidae; genus Pycnopodia; species Pycnopodia helianthoides. The sequence continues at coordinate 16,433,969 of CM063257.1, read as the reverse complement.
TGAACCGGTCGCTTCGCCGAGATGGCAACCCAGGAGAGTGCGACGCTGCTACGGTCAACAGCACCGAGTATGAAATAAAAGGAAACGCAAGCCTTGTGAAAATGGTTCTTGGTCCTAACGTAACTGATCACGCATGCGCTGTGTATACTCAGACAGGTTCATACTTAGACCTTGGTGACTTTAAAGACACCTGTATCTCTGACCCAGGTCTCTGTGAATCTCTGACGTGGTCTTTATGGCTCAAGATAACTACGTCATCAGGTTTTACCGGAGAAAGATTCTACATTTCCTCTGGGGGACAAACAGGTCAGGCAAGGGGTGTTGCCCTGCTGTACAAAAGCGAAGAAGGATTGTTTACATTTTCTGCCAAAACAGAAAAATCTAAATCTGTTAAAAAATATCACAAAACAAAAATCCCTTTAGATAAGTGGTTTCACTTGGCTTTAACCATTGAAATGAATCAGAAGGTAGTGACGGTTTTGAAGCTTTACGTTGACGGAGAATTTAAGCATGAGGATGAAACAGCAAATCAGGGTGGTGGTATTGTGGATGGTTGTACTAAGCTGTACTTGGGTATGTCCAACACATGCAACAGGATGTATTCATCTGATATATATAGTGGTTCTGCTGCATACAGCAATCTCATGGTTTTTGATCGTCTCCTTAACCAGGATGAGATCAAGAATCTGAAGTATTTAGTAAGCTAAAACATCCCTAAGGTATGTTGGTCGTTGTCGTCGCGTGAGAATTATAAGGTCCTTAACAAACGTGATGGACGAAAGGTCATTAACGAATTATTTTGTTTAAAGCCTATAAAACAAAATAATAAAATACAACTATCAGAAATTAATGTTTCTTTATGAAAATAAATTTTCAGAATTTCATAAGGAAACATTAATTTCTGATAGTTGTATTTTATTATTTTGTTTATAGGCTTTAAACAAAATAATTTGTTAACGACCTTTTTTCCATCAGTTTGTTAATGACCATGGAGCCGACGATGTGAACATTTTGGAATAGTATCAAATTGAAGTCAAACATGCTCCTTCTCAGTCCTCAGAGAATTATAACCTAATTCTATGTTTGCTAAAGTTACCATGTTTTGTTTCCAAATTTGTTGAGCTGTCGTACATTGGAAGAATAGTGACAACCCTTTAGCTAGGCGAGCATACACCGAAAAATAGTCACAACCCTTTAGTTAGGCAAGCATACGCCTCCAGAATAATAACAACCCTTTAGTTAGGCAAGCAAGCACCGGAAGAATAATAACAACCCTTTAGTTAGGCAAGCGAACACCGGAAGAATAGTAACAACCCTTTAGTTAGGCAAGCATACACCGGAAGAATAGTGACAACCCTTTAGTTAGGCGAGAATACACCAGAAGAATAGTGACAACCCTTTAGTTAGACGAGCAACGCCTCCAGAATAGTAACAACACTTTAGTTAGGCAAGCATACACCGGAAGAATAGTAACAACCCTTTGGTTAGGCAAGCGAACACCGGAAGAATAGTGACAACCCTTTAGTTAGGCGAGCATACATCCGAAGAATAGCGACAACCCTTTAGTTAGGCAAGCATACGCCTCCAGAATAATAACAACCCTTTAGTTAGGCAAGCAAGCACCGGAAGAATAATAACAACCCTTTAGTTAGGCAAGCGAACACCGGAAGAATAGTAACAACCCTTTAATTAGGCAAGCATACACCGGAAGAATAGTGACAACCCTTTAGTTAGGCGAGAATACACCAGAAGAATAGTGACAACCCTTTAGTTAGACGAGCATACGCCTCCAGAATAGTAACAACCCTTTAGTTAGGCAAGCATACACCGGAAGAATAGTAACAACCCTTTGGTTAGGCAAGCGAACACCGGAAGAATAGTGACAACCCTTTAGTTAGGCGAGCATACATCCGAAGAATAGCGACAACCCTTTAGTTAGGCGAGCATACACCGGCAGAATAGTAACAACCCTTTAGTTAGGCAAGCATACACAGGAAGAATAGTAACAACCCTTTAGTTAGGCAAGCGAACACCGGAAGAATAGTGACAACCCTTTAGTTAGGCGAGCATACACCGGCAGAATAGTGACAACCCTTTAGCTAGGCTGGCAAACACCGGAAGAATAGTTACAACCCTTTAGTTACGCAAGCAAACGCCTTTAGAACAGTGACAACCATTTAGTTAGTCAAGCAAACATTGGAAGAACAATGACAACCATTTCGCACCTGTAGTCTAAATGTGTACAAATAATTTATTCCAAAATATACAGACGAGGGACAAGGGGGAAAGTGTAATTCCGCGGTGCCTCGCATTACATAAACCGTTCTTGAATTACTTTTTGATCCGTTTGAACCAACTATCAAGTCTTTCAAATCATTACAAAAACTCAGATTTTTTTAATAACTGAAGACAATATAAAACGAGTCAAAACAGATTTTTCCTATACGTTCTTTAAGACCTCGTTTGTGATTCCTTGTCATTTCATGCGTCGGGTAGTATATTGGCTTATCAGTTTAACCGTCACAAAAGTGAGTGTAGTAGGATTCGAACATAAGACCTGATATGTTCTTCACTAGATGTGCAAAGTGCATGCCTGTCAATGGCTAAAAACACCACAATGCTAGCTGGTATGTCCACATACACGATATCTACAAGTTGAACATTTACATTCATTTAGAAATACGAGCTAGCATTTATATAGGATCCTTTTAATAATAGGTAGTAACAGCAATGAAGCTGTAATTCTATGCTTTTGTACTGTTAAGTGAATAAATAATGTGATTGTAATACTCAAATGATTATGTTGAAATGTAATGATATTGTGATTAACAGTATATTTCTTTCAAATTAGTCGATATTGATGCGATACTGGATTCTTTTAGGATCGCATTGACCTGCAGGGGGGACCTTTTTCTCTTTTTTGATGACCTGTGATCAAACATCTTGGTGACACTGCAGCGACACTGTGCTCAGTGACACTGCGATCACACTGCGATCACACAATAGTCACACTGTGGTGACACTGTGATGACACTGTGATTACACTGTGGTGACACGGCAATCTCCATATGGCCACACTGAGGTGACTTTGGATCAAGCTGTGGCGACACGGTAATCTCCATATGGCCACACTAAGGTGACACTGTGATCACAAATTTACTGTGTGGAGACAGTGCTTACTATAGTTATGGTCGCACCGTGTCACTATATTGTCGCACCGTGTGGACACTGTGATCGCTACACGAATACACCGAGACTACTCTATGTTAACACTGTCATGACATTATGGTTTCGTTCCAAACTCATAGTGTCACACTCAGATAACACATTGTGACCATTGAGAGGTACACACAGTATGGCCAATAATTATGTGAGTAGAAGTTCCATGCTGCGGTGTCTAAGAGAATATCATTCCAAAACCACAGTGGATTGGAGTGAATGACAAATTCAATCATTCAAAACCCCTCTAAACTTTTGAAACATTTTCCACTGAGTTAACCACCCACAATAAACCATTCAACTGCATTTCCATACAGTCAGATTTAATTTTGTTAACAACATAATATTTTAGAAAAACATATATATTTTTCGAAGGAACAAAGTAGTATTTCGTTGGAACGAAGTAATATATCAAGGGAATAAAACATTATTTCGAGGGAACGATGAACAATTTCGAGGGAAATATTTATTTGTCCCTCTTTTTTATATACCTATCCCCTTTAGAGCTCCCTAGATTAACCGAAGAACATAGCTACGATCAACGTGTTGTAATATGCATAATATTTGTATGCAATATTTATATACTTGAAGTATTACAACGGATTTTCCGACATCAGCGTCATTGAGCTGACTCTTTCGCCGTTCGTTAACAACTTTTGATTTCGTTGCTGAGTTAATGACACTTATATACTGCATAGCTGACATGCATCGACACAATTTAGGTAAATCAAGCTTGGCAAACTGTTATGCATCGACACCATTTAGGTAAATCAAACTTGGCAAACTGTTTTCTCGATTTTTGAACTATTTAATCTTAACAAATTGGGTATGCAATCTATGTTTACTGGGTGGAAAATGTAAAAATCTTATAAAACTCATGTTCTGGTCGATGATACTGAACATCGTGTTATGAATAGTCTCGGTTCCAATACCATGGTGTTTTCCAGTACCGCCACCAACGTTCAACTGATTACTGAGACTGAACACCGTGCTATCTGACGTCCTACATTTTTTCAAAGTTGTATAGCTATGAGACAAAATATAATAATCTCTGAATCCAAATTTCTTTAAAATGTCTTGAATATCTTGAAGATAATATTTTTACGGTCATAGCGCAATTTTGACTTTGGCATTCAGTCCAAACCGGAAGTTCACATGAAAGGGAAGTAAGACATGGTTCCTATGTTTGGAATGACATTTTACCATCTTGGCCCCATTGATTGAAATATGTTTAAAATAATGACGTCATCACATCACAAGCCAACTTCTGGTGAAATTATCTCAAAGATGATTATTTCACAAAATAAAATAAAAAAATCCAACAGAACTCACTTTTGATTATTCGTGCGTCTGCGGAAAGGTCTTGAAATAATTTAGTAATACATTACATTTTCAACTGATGACGACATCACAAGCAAAACAGCCAACTGGTGATACAAAGTATCGATTGTAAATAACAAAAATTGAATCTTGGATGATAAATCACGAATCATGAAATGAAAACAATCTTCACTTTACCTCGACTGTCTAGTTTTTGTAATGGCACAAAAACTGTAGTGCTATAATGTTTGGTTTTATATGTTATTTATTGTTAAAGCTTCACTGTTTTTAGTGAATGAAAAATATTCTTTCACATGTGAAACTGAAACTTGGTACAGAGTAACCAATGTGCTTTAAGATGAAGTTTTACGGCTATGTAACCACTTACACTGTACAGTTAGTGCTGTTCTACTTAACAGTAATTTTGCTTATTAGAAATTTACCCAAGCCACCATTTTTTGTGCAAACCAACAGACGGCAATTAGCGTCACATCTGACTATTGTGTTATTGGTGTCAAAGTATGCGCGAGAGTAAAACATACCGTACGGGTGCATGATGACGGTCTTTGTGTCAAGACAGCTTTTATACAAACCGGGGTGCATTTATAATTACTGTCATTGTGTCTAATCAACCAGGGCGTATTTTAAATTACTCTCACTTTGTCTAGTGAGTCTGACAGTTTACAAACCGGAGTGTATTTAGGATTAAAACCTCAAAGATGAAGAGTTTGCTGTTAGTAGGATTCCTGGTGTGGCATACTGAAGGTAAATAACAAGTTGTTCGCTCTTTTGTTTTATCATTTAGTATTGTTTTTTAATTTAAAAAAACAACACATATTTTTGCTGATTACTTCTTTACCGCATGTTTCTTTGCTGTTGTTGCTGCTTTTGTTGCTGTAGTTTTAATTGTGCTTGTGATTGTTTCCGTGTTCATGTTGTTGTTATTTGGGTTGTTTTTTTATTTAAAAAAAAAAAAAAAAAAAAAATTGCTGATTCTTCCTACCGCTTGTTTCTTTGCTGTTAATGCTGCTGTTGCTTTTGGTTTTGATGCTCTTGCTGATGTTGCTGCTTGTGTTGCTGTAGTTTTAACTGTGCTTGTGATTGTTTCTGTGTTCATGGTTTTGTGTGCGATTGCATCTGTGTTTATGTTGATGCTTCTGCAGCTGTTTGTTTTTTAGTGTCGATGGTGTTTGTTTGGGTTGATTGTTTTCCTAATTGTTTTATTTTTCGTATAAACGGTTTGCTGGTGTTAATGTTGCTATAGCTGTTGATGCTGCTGTCGATAATTTTGCTGTTGTTGGTTAGAAGTGTTTGATTTTTTGTTCAGCTGTTTATTTTTTAGTTCTGTCGGTTCGCCGGTGCTGATGTTGCTATAGCTGTTGATGCTGCTGATATTGTTTTTACTCTTTGTTTCGTCGTTATCTTTGTTTCTTTACTCTTTTCTTCTTATGATTCTTTTGCTGCTTGTATCTCTGTCCGTAGCTGTATTTTCTACAGGTGTTGTTGATTATGTCGCTGCACATTTTACCACTGCTGTTGACAGCTTTATGTTAAACACGAAATATACCGTGAAAAGCTCTCCTTCTGACAACATTGTTTAAAGTACTGTAACTCTCTCGTCTATGAAGGGCTAATTTGCACCATTGGACAAGAACGGGACCCGGGGTCTGGTGGTCAGTACCGTTGGGTAATTCCTGTACCTGATCCGTGCCAGTGCACACAGCTACGTGTTGGTGGTCTGAATACCCGTACACCTTACAGACCATTCGTGGTTACATACATGGATACATTCACCTACAGTGATGACCAAAAGGAGATTCGGACTTGGCTCAACTGTACAAGTAAGATCCATAATAACTGCTACTTAACAAACTAATTCAAGTATGTATTTTGTGTACGGTTCAAACTTACGAGTTAAAAGATTTAGTTAATAGATGCCATGTGTGGCATGGTTGGCTTGTGCGTAAAGCGTTCGCCTCTCACCAATGTGACCCTGGTTCACACCCGGCTAAGGCAATATGTGACTAGAGTTGTGCGTTGGTTCTCTGCTGTGCCACTGGGGTTTTCTCCGGGCCCTCTGGTTTTCCTCCCTCGGGAAAAATCAAACACTTTCGATCTCTGGCTGTACTCCGTGGTCATAATGGGTTGATGTGGCTTGCCAAAGGCGCCCTGGCATGCCTGCTACTCGAACACGTTGATTGATTTATTGAATTTATTCGGATAAAAATACAGCAAGAACATGCCAAAAATACATAAATGTACACAACAACAGGAGAAAAGACAATGAAATAATATTAACCAAAACAGAACACAAGTAAAATACAGCACAAAATTATCCAAGGATAGCCTCAAAAAGCCAATAACTTAGACTTATTTCCATTGGGGTCCTTTAAAAAAAAAAAACCGGCAAAAACACCAAAGAGAAATGGAAGTACCAAAAACAGACGAACCTAGTGTTGTAGCCGCGTCCTCCGTAATTCAGCTTCTTAGCTGCTAGTAGGGATGATTAGCTTCCCAAACTATTATTATTATTATATCTTAAATCTTAATAATATTGTAAAATCTTCGTTTATGAGAGTCAGTCAGTCAACGAAAATGGCTCCTGGAAATTACCAATAGGTATGAACTAAACAAAACTAAACCGTTCACCCAGGCTGCATTAAACGAAGCCTGACCGTTTTTATGAACAAAGTTCTTACTTTCCCATCAAAGTTTGAACACATTCTATGGAAATGATATTGATGCAGGTCTGATGATTTACAAGCATCAACGGATGCAATTGTTCCAAGACCCCTGGTCATTGCATTTGTGCCCCTTGACAAGTTCCAATAAAAATTCACAGGTTCCTCATAGAAGTGCCCTTCTTCACAAAGCAGAAAATGCCTTAGTGCCATTTGCTTTCAAGAACGAAGCGTCAGACATTTTGATGAAATTTTATTTATTACTAGCTGTGGATTCGAATTTTGATTAGATCATTAACAAGTGCAACATTTTTTAGAATGAAATACTTATTTTGTACAAATTTATGACAATGAAGTCATAGTGATTGTTTGACTGCTCACATTGCAAACAACCCACAGATCACCTTCGAAAGCACATCATTCTCAACCGATCGCTTCGCCCAGACGGCAACCCTGGACAATGCGACGCTGCTACGGTCAACAGCACCGAGTATGATATAAGAGGAAACACAAACCTTGTGAAGATGGTTCCTGGTCCTGACGTAGCTGATCACGCATGCGCTGTGTATGCTCAGGCAGGTTCATACTTAGACCTGGGTGACTTTAAAGACACCTGTATCTCTGACCCGGGTCTCTGTGAATCTATGACGTGGTCTTTATGGCTTATGATAAATACGTCATCAGGTTTCACCGGAGATAGATACTACATCAGCTCTGGCGGACAAACACAACTGGCCAGGGGTATTGTCCTGCAGTACAAAAGCAATGAAGAAATGTTTGAATTTACTGCCAAGACTGAAAAATCCCGATATGATAACAAATATCACCAAGCTAAAATCCCTTTGGATCAGTGGTTTCACTTGTCTTTCACCATTGAAATGAATCAGAAGGTAGTGACAGCTTTGAAGCTATATGTTGACGGAGAATTCATACTTAAGGATAAAACAGAAAATCGGGACGGTGGTACGACGGATGTATGTACTAAGCTGTACTTGGGTTTTCCCAACACATGCTCTCGTGTGCATTCATATGATGAGCTCAGTGGTTCTGCTGCATACAGCAATCTCATGGTTTTTGATCGTCTCCTTAACCAGGATGAGATCAAGAATCTGAAGTATTTAGTAAACTAAACCATCCCTAAGGTAATTGTAACACTTTTAAGAGTATTAAATGGAAGTCGAATAAATCTGCTTCTCAGTCCTGGGAAAAATTACAACACGATTCCATACTTGTTATAAGTTACCATGTTAAGTTCAGTAGTTGAGCTGTCATACACTTTAATTAGTTTAGCATACACGAAAAGAATAGTTACAATCCTTTAGTTAGGCGAGCATACACCGGAAGAGAAGTGACTACCCTTTTAGTTATGCGAGCATATACCAGAAGAATAGTGACAATCCATTTACTTAGGAGAGCATACACCAGAAGAACAGTCACACGCCTTTAGTTAGGCGGGCAAACACCGGAAGAATAGTGACAACCCTTTAGTTAGGCGAGCATGCACCGAAGGAATAGTGACAACCCTTATTTAGTTGAGCATACACAGACAGAATAGTGACAACCCTTTAGTTAGGCGAGCATACACGAGAAGAATAGTGGCAACCCTTAAGTTAGGCAAGCATACACTGGAAGAATAGTGACAACCCTTTAGTTAGGCGAGCATACACCGGAAGAATAGTGACAACCCTTTAGTTAGCCAAACATACACCGGAAGAATAGTGACAATCCTTTAGTTAGGATACCATACACCGGAACAATAATGACAACACTTTAATTTGTCAGGCACACATTGGAATAATAGTGTCAACGCTTTTGCACTTTAGTCTTTTTGGTATTCAAGTATTACATTAAAATTTGTGTACAAATAATTTATTCAAAAATATACAGTTGAAATACACCTTGAGGGATGCGGGGGAAAGTGTAATTCCTCAGTGACTAGCCTCATATCAGAAATTTCTCTTTGAATTACTTTTGACTTGAATTGTCAAGTCTTTGAAATCATTCAGAAAGTCAGATTTTTGAAAACTGCGAACAATGTAACACGAGTCACTACGGATTTGACTGCAAGTTCTTAAGAGTAAAGTACTGTAAATATCAGACATAGAGTGGCTACGTTTTTGTACACACTTTCATACTTGATAGACCTTTGCAACTAACAAATATAGGGGGAAATCTGAAAATTTACTTCGTCAACATGGCATTAGTCGAACAACCGTTTAGGGGAGGTTTTGCAATTTTGAAAAAGTAAATTTTTGCCAATTGTGAAGACCGCCTTCAACGGCGTAAAGAAACAAATCTTTAAAAGATATGGATAGATGGTCCTTAGAGGCTGGATTTGAATGTAAAGAAAAATAAATTACGATATAAGTTTTTTTTTTTTTTTTTTTTAGAAATACCATTTTTGATAGCCCATAACCAATTATATAGTAGTTTTCCTATTTCCACATCGACCACAAAATTATTGTTGAGATAAGTCTTTGGTTTTGTGGAAAATTTTAAAAACTGCTGGGGGAAAACAATTTAATCTTAGAAGGTTTTGTTTGTTTTTTTGTTTTTTTAACATGGGCACATAGTGCCCCCCACCCCCGTAGGTTTCGAGCGATTTCTGTGAAACTTACCACAAATGTTACTTTAATCAATTTCTACTTGATGTCATAAACAAATTTTAAGTTTTGTCATTAACGTATATTTTTTCAAATTTTCTGTCAAAAATCGTTTTTTTCCCCATAGAATTTGTTGTCCAAATGCTAAAACATTTATGTTGTTGTTGGCATAATCCATATTTTAAAATTCTACTTCAAGTGCTGGGGCCACAGTTGGATTCGCTATAATTGTTGGCTTATTCCATTTTGTTTGGGGGGATCTATTACTTTTTATTTTTGCAACTAAGGTTACAATGATGAGGTCTGGTTGACGATCCTTTGGTATTTCTCGGCATAAAAAGTCGGAGGCTTGATACAGTTTGAACCCCTAAATACGGGCTGAAAACATAACATCCAAGACGGCCGCAGGATATGGAGGACATTTTGAATTCCCCACAATGCATTTAATACTCAGTCACACATCACTACCGTTTATTTAGGGGGAAAAAATAAATAAAAAAACAATTTGTTGAAAAAGACACAAAAAAAACATTGAAAACCTAAAAAACTGTTTGACAGACTTAAAAACTGAATTGTAGCTTTCGAAAGTGTAAAATAGCACAGAGGAAGGATCTTGTACAACATTTGAATCCAACCCATTGCAACCTTAGCAGATCAATTTGTTTGATCAATGTAATGTATTCTTCAACTATTTTGTCATCATGCCCACTTACTAATGCCTACAAGAACCATCAAAGTCTGGCCTTGTAAATTATAAATGAAACAGGTATTAATAATTACATGTATACATGGTATAATGCTCATCAAAAGCTTGCCAATATGCTTGGTCCGGTGATAGCAATTATGAAAAAAGTGCTGCTTGCCTCGCTAGACAGACAAATTTGCTCATTGGAGCTTAGACGCTGCAAAAATGAATCATTAGTAAAAAAAAAAAAAATAATAATAATAATAAAAATAAAAAAAATAAATAAATAAATAAATAAGCCCTTCGAAGATAATGGGAAAACATGTATATTCATTCGTTCGTTCGTTCGTTCGTTCGTTCGTTCGTTCGTTCATTCATTCATTCATAATGGTTTATTCAGACCTTGCATCGCAGCCAAAGGCTGAATTTGCACATGGTTTACAGTAAAAACAACAGGATTATTGACACAATAAAAAGTCGCTGAAAATGCGGAAATACAATACACATATACAACAGACATTAAAAAAAATTAAACTTCGGGGTTCTAAAGCCACCTGTTAGAAAATCGGGCAACTAAAAAAGGAGCATATTCTCCCTTACAGTCCTAATGAGCTCGCTATCAGAAACGCAACAAATTCTTATACTAATTCTTATTCAAGTTGAGTATTATTAAGTTTTGGTAGGTAGGGGATTGGACTATCCTGATAGCGTTTGGTCCTGCATCGCTCGGTTTTCAGTTTGAGTTGCGTAGTTGCATACCAGTTCTTTGGCCACACAGTGGGGGCAGCCAATTCCTAAATGTACACGAGCTCATCATTTTGTTGACAAATTTGGTGCAGATTTGGTTTCTCCTCTCTGTCAATGGTAAAAGAATACAAGATGTAAGGGCAACATCGTAGGTAGAATAATTTGACCCTAGGATGGTCTTACAGGTGCAATTTTGGACGCGTTCAATACACGTTTGCTGAGTGACAGTGATGCCAGAGTTCCATACCGGGGTAGCGTATTCAACCAGAGGTCTGATGTAGCCGTTATAAATTGTAACTAAGTCTTCTACAGGCATGTTAAATCTCTTAAGACTTTCAACATTTGTAGCCTGTCATTGGCTTTTTTGAGCATCTCATTCAAGTGAGTAGAAAATTGGACTCCTAAGATCTTGGTTGAATCGATTTTGAAGAAGGACGAGAAGATCGATAATATTCTCTGAATTCAGACTCTACTTTTTTGTCAAAATGGTGGGGAAAAAAATTTGGTCGCCACTTCCATTTTGATATGGAGAAAGGGGGACATCTCAAAAGCTGTACAGCTGTTGCTTTTGTAGATTTTGAATTTATGTGAAAATTATGACACAGGATATAAATTTTCCCATTGAGCATGTGTAGCATCTTTCCCGTCAGGAATAGCATTATAGTGTACGAGGTCACCACTCTGTAAACAAATGTAACATGGTCTATACGACGTCCGTTCGTGGATCTGGCTTTCGTAACTTGAGTTAGAAGTGTACATGGCTTTGCAACTTGGGTTGTCTTTGCAAGGCCTCGGAGAAAGGTTAAGGGTCAAGTTTACAGTGGTGAGTTATATATGTAAACGGTTTCCGAACCGTATCTATTGCTAAAAGTGGCAAATGGACTTGTTACCTTCGTTTTGGGTTGCCCTCCGGGAAAATGAAAGTTTCATTGTTTTGGGGTTGAAAACGTCGAAGGTTAAGGTCACGGTGGTGAGTTATAGGCCAGGTAAATGGTTTCCGGACCGTAACTCGAGTAAGTAGCACTGGACTCTAAAATTGGGTAGAGGTCGCCTTCGGGAAAGGAAAAGTGCGATTTATTTGGAGTGAAAAGGTTAAAGGTCAAGGTCATGGTGGTGAGTTAGAGTAAACAGATAAATTGTTAAGGTTTTGTGATATCGTTGGTTAGCTAGAACGTATAAAGGGCTGAATGGTTTCAACAGCATCGCATTTAATTTGTAATGAATAATTCCAACTTTACAGACCGAGAAATGCTATTATCTTTGCAACCTTGTTTCCCATTTTCCCACCTAAAAGGGATAAACTAAAGATTATAGCGCCCAAAAAGTGACCCCTACAATAAATTAAAACGTCATGTCAACATAGACAAGTTTGCAAACTTTCATAGCATTTGAAACAAAATATTGTTACTATGGGGTAAAAGTATGATTTATGACCAAACATGGGAACCCTCCCCCCCCCCAGAAAAAAAAAATCACAAAATTGCTGGATTGTTGTTTGTTACCAAGTACAACTTGGTAAAACGAACATTTTGCAGCAAGTTTCATAAAAATCACTCGGCTATAACGAGGGGCAGTAATAAGCCATTTTCGAAAAAAAAAAAATATGAAAAATGCCTGGCAACAAACACTGCAAAGAAAAAAAGCATTACCTTCGAGTAAATCTTTAAATTTTTCCACAAAACCAATGTCAAATCTCAACATCAAGTGTTCGATGTTGAAATCGGAGCTCTACCACATGGGTTATGAACTGTCAAAAGATGGTATATTTTTAGAACTTAAAAACAAAACCTAAAACACCCTAACTTGAAACTGATTGTATAACCCATTCAGGTATCTGGTGATTATTTGTATAATACATTGTATGCAGCCTCTAACGACCCACCTATCCATTATTAAGTAAGTGAACAAATAATGTGATTGTAATACTCAATTGAAATGTAACGTAATGGTATTGTGATTAATAGTATTTTGATTCTTTCAAATTAGTCGATATTGATGCGACACTGGATTCTTATGTACATTTTTTTTCCCGACATAATGACGCTGTGGTCACAGCCAAAGGTACAATTCTGTAGTTATTACAAGTAATTAATGCACCATACCGTTTAAACCACAAATAAATGAGCGTGTGATTGTGAAGCTTGATTTTGTTCCCCCAACTTTTTTTTCCACCTTTCCAATTTGCTTTACCTGCCCCTTTAGAGGCTTGGTAAATAAGCACAGCTCCATTTATACGGACATTAGCATTCAAGTATTTCAGAATGATTGAACCTTAATAAGATTGAAGTAAAATGTCACAGCGGATGCAAAGTCTGCCAAAGTAAAGACGAATAAGGCAAAATATACAAATTGCGAGTTATGTATTATGTGAAAACACACTGAATGCTACTAAAAATTGTAGTTTTGAAATATGATCGTACATTTATTTACCCTGTAAGACTTCATATACTTGTTGATTGAAGTAAATATCTTAATAAATGTTTTCTCGATCAAATGTTTTCTCGAACAACTCATTCAATGTAACAGCACGCTCAATTCTTTCTTTGTTTAAATGTGTGCTCCGTCGCATCAGCATTCAACAGACAAAGAAGAATTTTAATTCCAACAACAGAATATATTATTATAAATTCAATAGTCAACAAAAAAAACATCGATTATTATCAATTTAGTAAAGTACTTTTTAATAGTGATTAAGATTATATGTCACATAGTTGCGGAAAAAATAAAATAATTTAAAAGTCACCAAAATTATGTTGCGTTATTTGTTTATTTTGTGACCCGAGCGAGCGTTATTATTTTGATTTATACGACCTCTAAACAAATTGCAAATTTCCACTTAAAACAAATAAAAATAAAAAATAAAATTAGGAAGTCGCTAAAAAAGACTAAGTCTAAACAATGGGGAAGTCCTCGATTTACGGGATTCAGGGGGCGGGGAGCGGGGGCGGAGGCCCCCCCCCCCAAATTCCCCCCCCCCAAAAAAAAAAACACAAGTCCGCTCCCCCCCCCCCAAAAAAAAAGTCCGTTCCCCCCAAAAAAATACCAAATAAATAAGTATATAAATATAAAATAAAAATCCGCCCCCCCCCAAAAAAAAAAAAAATAATAATAATAATAATAATAATAAATTAAAACAAATTCACATTTGCCCCCCCCCCAAAAAAAAAAATTAATAAATAAATAAATAAATAAATAAACAAATAAATAAAAATACAAAATAAATCCTGGTTACGGGCCTGATACGAAGTGTTGACTTGAGAACACAAGAGGTCCACATAATGTTGGGACTTGAAACACTATTTGGACTTACCCATGTCCCGATAAAGCGACTATTAAGATTTCTTACGTCCACTTGACCCCTTAGCCTGCAAGTACTCCCTTTAAAAATAGCCTGCAAGTACCCCCTTTAAAGCTGACTTGAACAATGATTCCGTATTTACTGGAATTTAGAAAAAATATATGACCTCTTGGCAAACGTATATAACTTATAAACTAGATTAGCTGGCCTTTTAATTTTTGTAAAAAATTACAGGTACTAATTTGTCTCACTTTCTGCGGCCACATTTAGCCTCCCTTTGTGTACGTTTATTTATGAAAAATCGCATATTTGAAACTAGAACCGAATAACGTTGCGCACAAACTAATGAGCATGAAGTATTGTACTCCACATGGACGTTTTGAAGGGCTCATCCTTTAAATTCCATTATAGGAAGTGAAAAACCACGTGAAGGTCCAATTGAGTGCCACAACACAAGCAGAGGATCTGCACGGCTGCGTTACCACGGGCATATTGCAATTTAGTTAATGGGTAATTTAAATAAAAGTCTGGTATGCGGCTTTCTTCTACATACGATAACAGTAATGACTTATCTATTGAACCAATTTAACAACCGGCAGTTACTGTCGGATGTACACTGTTCGAGTTGTTGAGTACAGATTGTGAAGTGTTGCTGCTCTCCACTTGTTGGCTTACAGATTTGTTGTATAAAGATTGCACTTGATGTACAATATTCCTTACATCAGTAAGTGTAGTATTGTAACCTAAGGCGTTTCATACATATACTCTTGTGTGCATCGCGCATGCGCGCAGACCTGGATTGTTGACAACATGTTATGAACCACACATGCATCGTGTCCCTGAGTCAGTTATTAACCTGTTATAATAAAAAATAAATAAAATAAATTGTGGTGCTTATATAGCGCTTTCCATGGTATCAACAATCTCAAAGCGCTTTAAAATATTATTCCCCGTTCATCAGGCCATGGGACTACGCGGCAGCCGATTATCAGCGCTCATCGATCATCGACCCTCACAGGTACCCATTTATACCCCTGGGTGAAGAGAAGCAATTATAGCGAAGTGTCTTGCTCAAGGACACAAGCGTCATGACCGGGACTCGAACCCACACCCCGATGACTAAACCACCAGAACTTGAATCCAATGCTCTTAACCACTCGGTCATGACACCCCTCGATAGTACCTCGATATCAGTCACAGTAGGCACAGACCAAGACACACAAGAAAGATGCAGAGAACTGTTTGTCATCTTGTCATCAAGAACTCGGCGGTGATATTTACTTCAGCTCCATTCAGTCAAGCGTAACTTCATCAACTAAATTCTCATCCATTCGATTCCTTTAAAAAGCCTACAAAGCTTATCTCCAGCAGCCATGCGAAAAGCTTTTGCAATTAGCTATTTTCATATTTTGTTTAAAAAACAGCAGGGTTAGTTCAATGATCCAACGGTGACGTCACATCGTCGATGCCTCCATTGCCCTCCTGAAAATATCTCGAAGCTTCTCCAGATTTTAACAAGAACGTCAACTGCAAAATAAGTCAAATCGACAAACGTAAGCCTGACTTTAACGTGCTGCTTCAAATATCGCCATAAAGTGCACAGGCATGTTTTAATTTGTATCTGTTTCATGTTGACTCTTTTAATGTGGTTGTTTTTGTAAACGCTTATTATTTCAAAAATTGTATAAACAATGAGGCCCATTTATATAGCACCGTGTATGGGTTAACGGGCGATACGGCGCAATCTGCAATAATAATATTAATAATAATAACTAGTTCTTATATAGCGGATTTCACAATAACGTGTCAATGCGCTTTACATTAGTGCCCTGGTCATTGGGCCAATAGCATTCCTGTTATCTTTCTCAGCTCCCTGGGGAGTATTCAGCCCCGTGCTGCCGTGGCGCACCGAAGGCTTTTTCATACACAATATCAACCCGTACCCATTTATACCCCTGGGTGGAGAGGAGCAATTAAAGAAAAGCATCTTGCTCAAGGACACAACTGTCACGACCGGGATTCGAACCCACACCCCGACTCGACCACCACCAGAACTTGAATCCGATGCTCTTAACCACTAGGCCACGACACCTTACAATCAAACCCGTCAAAAACTCAGGGCAGTTAAGACTCCTCCATCAACCATTGATACATTACACCTTACAAGCAACCTACGTCTTCACGTTCCATCTTAAAGGGGGTGTACAACATCGGTCAGATTGAAAACATAAATACTTACAGATTTGCACGTAACTTACATCGTGAAGAGATGGTCATGGTGGAAAACTTCTCTCAAAATAGTTTTGCTTGAAATGCTATAGTATTAAGGAAAGGAGTAAAGGAATTGGTCTTTATCGCGCGTGTCCAAAACTCGATGTTTGAAAACAGTGAAAAAATATAACAGGTTTTTTTTTTCACTGTTTTCTCATGACTACGAAGACAGGTTTGTTATTTCATGTATATTATGTTGGGTCACATAAAGTGCGGATGCTAGTCTTTGAAAATTAACATTGTGTACAATTGCTTTAAAGATGGATATGAACGGTGTATTTCAAGCAACAAGAACCATTTAGCCATCTTAACAATGTATGTACGAACCATTTTTATAAAAACAAATTTAATATTGGAAGTTTGAAATGAGAAAAATTCGAAAATAAAAACGACTCTTACGTGACGAATTTCCGCAGTTTTCAAAGAAGTTTCAGCATATTGACCGCTGGCGGCGCTGCTGTGTGAAAAAGCTGATTGTATGACGTATACCGGTAGAAACGACCTGAACATTGCACGTTGACCTGTACGTATAGCGTATGCTGTCTGCTGATTTTTTTTTTAATAAATTAGTGAGGCTAGACTGCATGTCTTTTTATCGCTAAAAATACTTCTATTCAGGAAAAATGCCAACTATTCAGTCAGTGCGCAGCCAGTCGAAAGGTGTTTCCGTTTATTTGTTACGTGTGCATAGACCGTGTGGTTATCTCTCGAGTCTCAGTCCACGGACCCGTATGCGTGTGTACGTCGTATACACATCACGGCGTATATACGTTGCATACATACTACTATTGTATATACGGACGGGCGCAGGGTCCAGTCTCGATCCACGGCTGTACGTCATCAAAACCGGTGAAATGTTTTATTCATGGTATGTAAATGAAGTGATGACGACACGCTCATTTCGCGAAACGGCCGCTGCAATGCAACAAATTCACGTCAAATTATTGTCTTTTTAAAAACATGTCTGAAATTTTGAACCTTTTTGTAAGTGAAACTAAGGTCTTTATTACACTCCAGCCAACATGAATTTAAACATGCAGCGTATTTTATTATCTCGTTCATATCCATCTTTAAAAGTATTGTGCACTTTTGGTAACAGCTCAAAATCAGTGACCACATTTTGTGTGATTCAACATATGCATGAACAAACAAACCTGTGAAAGTTTGAGCTCAATTGGTCATCGAGGTCACGAGAAAATAGTGAAAAGAGACATTATGTGTTTTCTGTTTTTTCAAACATCGGGTTTTTATCACGTGTGATAAAAACTATTGTTTTACCCATTTCTCGGAAACGATAGCATTTTAGGCAGAAATACTTTAAAGAACCCTTTCTACCATTACTTACTTTACATCATGTAAGTTATGTGTGAATCTGTGAACATTTGTGTTTTTCGATCTTACCAATAGTGTACAGTGCCTTTAAGTACGAAACATTGATATGCCTGTGTCTCTGTCAAGGACAAGTGCTACGACCGGGACCCAACCCTACACTCAGACAACACAATGCACACCGCTTAATGACAATCCATTAACTTCAAACATTCTAAATATGAGACTTCTCAGAAATGGACACACGGTACTATTTAATAGTTTAATCAGATCACTAATTAAGTTTACATACTGTCAATAACCTGCTGGTTGTATACTGCTTATCTGAGAACCAACAATATATTAATAGTATTTATACGAGAGATTTGTCTCTGATGTAACTGACATTGACCTTTGGTCCTGTGAGCCTCTTCATTTACGTAAAGCAAGATTGTCCCATGCACAGTCTTATCAAGTGTTCAAATCAAAACCATCAAGAGCATTTGGGTGTTTTTACAAATTAGTTTCAATCGATCAATTTTGTTTTGGGGTACATCTAAAACTATAAATATCACACATCCGTCTGTGTAATCTACCTTGCATAACACGACAACCAAAAACAACTTTGACAAAAACATCTTTTATATCACACACTTAAAGGCACTGGACACGTGTGGTAATTGTCAAAGACCAGTATTCTCACTTAGTGTATCCCAACATGTGCATAAAATAACAAACCTGTGACAATTTGGGCTCGATTGGTCATCGAATTTGCAAGAGAATGAAAGAAAAAACACACTTGTTGCATTACTTTGTGTGCTTTCAGATGCATAATAAAAGGCTTCAGCTAAGAAGTCTTTTATTATTGGAGTGAGAAATTATCACCTCTTTCTCAAAATCTGCGGTACTTCAGAGGGAGCCGTTTCCACACGATTTTTTACAATCAACAGCTCTCCGTTGCTCGTCACCAAGAAAGTTTTTATGCTGAACCATTATTTTCAGTAATTAACAAAAGTGTCCGGTGCCTTTATCAACATTGAACAGCACCTTACTGAGCATTCACCAATTGCACGCTGATGATTGGTTAAAACCCTCCGATGGCCTACAAGTCTGCAACCTTTAGATCGAAAACACAATTTACTTAATTACTTGTTCTTAACTTCTATCCCCAGATAGGCGGGATTGACATGGCCTGTGACCCTTAAGGCAGTATGACCCATGGACTCCGAATCCAGTTATAAAAAAAAACTTTTGATATAGGGTAGTTTACAACAAAAATTGTATTCTTGCAGTGTACAAACAAATGATTTATAAAAAAAAATAATAATAATAGTAATAATAAATAAAAAACATTAACATACTATCTCTACAACGTTTTGAAAGGTGTACTGCTCGAAAAAAGTATGAAATCAACATTTTAACCCTGGAACAAGACACTATGGGGACAGAAGTTATAGTTCTAACAATTTGATTTCTCAGCAGTGATCATGCTGAAATTGGTATGGTACTTTCTCGTCCACATTTCCATATTAAACGCACATTTTCCCACAATACTAGTTTAACATAATGTAAATGAAACTCATAAGCAGTATAAAAAAATATACACTGTTATACCATAGATGGGAAAGTACAAGACATGAGTAAAAAAAAAAGACAGGTTGAGGAAATTAAACAAATACCTCACAACTAATATTAAAATGAGCTGTTGCCCAAATCTTAATTCAGAATAGCAAAGTATATAACTGTACTTGTGGTTAAGAGGTGTTCAAACACACTACAGTTGTGACATCACGAGAGATCGCTCAACAAATGGGTGGGTCAGAGATCTAACAATACGCTGGTGTGATGGCGACTGCGATTGGGACGATCGGGTACGTGCAGATACGTTCGAATACCTTCCGATACCTTCATCACGAACCGATGCGTACTGTTGCGACAGGTTACGATTGTGGTCACGATGTCTTTCACGATGAGGATCGAGAGTGATCACGATTTGAGCTACGATTGGACCCCGACGAATATATACACGGCCCCACTCACCATGGACTTCATTGTTTTCCTGAACTTCTACAGAATGAATATTATACCACCCAGCACATCTCAACAGAGCGTGGTGTTTGTCTTGTACAAGGTTGATCCCGATCACCACGATTTGGAAGCACGGATAAGTTGCGATCTGTCGCGCTTTGTTACGATACACTACGATGATCACGATTGGAAATTAATCGTGTTGATCGTACACAATTTTTGAACCACCCCAAAATGTTCTACGATCAACACGATTGCCACGACTTACCTCAAGATCTGATAAGATCTGGTAGGATCACAACGATTACTCCACGATTAATACCACGATTTCAATCGTGGCGCGAATCGTGAGAGTGGGAACCTAGCATTAAGCGTTCAACTTGTATTTGCAGTCGTTACACAACAGTCTACTAATCACAAGCTTAAATGCACTAACAAACACGGTTCCATAACATCTTAGCTTTGGTATGCAGGGACCCAAATCCACAAAGCATTTTCACGTGAGGTCGAAAGTTTTTACTTGTTATACAATTTCAAAACCTACATAAACGTGGAGACACGCTGTCCAGTGGGTAAAACATCACTGACATTCACATCGTTAAGAGGTAAGTCCCCAACCGATTTTGTTTTACTCGTAAAACGTTTAGTACATGATGGGTTTTTAAAGATTCAATTCGTTTTATCTTCTACTTTTTAGTTAACGCAAGATCCATTAAAGTACACGTTTGGTAATGACTCTGAAAATTAATAGCAATGAAAACTTAATTGGTTAGAAGTACAGCAGCTTTGGGTAGTATAATGAATTTTAAGAAACTCTTAACTTGAAGTTCTACGGTTATGGAAAATAGTCACTTTTTATATACCGGTTTTTCGGTGATCTCAAAAACGGGACCACCTTTTGAAGTTAAATTTTAACAGGTTAGTTTTTTTGTATGAACCTACATTTATATAGGATAAACACAATCAGCAGGCTCCAATTACAAAACGTATGCAGCACCTTTAAGCTCGTGGAATGTAAAAACGATTTACTTTTTTTTTAAAAGACGTACATATCAAGCCACTTTGAAACTTTTCCCAAGCCCTGCGCTGTATGTCTGATGTGGCAGTCTCAATAAACATTATATTAATAATCTCCACATGCTATTTTTCTCGTTCTATTTGTATTTCGGGCCGAATCTATCTTATTTAAGTTGGTTGAAATCATCGGTCAGCTTTCACAATGTAGGTCTTAAATTGTACATCCGAGCCAGCAAATGTGTAACTGAGTGAATAGTCCCGTTCCGTTGACCGTGGTTGCTCTGCTCTGGCACAATCGTACGTACTTGAAGGACAAGAAAAAGATCTAAATTGGGGCAGTGTTGTGTCGAGATGCTTGGAATGTTGAAGATCATTTATAATTTAAACTGGTGATTGATTGATGATACTAGGTTTAGTTTTATTCAATGTGTATTAATCCACAAGGTGTGTAACCAGGAGTTAAAAGATACGACTGGTTTAATAGGGCAAGCACACCAAGATAAAACAACCACATAAATGGCAATATTGCTTTTCTCTCGGCAGGCGGACAAGTTTACTGTGATCCTTTCATCGAAATGGCCGCGTTTAAATTGATTTTACTGGTGGCCTTTGTGGCCGGGTGTGTCAGTAGATCTATCCAGGACGAATCATCGTTCTGCAGAGGACTGGAGTGCCCTACATTTACAACGATGATAACAACACAGGTAAATACCATATAGCTCACACTCTTCATTGTGGTTCAATATTAATTTCAAGCAAGAAACTAAACAGAACAAAAAAAAGCAAAACAAGAAACGCCCATGGAACTTAAACAAAACAAACAAACAAATAGTTCAAAAAACAAACAACAAACTTAAAAACCAAAGAAAAAAAAGAAACAAGTTCTTGTTTGTTTTCTGACCAATTTGTTTGTTTGTTTGTTTGTTTGTTTGTTTGTTTGTTTGTTTTATTTCCATTCATACATATATACATACTTTTGTTTATTATAGTAAAATGAATGGAGGTGTCATCCTGAGAAGAACTGGCCTTTTGTGGGTAGGAGCACCCAAAAACGGATGTCAACAGTTGCATATCATCTTTAGTTATTTTCAACATGATAAAAGTACATTAGTCCAGTGAAAGTAAATTAAGAGCACAATCAAATAATAGAAACGTACAGAGGTTTCTGCCTATTAAAGGCACTGTACACTATTGGTAAATACTCAAAAAATTGTTAGCATAAAAACTTACTTGGTAACGAGCAATGGAGAGCTGTTGATAGTATAAAACATTGTGAGAAACGGCTCCCTCTGAAGTAACGTAGTTTTTGAGAAAAAAAGGTAATTTCTCAGTAAAATATTTGAATTGATTTTGAGACCTCACGCGTGAGGTCTCGAAATCGAAATCAAGCGTCTGAAATCACAGAACTTCGTGTGACAACATGGACAAGGGTGTTTTTTCTTCCATTATTATCTCGCAATTTCGACGACCAACTGAGTTCAAGTTTTCACTGAATTGTTATTTTGTGCATATGTTGAGATACACCAAGTGAGAAGACTGGTCTTTGACAATTACCAAAGGTGTCCAGTGTCTTTAAATCAAATTACAGCCTCTCTGATATAGACTTGTGTTTTTGATATGCAGGATTATGACATGAGATCTTATCCAGAATCCAAATGGGTGAGCACTACTATCATAGGAGCCGACTTCCGGAGCGCAAATCGACAAGGCTTCTGGAAACTGTTCAGTTACATCAGCGGAAAAAACTCAAGAAGTAAAACACAATTTCTTTATACAATCTGTTTACGTTTAGTGACATGGTCAGCGTTTTCAGGAACCACGCCTTGTTATAACTCAATTTTTGTACAATTTATGCCAAAGTCAATGCTGTTTGTATTTTTAACAGTTGCAAGTTTTACGACCCAACACGTAATGGTTTCGTAATTACACTCCTATAGAATAACTGCCGATTCACTAGAGTTGCGAAGTGGCTAATCGAGATTTCTCTCTTTATCCATTGAAATACATAGCGCTGACACACGTAGCAAGACACGCGAGCCACGAGTTTTGAGTTTTCACGAACCGGCGAATCTGTTGAACTATATCAGTTCGGCGTTTTCACGAACCGCAGTATCTCAACATGCATTTGAAATGGATCGCTCTGCAGTGTGATATTTGTTTCCATCTAGTTCTTGATATTTATACTGCTTAGTTGTATTCTTTGTACTGATCTCTTTTGAACGTTACTGTGGAAAATAAATTAACTTTGAACCCTTGACTTGAACCTTGAACAATTATTTGAAATAATACTGAATTTTAACTATTTTCGCCCTAGAGCAAACTATTGCCATGACTGCACCAGTTATAAAGCGTGTGATTCCTGGTGAAGGACAGACATGGGCTGATAACGTCACTGTGTCGTTCATGCTCCCGTTTGAGTTACAGGCGAACCCGCCGATGCCTCTCGACTCAACCGTGTTCATGTTTACGTTACCGGCCCACAACGCTTACGTCAGGTAGGTCAATTTACGTATACACACCCCAGTTCCGGACTCAATGGCTTCACGAAGTTCCCCATTGAACTCGAAGAAGTACATATTTAATTGCCTTAATCATGGGTGATATAAAAAGGGGGCTGTGCCTTCCCCTTTCAAGTACTTTTCAGTTGAGTGTTAAAGACTACCGAAAGCTAAAGTAACCAAGCAGTACTCGGGTTCTAGTACTTTGAACCACTGATTACAAGTATAGGTACCTTAGTACCGATTATTCAAAGGTTCGAGTCCAACACCCGAGTAACAAGTTCTTGGATCTCCATTACCGCTTCATAAAGGAAAACACTGCGAAAAGAGGTACCCCCACATTTGGTTTTGGCTAATTTCTCGATGGCAATGTGTGCTTCTTACGATAACTTCCTATTATTTTTACAAAAATATATCAAAGATAACTTCAATGTTTTACTTTTCAAGTGCTTTTTTTCTCTATTGATAGCAATGGCATAAGTTTACATTCTACACAACATACTCTAGACATCATTACCATTTAGCATTTCATGTACAGCCACAGGCCTTTTTGTGATCAAGATGGCTGTCCCTCTTTTAACCTCTCTACTTGTTGAGAGCGATCACTCTAAAATATCTCAGGTCAGAATTGACCCGGATTCCTTATAATCCAGTATCCCCTGACACATTACTCAATCAGACTGACCCGGAAAGTGGTTTTTAAAAGGGGATTTCAGCGCAGGAACGTATATACTACCAGTTTGACCAATTAATGGGTCATTTAGACACAGATTTTGGGTTGGCGGCCCGACCCAGACAGTGTCAAGCTCGCTGGGACCCGGTAGCCTTTAGTGTGTACTTAGAGACAATACGTTTCTGTAACTGAGTGAGACATCAACATGTGTTAATACAGTGTTTGTTTTCTCTCTTTTTGGAATTTTAAGGTCATATTCTGGTTTCTCGAACCAAGACATGGTTCTGGCGGAGGCCGAAGCATTGGCTGGGGTCTTAGACTCAACGCAGACATATGACAAGAGTTTCTTCTACACAGCTGGATACGACGGTCCGTCCACCATATTCAACAGACACAACGAAGTCTGGTTCATCGTGTAAGAATCCCACTTTCCGGACAACTTGACTTGTCACTAACCAGAGTTGTAGGTCTCGAGACCAGTCCCCGTCTTAAGACTGGTGTCCAGACCAGTTTCTCAGCTCACCCTTTCAGACCTCTTTGTATTGGTTTCGGTCTCAGACTCGACTACAACACTGGTTGCTATATTTTAAAACTGATTTAGCCACGCACCAATTAAATTCGGATTATGAACTAGTACAATGTTGCTCAATACCTAGTCTTGATTGGCGACGCTGTTTTTTGTATTAGTCACCGGTTGAGGGCGCAAAATCGACTGGCTCGGAGGAGCAAGTCTACGAATCTGGATCGAAACGGTCGTTTGTTTAGAGCCAATTGTTTGTGTGATACTGATAATTGTCCCTTCTCCAGTAATTCGTGTTGTGATTTCAGCGACAGCGATAACAAAACGAACGTCGCCAATCAAGAGTGCTTAATACCCGACATTGCACCGGAAATTTTACGTCAGAACCGAGTGTGTGGCAAGGTTCTTGTGATTCATTTTTTAACAAGATTCGATTTGATTTAAAGACTATACCCCATTTATACTATATTGTTTTTAAAGACGATTATACTTTAAAACAGTAACAGCAAAGTCGGGGTTACTTCGAAGTAGCTGTTCTATTTCTTTTCAATCTTAAAGGAAAATGTAGCAAAATTGTACAATTGCCGTATCATCAAAAGTAAACTAAATGAATCATGTATTTCCCTGGACAATTTTAGGCAAAAGTGAAATGTTCAAGTATTCAGAATTTTACGAATATATTTATTCGGATGTCAAAATCACTGGTTAGCTAAAATAAACTTCATTTTGCTAATTAATAATAATTACTATTTTTTGAATTTTTTTGTGTATTTTCATATCATTGATCGATTTCATTCGATTTCATTCGCTACATCAATCAAAACTAGTTATGTAGCGCCGGTCTCCATTAACAAAAATATGCTCATCGGCGCTTTGACAAAAAAATACACATTATACATAATTCATAAACTACATAGAAAACTCTTTAAAGGGTGTATACAACATTGGTAAGATTGAAAATATAAATATTCCCAGATTTGCACATAACTTACCTGGATGCCTTTCAGTTTCGTACATACTATACAGCACCGAGGAAGAATCATATACGGGACTAATCCAGGACTGAGCGTACGATATAGTTCTCAAACAGGAAAACAGATGGTGTATGTACACACAGCCTAACGGATCGGAATGGTGTTTGTGCACACAACCTTGTGGATCGGGTTTGTTGGGTCCTGCTACTGTTGCTCTATAAATTATTCCCCTTTCTGACAAATTCCAAGTTTAACAAAGAAAAACGTTGTGGGGGGTACATTCTTCCATTGTGTAAAAGTCACCACAAGGGCCCTTTCCGTATTAAAAGCCCAACACCTCTGACCAGATGCAACTGAAGTACACTGAGACTTTATCAGCAAGTAAGGAGTTATTCTGCGGCCCCTAAATTTAGCCAAATACCAAAAAGTAGCTCCGGCCAATTATAAATGTAGCTCAGTACTTCATTGAGCTACACTGCAGGGTCTGGTCACTCGATGTCCGGCAGAGCTAAACATGATGATGACGGTGATTTAACGCCCCTACTCGGAATACCCCCTCCCCCTCCACCCCCCCCCCTAATACACAGGACACTCACACACAATGGGCAACTTACACATTAACTCTGAGCCTCCAATCACAGTTCTCCTTTCCGAAGAACCAATCAGAGCAGTGACTGACTCCACACTGAAACCTCTGAATCCTTATAAGAAGACCAACATGTCTCACACTCTCCAGTCTCCTGACGATGACTAGAGCACGTTAGTCGAAACGTACCCCCGATCCACAAAGCTAATTAAAAGTATTAGTCCAGGCCGATTTCCTACCTCCCGCCCAGGTATAGTAGTTAATAAGCAGAACATTTCTTTTCAGAACTGAGAATTCTCCCGAATTCCAAAAATCTAGTAGAATAGACAGCAAGACAAGCTCTATAAAAAACAAAATATATACAGCAAAGTAGATAATTATACACATGGTGTTACCGCAACCTGAATATACATACTCTGTCCAACAAATTGATTTCTCAGCAGTGATTATGCTCAAAATAGTATGGTACTTTCTCGTCCATATTTCCATATTAAATGCACATTTCCTCCCAATACTGGTTTAACATAATGGAAATGAAACCCATAAGCAGTATAAAAAAAAAATTAAAAAAATACAAAAATACACTGTTATACTTATGTTTAATACCATGATGGGAAAGTACAAGACATTAAAAAACAGACAGGTTGAGGGGTTTAACAAATACCTCACAACTATTGAACTGAGCTGTTGCCCAAAAAATTATTTCAAAATAATTTGCACAACGTTGAAAGTCTGAATCTATATATTTTCACAGATTTATGACTTACGTGGTTATAGTTGGGGGGTCGTGGTGGAAAAGTCTCCTTTGAAATAGTTGTCCTTGAAATTATAAAGTTTATGGAAATTGGGTAAAATAATCAGTTTTGGTCTTGCGAGTCCAAACCCCGATGTTTAACAACAGTGAAAGCATAAGGGTTTTTCACTTTTTCTTTGGTGACTGCTGTGAACGAGTAAACTTTCACAGTGTAGTTATTTTCTGTTGGGTCATAAATGCAGATCCTGGCCTTGAAATATTATCAATGTTGTCTGCGTGCTTTAAGAAGGGAGGAAACCGGAGCCGGTAGAGGGACAATGTCGCGGTCAACTAGAGATGTATGGTGGGAGGGAAGGGGGGGGGGACAGCTAGCCTGGATGAGATTTCTCGAGATATTGAGAATTTACGTGATGTAAGAGGCCTTTGACCAGAAGCGGGTCGATACAGAACTAGGACTGCTTGTGACAATGATAAGCGAGCTTTGAAATGTTTTGTTATAAAGTCTATTAAAACGTAAATGGGTTCAACTTGTATTTGCAGTCGTTACACAACAGTCTAATAATCACAAGCTTAAACACACACAAACAAACACGGTTTCATAACATCTTAGCTTCGGTATGCAGGGACCAAAGTCCACAAAGCGGATTCACGTGAGGTCGAAAGGAAACAAACTTGGTCTAGTTTTTACGTGTTATACAATTTCAAAAACTACATAAACTCGGTGACACACTGTCCAGTGGGTAAAACATCACTGTCATTCTTGAAGTTCACATCGTTAAGAGGTAAGTCCCCAACCGATTTTGTTTTACTCGTAAAACGTTTAGTACATGATGGGTTTTTAAAGATTCAATTCGTTTTATCTTCTACTTTTTAATTAACGCAAGATCCATTAAAGGCACAGTACACGTTTGGTATTATGACTCTGAAAATTAATGGTAATAAAAACTTACTCGGTAGGAAGTACAGCAGCTTTGGGTAGTGTAATGAATTTTAAGAAACTACTAACTTCGAAGTTCTACGGTTATGGAGAATATATCACTTTTTATATACCGATTTTTCGGTGATCTAAAAAACGCGACCACTTTTGAACTCCCTAACTGATTGTGTTTTACTCGTACCGAGTGCGAACACCTGACACGTATCGTACATCAATGGTTTTTTGAAGATTCAATTAATTTTTCTCTTCTGCGTTTTAGTCAACGCACGATCCATTAAGCCTGTGAAATGTTAATTAGAAGCGGATAAGGGTGAAAACGACGAAAAACGATTTACCTTTTTGAAAGACGTACTTATTAAGGCGCTTTAGAACGTTTTAGTAATCCTATGCTTTATGTCTAATGTGGCAATCTCAATAAACATCATACTGAGAATCTTCAAGTGCTATTTTTTCTATTAGTATTTCGGGCCGAATCTATCTTATGTGTAATGGTAGAAAACATCGGTCAGCTTTCATAATGTAGATCTTAAATTCTACATCCGAGCCAGCAAATGTGTGTCTGAGAGAAATGTTCCGTTCCTTTGACCGTGATTGTTCTGCTCTTGCACAATCGTAAATTCTTGGGTGTGTTTAACGGAAAGGATCCAAATTGGGTGTTATGACGAGATGCTTGGAATGTTGAAGACCATTTATAATTTAATCTGGTGATTGTTTGATGATACTGTGTTTAGTTTCATTCAACGTGTTTATATTGACACGGCGGTTAGTCAAGAATTAAAACATGTGACTGGTTTTTGAAAGCACAACAACGTAAAACAACCACATGGCATTACACCATGAAAATGTTCGTCTTGAAAATGGAGTAACAATCTTCTTTCCTCATTGAAGTTGTAAATTCCCCCTTTTCACCTTGTTCTCATGGCAGAGCCAGCGTTTTTCACGTTTTTTGATTGTGCGGCACTGCTGAAAACGTTATTCACCAATTAAAGAGTTCTAGCCTTGGATAGAGAGCATTCCCTGAAATCATGGTGAAAGTCACGGAGGCCAGTAAATGGTCTGTAGACTCTTTTTTCAACGTGGTTTATAAGATAGCAATTCCCTGAAAGCATGGTGAAAGAGCCAAATCCTTCACTTCACTAAGACTTCACGGTGGTTTCACAGCAAAGATGATCATAGTGTTATCATTATTATTTTTTCTCTCAACAGGCAGACAAGTTTACTGTCATCGAAATGGCCGCGTTTAAATTGATTTTACTGATGGCCTTTGTGGCCGGGTGTGTCAGTAGATCCGTCCAGGACGAACCATCGTTCTGCAGAGGACTGGAGTGCCCTACATTTACAACGATGATAACAACAAAGGTAATACCCTCCTAGCTAGCACGCTACAATGTTGTCCAACATTTCTGAATACTCATTGGGTTGATATTTATTTAGCTACAGAAACATTTTACGCAATGCTAACACTGCTTCCTATAATTATTTTGTCGTTGCTGATATTGATGCTTTTGTTGTTGATGTTGTCGTTGATGATGATGATGTTTTTGCTGTTGTTGTTGTTGTTGTTGATGATGTTGCTGTTGATGTTGTTGTTGTTGTTGTTGATGTTGATGTTGTTGTTGCTGTTGTTGATGCTTTAACTGTTGATGATGATGTTGTCGATGATGATGATGATGTTTTTGCTGTTGTTGTTGTTGTTGATGTTGCTGTTGATGTTGTTGTTGATGTTGATGTTGCTGTTGTTGATGCTTTAACTGTTGATGATGATGTTGTCGATGATGCTGTCGCTTTCGCATTCGCATTTGCATTAGATGTCGCTGTCGCTGTCGATTTCGCTGTAGCTGTCATTGCTGTTGTTGCTTTGGGTGGGGGCTTTTTAGAAGTTATTCCTTTAAAAATCTCCTCGATCTTCTGGTATTTTTTGGTGTCAACATTTTAAATCGCCTGCTTCAGTCATCATCAACAAGTCAAAGAATAATCTACGCAGCAAAGTAAATTTTATCACATTGTATAATCGCAATCCAAATATTGACAGTTCAGATTAATATTCACTGCCGCTGAACACAAATACTGTTTGTTTTGGGGGTGAATATTTCTTCAAGTTAATTCAGAGGATAGTTATTTCATACTATTAACATCAAAAACGCCATGACATGAAGTCAAACAATCATGCACATGGAAATGAAAGAAGTAGTCATGCCGAAAGTAACAAGTACAATTAATCCGTTTAAATTGTTAAAGGCAGAAGAATGATGCGACGAGATAATCAAACTCGTGTTTATAACAGCCTGTAAACACGAGGAACAAACAGCAAACTAGACAAGCACGAAACCAAACTGAACAAAATAAGAAAAAAAAGAAACGCCCAAATAAACGGAAACTATATAAACTAATTTACCACTGGAATTGCAATTTAAATGAAGATGATGACTAAGGAAAGAAGCTGATAAAGTAACCCTATGTGAGAAGATTTTACTTCTATTTATTTATTTATTTTCATGAAACTTCTATTTATTTAATAATTGTATGCTATGTACGTGTAACTTTTGAAAGTGCAATGTCTATATGAACAATCAGCGAAACTAGACAAGCAAGAAACTGAATAGGAAAGAAATGGCAAAAAAGAACTTGGTTTTTGTTTGTTTGTTTGTTGTCGGTTTGTTTTTTGTTTGTTATTTGACCTATTTGTTTGTTTTTTGGGGTGTCGAGGTGTTTGTTTGTTTGTCTGTTTGTTTGTTTGTTTGTTTGCTTGTTTGTTTGTTTGTTTGTTTGTTTGTTTGTTTGTTTATTTCCATTCATACATTTATGCACTGATTTGCGAATCCAAACTAATCAATACATGGTAGGAAAACATGTTTTTTTGTTTTTTTATATAATAACAACAGTATGAATGGAGGTGTCATCCTGAGAAGGACTGGCCTTCTGTGGTAGGAGCACCAAATATTGATGTCAACAATTGAATATCATCTAGAGTTATTCTCAACATTATAAAAGTACATTAGTCCAATGAAAGTAAATTAAAACCTTGCACCGAGTTACGTAACCACAGAGCTGTGGCACATATCAAGACAAACATAACCATTACAAAATGGTAGATCCCAACCCCGTGATACTTCATGAGATCCTACAGTGTACCATTACACACGTTCTAGAAGGGGTGTCAATCAGCAGGGGTCTTCACTTTGGTCAGGAGGGGTGGTGGAAAAAATTTCCATTGCACATGCACACAATCTTATCCTCGCTCTATAGTTCAATGGGCTTTTGTGAATGAAGGTCTTGTGATCTTGTGCCGACAGTAGACTGGTTTAGCAAAGATAAATCATTGAGATAAGGCAGAACAGACCCTCTTAACATATAACGGGCCTGCCACACGTCTGTGACAGCAAACTGTGAGCTCGTTAGGACCAAACAGCTGTATAACTGCAAGGGTAGGAGCACAGTTAAATAACAGTATAATACAGAGGTTTCTGCCTATAAATCAAATTACTGCCTCGCTGATATAGACTTGTGTTTTTGGTATGCAGGATTATGACATGAGATCTTATCCAGAATCCAAATGGGTGAGCACTACTATCATAGGAGCCGACTTCAAGAGCGCATCTGATGAAGGCTTCCAGAAACTGTTCAGTTACATCAGCGGACAAAACTCAAAAAGTAAAACACAATTTCCTTACACTCTGTTTATGTTATGGTCAGCGTTTTCATGAACCACGCCTTGTTATAACTCGATTTGTGTACAATGTATGACGAACTCATTGCTGTTTGTATGTTTAACAGTTCCAAGTTTTACGACCCAACACGTAATGGTTTCGTAATTACACTCCATTAGCATAACCAACGATTCACTATGAGTTGCGAAGTGGTTAATCGAGATTCGTCACTTTATCCATTGAAATAAATAGCGCTGACACGGTGCAAAACACACGTGACACGACTTCGAATTCACGGCTTCGGCTCCAAAATCGGCTCAGGCTAGCTAGGCTTTCTCAATTATTTTTTGACTTACGCATGCTTTGCGGTCAGGGTTTCAGACAAGAAAACTGGGCCTGAAGCCCAATCCGGAACCGAAGCCGTGGATTCGAAAAGGGCCTATATCAGTTCGGCGTTTTCACGAACCTCAGAATCTCATTATGCATTTGTGTGTACGCAGCGCTTTGCGTGCACGTGATTTTGTGTTTGTTCACTTTCACGAAGTGGCGATTGTGTTAAGGAATTAATAACTCATTAAAATAGTTCCAATGTTGAAAACGCATTGAGAGTTCTGTATGTCTGAAGAAGTAAGCTTTATTTTTTTAGTGACGTTGTAAAGAAAAACTCGGTTTTTAAGCAGTCTCCAAAAAGCAATGTGAAAAGCACGTCAACTTCAACGCGATTTTCTCCGAACACACAAATTTGGCTGTGGTGCAGGTTCGCCACTTCGTGAAAACAGTAACGATTTTAATCACAGTTCTCTATAATTACAACATAGTTTATTAGTTTTAAAAGTTTCAAACGTTTACTGTCGTAAGCAAACAGATCTACATTATTAATGATGTGGGTTTCCCAGGTAAATTTGAACAACACATTTTTTTTCATTGTCACACATTCAAATTCCTTTTTTTTTTTCTCTGTCTCAATGCAAATCCTTGTCTTTATGGACTATTGCCAAAAAGCACTGCTTCTAAAAAGGATCCCTTTGCATAAGTGTGATATTTGTTTTCATCCCGTTCTTGATATTTATACTGTTTAGTTGTATTCTTTGTACTGGTCTCTTTTGAACGATACTGTCTTTTATGTTTTGAACTGTGAAAAAAAGTAACCACGAACCCTTGAACCTTGAATAATATTTTAAATGATACTCAATCTAACTGTGTTTTTCGCCCTAGAGCAAAAGATTGCCATGACTGCACCAGTTATAAACCGTGTGATTCCTGGTCAAGGACCAACATGTGCTGACAACTTCACTGTGTCGTTCATGGTCCCGTTTGAGTTACAGGCGAACCCGCCGATGCCGCTCGACAAAACCGTGTTCATGTTTACGTTACCGGCCCACAAAACTTACGTCAGGTAGGTCAATCTACGTACATGTATACACCCCAGTTCCGGACTCAATGGCTTCACGAAGATCCCCATTGAACTCGAAGAAAGACATATTTAATTGCCTTAATCATGGGTGATATAAAAATAGGGCTGTACCTTCCCCTTTCAAGTACTCGAGTACTTTTCAGTTGAGTGTTAAAGACTGCCGAAAGCTAATGTAGCCAAGCATTACTCGAGTTCGATTACTTTGGATCATTGGGTACGTATTGATACCTAAGTACCTATTATTCTGATGTCTGGGTCAGTGGCGTTACCAGACCTGTTAATCTGGGGGGGGGGGGGCAAGAGAGGGGCAAACTTAAATTTAGGGGGGAAAACAAAAGTCTATAATGTACTGTATAAGCCTACAATTCACTCCAGAAATAAGATTTTGCACTGTGTGAATGTGACGTGTTGTGCGAACTGCGTGTACAATGGCTGCTTACGGTTTTGGGCAGACAATGCATTTCTATTTATAGCAAGTTTCCAAGCTTGTACAGATAAATAAATCCACATTTTATTAACATTGCCGGAGATGGAAAGTGTATTGGGCTTTTTTGATGGTGCCAGCTAATTATGATGGATGAAATTGAGTTTTTTATTTACAGCGCAAACAACATTGTAACAAATTGGGTGCAATCGTTTGGGATTAAACTCAATTTCCGCCATCGGGGAAAAACTGGGGGGGGGGGGCAAACTGGGGCCGCCGCTGGTCTCGGTTCCGAGTCCAACGCCCGTGTACCAAGTACTTGGATATTCAGTTACTAGTACGAGTAAGACCCACTTATAAGGGAAAACACTGCAAAATGAGGTATCACTACAATTGGTTTGTCTAATTTCTCGATGGCAATGTGTGCTTCTTACGATAACTTTCTATTTTACAAAAATATATCAAAGATAACTTCAATGTTTTACTTTTCAAGTGCTTTTTTTTTCTCTATTGATAGCAATTGCATAAGTTTACGTTAACACAACATACTCTAGACATCATTACAATTTAACATTTCATGTACAGCCACAGGCCTTTTGTGATCATGACGGCAGTCCCCCTTTTAACTTCTCTTATTGTTGAGAGCGATCACTCTAAACGATCCCAGGTCGGCCTGCGTCATACATTGTGTCAGGCTCCCTGGGACCCGGAAGCCTGGTCAATTCTGACCGGAAGTTTTCAGAGTGTACTTGGAGAGAATACGTTTCTGTAACTGAGTGACACACCTGTCAACATGAGTTAATACAATGTTTGTTGTTTTCTCTTTTGGTATGTTTAGGTCATATCCTGGTTTCTCGAACCAAGACAAGTTTCTGGCGGAGGCCGAGGCATTAGCTGGGGCCTTAAACTCAACGCAGACATATGACAAGAGTTTCTTCTACACAGCCGATTACGACAGTCCGTTCACCATATTCAACAGACACAACGAAGTCTGGTTCTTCGTGTGAGAATCCCACTTTCCGGACAACTTGACTATAGTCACTAACCAGAGTTGTAGGTCTCGAGATCCGTATCCGTCTCAAGACTAGTGTCTAGTCCAGTTTCTAGGGTCATCCTTTCAGACCTCCTTGTCTTCGTTTCGGTCTCGGACTCGACTACAACACTGGTGCCATATTTTAAAACTGATTTAGCCACGTACCAATCAAATTCGGATTACGAACTAGCACAATGTTGCTCTTGATTGGCGACGCTGTTTTTGTATAAGTCACCGTTAGAGGGCGCAACATCGACTGGCTCGGAGGAGCAAGTCTACGAATCTGGATCGAAACGGTCGTTTATTTAGAGCCAGTTGTTTGTGTGATACTGAGGATTGTCTCTTCTCCAGTAATTCGTGTTGCGATACCAGCGACAACGGTAACAAAACGAACGTCACCAATCAAGGGTGCTTAATACCCGACATTGCACCTAATATTTTACGTCAGAACCGAGTGTGTGGCGAGGTTCTTGTGATTCAACTTTAACAGGATTCGATTTGATTTTAAAGACTATACCCCATTTATACTATATTGTTTTTAAAAACGATTATACTTTACAACAGTAACAGCAAATTCGGGGTTACTTCGAAGTAGCTGTTCTATTTCTGTCATTCTTTAAAGAAAATGTTTTAAAAAATGTTCTCTAAAAAATATTTTCAAAATCAATGGTTGGTAGTTGACAAAAACAATATTACTGAAGCCATAACATAAAGAATGACACAAATCAGCATGGTTTAAACTTGTCCAATGTATCCCAGGCGAAAGTGAAATGTTCAAGTATTCAGAATTTTACGAATGGATTATTTGGTTGTCAAAACCACTGGTTAGCTAAAATAAACTTCATTTTGCACACTAATAATAATTACTATTTGTGGAATATTTGTATATTTTCATATCAGTGTTCGATTTCATTCAATTATTCAAAACAAGTTATATAGCGCCGTTATCCATTAACAAAAGTATGCTCAACTGCGCTTTGACAAAGAAACACACAATACATAATTCATAAATGACACCCCCAAAATCCTTAAAGGGTTTGTACAACATTGGTAAAATTTAAAATATAAATATCCACAGATTTGCAAATAACTTACATTGTAAAGAGATGGTTATGGTGGAAAAATTCCCTTGAAATAGTTTTGCTTGAAACGCTATCGTTTTTAGGAAATGAGTAAAACAACTATTTTTGATCTCGCGTGTCCAAAATCCGTTATCTGACAACAGTGAAAACATTGAAATGGGCCTTTTCACTATTTTCTCGTCGACTCCGATGACCGAATGAGCTGAAACCTTCACAGGTTTGTTATCTCAAGTTCATATTGGGTCGCATGACAATTAACAATGTTGTGCTTTAAAGAACAAATAAGTTCTGAGTCTCTTCCTGAAAATGATCACCTTAGAGAAGTTTTTATGTCTACATGGAGGTTGTTCCATAACATTGGTGCTGAACTGGAAAAACCATTACCATTAAAAGTGGCGTTTGAAACTTTGCATGGTTTGGAAAAAATGAGAAGTACACCGGCTCTTTTCAGAGCCAACACCCCTCCAAAAGAGGTTTTTTACACATGATTATACCCGCAGGTTTACCAATTATAGTAAAGACAAACATCTCTGACCAGATGCAACTGATGCACTCTGGACTCTATCAGCATGAAAGGAGTTAGTTTGCCGCCCTTAAATTTAGCTCAATATCTTGATGAAGCTCCTGCCAATTATAAATGTAGCTCGGCTCTTCATTGGGCTACATTGAGGTCAACGGTTGGGTCTCAATTTACGTACAAGTTTGGGCTGGATGCAAAAACAAAGTTCTTCGTAGCATGCACGCTCTGATCAGAAAATATTTAGTAATTTGGACGGTCGCACTATGAAAATCTTTGCTGTGAAACCGCGGTGAAATCTCAGTGACGTGCTGGATTTGGCTGAAATTTAAGGAACTATTTCTCTTTCACCACGTTTAAAGAGTCTCCTAACCATTTACTGACATCTGTGAATTTCACCATGATTTCAGGGAATGCTCTCCATCCAAGCCTGGAACTCTTCAATTGATGAATATCATTTTCAGCAGTAAAATCAACATGAAACACTCAGGCTCTGGCAAACGAACACCATGAAAACAAGGTGAAAAGGGGGGATTTACAAACTTGAGTAGAAAAGTGGATTTTCACTCCATTTTTCAGGACACACATTTTCATGTAGTGACTGGTTGGCATCTTCCACCTCTAGGACACCCCCCCCATTTGGGTTTTTCCTTTTGTGGATAGCAACAACGTGGACCTATTGTCCCTTTTGTTGTAAGTCCACGGTTTGAATGTCACTACAAACTCACACACACACACACACAAACACCCGGGTAATACGTGGATCGGGTTTTCATTCCATGACTGATTGCATGGGTTTTCCCTGGAACATTTCTCTGGGGTTTTCCTCCCACATATAAAACTGAAACTTTCTTCCTTGCGGTTCTCAGGCTAAGTAAAGTGATTACTCGCTTTTCTTGTAATCCTGGGCATCACAACCAGAATTAACAATTAGTTAAATAAAATTATCAACAAAAATTAAGGAGTTATTCTGCGGCTCTTAAGTATAGCACGATACCTGTAGCTCCAACTATTTGAAATTGTGCTCGGGACAAATTTTGGGCTACGTTTTATTTAAGTCGATTGGCAACATTTTTGGTAAGGGCTACTTTCTTGTGCTGGGTTGGGCTGGGTGCGTCCACGAGGTCCCCCATATCAAGCAATGCTAAATGCTAATTATTCACAAACAGTTTCTTCTTCTTTCAACTTTAATTTAGTCTCTGATCGTCCATTAGAAAACAACTCTTCAATGACTAAGCGAGACAGACTCGAGGGGATGTTCAGTTTAAATTACTCGATATTCCATGAAAGTTGTAATGTACTGTATCCATATATTGAGATATGGGTATAGCCAATGCTGCATGCTGAATGTACACGAGTTGGCTGTTGAGGGGGGGGGGGTGGCGTTTTTGGTTTCACTTTGGGATTAGTTTCGCTTTGGGGCTCAGCAGTGATTTTGAAACATGACATCACGTCAGCACATGACTTCTGCATCACCTATTATTATACATGGTAGTTTGTTCTCGTTAGCTAGACGCGGTCTGACACGTCGGGATTGTATAGATGGGAATCAGCCAGGTGGTTAATGGTGCATGATCAGTGCGGAGCAAAAAGGGTTGCGAGAAGTTTATCGCACGCCGGCTTTATAATAGAGAAAAGGGCCTGTCCAGGTCCGGGACCTCAGTTAATAGAAGGAATGTGGCGTTGTTTGCCGAATAATCACAGAGAAAGGACCTGTACTCTGTGGTATTATGATATGAAGCGTGCTCCACATGACGCCACTTGTGGTATAATGTGCTGTTTAACGTGGACAATCTATAGAAATGTCATTCACCTCATACTTGAACTATGTGGTTTGAACTCTGGTTACCGCATTCCCTGCGAATGGGGAAAAGTATACATCGGGGGGAGACCGGCCGCAACATATGTACAAGAACACCAAGCATACGGCAGACTGGGACACCTGGACAATTCAGCCATCTCATCAACTGGAAGCAAGCCAAGCTCATCACGCCGGTCAAGTTCTGGCACCAACGCAGAGTCAGGGAGGCAATCGAGATCGATGCGCGCGAAACGTCAAGACCACACTGGCTCTTTCCAGCGCCAACTCTCCCACAAAAGAGATTTAATACATGGTTGTACCTGCCGCAAGTTTACTATTCGTCTATATTTACTTCTGTGGCTGAACTTTGTATGTGGTGCACGTGCGTGCGGTGTAGACTTTTATTTGTATGTCAATGGCCATTAACATAGTGTGGATTCGTACAGCTTTTATCACCAACTGAGAAATTTGATATTCAGTAGAATGTGTGGATTCGTACAGCGTTTATCACTGAGCATTTAAACAGTACTTTGTACCACCTCCATGGTTGTACATTGTGCTGCTGTGTTGGGATAAACCACCTCACCTCCACGGTTGAACCTTTCGATCAGCGGTTTCTTGTGACACACATGTTCTTATTCCGTTATAGTCTGAACAACCTGTGAACAGCTTTATGTGCGAATAACTTGATTAACAGTTGAACATAGATCCTCAAAAGACCCTCAATATTCGGAACTGCCGTACTTTCCAGCAAAAACACTGCATCATCGAATAATGGCGGAAGCTGAAAAGACTCACGGTGCAGGAGGCGGTATTAGGGATCAACCTGGCGGCACGGCGGGCCCGCTTAGGGAAATTCCATTTTCTAGGGAAACGTCAACAAAGTCTGCACGGTCATCTATTATTGACAATACAGTCACCACAAACGTTATGATTGGTGACAGCAAACGTTCCATTGTCGTTGTTCAACGTGATGCTATAAGCAAAGCCGGTGAGTAAACGAAACCAGAAAGTAAAAATGGCACTCGGAACATAATAACAACGAGTATTTGAAGGGACACGAATTGCTTCGGTTTGGGCGCTTTGGTACGGAGCCCCTAAAGGGACAGGTAGAAAAAAAAAAATTAAAAGGTTAAAAAAAATCAAATATTATTTCGTTCCCTCGAAATCATTTCGTTCCCTCGAAATGTTAATTCGAGGGAACGAAATAACATTTCGAGAGAATGAAATAAGTTATTTCGAATGAATAATTCGATAAGAACTACTATTCGAGGGAACGAAATAATTTTGTAGTTTTTTTTACTTTTTCAATTTTTTTTTTACCTGTCCCCTTAGGGGCTCCGTACTTTGGGCTATCGAAAATAATTCTTTACTTCGTGAATTTTTTTAACACGGTCCGCCATTTCGTAGAATCACAGTTTTGTCTTCACAAAATGGCAGACCGTACTAGTGCACGAAGTGAACGGAAAACCACACAATTTCGAGGGACATTTGTGTGAATTATTATATTCAATTTTAAAAACATTTTATTCAAACCATATTAATTTCGAAACAAACGCTTTTATAGCCCAAAAGAGCCTGTCCTTTAATTATAGGCGGGGGGTTAAAGTAGGCCCCTGAGTATACTCTTATTCATCGGAGCATCCCAAAAAACGATCCAACTCCGCAAAAATGGCACACAGGATGCTATAGTCAATCACGTAAATAATCTCTACATTCGCAGCAACCCATAAAATAAGCATTTATGGCTGTAAAGTGTCACACTCAAGGACACAAGTGTCATCACCGGGATTCGAACCCACACTCCGGTGACATAGCCACCGGTATAGGCCCCTACTTGAGTTCGTTGCTCTATTCTGCTCAGCCACGCCACGCCAAATGATTTTATATTAACGTTTTTGGAAAAAAATGTTTGTACTATTGATTTTCAAAACTGCAAAATTTCAACAACACAAATCGCTGAAAAAACCTTTCCATGAACTGTTTTCATCGATTGTCAATTTATACGAAACAATTAAAGACCATTTGAACTAAAAACCATTACTATACTGGTTCACAAAAACATCGAGCTCATTTCATAATGATTATAATAGTAAACTTAAACCACATCTATTGTGCGAATTTCATCCCCCAAAAAGTCAGCACACTGGACTTAAACAGCAAAGAGTAAAAATAACAATATTACACACATAAAACAAAATTAGCCAAAAGCCTTTTTTTTTTTTTTTAAGTCTTCAGCTTATTGTTAAAGACAGAAAGAGACTAAATCAATTAATATGAGAGGGTAATTTAATTAAATTGGCAACGGATACAAAATCGGTAAACAGTAAATGTGAGACTGCATTGTTGTTTGGAGGAGCAAATTTACCCCAATCGACAGTTTTAAAGAAATTTCAATCTCGACCGATCAAACTAATTAAAATAACGTTTTGGTGGGACCCTTTGTCTTAATTAACATAGTTGTTAACATTACTTATAATTTCGCATAAACGTTCCTACCGGGCTTAAATTGTACTGTAAACAAATAAACATTGGAGGTTTTGTAAGTCGTGTTCTGTTAATCCTTGATGTTGACTGTTACTCACGAAGTTGTTTGCTGCTGCTGTTGTGTTGTTGTGTTGTGATGTGTTGTTGTTGTTATGTGTTGTGGTTGAGGTTGTGTGTTTTTTTGTTTTGTTTTTATGAGATATCGCCTAACTCACAAGGCCGAACGGCCACTCAGGGTGAGGGCTACACTTAACTGATTTGGGCTGTTGACCAAAATCAACTGTCACCAGAGGCACGTTGCCACCTACTCCTGGGGCTGAAACAGGGTTACCCCCTTCACAGTCCGTAAGGATGTAGGCATGAGTATCATCCACTAGGAGCCTGGCTGGTAGAGCAGAATGCACTACCTTGCCAACCTTTTACGAAGCAATTATGGTTAAGTGCCTTGCTCAAGGGCACAAGTGCCATGACCGGGATTCGAACCCACACTGTGCTGCTGACAACACCAGAGCTTGGGTCCGGTGAACTAGACCACTCGGCCACGAGGTTGTGGTTGTGGTTGTGGTCGTGGTCGTGGTCGTGGTCGTGGTAGTGGCTGCCGTTGTGGTTGTCATTATCTTGAACTATTTGTTATTTTAGAAACAGGGACAACGGATACATTTTCTTCTGATGAGCCGATGTGGAGATTGCCACCACGCATGTCTGTCTGGACAAGGGATGACGTCAGGACTTGGATAAAAGACTGCCTTGTAATACGTGAGCCCCAAGTTGACGCATTCGCTGAACAAGTGCCAAACGGCACTTCGTTGATATCGTACAATGAAGAAAACCTACCAACAAAATGTGGGTTTACCGAGACGGAGGTGGATTGTTTTGTAAACTCAAGACAGGCTTGGTTATCCAAGGAAAAAGACCACAGAGACTATGCGTTCAGCAAAGTTTCAGAAATAGATGGGGCTTCCACTTCGGGTTTACAGTTGACGGTGATGTATAACATCACGCTGACTAACGCTAACGATTGCATCGTCATCATTGGGGGCAACCCACTGGGAAGCGACGACAGACCTTTTGCAGGTAAGATAAAGTAATTTAAAGGAACATCACAGAATTGGTTTTGCTAACAAAACAGTTGCTGGCAGTGTAAGTACTTTATGTAATCCACCATATACATAAACTGACAAACCTGTAGAAGTTTGAGATCGATCGGCCATCTGGGTCACGAGAAAATAGTGAAAAACCGATTACACATTTTGAATGAAATCATATAGAATCAACAAACGAATAAAACGCTCACTGAGCGATAAACTCCAATCGGAAAATTAGTTTATTCATTTCTCATCAAATATGGCATTTCAGACAGAAATATTTTAAGGGATGTTTTCTACCATCATCATCATTAGACCGTGTAAGTTTTATGTAAATCTGTGATCAAAAGTATATTTTACAATTACCAATTCTGTAATGTTCCTTTAACATTTAAATGAACATTCAACGGGGTCTTTACAGTGTTTTGGTTATGATCCGGTTTGAACCTTGTATACAGAACAAAACGAAACAGAAGGAAAGCTGCAATTAAATTCAATCTATGAAGACGAAATGAAATAGGGGTGGCCTTGAACAAGGACCGTCACTCGAATAGAACCAAACGGGAAGGTAGTGCGTTCTGCTCTACAAGCCAGGGTCCTGGTGGATGATACCCATGCCTACATCCTTACGGACTGTGAAGGGGGTAACCCTGTTTCAGCCCCAGGAGTAGGTGGCAACGTGCCTCTGGTGACAGTTGATTTGGGTCTACAGTCCAAATCAGTAAAGTGCAGCCCTCACCTTGAAGTGGCCATCCGGCCTTGTGAGTTAGGCGGTATCTCATTTAAAAAAAATAAATAAATACGTGTAAATATGTGTAAATACAAAATGGCAAATCCAGTGATAGGTCGTTCATACTAATTAGTGTATTTACAAAATAATACGTACTGAAACTTGCTGAAAAGTTTAACATTAATGAGTATTTTAATCATTTTGTATAACTCGTGGAATTAGCCAAAGGACCGAAGGACATTTGTTCCCCCTTTCTTTGTATTTTTCAATTACAGAACTACCCATCAATATGCACGTCACACCAGAAACGAAGGATGCTTCAAGGCAAAGAGTAATCTACCAAACAATATATTCGCTTATGAAGAGAGCAGTACAAACTGACGGCTTTGAGGGCATCAACAAAATTGTCGAACTAATCGAAAAAGTGCGTGGATGTTCACTGGCGGTGATAACAATCGGTTCTATAAGATTCATCGTACGGTTCCATTCTCAAGAAAGTCTTGAGAAGTCCAGGGAGCGATGTTTGAGCGGTGAGCTAGCCGAGAAGCTTACCACTCTCCTAATTACTGACGACGTAAGGAAAGTTTCTGGAGAGGAGCTGATTATTCACTTGACCATCGAAGACACCGACTACATAAAGGCACTGGGAATACTACACGCAAGTGGTGAGTAAATCCAAGTTGGTGCTGTTACGGAAACTTCATATTTTCATATTTCAGCACCAATTATCTGAGATAGAAGTCATTCAAACTTCGATAATCAAGATAGTTGTTCTCATACCATCAAGTAAATAATGCCTTTGATTTGCTGTATCTATTTTCTTTTACGATCCACGATCTTAGTTATTGAAACAATGTGGTTAAAAATGAAATTGTATATTAAACAGATTCTGGGTCAGTTTGAGTAATTTCTGTGTCATTTTGACACAGAATCGGGGTCATGTTGACCCAGAGATGGGTCGGGCCCCTGGGACCCGGAATACGGATCAATTTTGACGCAGTAGTTTTTAGAGTGTAACAAGCGTCTCATGCAGTAGCTTCAACGGCCTTGCAAGAAACATCAGCAATAGACGCAACAGTAACCAACAGTATACGAGTTACATTGGTAACCCAGCAGTCTACACTCTAAAAACTCCGGGTCAGAATTCACACGGTTCCGTGTTCCAGGTGGCCTGACCCATTTCAAGGTCACACTATGAAAATCTCTGCTGTGAAACCACCGTAAAATCTTAGTGAAGTGCAGGATTAGGCTGAAATTCAAGGAATTATTTCTCTTTCACCATGCTTTTAAATTTCCTTAAATCCCCTTGAAAAAAGAGTCTCCAGACCATTTGCTGGCCTCCGTGAATTTCACAATGATTTAAGGGAATGCTCTCCATGCAAGCCTACAATCCCGGCCAAAATGCTTGGGCCACTCGTTCCTATAACGTTACAATAACCATACAATAACCATTCCCTGTCTCACATTAAACATTCTCTCCCCCGTCCCCCGTCCCCCCGCTCAATGTTGTCTGGAACGCAGAAGACCGTGCAACAATGTGATTCAACATTGAAAGGGGGCAGGGGGGCCCAACGAGATATGGCCGGGATTGTCTGAAATTTTTTAAGCGTGAATTTGTTGGTTAAACATTACAAAATAAGGCTTTAAAATGACTATGAATGTCCAAAGACAGTGATTGCCATTTATCGCTGAGTAGGGCGTTAAAACAAAATTCAAATCAGCAAGGATGTTTTTGTGGGGGGGGGGGGGCTGACTAAGAATGTTCAGAGACAGCCAATGTTCATGTATTGCTGAAAACGGCGTTAATACACAATTCGAAGCAGTGAGGATGTTTTTGTCGGGGGGGGGGGGGGCTGACTATGATGTGCTTTGACAGTAAATGACTATTTCTTGCCGAGTAGAGCG
The DNA here is from genome assembly GCA_032158295.1 of Pycnopodia helianthoides. Classification (NCBI taxonomy): domain Eukaryota; kingdom Metazoa; phylum Echinodermata; class Asteroidea; order Forcipulatida; family Asteriidae; genus Pycnopodia; species Pycnopodia helianthoides. Next base: position 16,389,725 of record CM063257.1, on the reverse strand, counting down.
TTTGAACACAAAAGAACACACACAGGCAACATTTTTGTTGTTGAAATTTGTGTATTTTTTTTGGGGGGGGTGGTATTATTTTGAGAACATTAATACAAAATAAGTAATAAGAGAATAGAAACAATGGGATTGAAAAATGAAAGAATGGTTATGAGCAATGAACATTCATTGTTTGTCGAGGAAGGTGTAGAGCTCTTCAATTGGTGAATAACGTTTTCAGCAGTACATCTCGGTAAAAACAACGTGAAACATTTAGGCTCTGGCTAGTTAGAAAAGAACTTTGTGAAAACAAGGTGAAAAGGGGGAATTGACGATTTCAAGGAGAAAAGTTGATTTTCACTCCATTTTCAAGGCAAATATTTTCATAGTGTCAGTATGATCCGGAATCTGTGTAAAACCGACAAAGAAATTGATCAATGTGACGCAATATCCGAGTTGATATCCCACTTTTAACCGGTTTTCGAGTCAGACTGACCCGTACATGGGTCAGGCTTTCGTGGGAACCAAAATTCCTGTCAGTTCTCGCCCTGGAGTTTTTAGAGTGTAGCTGGTGACCTATGGTAACTAAATCAACTTCGGTAGCTGATGCAGTAGTATTGGTAAATAAATAAATAAATAAATAAATAAATAACATGCCTCTTTGTGTATTATCATTTGTTTATGTTTGTACGTAGAGCCAAAAACACATCCAACTGTGACTAAAGTATCACCTTACACCCCGAAAACAGAAGGAAAGGTTAAAACAATTTTGCATCAACTTGACCAATTTCTGGGTCATTTTGACACAAATTCGGAATCATACTGACCCACAGACGAGTCAGGCCCCCTTGGCCCAGAATCTGGATCAATTTTGACACAGTAGCTGTTAGAGTGTATCAAGCGTCTTATGCGGTCGCTGCAACGTCCTTACAATAAACAGCATAAACACCAGCAATAGACGCAACAGGCAACCAACAGCAGGAGAAACATTGGTCGCCAGCAGTATACACTTTTAACCGGTTTCGGGCCAGACTGACCCTACATGGGTCAGGCTTTCCTGAGAGCCAAAATTCAGATCAATTTTGAGATTCTGGAGTTAATAGATTGTGGTTGGTGACCGGTGTTAAATAAATCAACTTCGGGAGCTTTATTGCAGCAGTATTGGTAAATAAATAAATAACATGGTTCTTTGTTTCTTATATTTCTTTTTTGGTTACATGTGTGTAGAGCCAAAACGACATCCAATTGTGACTGAAGTATCAATGGGCTCGACTGAAAGCCCCAAAACGGAAGGTAAGGTTACAACACTTCTGCATCAATATGACTGATTTCTGGAAAAATTTGGACACAGATTCTAGATCAAACTGACCCAGTGATGGGTCGGGCCCCCTCAGGTCGGGTCGGGTCGGGTCAGTTCTGAGATCCTTGAGTTTTTAGAGTGTAGCTGGAGACCAGTGCTAAATAAATCCACTTCGGAAGCTGTGTATCAGCAGTATTGGAAAATAAATAAATAACATGGTTCTTTGTTTCCTAAATATTATTTTTTTTACATGTACGTAGAGCCAAAAACACAACCAACTGTAACTGACGTATCGATGGGCTCAGCTAAGTCCCCGTTAACTGAAGGTAAGGTTACAACAATGAAACGTTGAATCTTTGAAATGTTTGATAACAGTTTGGGCTGACTACACAGAATCATCAATAATTCTGCATAAAATTCGATAAATTTTAGGGTCATTTTAATACAGACTGTGGGTCATGCTGACCCCTAGATGGGTCAGGCCCCCTGGGACCCGGAACACGGATCAATTCTGACACAGTAGTTTTAAGAGTGTAACAAGTACCTCTGCAGTAGCTGCAACGACCTTACATGAAACAGCATTAACATCAGCAATAGACGCAACAGCAACCAACAGTATAGGAGTTCAGTGATCGCCAGCTGTATACACCTTTAACCGGTTTCGGGTCAGACTGACCCATACATTGTTCAGGCTTCCTGGTACCCCAAATGCAGGTCAATTTTATGACCCTGTGGTGTAGCTGGTGACCCCTATTAAATAAATCAACTGTATGGCAGTAGTATTGGTAAATAAATAATTAATATGGTACTTTGTTTCCTCTAATTTTTGTGCGCATGTACATGTACGTAGAGCTGAAAACGCATCCAACTGTGACTGAAGCATCGATGGGCTCAGCTAAGTCCCCGTTAACTAAAGGTAAGGTTACAACAATGAAACTTTGAATCTTTGAATTTTTTTTTATTTTTGATAAAAGTTTTGGCTGACTACACAGAATCATCAACAATTCTGCATAAACTTTGACAATTTTTCTGGGTCATTTCTTGAGTGCACAAGTAGCTTCAACGTCCTTACAGAAACGGCATTAACATTAGCAATAGACGCAACAGCAACTAACAGTAAGAGTTACATTGGTATCCAGCAGTATACACTTTGAACTGGTTTCGGGCCAGATTGACCCATGCTTGGGTCTGGCTTTCCTGAGAGCCAAAACTCAGGTCAATTCTGAGACTCTGGTGTTTTTATAGTGTAGCTGGTGAACCAATGGTAACTAAATCAACTTCGGAAGCTGTGTATCAGCAGCATCGGTAAATAAATAAATTTATAACATGGTTCTTTGTTTCCTATAATTTGTTGTACATGTACGTAGAGCCCAAAACACAAACAACTGTGACTGAAGTACCGATGGGCTCAGCTAAGTCCCCGTTTACTAAAGGTAAGGTTACAACAATGAAACGACGTGGAATAACTTGGAATTTGTGAGATTTTTATCGCACTTTTGGCAGACTATACATCGTTATCAAAAAAACACTGTTCAAATTATTGCATTGGTATTATCGATTGTTAAGACATTTTCTACAAGACAAACAAACAGTATTTCTTATTGATATTGCTATTATTTTTGTTTTCTTTGCCATCGAATTGAAATTACCGGAGATCTTAACAAACTGAAAGCCCAATATTAAACGTTAAAGGCCTTGATGGCAACAGCATGGTGGTAACCATTTCAAACTTCCAATATTAATTTTGTTTTGCTAAAAATGGTTTGTACATACATTGTTAAGAAGGCTAAATGATTATTGTTGCTTGGAATACACCGCTCATGTCCATCTTTAAGCACCATACTCAGTGCCTCCTCGAGTACTGTGGGGAAAAACATCCATTGGTTTTACTCAGGACTTTGCCATTCTAGATGTTTCACCAAACTGGTGCGGGTTTATTTGTTTTGTAATTGTTTATATACTTTTTCTATTATGATTTTCTATATTGTTTTATTACTTTAGATCTCAGCAGTGGGGCAACATCAAAGAAACAACCCCCTATGAGGGAAGAAGAATACAAATGGGCATTTGGGCTGAGAAGTTTGAAAAAGCTAAAACGTTTAAGATTAAAACAGTTCTCACTAAACGGTGATGGTTTGAGCAAAGTTACAAAGTCGCTCATGCAGTTAGGTGATTTCGTTGAGCTTGATGTCTCTGGCAATCCGCTGGGGGGTTCGACAAAGAACTGGTCGTCTTATTTACGAATCATGACAAAGCTTGATAAGATCGATTTCAGCGAATGCGATTTGACAGGAGTGGATGCAAAGTCCATTGGTCTCAAGATTCAAGACAAGTTTGAACTTCACTTGAATCTCTCAGGCAACACTGATCTCGGTGGCTCCACAGACAAATGGGTGAAAACTTTTCATCGTATTAAGAATCTGAACCAACTTGATTTAAGCAAATGCAACGTACAGAGTAGCAACTTGGGAGAAGTTATCGGTGGTCTCAAAAGCGTAGAGGAGTTGGACCTATCCTCAAATAAACTTGGAGGGTCACTAGAGTTGTGGACTCCGGCACTGAGGAAACTAAGCAACCTTACTAAGTTGGTGTTGAGGTCTTGTGGTCTCACAGCGGAAGACTTGAAGTACATTGACGACAATCTGGACCGAAACGAGAACTTGTCTGAGCTGGATATATCAGGAAATCGTGGCATTGGAGGCTCTGTGATGTCGGCGTCTCTACCAAAGTATCTCAAGAAGATTGATATGAGCGACTGCTGCCTTCAAAGTAAGGCTCTTGATCACTACGTCACCGATGACGCGTCTCTGGTTGACATTAACTTGTCCAAAAATGAAGGTGTTATCACATCAGCCTTGTCGACAATTATCAGAAAATTGAAAAAACTAGAGAAGTTGTCTTTGAGCAGCTGTTCCTTGACTGGCGAGTACATGGCGGATATTCTCTGTGCTTGTCTTCAGTTAATCAAGTTTGATATCTCTGATAATAAGGGTCTCCGTGGCACGCTGTCTTTGTGGCTAAGGGAAGTACGGGGAATGGGGAATCTTCAGTGGTTGAGCTTGGGCTCGTGTAACTTGGCGAGTGAAGATGTAATACAGGTAGTAGCAAATCTGAAAGACGCGGATAACTTTAAGGAGTTGATTCTTTCAGGGAACAGGGAGATTGGCGAGAGACATCTTACCATTGTAGCCGATATGACTAACCTGAACACGATGGATCTGAGTGACTGTATGTTACGGGAAAGTTTCATGGCTGACTTACTTGAACGTAAGCGCAGATTGGTCGAGTTGATTATTTCTAAGAATGACGAGCTCGGTGGAACTTTGGCTGGTTGGGCTAAAGACTTGCCTCACTTGGAAGATCTCCGTAAGTTAGACTTGGGTTATTCCTCATTGAAAGGTAGAGACATCCCTTCTCTTGCTGAAGCACTGGAGAAAATGCCTAGTTTCAATGAGTTATGCATTGCAGGGAATGCAGAAATTGGCACGTCAGCAGATTGCTTGATCAGTCTCAAAAATATGAAACTGAAGAAGCTTGACATCAGTGGCTGTTCGCTGACGGAAGCGGGAATACGAACTGTTTTAAATGAAGTCGACACTTTCAGTGATCGAGGCCGATTGGAGGAGTTGGATTTGTCTTTTCATCCTTATCTCGGAGAGGCCCTGAAATCTCTCGGTTAACCCCCCAAAACTCCCGGGTCAGGAATGACCCCGGATTCAAGAGCCAATGTGGTGTGTTGGTGTGACCATAGAGTTAGCCAGAGGGGTGCCTGGGTGTCTTTTAGACACCCTGTTTTTAATTTGGACACCCTGTTTTATCTGTCATGTACATAAAAATGCATTGTAAGTGAACAATTTGGACACCCAGTTTTTAAATATCCAGCAAATTTGGACACCCTTTCACCAAATCCTGGTTAAAACCTTAGATGTGACCACACCGGCTAATTTCACGGCCTCCCCAGAGAGATGCTACACATGGTTGTACCCGTAAGTTTACTCATTGAAGTTACTTCATAATCCAACACAACATATCAATTACATAGTTTAAATAATCAATATCTTAAACTTGGGTATTTTGTAATCATATTCTACAGACACAGGGGGTCATGGTTCACGTGGCACTACTCATGGAACAAATGGGATCTGAGAGCAACTTTGAAATCACTAAGGGCAGAAAGGATGCGTATTCTGAGCGAAGTTCAATTAGCCTTTTTGAGATAGGTTGGACAGTATAGGAGTGCACTGTTATGTTTGGGGTGTATACAGACAAATTTACCAAACCTAGTAGTGTCATAGTATTGTGTCCAACATATCTCGAATGGCTTATAACACCCTCGTAAAAGGTGTTTTCTATACGTGTTAATAACATGGTATTTTGTTTTGAAGTATGCAACAAGCGCTAGACGTAACTTTGATGTGCTATTCTCTATTTATAATACGCTGGCATTGCCCCACTTTCAATACGGAATTTTAGCTTAGGGAAACACTCATGCTACTTATCTGAACAAGCTATTAGTAGTACAGAAGAAATCCTTGAGAGTAATAACAAATTGTAGCTTTAGAGAGCACCCTGCACCCCTTTTCAAGCAATTCAAAACACTCGATATTTTTAAATATGTATAAATATCATCTTGGGGTCCTTATGATGTTCAATTACTCTTAACATTCGACCCCTCCCGGCCAGGAGACGCAGTCTGTGCCCTGTTCAGACTGTCCCAGTGTGTCAAAGAGCTTCAATCCTGGTTGGTCACTAATAAACTCAAGATGAATCCAAATAAAACAGAGTTCTTCATCGCATCCTCTCCTAATCACTTCAAACGTCTCCAACATCTCACTTTCAATATTGATGACATTGAGATTCGCCCCTCTGCCTCAGTTAGGAACTTGGGTGTCGTCTTCAACTCGGACATGAACATGTCTGACCACATCACACAACTCTGTCGTTTTCTTAACTGCATGGCACATCCGTAACCTCAGTTGCATCAGAAGATTTCTTGATTGCAATGCCTGTCACAATGCAGTCCATGCTCTGATTCTGTCCAAGCTTGACTACGGGTGCTGTTTGTTAAATGGTGCATCCATGAAAGACATATCTCGCCTCCAAAGACTCCAGAACAGATGTGCTAGGCTAATCTTTCAGATGCCAAAGCATTCCCATACCTCAACACTTCTTAGACAACTACACTGGCTCCCTGTTGCTCAACGCATTGAATTCCGTACACTCGTCCATGCCTACAACTCACTTAATCACAGTGCTCCTGAGTATCTATCCTCTCTCCTTACAATCCATGAATGCTCATACTCCCTTCGTAGTTCTGATGCCATACCCCTTGTGGTTGACAAGTCTCGCAAAAAGTCAGGTGACAGGGCATTCTCTATTGCTGCCCCCCGCTTATGGAATGCTCTGCCTGTCTCCATCAGAAACACTAATTCTGTTCTATCCTTCAAGAAAGGACTTAAGACCCACCTCTTCCCCAAACAGTAGCTGGTTTGTCCTAATTCTTTCATATACCTCTATTGTTTCCTCAAGCGCCTTGCATCCTTCGGTAATTTGGCGCTATATAAAATATAGTTATTATTATTATTATTATGTTTAAATTTGAATCTAACTTGTTACCAAGTAACATAAGACTCCTCTTTTCGCAAAATCTGGACATCCATCCACATAACACTAGATCAGCAACTAAAGTTTAAATTGGAAAGGCTCGGACCACATTATCTATGAAAACAGTCAGACATCAAGGCCCCCTACTCTGGAATCAGCTTACCCCAATACATTCATTTAGAACTGTGCACAGCTTCAAAAAATACATGAAAGACCTACTTATAACCAATATCGTCTAAAATGACACCACTTGTAAATATGTTTCTTTTAATTTTCCTCTTTTTTGTTATTGGCATTCAGTTATACTATTATATGTATTTATGTCTCTATAGCAAAACCAAGGAGGCAGCCTCTAAAAAGGAAGCGGGCGGGGACGCATAACATGTTTGTTTGTTTTTGTTCCTTTTAGGGTTCTAATCTGGTTTATATTGTTGGTCGTACAATATGCCTTGTTTCTGTTTTTTTTATTTTATTAGCTCCTTGTAATTGTTAATGTTTCTGTGGATTGACTTGGGAATCAGTAGAAAACAACTTTCACGCTGAGCTGATTTCATCCAGTATAAATAAAGTGTAAATAACAATAAAATAAACAGAATTCCGAATAGGAGTTTTATCCGAACGTCAGGGCCAGACTAGGAAAGGGATCCTTCCCCAAAGTATGGCGTGTCTGAGGAACCACTAAATCATGACGAGTCAGATGAAGGAAGAAGTAAAGTATAGTAGACCTTATATATTAAACAATAAGGCTTATATTATTTGAAGCGCATTGAGCGTCTTTTAGGCGGTTTTTGGCGCTATATAAGTTTTCGTTACTATTATTATAGGAGCATGCAGAACTATGTAATACCATCAACAGTCACTTAGTACGTGCAGAAGTATTTTGAGGTTTCTAGAGACGGTCGAGTTCCGTACTAGGGAGCTTATAAAACAAGGATTACAAAAATCTAGGCGATGAGAAAGGTCGAGCAAGAAGATGTTTCTCTGCAGCCGAAAAAAATAAATATCTTAGAAATAAACCTAAATCCTCATGTTTTTGATGCTGTACTGACGAATCACACTAGCGACAACAACATGGAAGAGTTGAACATAAGTTAAGACATTTCTTAGAAAGCCATACGACAGCCTGTTGTATGATATAATGTGGTGAATACATGTACACAACACAGAGCCAACCCTCCTACTGTTTGACCATTCAAAGTCATCCATCGTAGTATAGGTTTTGTTTTTAATATGACAGCCTGCTGTTTTAGATCATGGTGAAACAAGTACAAAGTACCCAGTCTACCTCCTACTGTCTATTCAGTCAATATCATCCATCGGGTTTTTACTGAGATAAACTTTGGCAGCCTGCTTTTTGATATCATACAGCAAATACACCTACTCAGTACACAGTCAACCCTCCTACTGTTTGACCATTCAATATCATGATTCATGGTTTAATGGTAGATAAAACTAGAAAAGCCTGCTGTTAGATACCATGTGGTGAACACACTGTGTATCTAGCCAGGCATTAAATAGCGTGCCGGGCCGACACGCTATCAAAAAATAACGACACGCTATTTTTCCTCCGATACGCTATCGATACGCTTTAAAAATATTAACTGATTTTTTTTTTTTTACGTTTTCTTTGTGTTAAATTGTGGATCAACATTTTTTTATAAATATTGTAACAAAACAATTGTTGCAGCGCGATGCCATACGTCATAAGTCAGCTTGCCAAATCACGCCGTCGTCGTCACCAACACCGCAAAACGAATTACGATCAATGTGTGTAAGCAAGCAAGTTGCCCAACTCGACATGTACGTAATTATATCTACATGTACACGCAACCCACACACACACACGATACATCTTTGCCAGAACAGATAACGCACGGCAGATCATCAGTTCGCTCGTTCCCAGCGCCTTGCCTTAAAACCAAAGGCACTGGGATGGGCAAACGTATCAAGCACGCTCATTGGTTAATGCTCAGTCCCATCATGCATCACACTCAAACTGCAAGCACTGCACGCATGACGTACTTCCTGAACAAGAATCTGTGCAAGCTGATTAGCCCATCCCAGCGGTCCTGGATAGGCCACTGGGGCCGAGCGAAGATCATCAGTAGCTAGTCTAGTCGCACATGGCCATGTGGGTGCAGGTTGGCTGCATGTCGTTAATCAGGTTACCACTGAAAATTGGCCAAGCACCAGTCAAAATCTGGTTGTTTTTTTCATGGGCGCTCTTGCGCTGCGCGCGCAATGGAAAGTCTTGGTTTTAGCATGGTTTGAGAGCGGGGGAAAGGGCTCGGGAAGGGGAGGGGGTTGGGGACGGACGGGAGCAATTTGTTTTTATGTACATCAAAATTGCCATTGTTGGGTGCTTTTTAATGGGGGACATTTTATTTTTCTAAATAGATCCAAAAAAGGGAATCCTTTAAAAAAGGAGATTTTGGGAGATGTCAATTCTATACTACAGGGGACAAAAAGACAGACAGACAGGTGGACCGTGTGTGTGTGTGAACGTGTACTTGTGATGGTGGACACTTGCGTATTAGTATGCATTGCAAACACACAAGCATTGCAAAAGTTCTGGCACATGCGCAATGCTGCGCATTTCAAACTTTTAGTTTCGGCGGGGGATCGCACAGATTTCAGCCCATAAAATTTCACCACCATTGTTATTAGACTGTCATGAAAAATCTCATAAAATATATATTTAAGCAGACAGGATTATTTTTAGACTTAGCAAAGGCTTAGCATTGAATACAAAATGTAGGGTTTATTTATTTTTATTTATTTTTTTTTTTTTTTTTTTTTTTACAGTTTGTAAACGGCTTATTAAATCCGTGACCACGACGTAAAATATTTTTTTTTTTGAGGTGTTCGTGCAACAGCGCGAACAACTCATTGTTTTTGTTCGTTTTTTGTTTTTTTTTTTAGTTTGTTTTACTTCTGATAGTCGTATGTCCGCAAAAAAAGCATACTTGCAAACCTTTGATCAACTTGAAACATAATGTGACGTTAGAACATAACAAGCAGAATGTGTGTGAACAATTACGTCATGATGACGTCATCGGGTGTCAAATTACAAGCCATTTTAGTTCAAAAAGTGCCCTAATGCCAATGCATGTATGTCTCTGAATATTACAGCTATGGTATTCATGTTTGGGCATATGATTGATCAAGACACGGGCAACATTTAAAAAGTTAACGTCAAATTCACTTGACCTTTACTTCCGGTCGTACCGGAAAGTCAAAGTTTGCCTTTCTGCAATTCTTAACAAAAAAATCATTAAAATCATTTCCTGGCAAAATTATTAACTTCTGTTTAACTGATTAACTTCAAATTTACACCATGTTAGAACTTTGATGACACCTCCATCAGGTAGTTGTGACGTCATGATGACGTCATCAGGTGTTGAAATACAGTAAATCAAAATTTAATATTACCAAAAATCATAACTCAATCACTTCTGAATGGATTGCTACCATCAATACATCATCGGATAGGTCTTTTAAAACCCAACAAATGTTACACAAAGAGTTACCCCGTTTGTAATTGACCTCCGGCTGAAAATGTAAGCTGAACATTTCGTTCAGCCCGCAGAATTAGAAGCGCAGAGCTGGTCGTTCCGCCTTTGACCACGTGTAATCTTACATGTACAGTATACTGTACACGCTGCGTCATTGATATTAGGGTTCAAAGTCCACGACGCCTGCATACATACAGTTGACAGTCACGGTACTTATCAATGGCGTACTGACAGTATAGATCTGAATTCCGCTCATATTCAGCGTCTAATTGTTCCCCTCTTCGCCCTTCTCGTGGCTTAATGATCAAAATGGAATTAAAGACGAAGTTTCGCTGAGATGGCACTTCAGTGATTCATATGACTATTAATTATGTGAGAAAATTCAAGCAGAAAAGGACAAACATTGGTTATGCTTTGATCACACTCCGAGAAGGAAGGATGTGTCATCGGACCATGAGGGGTGTTTCAGACCCTCCACACGGCATGTGTTTATCGTTGCTACACGGGACTAACTTCGGTAAGTTTTCATGTGAACATCATTGCTTTTAAAAATGATTCTTTTATTTGATGCACAATAACGTTATAAAGTTTATCCTGTATCATCAAGTGGTGACGTTGGTAAAAAAATTTTTAACTAAGGAACGTTTAGTACTATGAACGTCGAAGAGATAGAGATAGCAATGGGGATTGGTATGGTTGTTGGCTGTGTCACTGTAGTCAGAAATGGTCAGACTTATGACATACTTATTTGAAAACCCTTCGATAAAGTTTCCCCTAATAAGGTTTCGTTTATAAGTTGTTCACATCAAAAACAGGAAGTGCACCTTCCACTCATTTTTTCTTGCGTAATTTCCTTACTCTGATATGTTGTATTGTTATTATTATTATAAAATTATGAAATGTTGTAAGTCTTGAATTTTATCTATTTGAGCAGTTTCAGCTTGACTTAATTTGCTTTGAGTCATACTTTGTTTATAATTGTTTTTTTCTTCTTCAGAATATACAACACATCCAGTACCCGAATGGTCTCCAGTGAAAGATTTCATACTCGATGCTGTGTTCCATTCCTTAATTTCTTGTTGAGTGTATGATGCAACAAACAGGTGGAAATAGTTATTAACTCATTACAAATATTTTATTAGTTAAAATTAACGAGAGGCTTAAACTTGCAGTCTTCATGACTTTATCTTGCATAATTTTTCCAAACAAGTGTCTTTTCTTTCAATATTATAAATTTAACAAACCGTTCTGTATGAAGACTAATTTCTAAAAATCAAGCAAGCTATTTTTTTAAATGCAGCCAATAGCTCATACTATGCTCCACTTTTTTTAACGACATCATCATCAGTGCATGTATTGAACAATCAAAGTATCAGGCACCGATACATATAAATAAGAAGCCAAATTACAGTATTTGAAAACCTGCTAAAACTTCTAAGAATTGTAACTTAATAATGTAAACATGATTTGCATTGTCGGATTTACTAATCAATAAAGAATTATGATCCATAGAAAAATAAATATACTTCAGTGATTGACATACATGAAAGTTGTACTTGTGAGTAGTTCAAAGGCTCGTTTTAAAAAACCTAAGTCTTTCTTAGAATTAGACAACAGAAGGCAGATGAAATCACTCCAAAATGTTTTTATATTATGATAATATGCTTGTTTATTTAGTATTGTGTAGAAGCATATGCAATAATATTAGAAGTGCACAACAGATCAGTGGTTCACGATCACCACCCGTATACGGTAGACTTAACGTAAACTTGTGGGTTTTTTCAAAAGAGGGCGCTATCAGAAGGAGTCAGGATAAAATTTATACGCCGTATGCTCAGACAGAATCCCCTGCATGCCCGACAGACTGAATCTCCCTTCACATCTGCTTTATCCTTCCATACACCCTTGCTGTATGCATAGACATCCCTTAGTATTTTTTAGTGCCTTTGCTTCAGAATGCTAGCATTTTGACACAGATACTCATTTCTTGTAATCGGTGTTTACACACTTACGCCTAAATTGCATACAGTTTTTACTTGTTACAAGATCAAATTAAGGCTGCAGGCTAGCTACCATTCGAGACGGGGCGAGTAGCTTGGTGGCAAGCGGCTGTCAAATTGTTTGTTTGTGGCAAGCATGCCAAGTTGTTTGCACTTCCGTACCAAGTTGTTTCTGGGCGACCGTGGCCCATATTTATGTGTCAAGCGTGCCAAGTCTTCTGGGCAAACATACATGCCTAGTATTAATAGCGTTTGGCAGCAAATGTTCCTTAACATTTTGTTGGCAAGGATCGCGCGCTGCCATAGAATGTTTTATTTATTTTTGCCAAAAGCTTTTGTTCACATATTTTTGAATGTTTGTTTCGATTATACAAGCTGTTGACCATGCGAGAACTGGCACAGTTTGCTAAAATACAATGCAGTGGTTTAACTTTGCAAGAAACTCACATTAATGTTTCTTTATTTTTTTTATTTATGACGTCTGGGAATAACTTTTTTCCCCCCCGTAAGCAATGACTGACAAAGGGAATGGTTTGATTGGGGACGGTGGAAGAACCGTATATAAATGCACACTAGCGCACCATGAGCTCGTTAATGTGGGCGTAACTGATGACAAGACATCAAAAGCTGATTTTTCACCAAGTTTGCATCAGTTTGAAGATGGTTGAAGAACCATGGTTGAACCTGCTCAATATTTTGCATCGACATCACCCCTGTTTGACCTTTGCTTCCGGTCTTGCGCACGTGCTTGTTGATAAACCCTCATTCTGGTGCAGCACAAAAACCGTCTGTACAACAACGTGTGTGCAGTGCACTTCGCTACAGCGAGCTATTATAAGTCATGAAGAGTCTACTAAAAGCGTTTTGTCACTTGATCTTTCCCTTCGGTTAGATCTAGTCTCTTCTATAACAGTCGCCAGTAATTCATAAATTCATATCTCTTTAACTACACAAGCCATTTCGACCATCTACACCATATGCAAGGGCTCCACATACTTCACTAACTTAAATAAATATGTTCGTGACCTTGTCTTGACCTTTTGACCTGTCTAAACTTGAAGTTCTGTAAAACGCTCAGAAAAAAATCCATACTTAGCTATTCATTTTGTTTTTACAATAACAAACAGCACAGCTCACGATCACTCCAGTCAGTTTTACTTAAAAACTAATGACTCGTTAATTCAGGCCAAAAACACGAACACCTCGAATTTGTTATCAAACAAATTCTTATGTCTAGTTTTATTTATTTTTATAAAATGAAAAAGAGTTGATTAAACCTTTTTATACAATTAAACAGGTTTGTATGGAACAATTTGTAAACTGTATGGACAGTAAAGATATTTATCGAAAATAATCAAAGATTTTTTTTAATGCGACAACCACCTCTTCATACCAAATTAATTGAATTTTGATTTATTATTTTCTAAATTAGGTATGCTTTGTAAGCTCTGCAGCAAGCACAAATTAAAGCAAAAATCTGGATCGGAAGTAAACTTTGCTGTTTATTTGTATTTATTTGCCTACAGATTTGTTATCACAAAAAAGGGTCACAAAATATTATGTGGACTAACTTATAATGCAGTTTCTGCATTGGGTTTAAAATAATTCAGATGAATTTACAAGGGTTACAAACTTCTCTGAGTGGCCTAGATTGCATCAGAGAGCATCTACGGCGTAAAAATTTTCCGGGGCCCTTCAGCGGGCCCGGACCCCACGCCGTAAAGGCTTCGCGCTTTGCGCTCGCAAATTTCACATTTTATAAAGGGCCCTACTCTATAAAAAATTTCTGGCTAGAACTCTGCACATACACAGTACACAGTCAATCCTCCTACTGTTTGACCATTTAATATCATCCATCCATAATGGTAGATAAACTATGATAGCCTGCTGTTTGATATGTGGTGACAAAATGTACACATTACACAATCAACCCTCCTACTTTCTGACCATTCACTATCATCCACTGTGGTGTTGATTGACAGGTAAACTATGTCAGCCTGCTGTATGGGTATTAATGCGGTGACTACATGTACACACAGCACAGAGTCAATTCTCCTACTGTTTGACCATTCAATATCATCCATAGTGATATTGGGGCAGATAAACTTTAACAGCCTACTGTTTGATCTCATGTGGTGGATACATGTACCTGTAGGCTACTCAGTACCCCATCAACCCTCTTACTGTCTGACCATTCAACATCATCCATCGCGGTATATGGGCAGATAAGCTATGACAGCCTGCTGTTTTATATCATGCTGTGAATAAAGCACCAAATCAACCCTCCTACTGTCAGACCATTTAACATCATCCATCGCGGTATAGCCTGCTGTTTTATATCTTGTGGACAGTACACACTCAATCCTCCCACTCTGACCATTTAATGGCATCCACCAGGGTTTTTAATGATAGATAAACTATGACAGCCTGCTGTATAACATAATGTAGAGAATACATGTACACCTACACAGTACAGAGTCAACCCTCCTACTGTTTGACCATTCAATATCATGTATACTGGTATAATGGTAGATAAACTATAACAGCATGTAGACAGTACACAATCAGCCCTCCTACTGTCTGACCATTCAATACCATCCACTGTGGTTTTGAAAGACATGTAAACTATGTCAACCTTGTGTTAATGTGGTGAATACACATCTTCACAGTACAGAGTCAACCCTCCTACTGTTCGACCATTCAATATCATGTTTCACTGTATAATAGAAGATAAACCATGACGGCCTGCTGTTCGATATCATGTGTTGAATACATCTACACAGTACACAGTTAACCACCTACTGTTTGACCATTCAATATCATGATAAATGGTATTTTGGTAGATGAACTCTGACAGCCTGCTGTTCGATATCATGTGGTTAACACATCTAAACAGTACACAGTTAATCCTCCTACCGTCTGACCATTCAATATTCAATTGTTTTTTTAATGATAGATAAACTATGACAGCCTGCGTTATAACAAAATGAACTGAATACATTTACACAGTACAAAGTCAACCCTCCTACTGTTTTAACATTCAGTATCATGTATAATTGTAGATAAACTATAATGGCTTACTGTATGATATCATGTGGTGGAAACATCAAAACAATACACAGTCAATCCTCTTGTTTGACCATTCAATTTCATCCATTCTGGTATAATGGTAGATAAACTATGACAGGGGCATGGGAACAATGGGGGTACCATCTGCCCCTATATCTGGCATGGTATATCCACTTAATCCTGAGCAAGAGGAATACAGTGTGTTCAATATATGGGAACAATGGGGGTACCATCTGCCCCTATATCTGGCATGGTATATCCACTTAATCCTGAGCAACAGGAAAACAGTGTGCTCATGTATGGGAACAATGGGGGTACCATCTGCCCCTATATCTGGCATGGTATATCCACTTAATCCTAAACAAGAGGAAAAACAGTGTGCTCATGTATTTGAGCAATGGGGGTACCATCAGCCCCTATATCTGGCATGGTATATCCCCTTAATCCTAAGCAACAGGAAAACAGTGTGTTCATGTATGGGAACAATGGGGGTACCATCTGCCCCTATATCTGGCATGGTACATCCACTTAATCCTAAACAAGAGGAAAACAGTGTGTTCATGTATTGGAACAATGGGGGTACCATCTGCCCCTATATCTGGCATGGTATATCCATTTAATCCTGAGCAAGAAGAAAACAGTGTGTTCATGTATTGGAACAATGGGGGTACCATCAGCCCCTATATCTGGCATGGTATATCCACTTAATCCTCAGCAAGAGGAAAACAGTGTGTTCATGTATTGTAACAATGGGGGTACCATCAGCCCCTATATCTGGCATGGTATATCCACTTAATCCTAAACAAGAGGAAAACAGTGTGTTCATGTATTGGAACAATGGGGGTACCATCTGCCCCTATATCTGGCATGGTATATCCACTTAATCCTCAGCAAGAGGAAAACAGTGTGTTCATGTATTGGAACAATGGGGGTACCATCTGCCCCTATATCTGGCATGGTATATCCACTTAATCCTAAACAAGAGGAAAACAGTGTGTTCATGTATGGGAGCAATGGGGGTACCATCAGCCCCTATATCTGGCATGGTATATCCACTTAATCCTAAACAAGAGGAAAACAGTGTATTCAATATATGGGAACAATGAGGGTACCATCTGCCCCTATATCTGGCATGGTATATCCCCTTAATCTTCAGCAAGAGGAAAACAGTGTGTTCATGTATTGGAACAATGGGGGTAACATCTGCCCCTATATCTGGCATGGTATATCCACTTAATCCTAAACAAGAGGAAAACAGTGTGCTCACGTATTGGAGCAATGGGGGTACCATCAGCCCCTTTATCTGGCATGGTATATCCCCTTAATCCTCAGCAAGAGGAAAACAGTGTGTTCATGTATTGGAACAATGGGGGTACCATCTGCCCCTATATCTGGCATGGTATATCCACTTAATCCTAAACAAGAGGAAAACAGTGTGTTCATGTATGGGAGCAATGGGGGTACCATCAGCCCCTATATCTGGCATGGTATATCCACTTAATCCTAAACAAGAGGAAAACAGTGTATTCAATATATGGGAACAATGAGGGTACCATCTGCCCCTATATCTGGCATGGTATATCCCCTTAATCTTCAGCAAGAGGAAAACAGTGTGTTCATGTATTGGAACAATGGGGGTACCATCTGCCCCTATATCTGGCATGGTATATCCACTTAATCCTAAACAAGAGGAAAACAGTGTGCTCATGTATTGGAGCAATGGGGGTACCATCAGCCCCTATATCTGGCATGGTATATCCCCTTAATCCTCAGCAAGAGGAAAACAGTGTGTTCATGTATTGGAACAATGGGGGTACCATCTGCCCCTATATCTGGCATGGTATATCCACTTAATCCTAAACAAGAGGAAAACAGTGTGTTCATGTATGGGAACAATGGGGGTACCATCAGCCCCTATATCTGGCATGGTATATCCACTTAATCCTAAGCAACAGGAAAACAGTGTGTTCATGTATGGGAACAATGGGGGTACCATCTGCCCCTATATCTGGCATGGTATATCCACTTAATCCTAAACAAGAGGAAAACAGTGTGTTCATGTATTGGAACAATGGGGGTACCATCTGCCCCTATATCTGGCATGGTATATCCCCTTAATCCTCAGCAAGAGGAAAACAGTGTGTTCATGTATTGGAACAATGGGGGTACCATCTGCCCCTATATCTGGCATGGTATATCTACTTAATCCTGAGAAACAGGAAAACAGTGTGTTCATGTATTGGAACAATGGGGGTACCATCAGCCCCTATATCTGGCACGGTATATCCACTTAATCCTGAGCAACAGGAAAACAGTGTGTTCATGTATTGGAACAATGGGGGTACCATCAGCCCCTATATCTGGCATGGTATATCCCCTTAATCCTCAGCAAGAGGAAAACAGTGTGCTCATGTATTGGAGCAATGGGGGTACCATCAGCCCCTATATCTGGCATGGTATATCTACTTAATCCTCAGCAAGAGGAAAACAGTGTGTTCATGTATGGGAACAATGGGGGTACCATCAGCCCCTATATCTGGCATGGTATATCCCCTTAATCCTCAGCAAGAGGAAAACAGTGTGTTCATGTATTGGAACAATGGGGGTACCATCTGCCCCTATATCTGGCATGGTATATCCACTTAATCCTAAACAAGAGGAAAACAGTGTGTTCATGTATGGGAACAATGAGGGTACCATCTGCCCCTATATCTGGCATGGTTTATCCACTTAATCCTGAGCAACAGGAAAACAGTGTGTTCAATATGGGAACAATGAGGGTACCATCTGCCCCTAAATCTGGCATGGTATATCCACTTAATCCTGAGCAAGAAGAAAACAGTGTGTTCAATATGGGAACAATGAGGGTACCATCTGCCCCTAAATCTGGCATGGTACACTCTAAAAACAAAAGTGCTAAATACTGGGTGCTAAGCAAGTGTGTGCACCTGAAGTGCACAAAGATGCACCAAGAGTGTTACATTTTCTCCCACAAAGTAGAAGTGCTGAAAAGTACGTGCTGAATATGATTGCTGAATAGTGAGGCTTCCTTGACTGCACCTGAGGTGTTAAATTAACACTTTGTATACTGAAATGGCAATACCAATTAGCACCTATCTTCGGTGTTATGCAAGACTGTTTTTGATTGGTCAATTGATGTGAGGTGATCACGCAGACTTTCGCCCGCCGCCATGTTGATGCATATGCCCTGTGTAATTTTACACGATCGTTCAGCAAATTTGACAAGGTAAGCAAACAATAAATTGATTATTACACCCAAGATGGTTTTATTATCATGCATGGATCACACTGAAGTTACACTTGCTTTTGTTGATGACAATATTTTAAACGATTTCGTCTAGTGAAAAGGCCCGTTCTGATTCAACATTGTTCATGAATCATGTGCGTCGATTGCATGGGCATGCAGCATGCATGCATGGAGGCCATGGCTCGCGTGTCGTTAAACCTACAGGTCGAACGTATAGTCCACGTACGATCCAGCCCCATTCAACGTGCAGTAAAATCCTTCATTATGGGCCTGTGAATTTATATAACAAGTAGGATTTGATGAGTCGTAATCTGCATTTTATATTGCAATATAACTAATAAGCACAGGAGGCTTACCCTAGATATCTTTTATTAAACTCCTAGCTTTAGTGATTTTCCATAGATTAAAAGGTCTAAATTGTTTTTAACAGGTCACCACATTGCTTGAGGAAGTGCTGAGCAGTAATACCACAAAGCAGCCCACTCTCATTGCCTTTGTCGCCAAACCACAGATACATCAGATCGTTTTGAAGATAAAGAACTACCGGTTCCCCCTTCCATCATCGAACATCACATCAGCTGTGGATATACTCTTCAAGAGCCACTGCACCTTCAACTTTGAATATTCTGCTCAACTACCCAACTTCTTTGGCTACCTGAAAACTCAGATATACGGACTGAAATATTCAGGCAAGGTGCCACCACGAGTCATTGAATTTATAGCCAGGGCACTCAAGGTACTGTGAGTGCTTATCACATGGAGAGTTTGAAGCATTGTTAGTATCTTGTTCCTTTAGATTGGTGTTTTTTATACATTTGAAGTTTTCGGATTTCAAAACAAGGAATCTGAGTGTTAACTTCTAATAAGAATGAAGTTGGTTTGAGGTGATTTATTGCTGTATTATGTTGATAGAAGGCAATTAATCATTCTGTATTTCAGATACACATTTTAAATCATTCTCTTAATTCAAAATAGGCAAGTGTTTTTTGTACAACTTTTGAAACTATAACCAGGAAACGAAACCTAAATTTAACATGAAGGTTCCCAGCCTTTTTGTAAGCCTACAATTCTGATGGCAGAAATCTAAATTTAGGACTTGAGACATCAGTTTGAGAGTAAATTGTGTGGCATATACCTAATACTACTTTTAATTTCGGTGCTTTTGTTAATTTATACCTGAACTTTGGGGCATTGTATTCATGAAAAAAAGGATAATGATATACTGTTTTTTTTGGACGGAAGGAAACAGTCTCTTAATATTATAAATACAATTTTCAATTAGGCTAGACAAAAAAATAGTTGTGTTTGCTATTGCCACACACCCTTTCACAAAGAAATCATGTAAATCTTTGTTATAAAAAACCCAGAAATAGTACCCACGTTCTTTCAAACGTAATAGGAAACACAGCTGTTGTTTTGTTTGGCCTTACAACAAATGTGTTTTTTAATGCTGGATTTCCACACTGTTTGGGCCTACTTGATAGTCATTGATATATTGTTGGAGTGTGTAAAGAGTCAAGTTGATTTGATGTGATGAAAACTTATGCTGTATAATTTTGGTAGGGTTTTAACCTGTTCTGTGTCAACCTTCAGTTAGAAAATCTCAGGGGCAGATACAGAGGCGAGATTTTGGGGGGTCAAACACCTCCCTTAATCTAGGCCATTATGTTTTAGTTTATGCTAACAGTCTTATTTACAAGCTGATTTCATGTGTCTGTTTTGGGGAGTTTTTTTGGTCTTGTTTATTATGCTGGGGTGGTCTTTTGGCTTTTGCACTGAAATAATCAGACCAGGGTCACTGCAGAAACTTGTTAGTGGTAAGAAACAAAATTTGAAACAAATCTGTAAAGCCTGAACCCCCCCCCCCTCTGTAAAAATTAATGGATCTTATAATATTTAGAGAAGTTTATATATTTGTACGTTCATGTATTGCAACTGAACTTCTCAAATTTAACATGTTCTCATGTTTCTGATAATAAAATTTTACATAAACATGTACATGTAACTCAGTTGAGTACATTATTTTGTGTCCTAGAGTTGCTGAAAATAGCACCTAAAGTGCTCTAGTTTAGCTCTTATGGGTGCAGCACCTCAATGACAGTAGCACCTAAAGTGCTCTAGTTTAGCTCTTATGGTTGCAGCACCTCAATGACAGTAGCACCTAAAGTGCTGTAGTTTAGCTCTTATGGTTGCAGCACCTCAATGACAGTAGCACCTAAAGTGCTCTAGTTTAGCTCTTATGGGTGCAGCACCTCAATGACAGTAGCACCTAAAGTGCTCTAGTTTAGCTCTTATGGGTGCAGCACCTCAATGACAGTAGCACCTAAAGTGCTCTAGTTTAGCTCTTATGGTTGCAGCACCTCAATGACAGTAGCACCTAAAGTGCTGTAGTTTAGCTCTTATGGGTGCAGCACCTCAATGACAGTAGCACCTAAAGTGCTCTAGTTTAGCTCTTATGGGTGCAGCACCTCAATGACAGTAGCACCTAAAGTGCTCTAGTTTAGCTCTTATGGGTGCAGCACCTCAATGACAGTAGCACCTAAAGTGCTCTAGTTTAGCTCTTATGGTTGCAGCACCTCAATGACAGTAGCACCTAAAGTGCTGTAGTTTAGCTCTTATGGTTGCAGCACCTCAATGACAGTAGCACCTAAAGTGCTCTAGTTTAGCTCTTATGGTGCAGCACCTCAATGACAGTAGCACCTAAAGTGCTCTAGTTTAGCTCTTATGGGTGCAGCACCTCAATGACAGTAGCACCTAAAGTGCTCTAGTTTAGCTCTTTCTGAGTGCTACTAATGTAGCACGCATGCTCGTGCTAAACCAGCACTCCAAGTGCAGTCACTATACAAGCTCTTAAAAGTGCTAAATATTGAATCTTTAAGTGTTAGAATTAGCACTTCAATTTTTAGAGTGTATATCCACTTAATCCTGAGCAACAGGAAAACAGTGTGTTCATGTATTGGAACAATGGGGGTACCATCTGCCCCTATATCTGGCATGGTATATCCACTTAATCCTAAACAAGAGGAAAACAGTGTGTTCATGTATGGGAGCAATGGGGGTACCATCAGCCCCTATATCTGGCATGGTATATCCACTTAATCCTGAGCAACAGGAAAGCTGTGTGTTCATGTATGGGAACAAAGGGGGTACCATCTGCCCCTATATCTGGCATGGTATATCCACTTAATCCTGAGAAACAGGAAAACAGTGTGTTCATGTATGGGAACAAAGGGGGTACCATCTGCCCCTATATCTGGCATGGTATATCCACTTAATCCTGAGAAACAGGAAAACAGTGTGTTCATGTATGGGAACAATGGGGGTACCATCAGCCCCTATATCTGACAAGATATATCCACTAGATGCTGGGTTATCCATAAACTATGCCAGCTTCCAGCTTGCTAAAAGATATTTTGTGGTGAATGCATGTTACACAGTACAACAGTCAACCCTCCTACTGTCTGAACATTTAATAACATCCACTGGATGGTTTTGACTGGGCTACAGATAAACTATGCCAGTCATATGTGTTGAATGCATACCACATTCAGTACAGTCCACTATCCTACTTTGCTGACCATTCAATAGAGATTTGTAGAGAATAAACCATGGCAGCCTACAATATGGTATCTTGTGGTAAAACCAGTTTAGTACACAACTGTGCTACCTAACACAACCAGTGCAGAGGAATGGTTTCAGTTTTGTAACATCCTTGCTGAAAGTTGTAATATAGAGCAAGAGGGGCAAATCACAACTTAGGAGATATTTTATTATAAAGCAGATCATTGATAATACAATTTTTGGCTAAGCTGCATACATGTAAGACCTGAAACCTTTTAAATCCTCCTAAAAATATATAAAAACAGCCCGATAGCCCAAGTCCTGCGAAATCCTACCCTAACACAAACTCATTTTAGCCCAAACCTTTCGAAATCCTCCTGTGTTGCAGATCCCTAATAGCCCAAATCCTTCGCAATCCTACACTTTGGCAATGAAGATATTGTAGGACTTGGGTTCTTTAGGGTTAATTACAGGAGTATAATCAATGCATAATAACTGGTGCAGGAAAACAAGTGAGTAATTCTAGTCCAAAGTGGCATTTAAAAAAACTTTGTACCTGGAAAAAGTACTCACATGTTTCTTGACCCGACCTTTGTCACTGTCCGTGGTGAGATGACCTCCAGTCAGCTATGACCTCCACATCATGACCTCCAGATCATCTGTGGCCAATTTCATTGAGATTAATGGGCAGAATGGAGTGCTGAACAGTGTCCTGCTATTACAAACGTAACACAATTAAACGAAATAAGTTGCAAATGGTTGACACAGTATGGATATGGTATTTTCTCAAACACTTTGTCTTGCTAAGTTCCGACACCCCTAAGTTCCGACTCCCCTAAGTTCCGACTCCCCTAAGTTCCGACTCCCCTATGTTCCGACACCCTTAGTCTCTTTTCTTAATCGTCACCCTAACCCTATCCTGTAAATCACAAGGAATGTTTTGGAACCTACTGTAGGTGGTCAGAACATAGGAGTGTCGGAATTTAAAGCAGCCATTTGTGGCAAATTTCTTAGAGCTAAATGAGCAGAAATAAAAGCTAAACCAAAAATTGTGAATGAAATGAGTTTCAAATTGGTAGACACAATATCGATATGATATGTTAGCACATACTTTGTCTTGTTCAGTTCGCTTACACCTCTATGTTCTGACACCCCTAGCCTCTTTTCCTAGCCCTCACCCTAACCCTAGCCTGTAAATCACGAGGATTTTTGGTGTAGGCCCTATAGGTTGTCAGAACATAGGGGTGTCGGAATAAAGCAGTCACCGCTAAGTTTTGTGCTTAGGAAATTCAGTAAAATTTGTTATTATGGTGACTGCATCTCTACAGTAGAAAAGTGGGACATGTCAATCATTTAATTTGGTATTGAATGATACCATGCCCATGCAACCCAATGTGGCAGGAGATTATGTGTGTGTCCTCCCCCTCCCCCCCTAGAGCAAATTGTGTAGACATTTTGTCTGATGGCGCCCTCTTTAGATTCGACTTCCTTCAGCCCATGTCACCTTGCGGTTGGGCCACTGGCAGTACACAGTACTGGTACCTTGTGGTAAACATAGTGCTTTACACAGTTGTGCCACCATACACAAACTTAAATGGTATATTAAAAGGTTGGTGAACTGTAGGGAACCTTGTTACCAAGAGTACAATTTAAGTAAACATTTTCCAGAATCAATCAGCTCTGTATGGTGATGATTAAGAAAACAGGAAACTTGTCCAACACCCTGCTGACCAACCAGCCTGTTGTGTACTTTCTTCCATGGTTGAAAATGAGAACCGGTCAATGGCCAAACATTTTGGACAACTTGCAAGACTTCAATAAGTGCCTACTGTCTGATAGTTTCTTAAGAACTTGGGACTCGAATTAACTTGTAATCCCTTGTCTTTATTTTAAACTCATAAACTCTTCAAAGGCAAATACATAATACTTCAACACTACTTGTGGGAGTGTTAGTGTTACTGACTTACCAAATCGACATACCGAGAAGTTGTGCGGCGTTTTCCGTGTGAACGCCGTGCTGAGACGGTCGGTTCTTGGTCATAGTTTGGCGGCTTTTTACGACAACTTCTCGGTGTTTTGTGGCATAGAGAACAGGACCGGGTCTTTCCATGGTAGACAATGTTCTTGTTTCCACGTAAATTAACTTGTTGTAACGGGCAAAGACAACGTTAAAGCTAAATGAAAACTTGATGTTTGCAAGACTAAAATAAGCACATGTACAAGTAGGCTCAACATCCAAGATGGTTGCGTCTGTTGGTAACCACCAACGTAAATATGCACAAACCCAATGTATTCACCGGCTACCAGCTGCGCTGTGCGCTGATTGGCCAAAGTTTGTTATTTTTTGTTTACACGACTTTGACGGTGCTAAAGAAATATCATTTGTATAATTGGATTTTTTTTAAACAACAGCAGAAACCTTTGCATTATTTGCTGAAAAATATGAAGCCACCGTGAAAAACTATGTTACATTTTACGGTTACTCTCCAGGTAACTTTAGGGGGCAAAATCAGAATGGAGAAATTCGAAGGGAAAAAAAGGATATAGCCTATTATGTAAGAACGAAGCCGGCATTTACAAAAAGATACACGAACAAAACAACGAACAGTTCCTTGTGTTGGAAACTTGCTTAGTCACATCCCAGGTCAAAAATCTAATAAAAAAACGGGTGGCTAAACGGATTTGAACACGGCCATGATTTTCAGTTATTTAGCGTATTTAATAAATAGTTTTTCGGTAGGGCTGCAGCATTGGGGGTACATTGATAAACACATCTTAATTGAATCACGGCAATCTATCATCTGCTTCATAGTGTTCTCATTCGTTTATATTTCATTAACAGTTTTAAATACATTTGTTTAGTTTACAAAAGGGGTGTGGAAAAATACATTACACAAATTTTCAACACTTTGGGATCATTAGATAACTGCATTGACAAATTGTACTAAGTAATGATCTCATACACTAGTACAGCTCTACCGTCCTTTGATACTACTAATCATTCGTTTTATTTTAAATAAAGCTACGAATTCAATATTTTAGGCTACATTTTTCCGAACAATGATAATAGTCTTATTACTTGTTCTTGAATATTATAATTACCATCAAGAACAAATTTCTAAATATACAAAACCCTTTATAAGGGTTTCTTGAGAAAAACATTTAGTATATAAACATACAATCATTTTAAGGAATTTATTATGATATTTATACAATGGACATTTCTTTTTACTGTAAATTAACTTTGAGTTTGACATGCATTAGCATGGAAATATTATTTTAACAACAATTTTTTTTGAACAACATAATATGAAAATTACATTTTTGATCTATTAGCTTATTCCCGTCCCCTTTCAGATCCCAACATTAAACCAGCTGTCTCTATAGCCTGAGGAAATCAAATTTAAGCATTAACTTAACATTTCATAGAGCAGTTCAAGCACAAAAAGTAGCTAAGCACAACAAAATTATGCTTACCAGAATAAGGCTACCAGCCAAACCACCATGTCACATGTACAATTTGTAACAGGTATCCTGCTGATTTCTGCTCAGCAGAAAATTTTTAGCAATGTTTTCTGCTTAAGCAGCTCTATGAAATTGGGCAAAGATATTAACCTATTGGTTGTGTCGTGGCCGAGCGGATAAGAATACCGGACTCAAGCTCTGGTGTTTCTGATCAGCAGAGTGTGGGTTCGAGTCCCGGTCGTGACTCTTGTGTCCTTCAATTCAGCAAGACACTTAACCATTATTGCTGCATCCTTCGGATGGGACGTAAAGCCGTAGGTCCCGTGTGTTGTGTAATGCACGTAAAATAACCCAGTACACTTATCGTAAAGAGAAGGGGTTCGCCCCGGTGTTCCTGGTTTGATCGGCTGCATATTGCGCCACAGCACCTTGTAAACCATTACATGGTGCTATAAATGAATAGGCCTCATACTCCAAAAACGTAGCTCCACAAACCTGGCAGGAAAAAATATATCAGCGCTTAGAAACGCCTGTATTAAGCGCTATACAAATGCAAGCTATTATTATTATTATTGTGACACCATCAGAAAAAAATACATCACACGCTATACACTATGGAACTGATTTCGACTGCCGGTTTAGAGTTAGCATGTTAATTAGTTTTCGGTGAACGTAATCCTTTCAAATTCTCTGAAACAGCAGATGAGAGCCCTTTGACCTCAGCAAAACAAATTCCAACTCATCAAGCCATCTGTAAGCCATCTGTAAGCCATCTGTAAGCTATCTGTAAGCCATCTGTAAGCTATCTGTAAGCCATCTGTAAGCCATCTGTAAGCCATCTGTAAGCCATCTAGCGAAGACATGATTGATTACAACCAACCCTGAAATAAGTAATCTTTTCAAATTCTCTGAAACAGCAGATGAGAGCCTCTGACCTCAGATGTAAGCCATCTGTAAGCCATCTGTAAGCTATCTGTAAGCCATCTGTAAGCCATCTGTAAGCCATCTGTAAGCCATCTGTAAGCCATCTAGCGAAGACATGATTGATTACAACCAACCCTGAAATAAGTTTACGAACCCTGTGGAAAATCTTAAATGGGAGGTCATTGAAAGATTTGGGTTTTTTAGTCAGAGGATCAATCCAGGGTAACTTCCTTTTTATATGCTAGTTCGTTAGGTCTCAGGAAAAAAAATGTGGAATTTTATTTTTGTTTTATTTAATTTTTATGTATTTTCATTATTATTATTATTATTATCATTATTTCTTTTTTATTATGTTGTATGTTTTTATTATTAGTTTTATTGTTATTACCATTTATTTATTTATTTTTGTTTGTGGGGGGGTGTAAACAATGCATTACGGTATTGGCATAATGAACCCTGAAATCAAAATAGCGAGAAAGGTTAGGGAAAACTGAATCGTCTTGGACTGGTATAATACTTCTAATTGCTTCATGGAGTGGTTAATTAAATGTATCTCAAAATTTGCTTACTAGTGACATAATAATGGTGACGGTCAATTGAGAAATTCTTCTTTACGGTATGACGCGCCCGTTTCTCACATTCTCGACTTCACGGTAGGTCTGACACGCAACACACGGACGACACCACCAGGAAAGGCAAAAATCTTCGCACAACGAACCCTGAAATCAAAATGGCGAGAAAGTTCAAAGGTTAGGGAAAACTGACTAGTTACAGACTGGTATATAGACCTTTCCATTGTTGATAAACAAACCGCGCTGGTTGGCATGGATGGACAGCCGAATGTTGGCAAAACATTTAATCTTGTTATAACAAAATTCATCACTTTTGCAAATTTTGCAAAATCACATGGTTAGTTGCTTTGTTTTCAACAAATTCAACAGTATTTTTGAATATTTTGTGTAACATTGTAACAAACTGTGGCTGTCTGTTTTTGCTTTGCATTTATGGCTTTCCACAGTTTTCCAACCTTGGCTGGCAAAAACTCAGGCTGTGGCGTTGCAATAGAAAGGTCTATAACACTTTTTCTTGCGTTGCAATAGTATACAAATATTGACTGCTTCGAGTGGCATAGTAAAACTAGTCACTCGAGGTGATCCCCGGAGCAGTCTATCTTCCCGAGGCGAAGCCGAGGGAAGATAGGCTGCTCCGGGTATCACCGAGAGTGACTAGTTTTACTACGCCACGAGACAAAGCAGTCAATATTTGTTTTATAACACCTCTTCCTTTGATTCTATCTGTATACTTTAACAAAATGAATACACACAAACTTTACGTTGAAATACCGAGTTTCGACAAAATAAGAGGGTGTACCAGACTACTGCTGTACGTTCGTTCTCTAAACCGTATTTCAAGTGCACATATTTTGTTCATTACACCTGGTTCGAGGTTGTCAAGCAGCTCGTTTAAATCAATGTTTGAAGTCAATGTAGTCAGGGTACCAGGGTATCCATGCACTAGTGCATCGGTTGCTAGGCTATCGTTGAATAGTACATCGGCGGCCGTGTGATAGTACCGCGCGCGGTTTCTAGTAAAACTAAGACATATCATGTGACGCGCTCTAAACCAATCAAAAGGCAGAATTATTTGTAAGGGGTGTTATAAAAAGGTCTATAACACTTTTTCTTAAAACCGTGGGAGTGTAGCCATGTACCATAGCTCAATCTCTCAAAAGCTAACCATCTAAAAATGAAATTGACCAAAAAGAAGTTTAGTTGCCAGTAATTATTTTATACAATTTACTTCAAGAGGCTTGGAGACTTTTAAACACTTTTCGAATATTTAGTACGGTATTAGCATTGGTAAACCCCTTAGAAACCATAGCGGCCACAAGCGGCTTGTACCAAGTATGCCCACTGCAGCCGCAAACGGCCGCAAGATCTGACCCACTTCCATCACCCAAAGTGGTCAAAGTATTAGGTCGTGGCTGCGAATGAAATTGTCCAATGTCTATGTAAACATAGTAAACCAATTGCTAAAATCAAAACATAGTTTATGTTTCATGGTATTTTTGTTGAAACTTTAACTACAGAATTGGTTTTTGCTAACACAACAGTTGCTGGCAGTGTAAGACCTTTTTGTAATCCACCAAATACATCAACTGACAAACCTGTAGAAGTTTGAGATCGATCGGCCATCTGGGTCACGAGAAAATAGTGAAAAAAAACCGATTACACATTTGCATGAAATCATATAGATTCAACAAATGAATAAAACGCTCACTGAGCGATAAACTCCAATCGGAAAAAAATAGTTTATTCATTTCTCTTGTGATGTGGCATTTCAGACAGAAATATTTCAAGGGATGTTTTCTACTATCATCATCATTAGACCGTGTAAGTTCTATGTAAATCTGTGATAAAAAAGTATATTTTACAAGTTTTGTTCTTACCAATTCTGTAATGTTCCTTTAATAGTGTGGTGCACCACTACAACACACGAGCCTTCCTTAAAGCATGCTGTGTCGGCTACGATTTGTTTCTGGACTAATCCAACCATTGCGTCTTGGAACCAGTTCTACCTTAAGATTAACTGATCCAAGAGTTAGGTTCTATATACTCCAAAATCACAAAATTGACTCACAGCGATATTATGGCGTTCTCGCACGGCCGATCTCATAACCACAGTTGAAAAGGGGTACCAGCACCCAATACAGCAGCTCTCGCGAAGTTTACATGCTAAGAAACAGTCAAAACAAATCGGGAAAAACCAGCCGAACATACCTGGAACCAAAATAAACAACGCAATAGTTTTGTAACCTTAAGAAGTAAAGCCCATCCAAGAATGAACAAAAGTACATGATAAGTTTACCTTGACAAGTCAAGCACAAGAAAACAAGGTCTCTACAGGGGCTGCAGATGATATGGGAATCTGGAACTAAATCCAAGGCCAAGACCCACTCATTAGAAAGTTCTCAAGTAAGGGATCCCTACCCAACCTCATAACTAGTTTCACCTGTTCTTTGTACATAATTAGGTTTCATTATTGATATTTTAATAGAAACGAAAACACAAACAAAGATGAACAAGCCACATTGTAGGTGGTTCTCAAGTAAGGGATCCCTACCCAACCTCATAACTAGTTTCACCTGTTCTTTGTACATAATTAGGTTTCATTATTGATATTTTAATAGAAACGAAACACAAGCAAAGATAGACAAGCCACATTGTAGGTGGTAGGTGTTTACATGAGTTTGTAGAGACGTTCAAACCGGGGACTTAAAACAAAGGGGACAATAGGTCCACGTTTGCTATCACAAAGGAAAACAATGGGGTCCACGTTTGTCAGGACAAAGAGTTAAACAAAGGGACCCCACAAGCCACCGTCCGTATGGGTGGGTGTGTTGGGAAAGGGGGAAACCAACCCATCCACAAGGACTTACGAACGTG
The DNA here is from genome assembly GCA_032158295.1 of Pycnopodia helianthoides. Taxonomy (NCBI): domain Eukaryota; kingdom Metazoa; phylum Echinodermata; class Asteroidea; order Forcipulatida; family Asteriidae; genus Pycnopodia; species Pycnopodia helianthoides. Next base: position 16,359,594 of record CM063257.1, on the reverse strand, counting down.
TATATCAGATGTTCATAAAACAGGGAGGTATTTTTTTTTATTACGCAGACCGCGTTGCCTAACCATACTCCAATAAAGTTCAGGTAAGGCAAAATTTTCTTTTTGTGATAGAAGTACTGAATGACTTTAAGGGAAGGTATACGTTTGGTAATCACTCTCAAAATAATGGCAATACAAACTTACTTGGTTAAAAGTACAGCAGCTTTCGAAAGCATCTTGAGAATCATTTTACTTCGGAGTAATGTGGTTACGGACAATTATATCAGTTTTATCAGAAAAAAAATTGAATCTGAGAAGCGTTTTTCAGATTGTGTATTCCATGCCATTTGCGGATTATTCTTCCTGCACGGACATTATAGCCACTCCGGATTTTCGGCAATATCTCAAAAACGCTACCACCTTTTGATATTATATTTTCACAGGTTGGTTTTATTGTACATATCTACATTTATATTTCATTAAAACAATCAAAGGGTTTCAAAAACCAAAGGTATACTTTGCCATTGACTTACAGCTGGGGATGTCTTCCAAGCAAGCGAACACTGGAGTAGACCATGGCCTGGGTTTTCCACGCGGATGCTTGTGGTATTTCACATGAGTCTGTGTAGAGAGAGGGTGTGAAAGATTGTGATTATGACAATATTACACTATGAAAATGTGTGTCTTGAAAAAGGAGTGAAAATCCATTTTTCTCCTTGAAATTGTAAATTCCCCCTTCTACCTTGTTTTCATGGAGTTCGTTTGCCAGAGCCAAAGTGTTTCACGTTGATTTTATTGTGCTGTACTGATGAAATTGTTATTCACCATAAGTTCTAGGCTTGGATGGAGAGCATTCCCTGAAATTTATGTGAAATTCATGGAGGCCAGTAAATGGTCTGGAGACTCTTCTTTCCAAGATGGTTTATGGGAAATGCAATTCCCTTAGTAGTGAAAATGGTGAAAAAGAAATAATTCCTTAAATTTCAGCCAAATCCTGCACTTCACTAATATTTCACGGTAGTTTAACAGGAAAGATTTTCATAGCGTTACCTTTAATTTACAATATTGAAAGGGACAACCAGTTAGCCAGTTTTGAAATTGAGTAAGACGAAAGGCTTTGAGATTATGAGGTGGACGCAATAAACATTTATTTATTTATTTTTATTTATTTATTTTTTTTTTGGGGGGGGGGGAGGTGATTAGGAAATTTTATTTCGTTTTATACCAAAACCAAGTAGCCGCAATTCATCGGTCCTTTCCGAAACCACGGCTCAGTCTTTGGCATGGGCTTTGTCCGCCTGGTTGAAGCCCCATAAGGAAAGCGCACGTTTTCTAAATGAATGACGGAGCCTGAGCCCAGGCCCCAGCCGTGGTTTCGAAAAGGACCATAAAGCCATGTCAATGAGAGACTTTGGAACACTTGGTGGCAGCAAACATAATATTATATTTTTTGGTAAGTTTATATAGACCTTATGCATTGACGTCATCAAGCCGCCATCTTAGAGGTAAAATTATGATAAAACAAGGAATATTCACAGATTTGTACGCGCGGCGCACAGGACTGGTCAATGAACAACCCTCCTTTTTCACATCTAGGCGAGGTCGCCCTACTCAAATGACGTCATATGCATAAGGTACATTGTTTCCGTAGCTGAAAGTTTTTGTGCATATTTCTAATAACAATGGTTTCACCTCTTAGTCTGCTGCCAATTAACATCCCACAAGTCACTGTTTAGTCAGGTGGAGATTCGGAAGTGGTCTAAGCATTGCTGTGCACAAAATAGTCAGGTACCGGCTAGAAGGACTTTACCAATTTTTCCCAGTACTTAAAAACTGTTATTGACTTAAAACGAAAGTTGAACTGTAATTCAATCAAGCATCTAGTTGGTTATTCCAAGCCTATTATGTATTTTTTAATAAATAAGGGTACCATTCTCAGAGTGAAAGACTGACGTCATTTTGCCTGACACGGATATTTATGTTATTTTATTCATTTTAATTTTTTTTTGTGCAAGAAGATTTGATTTGAAATTTTGCAAAATATATCATTCGCAGATTATCGCTTTACAAAATGAAAATTGAATCGTCTATAAGTTTAGAGTAACATTTTTGAGCTCGAGGAATAATACACACTCGTTCCGGGAAGAATTGTAAAAATTATCTTAGGATGGGGGGGGGGGGCGTTGAAACACTTACTACAATTGTTATAGCCGCCGTGGATAAGGGCTGTTTGGTTACTACAACACTCGTGGTCATGGTTAGTCACTGGAAAATCGTAGAACCAAATATTCTTCTGCAACAATGAAAAAAGGATATGTAATGTATTAACCCTCTTGCTGTCTGACCATTCAATACCATTCACTGTGTTGTTTTTTCAGTTCTGTGCACAGTTTTGCCACCGTACACAGCCTTGGCAGTCGAATGGTTTCAAATGGTTGGTCAACTCACTGGAAAATGTCGCCAGGAGTCACTGAGAGTAGGAGGGTTAATACTCAAAAAATGTGCAGTGTATATAAATGTACATATATATGTATATATTTAGGTATATTGACCCCGGCGATTGATTAATTTGTGAACAAACGCATAGGGATGAAGTAATCACTCAACTGAACACGCTGAGCTAAGTGTCCGAGACAAGTGATTTTCACCTTTTTGTTTGTACTGACATGAGGAAAGGCTGTACACCAAAAAAATACTTGATGAACACATTAATGAGTTGTTAAGTATTTAGCGATTTTGTGCATTCAGAATTCAGATACAGTATTTGTCAATGCGCAGGATTTTTAGGACTCTGCCGAGTAACGAAATAGTAGTTCAGTTGACGCTAAATAGTGCGACTGCTGTGCATAACGTTAACTGCAGTAATTTACTCCTGGGCCCTATTCACTATTGCTCATCTTCGAACCTATCTTATTTCTCGCACTCATAGCAGACACAATCTTACCTACAAGTACAAATCAGGTGTCAAACAAACACAACCATGACTTACCTCTGTACAAATCCCGTCCAGACAGGATTGAGTTCAGCTTGGAGAGGACAAATCTAAAACATGTAGTGTCTAAACGACCTCATCAAATGGCGAACTGGTTTTCTGTTTAACTGGTTCGCGCTCCTGCAAGACGCTACATCTGATATAAGACCTAATATTAGCTGGTACACATTTTCTCGAAAGCGGTGGCGGGTAATACAATGCCCATGCGTGGTGTTTCAATTAACACAAAAGAAGCTGAATAGCTTAGTCTGGTGGGAGAACAGGTGTTTTGCTAAGGTGATTGGCTGCAATAATGGAAAGGCGGGATGCATTTACAGGGATGGAATTTGAGAAGGGTAAAGATACACCTTAAACAATGGAGGTAAAAACCTTTGGACCTAAACTCCACCCAGCAACCAATCAAACATCTTGTTGTTGCACGGTTAGCATAGTTCCAAACGTAAGGAGTCCCTAAATGGACATGCAAAAATGCATGTATTTATTGAAAAAGTAAGAAAACAATCATTACAATTAAATGAATAAATAAAGGAAATGTACATTGAAGTCAGGCATGATGAACCCAGCTGTCAAATCCACAAGGCAGTCTTTTATGTGAAAAGTTACTATATCATAAAAAGTTTTACACGAAAAGTACAGATTTTCCGAAATCTTAACGTGAGTGGAAGAGAGGACAGCGATAATAAATGCAGAGTTATGCCCAAAACAACTGGTATCCGACCCTCATTAAAAACATGTTTAAAGGCAGTGGATACCTTTGGTAATTACTCAAGAAAGACACTACCATAACAGCTGACTTGATAACCTGAGAGCTGCTGATAGTATAAAAACATAATAAGAAACGACTCCCTCTGAAGCAAGGTTGTTTTTGAGAAAGATGTATTTTTTCAATAAAATAATTATCTGAATTTGGGAAAGGCTTCAGGCATGAAGCCTTTTGGGGGCGTTTGAAATTCACAAATTGGATGCAACAAAGCTGTTTTTTTCTTTCAAATTTTCTTGCAACTTCGATGATCCAATTGAGCCAACATTTTCCTCAGGTTTGTTATTTTATGCATATGTTGAAATACACCTAGTGAAGATATTAGTCTTTGACACTTACCAAAAGTTTGTCCTGCATTTAAATAAGGTTACTTTAGAACAAAAATATCGAAGATAAAAATATTGGTGTTTAGAAAGATTACTACCAGGCACTTTTCTTTTTTTTGAAAAAAGGCAACCAAAAATGGCTTCTTTTTGTATAAACTTGTTGCTCATGATGTACATGGATTTATGACATGTAATGAACATGTCCAGACCAGCTAGGTCAAATTATATGTGATTATGATTAACAAATAATGCTTTTTAGTTTAAATTCAACTAAAAATCTTGCTCATTGTGAAAAACTAGCTGATAAGAGATGACTAAGTAACTGTTTCCTAATAGAAAAGTAGCATTATTTTGACAATTTAGTCGTGGCATACTTAGCTCCATTCTCCACAAATTTATGCACTTAAAGTCCCCCCCCCCCCGACAAAAAAAAAATAAAAAATCCTATTAACAAACAGATGTTAAAAGTTATAACAAAGTTAACATTTTGTGAAATGGATCTTTTATTATATAACATCATCCAAAAAGGTGCTTTTAACAGTGTCCCGCTTACCCGAAATAAATAGCTAAAGAAGGTTTAACTAGTACAATACGATAAGTTTATACCCCAATCTCAACATGCACGGAAAGAGGGACTTTCTGTGACGGTATAGGGCAGCAGTGCCCAATTTTACAGACCTGCTCAAGAATAAAACTTTGCCTAACAACTTCTGCTAAGCAGGACACCAGTTACAGCATGGAGCTATAATTTATAGCTCCATGGTTACAGACAGTACATGTGACATGGATTTTTGCTTGTAACCTTATTCTGGTCAGCATTTAATTGTTTTTTGGGGTATAGCTAAATGTTGTGCAGCCTTGTCGAAACGGCCCCACGTAAGTCCACCGTTCTCGGAAAATGTGCGCTTTCTTGGAACCCCGTAAGCAATGGAATGCTTTGTCTGCTGCCAACTAACGACCAGAAGAATCTGCTAAATCCATAACAATCATATCAGGGCATCACACGCACCGTTTGTGACTGGTATCTTGCTTATTTTTGCTGAGCAGAAAATTATTAAGCAACATTTTCTGCCTTGAGGCAGCTGTGTAAAATGTTGCCCAATTTGAACAGATGATTTTTAATAGCTGATTATAGTTGGGCCCAAAAAGTGAATTTTTTTTCATTCTGGCGCAAATGATGCAAATATAATTATTAATGTAAACACGATCAGATCGGTAATGAAAGTTTTGAAAAGTTAAACAAATAATAATATATACATACTAGATGCATTTTAGCACATTGTCCCAGAATATAATCACGAGGTGAAATCTGGACTATTCCATTTTATGAGGTGAAGCCGATTTAAATGGAAGAGCCCGACTTTGCCGTGTGGTTATAGTCTGTGAAAATGCACGTTACACAATACATTTTTTAATAACTCAACATTGATCCTTGTTACTTCACAAGACATGACCATGTTTCGTTTGGACAAAACGGGTAAGGATTTTGGGAAACGACGCTGCGAAGCGTCCGATATTTTCCATATTGGAATCCAATATTAAATGTTAGAGCATCGCGAAGGTTCAATACATGACAACACTAAGGTTGACACGTGAAGCGTGTTTCCACTAATCAAAATACAAAGATCTGAGTATGGTTAATAATAATATAGTAAATAAGTAAATCGGTATCACTAAACTAATTGTTTTGTAAATAGAGTAAGAAGTTGTTACATAACTTTGCTGTGTAACTAGTAAACACCAGAACAATGGTGATAAAACAAAACAACCTTCTTAATGACGTCACACTTCTACACGCCTCTCTAAATAATTATGCATGACGTCACTATTTTAATCTAAAACGAGGCTACACCGGCGCAGTGCCACCAATACATCGATCCAGGAAGCCCCGCCCCATTTTTTATTTGACCAATCACAGCCGCGAAATCTCTGAGCACAATAGTGACGTCATTTGAGAAGGTTCTGATACCAATACGTACGTGCAAGTGCTGAACGCTGCGCCGCCATTGCTGGGACGCTGGCAACGCACGTTTCTTTTTTTAAACAAATTACCGTTGGCATTTTTGTCTCTTCTTTTTGTTCCTTTTAATTGTTTTATGCGATGTTATTGTCTTCCTCAACGATTCACACAATTTCCTGACAGAACAGCTTGACGTAATTACGTAGAACACTGACCTTTTAATTTGTTGCAACAAAACAAAAACTAAATCATGACAACGGCGCAGACTTTTCGCTGCCAGCGTCCCAGCAATCGCGGCGCGGCGAGCAGCACTTGAGCGTACGGTTTGGTGGTCTAAGATAAAAACTGTTATATTACCTTCCTTTTTTTAAGTACATATGTTTACGTTTTTTATAAGAATAACTGATATTTTCTGGTCAGGCTTGACACAAACCTCGCTTAGTTAGACTTGAGTCAAGTGAGTAATTTTATAAAACATTTTTTGAAAGTAACTTTTGTCATAACAGCTTCTATTAACTAATGCAAGAGGGGTAATGATTTTCATTATGCTATTCGTTGTTACCTTGAATGCATAGTGTATTTCTAATCCTTGCATTTTTCTAATGCAACGCATTGTGGGATTTGTTTTTTTAAGGACAAGTAGTAAGTTTAAAAGTGTGGTTTTCTTATTTTATTTTTTTTTAAACACAATTTAGCAGTCTTTTTTTCGAGTTATGTGATATCCAATAAATGCAACAACAAATCAGACAAGGCAAAATGTCATAAGAAATTCGACACTAAAGTACTTAGTACAACTCTTCTAGTCAATTCACGGGTATCTAAACAACAAGAACTAATATCAGAAAACGAGCAATCAGCTGATAAGGCCACAGTAATAATAATAATAACAATAACAACAACAAAAACAACAATAATAATAGTAATAATAATAGTAAAAACTTACTATTTATAAAGCGCTTTATGCGAGGGTCTCAAGAAACAAGTGAAGTAAAACCTATAAGCAAAAACTCTAAGCCTAGTAAGTAGTGCTTAGCGAAGACATGACGTCATGACGTTGATAACTAAGGCCAAGGTCATTAACATTCTAAGCTAGTACATGCCCAACATTATCTTAGCAAATTTTGCCGCTCGTAATCTCATGTTTAGGCCCTTTTCGAAACTCCGGCTTTAACTTAGGCATAGGCTCCATCAGCCATTTTGAAAACGTATATCAGTCGGTATGGGACTTCAAACAGGCAGACGGTGCCAATGCCGGAGCCTAAGCCTAAGCCTAAGCCTGAGCCTAGGCCATGGTTTCGCAAAGGCCATAGTCTCGTATAAGCGTTGTGCTGAGTTAGGGGATGGCCCGGCCCATCTGCATGTTGTCAATCTCCCTGGAGATCTGGCAAAGTGCGCACTGCCGACACCAGCAACCAACACAGGAATCGTTGATCATATTTCCCTGTGTATGAAAAAAACATATATAAAAAATCAATTCAAAATTTAAAAAGCAAAATAATACAAGAACAACATTACATAGCATACGAACCTCGCATTGCAAAGAAAAGCAGGATGGATTGTTTGTAGGTATCCCCAGGCTTGTGAGCTACAGTTATTAAATTCACTTACCAGAAACATATACAAAATAATAACAGTATGGGGGTTGAACAAAGAAAAATTGACTAGAGCGGGATTTGAACCAACGACCTCCGGATTAACGTACCGGCGCTCTACCAACTGAGCTATCTAGCCCTATATTGGCGGTCTCCCTATTTTGTCAATATCTTTGTTCGGGGTGCCAGTCAGAAGCCATACAACCGTTAACTGCCGTGTAGCCAGGGATCACACCCAAGTTTACGATACAACCTGGGAAGCAGCAGCCACGGGATCACCTTGAGGGGATGCGACTTTTTCAATTTAAATGTCAAGTAATGAACCACAAGGGAAACTGACTGGGTAAGTCAGTCAGTTTCCCTTGTGGTTCATTACTTGACAAAATAATAACAGTAACACCCTGACAAGATATTAACTTTAATTATTAATTTTTCTCCGAATCGGAAAAAAGGAAGATTTAGTGATTCTCTTTATTGAGTTCCCTTTAATCATATTTCTTTAAAGAACATTTTTCTGAGGTATTTATGCTAACACCAACTGACCCACTTTTTTTTCTATGTTAAATGCTTCACGTTTAACTGTTATCAGTGTAGGGTGAAATTGTATGCATCTCGCATTTTAGGTTTAAAGCAAAGTATACCTTTGTTTTTTTTAGACCGTTTGATTGTTTAATCATATATAAATATAGATATCTAAATTTATATATGATTAAACAATAAAATTAACCTGTTAAAATACATTTTAAAGGGTGGTCGCGTTTTTGAAATATCGCCAAAATCCGCAGCGAATATGTCCACGCATGAGGAATAATAACCCCTAATAGGAATGCACAATGTGAGAAACGTTTCTGACGTTTCTCAGATTCAGATTTCGGGGGATAAAACACTTACACATTTTTCCATAGCCACACTATTTTGAATTGAAATATTTCTCAAAATGCTGTATACTACCAAAAGCTGCTGTACGTCTAACAAGTAAGTTTTTATTGCCATTCATTTTTGAGTGATTACCAATCGTACACCTTCCCTTTAAGGTATTCACCCGATTAACCTGACGTCATGCTCACAATACATTGGTTGTGCAATCTTGTCGCCGTGTGCTTCAGTGTAGTGCGCAATTTAGGCGACGCGGCTTTTACACGCTCAAAATCTCTGTCACGTGTGTATGACTCCTGAAATGGTAAGCGTTGCAGTCGGTTGCCGCCTGCGACGTTGGTGCAAGGAGTCAATAGACCTTTCTTTTGCATCGTCGAAAGGTTGGAAAATTATGGGAAGCCATAAATGCAAAGCAAAAACGGATAGCCATAATTTGTAACAAATATTACACCAACATTCCAAAATAGTGTCGAATTTGTTGGAAACAAAGCAACAAAGCAACCATTCATAAGATGTACATGTATATATATTTTTTATTGAAAGTTTGCAGAAATGTTGAGCTTTGTCAGATCTGTACTGCGATTGAACATTTTGCTAAGCAGTTTGATGTTCAACAAAAGAAAGGTTTACAGACCCCTTGCATTGGCCGCCATAGCTGAAAACGTGCACGGTTGTACGTGCCGCGCACAAGTCTCAGCCAATGACAGTCCTTCTTTTGACCTCAGTGAGGGCGCTGTTTGGGCTTGTGGCGTCATAATTATGCACAATGAAACTAACCTGGATGTTGTGACGTCCGCGGAAATGCAACCTCATGGCCGTGGTGGTGTTTTGGTAACAGCAAGGAGTGCAGCAGGACTCCCCCATCTTAGTGGACACGTGACACTCATAGCAGGGGAAACAGAACCATCCCATCAGACCTAAGGAAATAAGGTAAATCAACTTGCATATCATCTAGAAGTAGTTATATCTTTAGACGAAATGATGTGTCTTAGGGTTTAAAAGATGTTAAATTTGCACCGGGGATAAAGACGATTGTTTGGTTTTATCCTTTCACCGATGTGTGTAAACACTGTATACTCAGTACTTTCCCGAGTTCTGTAAAAAATAAACCACATAGGCATATTACTCGGGTGGGATTTGAACCCACTACCTTTGCCATTCTAGAGCAGATGTTTTTACCAACAAGACAACCGAGATTGCACGACAGCTAGAGGCAGTTCGAATCCTCTATTTTAGCAGCGGGTACCACAACAATTTAAGGGATGTGAAATTTGCACTGGGGATAAAGAAGATTACTATTTGGTTTAACATTTAACATCTATTAAATTGTTGCGGTACCAGCTGCTAAAATATAACATTGACTGTCTGTTTGATAGTTTGAAAGTTTGTCTGCTTGATTTCTCGTTTGTTTGCCTGTTGTCCTATTGGGCTGGTTTATCAGGTGTCTGGGTACGTTTTTGTTTTTGTATGGTACTGGTGTTGATGTTGTTGTTGCTGGTGCTGCTGCTGTTGCTTTTGTTGTTGTTGTTGTTGTTTTTGTTGTTGTTGTTATTGTTGTTGATGTTGTTGTTGTTGGCGCTGCTGCTGTCGCTGTCGCTGTTGCTGTTGCTGTTGCTGTTGCTGTTGTTGTTGTTGTTGTTGTTATTGCTGTTGCTGAAGTTGTTGTTGTTGCTGTTGCTGAAGTTGTTGTTGTTGTTGCTGTTGCTGAAGTTGTTGTTGTTGTTATTGCTGTTGCTGAAGTTGTTGTTGTTGCTGTTGCTGAAGTTGTTGTTGTTGTTGTTGTTGCTGTTGCTGAAGTTGTTGTTGTTGTTGTTGCTGTTGTTGTTGTGTTGTTGTTGTTGCTGAAGTTGTTGTTGTTGTTGTTGTTGTTGTTGCTGTTGCTGAAGTTGTTGATGTTTTGTTTTTAATCGAAACATACTTACATCCACCGCAGTCTTCGAAGCATCCCAGGAGAGGAGTAGACCATTCACGTGGAATACCTCTAGGGTAGTTCACATTGCTGGTATGCACCTAATCATATCAACAATGAGATTATTTGAAGGAACATTACAGAATTGGTTTTCGCTAACAAATCAGCTGCTGGCAGTGTAAGCACTTTATGTAATCCACCATATACATAAACTGACAAACCTGTAGAAGTTTGAGATAGATCGGCCATCTGGGTCACGAGAAAACAGGAATACACAATCTGAGAAACGTTTCTCAGATTCAAATTTTGGGGGATAAGAACTGCCATATTTTTGGAAACAAAGCAACCAATCATAAGATGTATTTTTTTTATTTAAAGTTTAAAGAAATTTTGAATTTGGTCACAGCATCTGTACCCGATTGAATATTATGCAAATATTCTGCCCTCCATGCCAACCAGCGCGGTTTGTTGATCAACAAAAGAAAAGTCAATAGACCGATCCATAAGCTCCGCCCCTTTACGTGTAGACCAATCACAACCGAAGGTCCGACAAATTATTAAGTCCGACACGCTAAAATCCAACTAGAAGAGTAAACATGCGCGCGCGCGTATGAAGCGCCCACGTTCATGTCGTGAGTGCGGCATTAGCGAGATGCACATGTGCTGCCCACGTGTGCAGTGGTGATGCAGCCAATGCTGTGATTGGTCAACATGTTAAGGGGGCGGGGCCTAATGGATCGGTCTACAGATGACGGCACTGCAACATACCTGAATGACAGTGGTTGTGGTCATCGGTTGGCTGTTGATCACAGCAACATCTTGCATTGGGGCGAATTGGACATTACCCTGCTCATACTTCGGTTGTGCCATAACTGGATCCATCGCAACTGCAGTAATCAATCATAGAAAAAATGGAGGTTAAATAATTCATTAGTGTTTGAAACTGTGCGTACACTCTAAAAAACAAACACGCAGTGTTAGACAAGACGTAGGCAGAGTGTTGTCCTGTCTTTTCTAACCAAGCCACCGTCCCATGTTGATTGACACCCCCTCTAGGACGTGCGGCATGGTCCAGCTTACGATCTTAGTGCATATGAGCTGACCAGTGTGTACGACGTGGTTAAGACAATGGAAATATTAAAACATGTCAGCACGTGCAGTTTCAACAGTTTCAACAGTTTCAACAGTTTTAAGCATTCACTGTTATCCAAGTTCATTAGGTTGCAAAGATCATTTGGTAGAAAGGGTTCCTTAAAATATTTTTGCCTAAAATGCTATCGTTTCTGAGAAACGAGTAAAACAATAGTAATTATCGCCCACGATAATTTAAAAAAACAGAAAACACATAAGATCTCTTTTCACTATTTTCTCGTGACCTCGATGACCAATTGAGCTCAAACTTTCACAGGTTTGTTTGTTCATGCATATGTTTAATCACACAAAATGTGGACACTGATTTTGAGCTGTTACCAAAAGTGTACAATACCTTTAAATAACTGAAGTAATATGACTAAAAAACGAACCTAAATGAGAAGAACGAAATCTCGTGCTGTCAAAAACGAAATTCAAAACAATAATGGCTAAAACGAAACCCTAGTTTGAATGAACTAAGGAAACTTGCCTCAAAAGTGAAACTGAATTAATTTGTTGCCAAAATTGTCCGGTGAAACGATTTTTTTGTTAAAATTTCCTGAATGACACTTTGAACAAACAGAAACTGTTTTTTTTAAAGAGGCATCTGCAATTTTTCAATGACTATCCGGAGTTTGTTTTTATGGTCAAATTCAAGGACAACCCAGGACATTACAGGACGCGTACGATCCTTGCTGCTAAAAGTGAGCAACATTAACAATTTCTTACAAAGAATAGGCCTACTAATATCAACGTGTATTTGTTATGCTATACATTTTGTTGATGCAGGCCAAGTTGCCCTATAATGTGCCTTACAGTATTCATCACCCTCGATATTAATTGGGCTCTAAGCATTCCTAAAACCATCTCAACTCCTTTGGAGCATGCAGCACCGGCAGCCAAATCGGTGCACAGGTTGCTAACCATTCACAACGACAGTCTCTACTCTCGCAGGTACCCATTTACTCCTAGGTGACGAGAAGCACTAGTCTTGCTCAAGGACACAAGTGTCACGACTGGGATGCGAACCCACTCTCCGATTACCTTGAGTTCGATGCACTTGACCGCTCGGCCACGACACGCAAAATATAATAATTATCAGAATATAAGTATCCAACTGCAATATTCTGTAATGAGTGACGTCATTGCCAAAAAAATTATTCTCAAACATTTTTATCAGATGATAACAAATTAAACAATTGCCAACTACATTTTGAACAGTCACTCGACACTTGTGTGTAACATTAATTGACTTATCTTGAAAGGTATTATACAGGATTGGTAGAGCTGATAAAATAGTCCCAGACAGTGTTCATGTTTTGTGTGATTCAACATATGCATGAACAAACAAACCTGTGAAAGTTTGAGCTCAATTGGTCATCGAGGTCACGAGAAAATAGTGAAAAGAGACATTATGTGTTTTCTGCTTTTTCAAACATCGCGTTTTTATCACGCGTGATAAAAACTATTGTTTTACTCATTTCTCAGAAACGATAGCATTTTGGGCAGAAATATTTTAAGGAACCCTTTCTACCGTTGCTTACTTTTAATCATGTTAGTTATGTGTGATTCTGTGAACATTTGTGCTCTTCGATCTTACCAATAGTGTACAGGGCCTTTAAAGCACATGAACAACAATTGGTAATTGTCAAAGACCAGTAGCCGCACTTTATGTGACCCAAAATATACATGAAATAACAAACATGTGAAAGTTTAAGCTCAATATTGGTCATCGGGGTCACGAAAAAGTAGTGAAAAAAAACCACTTTACAATATTTTCAACGTTTTAAAACACGGAGTTTGGGTCTCGCGAGGTCAAGACTAATTGTTCCCTCAAAAATATAGCACTTCAGGCAAAGCTATTTCAAGGGAAGTTGTCCATCATGACCATCTTTATACCATGTAAGTAATACGTGCAAAATATATGTATTTTCATTTTCAATGGGCCTTATGCATTGACGTCATCCCGCCGCCATCTTTAGAGATAAAACGGTGATGCAACAATCGGAAAAAAGGCACATCTATGTATACGCGCGTTGCACAGAATGTGCCAATGAGCAACCTAATTCTTTTGACCTCTATAGCCGAGGGCGCCCTACTCGAATGACGTCCAATGCATCAGGTTTATCATAACCATGCACGTTGTGCACACCCGTTAAACTCATCTGATAAACTCTCTTTGCAGTTATGACGAGACCATCCCTAATGACAGTCATTTCCTGGAGAACATTATTAAAAGGCCTTCGTAACAGGAAAATCGCAGGAAGCGAAATTTAACAGAGACGCAACTGTGCTTTTGCAATAACAATTACTGCACTAAATAATATAACACTTATAGACCATGTTGCCTCTGTTTACAGAGTGTTGACCTTGTACATTCTAATGCGTCAAGTTACTACACAGGCCATATGGGAAAATGTACACTTTGTGTCATAACTTCCACATAAATTCAAAACTTACAAAAGCAACAGCTGTACAGCTTTTGAGATGTCCCCCATTTCTTCATATCAAAAGTTGAGGAAAAAATCAGACAGTGCTATCTCCATGAAACATAAGATTTGTTTTATTCTTCCATTGAGCTGTGTACAAGCTGTACCTGTATGAAGTCTAGGCTCTGTGGCTTATTTGTAAACATGTGATGTTACAGGTCACATGGTCTAGAGCAATTGAACAGTACCTCCAAAAACGCTAGCGTTTTCAGTTTTCGTTGCACGTCACTAAAGAAGGAGACGTAATTTTCTGATCCACTGAAACGATGCATGCCTGGTTTCATCAGGTCACTGCACTATGAAGACGAACAATGCCGCAAAATAATATTTGTTTAAGGAACATTACATAAGTGGTAAGAAAAAAACGTGTAAAATATTCTTTTGATCACAGATTTACACAAAACTTACACGGTCTAAAGATGATGTTAGTAGAAAACATCCCCTTGAAATATTTCTGTCTGAAATGCCATATTTGATGAGAAATTAATAAACTAATTTTCCGATTGGAGTTTATCGCTCAGTGAGCGTTTTATTCATTTGTTGAATCTATATGATTTCATGCAAATGTGTAATCGGTTTTTCACTATTTTCTCGTGACCCAGATGGCCGATCGATCTCAAACTTCTACAGGTTGGTCAGTGTATGTATATGGTGGATTACATAAAGTGCTCACACTGCCAGCAGCTGTTTTGTTAGCAAAAAACAATTATGTTCCTTTAAATTGAATGTAGGTCTGGCATTTATTTTCTTAATTTAATATACCAACTTGCATCCAGATCATAGTGCTAGCCAGATGGGTGTATGGGTGTCTTTTGGACACTCTGTTTTAAATTAGGAGACCCTGTTTTATCTGCCATTTACATATAAAGTATTGTATATTAACAATTTTGACACCCTCTTTTTAAATTTCTGGCAACTGTTGACACCCTTTTACCAAATCCCGGCTAAAACCTTGATCCAGATTTAATCTCAACTAAACCGGCTGTACCTTTAAGAAATGTTTAGTGTGCGAGTCAACACAGGCCACATTGTTGGCACTACTACAGTACATGTCTGGCTAGCATCTGTGTGATGCATGACATGCGCATGTCTTACAAAACTTGGATTAGCTTTATCTGGTAATCACTCATGGCAATAACAACTTACTCGGTTAGAAATACAGCAGCTTTCGATAGTATAAAGCATTTTGAGAATCACTTTACTTCGGAGTAATGCGGTTATGGAAAAATATATCAGTTTTTTATCAGAAAAAAAAAATGAATACGAGAAGCGTTTCTGTCAGAAACATTTCTCAGATTGTGTATTTCAATTGCGGACTATTCTTCCTGCGTGAACAGAACCGCTCCGGATTTTTGGTAATGTCTCTAAAAAGATACCACCTTTTGAAATGATATTTACACAGTTTAGGTTTATTGTATATATCTACACTTATATTGAATTAAAACAATCGAACGGTTCCTAAAACCAAAGGTATACTTTGCCTTTAATTCATGGACAATTTTCTTCTTTGGGTTTAGTGTTTATAAGCCTTTTGACCAGGGAATCTGACCCAATTTCTGGGCCAGGGTGACCCAGAAAGTGATGTTTAAAAAAAAAGGGACTTTAACCCGTCCGTTGACCCATTCTTGGTCATTGTGACACAGATTCCGGGTAACACTGACCAAGAAAAGGCCATGGCTTCAAAGGAACCAGAATTCAGATCAATCCTTACCCGGGAGTTGTTAGAGTGTAGATAGTAATAATGGGAATCCTTTATCATGAAAACAGATCACAGTAGGCCCTATACAAAATATATTTCAAAGTTTCCTGCCAATCTGAGCAAGCGTGGTAAAAAAAAAAAAAAAAAAAAAAAAAAACAATGTAACTAACCCACTGACCGCCACCCCCCCCCCCCCGCCGTCCACCAAAGTGAATATGGCAATACGTCATAACTAATTTATAAACCATGACGACAGTTCTTGGATGTTCATGAGGTTTACAAACAATGAAAATGTTTATCGATTAATGGTTTATAGACAATGACAATGTTTATCGATTTATGGTTGACAAATGATTACAATGTTTATCGATTAATGGTTTATAGACAATGACAATGTTTATCGATTTATGGTTGACAAACGATTACAATGTTTATCGATTTATGGTTTATAAACAATGACAATGTTTATCGATGTATGGTTTAGTTTATAAACAATAACAATGTTAATCGATGTATGGTTTATAAACAAAAACAATGTCGATCGATTTATGGTTGAGAAAAAATGACCACGTTTATTGACTTCAGGTTTATAAACAATGACAATGTTTATCGAGTTATGGTTTACCAACAATGACAATTACAATGTTTATCGATTTACGGTTCATAACCAATGACAGTGTTTATCGATTTATGGTTGATAACCAATGAGTGTTATCAGTTTATGGTTTACCAACAATGACAATGACAATGTTTATCGATTTATGGTTCATAAACAATGAGTGTTTATCAGTTTATGGTTTATAAACAATGACAATGTCCATCGATTTATGGTTTATAAACAAAGACAACGTCGATCGATTTATGGTTGACCAAAAATTTCTATGTTTATCGATTTATGGTTTACAAGCAATGACAATGTCCATCGATTTATGGTTTACACTGACAATGTTTATCGATTTATGGTTTACAAACAAAGAAAACGATCCCTGAATCTAAAACCAACTATATAGCCATGCATTTTACAGACACTCTTTTAAAAAGCACCCAACATTTATGTGAACCCTAAAAATAATCTTCGCAACACTCTTCATGGTAAACACATGTCAAAAATGCTCTACACAATTAATTGACAAACGGTCCAATAATAATGTGAAGTGTGTTCACCCTCTGAATATTATTTTGTCCATGTAATTACGAGTACAGACAAGAGCGCCTACATTTTACATTCATGCTCCAGCGGGCCACGTTGATAGTAATTGGTGTGCATTGCAATTACCCCCAGTCACTCAGACCGTCTCGGACTATGGTAGAATGCTTAGACCATAAAGCAAGCCCCACCCCCACCACCCATTTACGCTCCGTGCGTAGACTATAGGCCTCTTGCTCAGACTCGCCAAAGATGGCGAGTTCAGCTCAAGTTACAGCAGACAACAACCCCACTCTGGGCCAACCGAGCGTTGCCAACTCGTCATGTAGGACTATTGAGACATTGACCATGTGACCCGTGCATCACGTGTTTACAAATGAGCCACCAAGCCTGGACTTCCTGCACGCACGATTTGTACACAGCTCAATGGGAAACAACATTGAATCTTAAAGGAACATTACATAATTGGTAAGAAAAAAACTTGTAAAATATACTTTTTGATCAAAGATTTACATAAAACTTACACGGTCTAATGATGATGATGGTAGAAAACATCCCTTGAAATATTTCCGTCTGAAGTGCCATTATTTGATGAGAAATGAATAAACTAATTTTCCGATTGGAGTTTATCGCTCAGTGAGCGTTTTGTTCATTTGTTGAATCTATATGATTTCATGCAAATGTGTAATCGGTTTTTCACTATTTTCTCGTGACCCAGATGGCTGATCGATCTCAAACTTCTACAGGTTCGTCAGTTTATGTATATGGTGGATTACATAAAGTGCTTACACTGCCAGCAACTGTTTTGTTAGCAAAAACCAATTATGTAATGTTCCTTAAATTTTTACGGAAACTGCACTGTCTGATTAGTATAATCAACTTTGGATATGAGGAAAGGGGGCCGCTCTAAATAGTTATAAACATATTGTTCAGCTGTCACTTTTATGACTCTTGAATTTATGTGGCAATTTTTTAAACCATTACATTGTGCTATAAATGCATATGGTCTCATACTTCAAAAACGTAGCTCCACATACATGGCAGGTAAAAATACTGAGCGCTTTGTATCCTTTGGCAAAAGGCGCTATATAAATACAGTTATTATTATTATTATTATTATTATTATTATTTATTATTAATTATGACACAAAATGTAAACATTTCCCGCATGACCCAGGCGTGCCTGCCAGAAAGGCCCTAATGTACAAGGTCACTCTGATTTGTAAACAAAGGTTACATGGTCTATATGAATGGAACCCTTATCGATCATTTAAACTTTGTTTACAAATAAAGGTTGAACTTGTCAAATTCACGGCCTTTAATCTCTGCTAGACTGTCATATGGGAAAGTTGACACTTTCAGTCATAGCCTCCACATAAATTAAATAGCTATGAAAATAACAGCTGTGCCTATGTTTAGATGTGCCCTGTATTCGTATGGATGGTGATTTATAAACCATGCTTTACGGTGAATAAATTGTCTGGGTTTATAAACCAGGATTCGGAAAAATGTAATGTATGTTGAAGGTTTGTAAACCATCAATATAGACAATACGTCTAAAAAACCAGACATTGCAATCTACAAAATTACAATAAATATACGTAGGATTCTGCCCACAGTGGTCGGTGCCGGAAAACCCGCCCGGCACTCAGGATTTCCCAACCACCACTGGCAGAATTTTCTCTGTTTCCGACCACCACACATTTTCCACATTTTAAAATTACACTTGCAATTTCCTGGTTTTCATGGAAATGTAAAAATTGGGTTTTTACCAGTAAAAATGGTATCCGAAGCCATTAATTTTGAGTACTTCTTTGATTTGAGTCTATTTATATGATCTATCATGTAACTGATCCATCTCGCAATGGTTTCCAGGGGAACACTTTTCCACAAAAACTCCTTTCTCTACCACTAAAGAAATCCTGGGCAGAACCCTGATAAATATACGATTTAATGATTTAGTCTTCCATTGAGCCGAGTACAAATCTCGCCTGCAGAAAGTCCAGGCTCTGTTGTAAACGTGTGATGTCACAGGTCACATGGTCTTAGTATTCACAATCAAATTTCATGAAGAGAATCGATATATAAAATGATGATTCACGTGATTCAATTTTCATTGATGTAATTTGTGAATTTATTTGGTAATAATCTTTCACACAAAGTCGTTGACAGGGTACCAGCTTCAGAGCCGATGAGCTAGTGCATGGAGGGTAGTCTACGTCCATGGTTAGTGTTATCATAATGTGGGACATGGTGGTATAGTTAGTGTATTAACCAGTTACGGTATATGACAATATTGCACAATATGCACGACCACATGACATATCGATAACTACAGCAGAACAGACGAACCGTAAAATAGTGGAATGTTGAAAAAGGGGGGAAAACAACCCTAAGTTGTTCTTACCATATCCTGTAGTATTCTTATCCATTTCGAGTCAAGTTCTAGATGATGGTGTTTGGCGTTTGGGACATATAGCAGCTGGTAGTGGTGGTGATGGTGGGCATTCGTTGCACAGCGGAAGTGATAACTGACTGCAGTACGTGCGGTTGGTTGGGTGCGTGTTGCATGTTAAAGGGGAAAACCCACGCAGCAACAAAGACGTGAAAGCAACATGGCCGAGAGTGAAAGAAACATAAAAGCATGACGTGACCAGACAATTTCTCTGATTGATTGGTGGATCGATTGATTTGTTTATTGTTTGTTTGTTAGTACTATTGTTATTTCCATTACTTTAAATATATATGCCTATAACATACATATATTTTGTGTATACTTATTTATTATTATTAATTTTTTAATATTATTAATGTTGTTGTTTTTTCTTTCTTTTTTTCCTGAGGGGAGGGGGGGGGGGAGCGGGACAATAAAATAATTAGGAGGCACCCTAATGTATCGCACCATTTGATTTTGATTTTTTTATTTGTTTTCGTATTTCAATCCCTTTGGGGGCGGATAATGGGTTCTGAGCGGGGGGGGGGGTGTAAGATATGTACAAATTAATCTGAAAACAGATGTTTTCAATCTTACCCATGCTGTGCACAGCCTCATGCAATACATGATTATTTGTAATAAAAAGGTGCTTCTCCCTCTCTAATTTTGAAGTTATTTAAAGGCAAAGTATACCTTTGGTTTTTGGAACCGTTCGATTGTTTTAAATCCTATATAAATGTACTATACAATAAAACTAACCTATAAAAATATTGTTCCAAAAGGTGGTAGCGTTTTTGGAGATATTGCCGAAATCCGGAGCGGTTACGACCACGCAGGAAGAATAATCCGCAATTGGAATACACAATCTGAGAAACGTTTCTGACAGAAACGCTTCTCAAATTCAAATTTGTTCTGATGAAAACTGATATGTTTTTCCATAACCGCATTACTCCGAAGTAAAGTGATTTCAAAATGCTTTATACTATCGAAAGCTGCTGTACTTCTAACTGTTAAGTATTTTGTTATTGCCATTAATTTCAAGAGTGATCTTAACGTATACCTTCTCTTTAAGTGTTCACCTTTTTGTTCTTGTATTTTAAAGGTTGCGATAAATGTCTGACTCAAACCAAAATGGGTGCATGATTGAACGGTAAAGTTGATATCTTTGTTGTTGTTGTTTTTTTAAAAACGCATTGCATTGTTTTGAGCAGAATAGAGACCTTCCATTGTTGATAAACAAACCGCGCTGGTTGGCATGACAGCCGAATATTAAAACACATTCGATCGTGTTAACAGACAATGTGACCAAATTCATCACTTTTTGCACATTTGTATTTGACACAAATACACCCCAGTGGTTAGTTCAGTGCTTTGTTTCCAACAAACTCAACAGTGTTTTTGAACATTTGTGTGACATTGTTACAAACTGTGGCTATCTGTAATCGCTTTGCATTTATGGCTTTCCATAGTGTTTTCCAGCCTCGGTTGGCAAAAACTCGGGCTGTGATGTTGCACTAGAAAGTAAGTTAGTAAACAAATGTTGGGTACTCCACTAAAACAATCTAAACAACTCATAGGTTCTCTATTGCGACCTTGCCAATTTGCATGTCCTACCCTGGGGTTATTCTTTGACTTCAAAAATTATTATATCAACGACTTCCACCTATTCGAATTCCCAAGGAATAGCACATCAAATCTCTTGGCCAGGTGCCAATATCCACTCCTGACTGAAATCATTCACGTCTTCCAGAAGGCTTGATGGCTTGGAGTCTATAGACGATGTGACCTGTGACATCACATGTTTACAAATGAGCCACAGAGCCTGGACTTCCGGCGGGCATATTTTGTACACAGCTCAATGGAAGAATACAACAAATCTTATGTTTTATGGAGATTGCACTGTCTGATTTTCCTCAACTTTTGATATGAAGAAAGGGGGGACATCTCAAAAGCTGTACAGCTGTTGCTTTTGTAAATGTTGAATTTATGTGAAAATTATGACACAAAATATCAATTTTCCCATTGAGCCTGTGTAGCATCTTGCCCGTCAGGAATAGCATTAAAATGTACGAGGTTTAGATCATTTGAAAGGAATGTGTTTACCCCTAAAAAAATATTACACACCTTTATAACTGACTGTTCGAAATGTGCATTTTACAGTGCCGTTATAGGCGAGTTCAATTTGCCAATTTTTTTAGTTTATAATGATTATAGCTGAAATTTTAATAGTAAAGGGAGATAGTTGTATCCATTTTAAGTTACAAAAAACATATATTTATAAATCAGTGGCCTCGCACTATCTTATTTTATTCATCCGTATCGATCTGCAATGTGTTGCAATATTAGTGTAATAAAGCGGTTGGGATTTATATGCACCCCACCTTAGTTTGTTAAATGCGTTCCTTTATGACACAATAAAATACTCCTCATTGTCAATGGTATGCCCTTCCGGCCCCGCAACAGCGATTTCTCTACTAAGAACTTTTCCATGAAGTCGGAATGGTCCACTTCAAAGCCAGGGGTGGTACATTCACTACCTGTTTGCTCATAATTAGGGATCGTGGTATGTAACAAGGTATGCCCAGCCATGCTGAGGTCAAGTTCATTGTAAAAAGAGTGAAGGTTGTAAATCCATGTTCGAATAATTGTCCCTCTATGTTCATTGACGGTAAAGGGACGTTTCAGTCTTAGTGTTTCAAGGCAAAGTTTATCTTTGGTTTTTGTAACCGTTCGATTGTTTTAATCCTGTATAAATGTTTATTTATACAATAAAACTGACCTGTGAAAACTTCATTTCAAAAAGTGGTAGCGCTTTTGAGATATCGCCAAAAATCTGGAGCGCGGTTATGTCCACGCCGAAAAAAAAAATCCCTCATAGGAATACACAATCTGAGAAACGTTTCTGACGGGGGGATAAAAACTGACATCAGTTTCCATATCCACATTATTTTGAATTGAAATCTTTCTCCAAATGCTTTCTACTATTGAAAGTTGCTGTGCTTCTAACCAAGTAAGTTTTTAATGCGATACATTTTTAGAGTGATTACCAATCGTATACCTTCCCTTTTAATGAACACAATTCTTGTGTTGATACCAGTACTATACCAATACAAAGCTCTCACTATCAACGACTGCTTCAAAACAGCATCAAAACAGAAGAATGGAAAAATCATATAGGGCCGTTCAGAAAAATCAATGTTAAAAGAATTTATATTGTATACTTTTTTCAAAATTGTGGGTGGGTAAGGTGGGTTAAAAGAAGTAACTGAAAATCGGTATTCAGTGTGCAATTATTGGAAGAAGAAAAAAATAATTCAAGGGGGTTGGGTGAAATGGTGATCTCTTCTAGATCGTCAGTCATGTTGACGCTGGAGTAGTTTTTTAGTCGTTTTGACCAACTTTACATGAATTTATTTCAACATAAGTGGGACACTAACAAAAAAGGTGAAAGAAACAGTATAGGCCTAAATACTGCGCGTGTCGGTAAAATAATAACAGCAATAATATTAATTTATTTCTTGTTTTATTCCAAAAGGAACATACCCGGTTACCCTGGGGGAGGGTTGCAACAAAATTTAAATAAATTGCAGTTTACATCATGACGGAGGATGTAGCAAACGCATCAATGTTAAACTAATTATTTTGAACATTGATTTCATATCAACAATGAGATTATTTAAGGGAACATTACAGAACTGGTTTTTGCTAACAAAACAGTTGCTGGCAGTGTAAGCACTTTGTGTAATCCACCATATACATAAACTGACAAACCTGTAGAAGTTTGAGATCGATCGGCCATCTGGGTCACGAGAAAATAGTGAAAAACCGACTACACATTTGCATGAAATCATATAGATTCAACAAATTGATAAAACGCTCACTGAGCGATAAACTCCAATCGGAAAATTAGTTTATTCATTTCTCATCAAGTATGGCATTTCAGACAGAAATATTTCAAGGGATGTTTTCTACTCTCATCATCATTAGACCGTGTAAGTTTTATGTAAATCTGTGATCAAAAAGTATATTTTACAAGTTCTTTTCTTACCAATTCTGTAATGTTCCTTTAACTTTGCAGACATACAAATATAATTACAAACAGTATCAAAACAACACTATAAGTAGCCTGGGGTCCTTTATACACAATTGAACAATGGACCCCCACAAACCTATTTCGTGTTAAACTTCGACCCCACAGGAAAAGTGTATAGAACAATAAAAATAAAAAAAAGTATCCCACAAACCGGATCCATAGGGTTGCGTGGGCGGGGGGTGGGGGGTTTCTGCGCATTCAATAGGACTTTAACAAAAAGGGATTCGGGAACATGACGTGCTGGGAACAGTCCTTGCTTTGCCTTTGTGTACAAACATTTAAAAAAAAAAAAAAAAGTCCAAACATGTGCCGTGTGAGTTTGTAGTGACATTCAAACCGTGGACTTACAACAAAAGGGACAATAGGTCCACGTTTGCTATCACAAAGGAAAACAATGAGGTCCACGTTTGTCAGGACAAAGAGTTGAACAAAGGAGGGTCCACGATTGGAGGTCATTACACACTTGTGTGTGTGTGTGTGTGTGTGTGTGTGTGTGTGTGTGTGTGTGTGGACACACATAAGGGCATATGTGGGGTCCTGACAACAATGGAACAATGGACCCCACAAGGTCATTTCAATAGGAACAATTGGGCCCCACAAGGGAATTCTTCAGAAAAGGGAATAATAGAACAACAATAGCAGTACCCCACAAACCGGATCCGTAAGGATGTGTGTGTGTGTGTGTGTGTGTGTGTGGGTAGGTATACACATTCAAACCGGGGACCTATAACAAAAGAGGACAATAGGGTCCCCGTTTGGGGAAAGGTCCCCAGTTGGAAAACGTGTACAAAACCAATGAGAGCTGTTGCCAAAAAGTAACAAACAAAAGAGGGACAATAGGAGGTCCCCGATTGCAGGTGTTTACACACGTTGTGTGTGATTTCATATTCACTACCTTATGGAGACCGAGAACAAAACAGAAAAGGGATAACAAGGAGTCTCCATAGGGAAATTCTAAAGACTGGGCTGCTCCACAAGGAATTTTGTGTACAAAGTCTATGGGAGGTTCTTAACTACAGGGACAAAGGAAAGAACAAAATATGTCCCCACAGGGATGCAAAAAATAGAATGTGTGTGTGATTTTTTTTCGGAGGGGGGGGGGTACCGCCACTGATCTCTACTTTACTGACTGGATACTGCGGGACGAGTGTTTTAATATTCGCTACTACCTTATAGAGACCAAGGTCAATACCAAAAAAAGGGGAAATACAGGATGTTAAGTGCAAGGACAAAGTAAGGAACAGAGGATGTAGCCACAGCGGGATGTAAAAACTAGATTGTGTGATGTTGATAAAAAGTCGATGGACGCAGTATCGAAACTCACATGATAACACATTATCAGCGAGTGCCTTGTAGAAAAAATGGCGCTGCCAGATCGATGACCCATGGGAACGAGGCTGCTAAAAGCCTTTAAAAAAAAAAACATCCTTGTCCAAAACTTTATTTCAATGATTAACCTAATCAACAATGTGTTTGTATTTATTACAAAAAATAATACTCATTTTATAAAAATATTAATGAGTATTTTTGACGTTCAGATTTTTTCACAAAATATTTTTAAAACAAAGATTCGATTCAAGAAAAAAAAGAACGTTCTTCGTTAGACAATTTTTTCTCGTTCCGATATGCGCAAAACTTACGCAGTCTATTCACAATCACGTTGTGTGTACGAACTGTGTATTAAAGGTTTCAAAATGGCCGCCGCTTGTGTGTGACCACTTTGTGGTATTGTGCACATCATCACGCGCATAAAAAATATAGGCCCGTTCTCTATCAAATCAGCAGTCGAGATCATTGGTGAGATTGAAGGGTAAGGGTCTAGAGTAAACACATGGTTTCCTTGGAGACAATTGTTTGGAAATGAATAGTCCAGTCTAGAGGAAAAAGTTAAAGGAACATTACAGAATTGTTTTCTGCTAACAAAACAGTTGCTGGCAGTGTAAGCACTTTATTTAATCCACCATATACATAAACTGAAAAACCTGTAGAAGTTTGAGATCGATCGACCATCTGGGTCACGAGAAAATAGTGAAAAACCGATTACACATTTGCATGAAATCATATAGATTCAACAAATGAATAAAACGCTCACTGAGCGATAAACTCCGATCGGAAAATTAGTTTATTCATTTCTCATCAAATATGACATTTCAGACAGAAATATTTCAAGGGATGTTTTCTACTATCATCATCATTAGACCGTGTACGTTTTATGTAAATCTGTGATCAAAAAATATTTTACAATTTTGTTTCTTACCAATTCTGTAATGTTTCTTTAAACAAGCATAAACTCCTGACGATGACTAGAGCAAGCTAGTCGAAACGTTGAGACCAAAAAGAACTCACTCCACGACAGTGTAGTTAATTACAAGAAGTCCCCCCGATCCACTAAGCAAAAGTAGTAGTCTAGGCCGATTTCCTACCTTCTGCCCAGGTAGAAGTTAATAAGCAGGACAGTTCTTTTCAGAACTGAGAAGTCTCCCAAATTCCGAAAATCTACTCTGCTGTAGTAGAACAAATAGCAAGACAAGTTCTCTAAAGAACAACAATCTACACATGGTGTTACTGCAAACCAAATATACATCGATCCCTCACCATGCAATGCCTCAAGAACCATAAAAAAAACTAAACAAATAAAACCTAGCACTTCAAAAATCCCAATACAAACTTTTGCCAATTCACAATATAATGTAATTTTAGTCCGCCGCTTGAAACCAGTCATCCATGCATACAAACTGAACATAGTGAACTGTTTGCGGACATACAACCTGTGCACGCAATACTTTTGAAAACACATAATTGTGTTGTAAGGGATCGTCTGAACATGTCTGAGCTATGAGGAATGTTTCACCTCGAAATTAAACCTCGCTATAATGTGGGGCCAAATTCATGCAAGTGTAGAGAGGGAATAATTTCAACCACCTCCATGTTTCAACATACTTTGCTTTGGTTAGCCACTTTAGTTTCCGCCCCCTGGATAAAAACTTTCTAAGTAAGTTTCCCCCTGGTAAAATAACACTGTGATAAGATACACCTTAGAACAATAGCCCCTTTGATGAAGGACCATGTGCTCAGTGTTCCTCTGTGAGACCCATGTCAGATAGCAGCCTGGCAGCACAAGGGGAACACTCCACATTTATATATTCTCCCATCACAAGCTTTGATTTTTACTTCATGTTCAAACCTTGCCTGTTTTCAAGTATTAAGAGCTAAATTTGTGGGTGGTGTTTTTTTCTCTCACTATACCTATGCTTTAACAGCCTGCGATTCCCCACCCCTGTCAGATATACACGGCTGTCCCAGGGTACTGCAGCGTGCAGTACGTTGGGAAAACGTGCATACCTAATTTACAATATTGATTTTATACTTTTTTCAAAGCTAGTACCATTTCCAGACGTTGTAGTGATAGTTTGGCCATAAAAAAACAACAAAATTTTTTTTATATTTTTTTTTTATGTGTTTAAGTATTAGTTTGGCCATATAAAAAACAACAAAAAACAATTATGTTTTTAATTATGTTTTTAAATATTATGTTTTTACACTGTGAAACCGCGATTTTTTGTTGTACAATACCCTATTTAAAAAGTGTTTTATAACTGGGGGTTCGGAGTCCATGGGTCATACTGCCTAAAGGGTCATAGGCCATGTCAATCGGGCCTGTCTGAGGATAGAACCTAAAGGGTTTCACCTGTTTTTGCTAAAAACTGAACGAGTAATTGACTAAAATGTGTTTTCGGTCTACTGGCTGCAGACCGGTAGGCCATTGGAGGGTTGGTTGGGTAAACACCGAAGATTTGACTGGGTTTCTGAAAGGTCACTAAATTAAAAGTTGTTTACCAGTACCTCCAGAGAAATGTTACCCCTTTGTAAAGTTTCTAGAGTCGTAAAATTGTATTTGACGGACCCGGAAAGCAGCATTCCTTATTTTAATTGCTGCAATCTAGCACAGCAAGCCCTGCCGTGTAGCGCGGCAAGCCCTGCCGTGCTACACGGTAGCGGCACGACACGGTGACAAACGTCGCGCTCTTGCCGTGTCGAATCGAACTGAAAACATTTGAGTTCGGCTCGGCAAAAGTGCGACGTTTAGCGCAGGCCTTAGCGATAAGTGTTTACTGGATTATTTGACGTGCATTGCACAACACTTGGGACCTACGGCTTTACGACCCATCCGAAGGACACAAATGGTTAAGTGTCTTGCTTAAGGACACAAGTGTCGAGACCGGGACTCGAACCCACACTCTGCTGAACAGAAACACCAGAGCTTAAGTCCGGTGCTCTTTTATAACCACGACTAGCCATAACTGTCTGACACAAGTATGCCATATAAAAAAACACAAATAAAAATTGTCTCAGTGTATGTTTCGATCTTGCACAGCATTGGTAAGACTGAAACAAACAAACGCAAGTTTACAGATATGCGAATAACTTAAATGGTGTTATTTAAATTACTATTAATTTATAAAAACTCCTACTGTTCTACTAAAATTATTACCCTCAACTGAGCTGCCCTACAGCGGTCATATGTTTGTCAAGTATAGGACATTGGAGTCCTGGCCACAGTCCGCAAAATTGATGTCCAAACAGAGCATTTGACGCAGTTAGAAATTTGTCAACTCAGCAGAAACTATGGTGTTAGTCTTGAGACAAAGTCCTTCAGAGTTCAAACTGTGTGTTATATTGCAGGGCTCACCCTTAACACTAGCCCATCGTACATTGTCTATCAAAAACTGCTCTGGGCTAGTAAACACCATTTGTCAACTTGCCCTGTGGGCTACTAAAAACTGTGCAGCCTACTTGTAAGGCTCGTTATGTCTTCCTTTTCAGATGTAAATAGTACATTTTTAAAATGTGTTAATTTATTTGTTAGTGTGTGATTGTGACTTCATTGGACCAAAAACTGGTTGTGATCACTACCATTAATTCAATCAGAAAGATATATTATTTACGGCACTACATGTTTAAAATCGGGGCTACTAAAAGTTGGGTGGGGTCAAGTAAAAACCCATAGTTTACTAGCCCGGTGGGCTACTTTACAAAAAGGTTGAGCGCAAGGCCTGTATTGAACAATGGTGGTATGGCACTACACTGTAAGCGTGTAGCCAGGGGTGTAAAAACCAAGCTCGAGACTAACTAGACAAGCTTATAGATTGGATTGGAGATCGGAAAGGATGGAGAGGTAACTGGATGCAGAGAGTGTTAAAGGGAAAGTATACCTTTGGTTTTTGGAACCGTTCCATTGTTTTAATGCTACATAAATGTAGATATATACAATACAACTAACCTGTGAAAATTTCGTTTCAAAAGGTGGTAGCGTTTTTGAGATATCGCCAGAAATCTGGAGCGGTCATGTCCACGCATGAAGAATAACCCCTAATAGGAATAAATAATCTGAGAAACGTTTGACAGAAACGTTTCTCAGATTCACATTTTGGGGGATTAAAAACTTACATCTTTTTCCATATTCACATTATTTTGAATTGAAATATTTCTCAAAATGCTTTATACTATCGAAAGTTGCTGTACGTAAGTTTTTATTGCCATACACTTTTTAAGCGATTACCAAACGTATACCTTCCCTTTAAGTCTTATCATGAGTTTAGCATTGCACATGACTGTGGATGACCCTTGGCTCGATTTCACAATGAACACGATTCATTTTAAGATGAGTTGTCAGCAATCACCATAGTGATTTGTATTGTGACATCACACTTCGCCAAGCAACTAAGATTGATTTGCAGTTAAGGCTCTTTGTGAAATCGGCTCCATCAGGAGTGACGCCCTGCTGCTCACCAGGACCACGGGATGATGAAAACTTCAACCTCACAAAAATACCTCCCTCCACTTAGAACATCAGAATCGTCTTCGTGTATTTCATTTATTAATTCTGGTTGTGAAGCCAAGCGAACCTAATTACTATACTAGCCAAGAGAGAAGACGAAGATGAGAGGAAAACCCCAGAGAAATATTCCAGGGGAAAACCACGCAATTAGGCAGGGACTGAAAAATCCAATCCAGTTATAGTGCCCTGGTGTGATTTAAACCGGAGTCCCCAGAGGTGGAACGCAAGGCAAGATACCACTAACGCCAAGCTGACTGCCCAACCTTCATGTCCGTCTCATCATCACTCAACCCATCCACCAGTTGACAAATCCGAAAGAGAAACCATCACAAGACGAGTCACCAAACAGCTATATGGTTAAAGACACTAGACACCTTTGGTAATTGTCAAAGACCAGTCTTCTCACTTGGTGTATCTCAACATATGCACAAAATAACAAACCTCTGAAAATTTGAACTCAATTGGTCGTCGAAGTTGCGAGATAATAATGGAAGAAAAAACACCCTTGTCCATGTTGTCACACGGTTTCAGATGATTGATTTCGATTTCGAGACCTCACGTGTGGGGTCTCAAAATCAATTCAAATTTTTTACTGAGAAATTACTTCTTTCTCAAAAACTACGTTACTTCAGAGGGAGCCGGTTCTCACAATGTTTTATACTATCAACAGCTCTCCGTTGCTCGTTACCAAGTAAGTTTTTATGCTAACAATGATTTTGAGTAATTACCAATAGTGTCCAGTGCCTTTAAAGTACATGTACATGTACTTTTTTAGTCTTGGTTAGTACTTTTTTTCGAATGCCGGCTCGCGTCGTCAAACTCAAATGGTACCATTTGGGGAAATAGGACTTGTAAAGTTTAGTAAACAAATGAGATTAGATAACAAGGTGCTGTGGCGCATTCAGCAAACCCCTTCTTTTCCTCCTGAAGACGAGCAGAGTATACTGTTCGAAACGTCGAGATCAAACCGGTCTTCTCAGAGCCAACACTCAAACAAAAGAGATTTACACATGGTTGTACCCGCAAGTTTACTATTATTTATTTATAGTTTTTCCTAAATGAGATTAGATTGACAAGTATCGATGATGGAGAGAAGACAATTTTAACAAAATATTCTCTCTAAATTATAACGTAAATCTGCTGGAGTATCTTTCTATCGTTTTTAATTTGTCAGTGTCTATTTATTATTTTCTTCTGTGACCACTTCCCGAACACATACACATGTTACAAATATGGTTATGGCGGGAAAACTTCCCTTCAAATTGGTGTGCCTTAAATGAGCTATAGTTTTTGAGAAATTAGTAAATCAAAGAGTTTTGATCTCGTATGATCCAAAACTAAATGTTCCTAAACCTTGACAATCTAAATTACCATTTCCCCCTTCTCTTTTTAACTATCCTCTCGCGTCTCCAATGACCGATTGAGCCTAAATTTTCACAGGTGTCACATTTCATGTCGGTTTACGTAAAGTGTGGATACGGGTCTTTGACTACCAATGTTGTTCTTGATGTGCCTCATATTGCATTGACCTTAAGCTTCGTGGTTACTTAAAACAAGGGCCCTGTAGGTTGTACAGAAAACTTAACAAATGTTTTCTTGTTGAGCGGATCCATTACATTAGTGACGCAGTACGGAATTAAGTGAGTTTGTTGCATTCCGCAAGCTGTCAGTGTCAGCGTATGATTAACATTGCATTTGTATTTATCACTGATGTTCTAGATATTCTCTATACATTCCACAATGTGCAAGGCCTTATAACAAAACCTAACCAGACGGTTACCTCCACGGGTAGACCAAGCATGCGTATATGCCCATGGAGGTTTTTTATGCCGTAGAGCGGCCGCCATTTTGAACGAGATTTACAACAACAAACACATTTCCTACCAACGAGCGACAAAAAGTACGAGACACAACAACATCGCATGCATGCTATTCTGAAAAAATGTCCGCTGTACAGCAGATGAGTATAGCAGACGCTTACCTTAGGTCGTCAGCACGAGCTTACAGGGTTCAGAAACTAAAAGTTACGGTGTTCCGTGTCGAGAGGAGTTCTGGTTGTGACCTAAACTGGATCTGAGTACAGTTCTGCACGGTGGTTTCGTTTTCGGGTGGGGAAAATACCTTTTAATAGCGAACAGAACCCTCTATGCGCAATATCGATCACAGTGGGCGGTGCAGTGCCTGTATGCGCCTAACGACTGAAATACGTTATGAACGAAAGCATAGCATCACGACATAATGTAAGGTCAAATTTTTCTGGTTTGTATTTCTACAATCACTCACTCTCTCATTCACGGTTGATCAAATAATCCTTTTTTCTGTTCTTTTTTTTACGACTCGCCAGATTAAATTTCCATGAACATTTTTATACAGTGGTACAAACCGCGTCATAAGTTACGGAGCTCTGGAAATGCCATCCAACTTGTTGAGATCCTGAGATAATTTACTGCAGGATGATTGCATCATAAACGATGTGGATGACATCTTTAACGTAGAACGTCGTCTTCCAAATATCTTCGTCAAATATCTCGTAATGCTTTTTATCATTTACATAATATTGGTATATGCAGGCCTATATTCGGTTTGCGGTAACACCGTGAATCTACTTTGCTGTGTAGATGTTGTTCTTTAGAGAACTTGTCTTGCTGTTTGTCTACTACCGCAGAGGAGATTAGTCGGATTTCGGGAGACTTCTCAGATCTGAAAAGAACTGCCCTGCTTATTAACTCCTATCTGGGCGGAATGTAGGACATTGGCTGGGACTACTACTTTTGCTTAGTGTAATCGAGGGGACTTCTCGTAATTAACTGCACTGCCGCAGAGTTTGTGTGTTTTTTGTTTCATTTTTGTCTTAAAGGAACATTACAGAATTGGTAAGAAAAAAACTTCTAAAATATACTTTTTGATCACCGATTTACACAAAACTTACACGGTCTAATGATGATGATAGTAGAAAACATCCCTTGAAATATTTCTGTCTGAAATGCCATATTTTATGAGAAATGAATAAACTAATTTTCCGATTGGAGTTTATCGCTCAGTGAGCGTTTTATTCATTTGTTGAATCTATATGATTTCATGCAAATGTGTAATCGGTTTTTCACTGTTTTCTCGTGACCCAGATGGCCGATCGATCTCAAACTTCTACAGGTTTGTCAGTTTATGTATTATGGTTGATTACATAAAGTACTTACACTGCAAGCAATTGTTTTGTTAACAAAAACCAATTCTGTAATGTTCCTTTAAACAAACCTTTATCCATAACATAACTGAACTTTGCGAGATCGCTCGCTGAAACTAGGGTAACATTTTAGGGGCACAGATGGGGTGCACAGAGGGGCGGGGGCACTCTTGGCCGATTAAAATGGTAATTTCCGTTGGTATTTCTCAAAACAAAACAAAAACACTTTCCAGCGCTCTTGTTATGCCATTTACTTCTTCTTTTTTAAACGATAATCTGACGTGAAGGCAAAAACAAATACATCGTCTACGTGTAAACGTAATAAAAATAATAAAAAAATAAAAACATTGAAACTTCACATTAACTTTATCTTATGAAATGTAACATTTTACTCTTGAATTTGTAATTCTCAAAAGTCAAGATTGCAAACGGGGGGGGGGGGGGACCACACATGGACATAAATGGAGCTCCCTGTAACCATGGAGCTATAGCTCCATGCTGTAAACATATTCCAAGCAACCGGATCTACGTCACGGTATTGATTGCTCCACGAAATGCCATACACCGGGCTGCACGTATAGAAAGCTTTTTTGTATGGTTGAAAAACGTCTGATAACATCACCGTGTGTATTAAGTGCCATTGCTCCGTGGAACCTTGAATGTGGCTGTACAGCTCAATGGCGTTAAAATACCAACGATTTACATGTACATGTTCACAGCTTGGTTCTGCATGGTTTCCTCGTTTACATTCATACCATGTATCAACACTGTCTGCGTCAGTTCAAGGTGGTCCCTGATCACATTCAACCCCAAACATAAAATTCAGTCAATAGGAAATTACACAGAGCATTTTTGTAGCATGTGTGAAAGTCTCTACTCTAGGGTCAAGACGCAAGGCCATCACCGTGGTACCAGGTCCCGGATCTCGTTGGGAAGCAGTTTGCAACTGAACTTGGTTTTTGCTAACAAAACATTTGCTGGCAGTGTAAGCACTTTATGTAATCCACCATATACATAAACTGACAAACCTGTAGAAGTTTGAGATCGATCGGCCATCTGGGTCACGAGAAAATAGTGAACAACCGATTACACATTTGCATGAAATCATATAGATTCAACAAGTGAATAAAACGCTCACTGAGCGATAAACTCCAATCGGAAAATTAGTTTATTCATTTCTCTTCAAATATGGCATTTCAGACAGAAATATTTCAAGGGATGTTTTCTCCTATCATCTTCATTAGACCGTGTAAGTTTTTTGTTAATCTGTGATCAAAAAAGTATATTTTACAAGTTTTGTTACCTACCAATTCTGTAATGTTCCTTTAAGTGCGAGATTTTGTTTTCTTCAAACGTTTAAAGGCAAAGTATCCCTTTGGTATTTGTGAACCGTTTGATTGTTTTAATCCTATATAAATGTAGATATATACAATAAAAGTAACCAGTGAAAATTTCATTTCAAAAGATGGTCGCGTTTTTGAAACATCGCCAAAATCCGCAGTGAATATGTCCACTCGTGAAGAATAATTCCTAATAGGAATACACAATCTGAGAAACGTTTCAGAAACGTTTCTCAGATTCAATTTTGGGGAATAAAATCTGACATCTTTTTACCAGATCCACAGTATTATTTCTCAAAATGCTTTATACTATCGAAAGTTGCTTTTGACTTCTAACCAGGTAAGTTTTGATTGTCATTCATTTTTAGAGTGATTACCAATCGTATACCTTCCCTTTACAGCAACGCATGGGGAACTGAACCTGAGGTTCCAGAGAGTGCCACAATGAACAGCTGCTACAATCAAACAATATTGCTGTAAATCTTCAGAATCTTTCATTTTTCACTTTCAAAAATAACTCTCTTTTTTTTACCCCGTAAAAAGACTTGTATCTTGTGAATTTTTACCCTGCGTGGCCTACCACACCCTCATTTTGGGAGTCAAGTTACTTGACAGTATACAAATGTGTAAACGCCGTGTCACCTAAAATGCACTACACTGTTTAACACGCGGGGTCGTGGACTCAAAAAATAGCGTCACGTGATGATGACGTCAGGGAATGAACCTTCCCCATGAAATATGGAGATATATAACCAAACAGACATATGAAGCTAAACCACGAACCACAACCATCGTGCATGCTCTATGGTAGCTGTAGGGGTAGGGTAAAAAGTTACGGTTACCAGCTAAGAAACAAGGAACCAGTGGCAGCTACCATAGACCGTGCATGGTTGTTGTTCGTGGTTGAGCTTCATACGTCTGTTTGGTTTGCCTCGAAATATGCTAATTACATTCACGCATGTGTGCAGACACTATTGGTTGGCAAACGCCGTAGAGTTGTGCACTAGGCAGACGCACAAACGCGTGTGCGCTCACGCCACCATCAGTTCCATACAAAAAAAAGGCGCAATAGACCTTTCTTTAGCAAAGCCCAAGTTTTTGCTTACCGAGGTTGGAAAACTTTGGGTTAAACTATGGGAAGCCATAAATGCAAGGCAAGAACGGAAAGCCACAGTTTGTAACAATGTCACATACTTATTCAAAAATACTGTTAAATTTGTTGGAAACAAAGCAGCCAATCATAAGATGTATATATGTTTCATTGAAAGTTTGCAGAAATGTTGAATTTGGTCACAACATCTGTACCTGCGATTGAATGTTTTGCTAATATTCAGCCCTCTATGCCAACCAGCGCAGTTTGTTGATCAACACAATAGACAGGTTTCGCAAACGTACGGATACGGATACAGATACAGATACGATAACCGTATCCGTTCACGTTAGATGCGCCTCAGATTTTGTTTCGCAATCATAGAGTTTATGTGTCAGGCCTGGGCCAAACTGAACACGTTGGCATGGGTTTTGCGAGCAAAATAAATCTAAAAACATTGTGTGTGTTCTTTGATTGGAGAATTTGATTGGGTAGTATTTTTATTTAAATGATCGTTTCCGGACCCCCACGTTAAACGCGTGTAAAGAAAGTTTCCGGTAAGCACGGCATAATAGAGACTCCTGTTTATACTGTATTTTCCCCATATTTTGCTTACAAATGATGAAAACAATTCCATCTAGGTCATAAATGACACCTTTAAAAGCAAAACCAGGGGAAATGTTTTTAATCTAGGGCAAAAATACAACCAAATCAGCAAAACGGTATCCGTTTGTAACGTTACGTGAATGAGCTCCCGTATCCGTTGTCAACGCACATGCAAAACACGGAAGACACGGTTACGCGTCACGTGAACACACAAAGTGTTGACGTATCCGTATCCTTGCGAAACCTCTCTAATAAAGGTCTATTCACTCCTGTTGCCA
This sequence comes from Pycnopodia helianthoides, assembly GCA_032158295.1. Classification (NCBI taxonomy): domain Eukaryota; kingdom Metazoa; phylum Echinodermata; class Asteroidea; order Forcipulatida; family Asteriidae; genus Pycnopodia; species Pycnopodia helianthoides. Next base: position 16,323,873 of record CM063257.1, on the reverse strand, counting down.
ACTAGTAGGGAGAGTGCGCATGCGCGATGTTCAGTTTACATATTTCATGTGAAGAGTCTATGATCGATTGGGTCAACACCAAGTCGTTGCCGTCTTTATGGTTTAACACTTTTCAAAGCGAAATTTTCCGAAATAATGCGCTCAATACGCGACATGTTAGCAGAAACTTGTGTGACAGTTATACTAACTTGCTGTGGGTAAATCTACGAATGAACCAGTGGCATGCTCGTATTTTAAGTCGATACAGAATTTCTGCTTAGTGCTATAAAGTATGGCTCTATTTTTTTTTTTTTTTAAAGACAAATGGTGACCTTGAGTTCTTTAAGAGCTGAGATTGATGTTTTGAATGCGCATTATTAATCTAAACTGCTCAGCAAACTGTGATGTCACAATACAAATCACTTTGGTAGAAACAACTCATCTTCAGATGAATCTTATAGTGTTTGTAATACAGAGCACTTGTCTCCGTACACGTTATAGACACTTGACACCTTTGGTAATTGTCAAAGACCAGTCTTCTCACTTGGTGTATCTCAACATATGCACAAAATAACAAACCTGTAAAAAATTTGAACTCAATTGGTCGTCGAAGTTGCGAGATAAAAATGGAAGGAAAAAACACCCTTGTCACACGAAGTTGTGTGCTTTCAGATGCAATTGATTTCGATTTCGAGATCTCACGCGTGAGGTCTCAAAATCAATTCCAATATTTTACTGAGAACTTCTTTCTCAAGAACTACGTTACTTCAGAGGAGCCGTTTCTCACATGTTTTATACTATCAACAGCTCTCCATTGCTCGTTACCAAGTAAGTTTTTATGCTAACAATTATGTTGAGTAATTACCAATAGTGTCCAGTGCCTTTAATAAAATTAATTTAAAGAAACATTACTGAATAATGATCGATACATTAACAACCAATAAAAAGCTTGGTTACTGGTTTTGGGTTGTTATGACTTTTCTTTGTGTCGGTTGTTTCGAAGCTCACTTCGACTTCAGTGCCCAATTTTGTGAAGGGGTGTGCTTAATTTCTCAGCGCTTTGTCACTGAATTCTGCCGTTACGGCGCCCTGGGAGATGTGCCGTAAGCGCTGTGTACCGCAGCAGGTGCGCCATGAAATTAGCCTTGCTCAAGGCAGTCGCAGTTTTCACTCCGAAAAAGACGCCGTAAAACCCACCCGTTGCCTATACATAGCACTGTGCGTAATGTGTGTATCACATTGCACGACGCCCGTACTATACTACTGTGCGCAGGTCATCCTCACTCGTATTACTGTCCGCATGCGGAGGCCGTCAGGCGCAGCATGCACGTACGCACACACAGAGCGGGCGCATGCATGACAATACATGTACTGTGCTGACAATACTGTACTGCTGCATGCGGTGCAGTGACACGCAAACAAGGCACGCTAGCTCTGGCGGCCGCTGTGCGGCGCAAAGAAAACAAATGAATAAATGAAGACCAAATTAGTCTCCAACGCCTTGGTCAAGGCTACATAAAACTCGGCTGGGGTTGGCACAATTTTGTTTTTTGAACGGGGAAAAAACACCATTAGAAGAAGCAAAGAACCAGCCAAATATATCATATTTGTTTGTATTACTTTACTTTTCGAATTATGTGTTACCTTGAAGCCTCTCAAAAATGAACATAAAAAAGTCTTTTTTTTTAATCAGTCGACATATTTTAAATATCATATTTTGATTTAATTCTGATCACTGCAGTGTGGCCTATGCTGGTTTGGGTGAGCGGCCTACTACGTAACATGACCCAAGTTTGTTGACTTGCGGTCGAAATTAACTGGTACCCATGCTCAATAACATATACTGGGTACCAGGCAATGCCTCTACTTGACAAATAGTTATTGTGTGAACTTGGCCATGGTGGTCTCAAGTCTCGCAGTTTCAAGGGCTAGAGATTGGTGCCTACAGCTAGCAGCATTGGCTGCATCACGACTGCACACGTGGCAGCACAGGTGCATCTCTCCAATGCCCCACTCACGACTTGGACGTGCGCGCTTTAAGTATATGCGCGCACGCATGTTTACGCATGTCGGATTTTCGGTGGTGTATAGCAAAGGTTGTGATTGGTCAACACGTAAGGGGGCGGGGCTCAATGGTTCGGTCTATTGGCAGCTACAGCTATGGCCACGGCTAGACTTCTGCGTCATCGTGCGTTGAAGTATAGGTCCTCCTTAGCAACGCCCATAGCAACAGTCGTAGCCGTAGCTGTAGCCGCCACTTCGGGCCTAAAAACTCCGTTTCCAAATGTGTTTAAATTCACACAGTGCCACGTCATCTATTTCTATTGTGTGTTACATCCTGGTTGGAGAGGGGAGGAAAAACTCCCTTCCGACCATCAGAAATTGACAAGGAAACTAACAAACTAATTTGGCTTCACCAAAACAATTCGCAGGAAACAAGTCAAAATGATAAACATTTTACATGGAATTTGAAAAGATATTGTTTTTAATAGTAATACTTAATCTTGGGGAATTATTTGTGCTCAGCTGTTCCGTAAAACGCATGGGGGAATTCATTTTATTTTTTTTCTGGCATGGAATACTCATTTACTAATAAAATGACGTCACCATTAATTCGTAAAGAGTAACAATTAGTACACTAGCGGTGATTTTTTTTCTGTTTTTGTTTTGTTTTAGTATATACTTATTTTTTTAAACTAGCATTCCTGTACTACATCAAGTATTAAGCACCAAACCGTGGTCAATGTGATAAAATATTAACTTATTTAACATGATTTCATGTACAAAAACACAGCCCTTAGTAGAAAAACAAAGCCCTAAATGCCGATACAAATTTACAAATATTTCTTATAAATGTCACATTATATTACATGCCACGTACAATTATTATCAAGTGATGGTTAATAGGCCTTTATGAACCACGAGCGGCTACGACTCCATCAGCCATTTCAAAACTGTGTGCTTTTTGGGCATCATGCTCGATCAAAATGGCGGACACGTTCTCTAGCCAGAGTCGTAATTTCAAGAGGCCCCAGATTTCCACAAATACAAGACAGGGACGCAAGGTTCACGACACGAATCTAAGCGTACGTACGTAACACAATCTCTTTAACACAATCTCTTATATTATAATAATTATTATTTGAGAAAAAAAGTCACATTCTATAAAAAGTGTTAGACATTTTTTTTTTTTACAGTTGTATTTGGAAATGAAGAATAAACACATGGTGTAGTTAGAAATATTACAGCCTGCTCTTTGTTTATTATTACTAAACAAGAGTCGAGATACACTAAAAAAAAACTCCAGGGTATAAAAATTGCCTCGACTCCGGGGCTCCGACCCATTTATGGGTGTCAGTATGACCCTGGATCTGTTTCAAAATAACCCAGAAATGGATCAAAACTGACTTTCGAATCAGAGTTAAAATCCCACCTCTGCCACCAGTTTTCGGGTCAGTTCGACACAGAACTGCGTCAGGCCCCCATGGGACCAGGAATCCGCGGTAATTATGACCCTTGAATTCTTAGAGTGTAATACAAGTATTTTTTAAGCATTAAATGTGTAGGTCCAAATTATGATGTAAACAACAGTATACAATGAATTACTACGGAGCTCTGAAAGAGCCATCCGACTCGTTTGGATTCTGATAAAAAATATAAGGGGATGCATGGCGACATTGTACTGGTTAATATATCCGCTTCTTGAGATAAATTCTTTACGGATGACTACATCTTGAAAGATCGTCGACTTCCTGAAAAACTTTATCTCAATGACAACATATTGAAACAGTGAGTCGACAATACTAGACGACATTCCAGTCGACAACCCTAGTCGACAATCCAATCATAGTCGACAATCTACTTTAAACTGTCGTCTTCATGAGATAGATTATCTTGGAGTCGACTTCCTACTTCAAGATGTTCTCAAGTCGACATAACTTATATCAGGAAGTCAGGTTATTGGTATGATGTCGACATCTTGCCACAGTTACCTTAAGGTCTCAACACGGCTGGCACTTCAAAAGCTCCGTACATTAGAGAAAAAAAACACCTCGGCTCGGTGACGTTTCAACATTTGAAAAGTATGACAAAATTGTTGAAGACACTTTCGCAACTTTTTTTTTGCAAGATAAATTTTTGCGAGCATTCTAATAAAAAGCTTGTTTCTTGAGTACCAATTTGATTAGGGTAACGTTGCCGCATTTACGGAAACTTCTAAATTATGTACCGCCAACCCTAGGGTGTTTTGGACGTGGCTTTTTAAGCATGGCTAGTAATGTGACAATGCAATGCTTTTTGGGGCTACACACCTATGCAAAATCTGAAGGAGTAAAGCTGATTTACTAACAACGTAAGTGTGACGTGATCCACCTCTAAGCCACTGCAAACAAACTGACCTCTAAACATTAACCAGAAACCCAGAGGCAATGCATCAAGAAAGTTTCTCATCGAGGATTCAAAAACTTTTTTTAGAAATTGCTTTTCCCATGTACTGTACTCTACAAAAGTCAAGGTCTTGGCAGAAGAAGAAACACAATTTTCGTCAACACAAACTTACATTGGTGTGAATGATTTTTTTGTAAACTACACACGTTCGTACGGGAGGTTGGCAGACGGAAGTGTCGCCAAAAACTCCGTATGGAACAACGCGTGAGACGTATTTGCCAACAGGTATCCAATGAATGCTTGCAACCACACTTTTACATGGTACCTTTAGCTGTGGGTTCGATCAATGCTGTAACCTCGTACACGGCAGCCATTGGTTCATTACGAAAACAAATCTACAACAGGTAACAAAACCCTTTCCAAAGAATTCCGAAGAACCAATGAACAAGTTCAAACCGTGGTCTTAACCCGAGATAAAAACGTTTGGACACAAGACTAAAAAGCAACATGTGATCCATTGATCAACACAGAATAACACGATTCTTGAAGATAACAAATTGTATTTTCTGAATGTTCCTGAATTGGAACCTGTGGGTGGTTCCGGGTCTAAAATCTAAGGAACATTACAAAATTGGTTTTTGCTAACAAAACAGCTGCTGGCAGTGTAAGCAATCTATGTAATCCACCATATACATAAACTGACAAACCTGTAGAAGTTTGAGATCGATCGGCCATCTGGGTCACGAGAAAATAGTGAAAAAACGATTACACATTTGCATGAAATCATATAGATTCAAAAAAATGAATAAAACGCTCACTGAGCGAGAAACTCCAATCGGAAAATTGGTTTATTCATTTCTCACCAAATATGGCGTTTCAGACAGAAATATTTCAAGGGTCGTTTCTACTATCATCATCATTAGACCTTGTAAGTTTCATGTAAGTCTGTGATCAAAAAGTATATTTTACAAGTTTTTTCTCATACCAATTCTGTAATGTTCCTTTAGCACATTGTTACCATCCCTATAAGGGACCTGGATTTAGTACATAACTTCAAATAAGATATGGCATACCTGGAGCTACTTTAAGACATTACCGCTGTGATGAAAGAGATTCAAAACGCAACAAGACAAACTGTGATAAAGTCATCCACTATTCAGTCTGTAAATGGTATGGTTAACCGTACCAATCTCACTATGAGCAAGTTCGGGTGGGCGACTTGAGTGACTAGACTAACCAGAAGCAGTGTGACGTAGTTCTCGAATTGACTAGATCGACCATGCCCCAGTGCATGGTCGAGCTAGTCAATCTCCCTGTGCTCTATGGTTTCTGGCAAGTCTAGTCACTCTAGTTGCCCACCCGAACTTGCTCTATGGTCACACCCGTGTTGTGTTAGTCAAATTTGTGCACGTTTCAATGATTATTAGTTTGATCTTTTGGTTGTTGCCCAAAGTAATGCGGCCCCCACCAAAACAGCCCAACTCGAAAATATAAAATGTACATAACTCAAGACAGAGATAACCCGTTTTGCCATAAAAAAAAAATTAAAAAAATTTAAAAACGGGACAAAAGTGTAAAAAGAGGCCAATATAGGACATGCTATATTCAACCTCAGTTTACCCAGAAATTATCTTATATCAAAAACCCAAATTTTCGAGTTGGGCCGTTTTGCCAAGGAAGGGCCGAATGGGCCTTAAGCACTGACGTTATCCTAGGTCCGGTGATGAAACAATGGAAAACGCAGTTATGTACGCTCAGCGCACTGGAAAAGCCAATAACCTACATCTTTTAAACCTCTGAGGGCGCCCTACAGATGATGTCATGTGCATAAGTTCTATAGACCATGTTACCTGTGTTTATACAGAGTGGTGATCTTGTACATTCTAATGCGTTTCCTGATGGGCAACATACTACACAGGCCATATAGAAAAAATGACATTTTGTTTTATAATTTTTTAACATAAATTCAAGACTTACAAAGGCAACAGCTGTACAGCTTTTGAGATGTCCCCCTTTTCACCACATCAAAAGTTGAGAAAAAATCTCCATAAAACATATTTTGTTGCATTCTTCCATTGAGCTGTGTACAAGCTGTGCCTGTATGAAGTCCAGGCTCTGGGGCTCTTTTGTGAACATGTGATGTCACAGGTCACAGGTCACAGGTCACAGGTCACATGGTCTATAGGGTGATGAGACTTGAGTCACTTTGTGCGCACTGTCATTTTCGCTGTTTGGGAAATTCCCCATTGGCTGAGCTTTTGCGATACACAGGCACATCACATGGTACTCCTGCTTCATGTCCACAGCTGACATAGAGGGCGCACAGTAGACAGACGAGAGTCATTTATTGGGAGAGTTGCGACAACTTAAAATTAGAAGCCATTTCCGGTCAAAAAAAATACAAACATAATATGTGCGCACACAGGGTGCCAGACAAGTCTGCACATTGGGTCGTGCTACATTTGGACCGACATGGCGTCAAGCAACCATGTGACCCAAGAAATCGGGGCCCAATTTCATAGAGCTGCTTAAGCACAAAAAGTAGCTAAGCACGACAAAATTATGCTTACCATAATAAGGTTACCAGCCAAACTACCATGTCACATGTACAATTTGTGACTGGTATCCTGCTCATTTCTGCTTAGCAGACAATTGCTAAGCAATATTTTCTGCCAAAGCAGCCCTAGTCCATCGCAACTCTGTCAATACACAGCTCTGACAAGTATGTGTCCTATTTCTATTGTACTTAAATGCAAGTCAAGCCCAAGAGCAGACTGAATGCAACCAATGAAATTTTCAAATTGGTAACACCAAAACTTGTTATTCTTCAATGACAAAGACAGGGGACCAGTCAACTCATAAATATTTGTGTACGCCAAACTTCTAATGCATTATGGGGATTGTTTTCAATGGACAATCTAGCTGATATATATGAGGTAAAAATATTACAAAATCTTATGTTATTCATTGAGCACAATTACAATGAACTTGGCCAAAATGTTTAATGTTAATGTTAACCCTAACTAAATGTGTTTTAAATTCTGCCAACATTTTTAAAAGTCCACACGCCACTGATGGGGACTAAGTAAAATATCCGGAAAAATAAAAAAATAAAAACATTAAAAAAAATAATAATAAATAAATTTACTTGCCCGACAAGCTGGCCATTAAGAATCGTTTCAATCCTTTACCCATTGTTTTTTTTTAATATTTGCAATTTGACTTTGAAAAGTATAAATGAAACCGACACTCTGCAGGCAAGAGGCGATTTCAATGTTAGCAATGCATTAAAGGCACTGGACACTATTGGTAATTACTCAAAATAATTGTTAGCATAAAAACTTACTTGGTAACGAGCAATGGAGAGCTGTTGATAGAAACATTGTGAGAAACAGCTCCCTTTGAAAGAACGTAGTTTTTGAGAAAGAAGTAATTTCTCAGTAAAATATTTGAATTGATTTTGAGACCTCACGCGCGAGGTCTCGAAATCAAGCATCTGAAAAGCACACAACTTCGTGTGACATGGGTGTTTTTTCTTCCATTATTATCTCGCAACTTCGACGACCAATTGAGTTCAAATTTTCACAGGTTTGTTTTTTGCATATGTTGAGATACACCAAGTGAGAAGACTGGTCTTTGACAATTACCAATTACCAAAAGTGTCCAGTGTCTTTAAAGGTCAAATTCTGTTTTCCAGATGCACTCATTTTCCAACAGATGGATTCCTATAAAATGAAAGTGGACAAGAAGTTACAGATATCTAACCTCAAAATGGTGTCACATGACATGCTGCTTTATACTCTTTCCGAGCGAAATAAGAAACATGACACAATTGGATCTGAACAACAAATGGGTCTGTACAATCCATAGAGGCATTTGTGCGCTAGCAAAAAGGTCAAGTTCAATGCCGTTTTGGTTTAATATCATCAAAATTCAGGAATGAACTTCAAATTTTCCTGTACAAAAATGTATAAACCCATATATCTCTGGCGTGTCGTGGCCGAGCGGATAAGAGCACCGGACTCAAGCTCTGGTGTTTCTGTTCAGCAGAGTGTCGGTTCGAGTCCCAGTCGTGCCACTTGTGTCCTCAAGCAAGACACTTAACCATTATTGCTGCTTCCTTCGGATGGGGCGTAAAGCCGTTGGTCCCGTGTGTACGTGTAATGCACGTAAAAGAACCCAGTGCACTTATCGAAAAAAAGGGGGTTCGCCCCGGTGTTTCTGGTTTGATTGGCAGCATATTGCGCCACAGCACCTTGTAAACATTACATGGTGCTACGTAAAGGAATAGGTCTAATACTTCAAAACGTAGCTCCGCAATACCTTGCAGGAAAATACTGAATGTATCGAGCCTTTGAATGTTTCTGAAACAGATACACATGTATAGGGCGCCATACAAATGCTGCGAATCATCATCATCTCTGAAATGTAACGTCATTGGAAGTCTTTGAATGTTGACAAAATTCGCACTGAAGTGTATAGACCCATTGCATATGACGACACACTCTCAAAAAGGAGGCAGATCATTGGACGATAGCTGTTCTCTGTGCGTAAAAACGTGCGCGTGACCTCAGCGTACCTGTAGCGTTTCGCGTTATGCAAGGGCGGTCTATTGATTTATATAGACCCCTTACAGAACACACAACGCGCCTCCGAACAATGCGCGTAATTTTCGGTGTCAACTCTCTTTTGTGCATGTTTGTATGCGATTTTGACACCCAAAATGACACCCAGGATAGGCACATGTGAGTACGCTGCGCGCTGGCAAGGGGTCTATTAAACACAACGGCATTCCACACCTTTTTTTTGTGTGAGGTTCAGAGACTTGAACTTGTCCCCTATTTTCCTAAGGACTCTATCTATTGCCAAACGATTGCATCACTAAACTGAACTTGACCTTAGAGCCCCTCTTTAAACTAAAAAACACACATGTACTGGCAGTAAAGGAAGGTTTGTATTTACCCAAAAGATCAGTATTGTTATTTGTTGGCATAATGGCTGACAGGACATCTGAAGAGTTAAAAGCAAGTTGTACAACTATAAACACACATTGGCAATTAAGCATGTTCCCCATACACAAAAGTGGCACTTAAACAAACATTCCTTATACACAAAAAAGGTAGACCACTAATTTCTGCACGGTTTAGAGCAATAAACAAAATGGCTACACAAGGTTATTCTTACAGACAGAGTGTGTTCACCAGTAGCAGTGGTTCGTATACATTTCTGAAACCTTACACCATCTCGACTCATAAGAGGGTAAGTGTACTAGTAGTTCCGGCGCGTGCTCATGGACAGTTCCGACTGGAGGGCCGGAACGTTCCACATTGGAACGTTCATCACACTAACACACAAACTTGTGTAAGTTTGCTTTGTACTTCAGCACAATGGAGCATTCTGGTAGCCCAATGGATTGCGGGCGTGAGCCCAATGGATTGCGGGCGTGAGCCCAATGGATTGCGGGCGTGAGTCCAATGGATTGCGGGCGTGTGCCCACCGGAATGTTCATTTGAGCCTCGACACTGTTAGGGATGTCAAATACCTTATCTTGACTCAAAGAGAGTATGCATACGAGCCAGTATCAGGTAGAAATTAAAAGCATCACAGATGCTAAGTACCTTCTACTGACTCATAGAGTACATGTCTGTATACCAGTATCATCAGTTGTATACATGTACATTATTACGAATGCCAAAGTGCACAGCCACAATCATGGGTACCCCTTTTTTTTCGTGTCCATGTTATAAAAACCAGGGATGTAACAGTTATTTCAATGTTGTTTGTAAATTAATTAACCAGCGCTTGAATGAAGAGTAGAAAGTACTTGGGTTTGTCGAATACAGGATCTGCAAAGAGTTACTCAATATTTATGTGTTGTTCATTTGGTGTCTTTGTAACAAAAAGTGTACCCAAGATTGTGGCTGTGCACTAATTACTTTATCTTGACTCAAAAAATTTAAATACCAAAAGTATCAGTTGTATACAACAGTATAGATGCTTTACCTTATCTTGACTCACAGAGAGTATATGGATAGGGAGACCGCCAACATAGGGCTAGATAACTCAGTTGGTAGAGTGCCGGCACGATTCCAGGGGTCAATGGTTCAAATCCCACTCTAGTAAATTGTTCTTTGTTCAACCCTAAATTACATGTTGAGTAGTGACAAAGTTACATTTGGCCCCTGACTATGAATAGGTTACAGTTGCTGCTAATCGTTACATGTTCAATGTGAGCCTACAGTGGAGGACAGCTCTGCATGTGGCCACCGAATGTGAATAAAGTCCACACTGTTACATGAACAAGCAGTGAGAATCGTTTTGAGGCTGGGCCCCTGAATGTGCATAAATCATATTTTTGTTGTGCTGCTACTATGTGAACCTGTGCCGTTGTGGCCCCTGACTGTGCATAAATTATGTTTGGTTGTACTGCTACTATGTGGACAACCTGGCCCCTGAATGTGCATAAATCATGTTTGCTTGTACTGCTACTATGTGAACCTGTGCCATTGTAAACTAAAATACAACATGGCCCCTGATTGTGTATAAGTCATGTTTGCTTTTACATTTCTGCATAAAACATTGTGAACCTGCACCATTTTCAAGAGAAGACAACGCTGCATGGCGGCCCCTTGAATGACAGTACATCATGGTGGCATGCGCTACGATGTACGTACATCTCAAGTGTTAACCATGTTGCGATACGGCCCCTGCATCTTCAGAAACTAGAAAATCAAACAGAATAATAATAATAATATTATATATTTATATAGCGCATAATGCAGGAGCCTCTATGCGCAACACAAATACAAAAACAAACAATGAAATGAAATAAATAAAGCAATTGTTACAAAAATGAAGATTCAAACAAATGAGTCTTTAAAGGAACATTACAGAATCGGTAAGAAAAAAATTGTAAAATATACTTTTTGATCACAGATTTACATCAAACTTACACGGTCTAATGATGATGATAGTAGAAAACATCCCTTGAAATATTTCTGTCTGAAATGCCATATTTGATGAGAAATGAATAAACTAATTTTCCGTTTGGAGTTTATCGCTCAGTGAGCGTTTTATTCATTTGTTGAAGCTATATGATTTCATGAAAATGTGTAATCGGTTTTTTACTATTTTCTCGTGACCCAGATGGCCGATCGATCTCAAACTTCTACAGGTTTGTCAGTTTATGTATATGGTGGATTACATAAAGTGCTTACACTGCCAGCAACTGTTTTGTTAGCAAAAACCAATTCTGTAATGTTCCTTTAAAAGTCCTTTAAAAATCTGAAGAGAGACAGTTTGAGGAATATGAAAGGGGTAAGTCATTCCATAACGAAGGTGCAACGAACTGGAAGGCTCTTTGACCATAGAAATTAGTGGGAAAAAAGTAGAAAAAGAATACAACGATCCAATCATCAATCAATCTTATGTCTTCAACAAATTAACATCATGTTTGGGCCTGACCACTCAGTATCAACCAGGGCCCAATTTCATAGAGCTGCTTAAGCACAAAAAGTAGCTAAGCAAAACAAAAATTATGCTCACCAGAATAAGGTTACCAGCCGAACTACCATGTCACACGTACAGTTTGTGACTGGTCTCCTGCTGATTTATGCTTAGCAGAAAATTGTTAAGCAATACTTTCTGCTTAACACGTTGACTGCCGCCTACGAGTATATTCGTAGTAACAGGTGTAACGGATTCTGCCACAACGAGTATACTCGTAGATATGAAAGGGCTTTGTATTGTTAATTGAATACACTGGCATCACTGAGCTCGCAACAAACACGCTTCTGGCAGTGGTGAGGACATACATCCTTAGAATGTGTATGTTCAATTTTTTGTTTGTATAGTACCTATTTGATATGCGCGCATGCGCACCGCACTTGGCAAATGGCAACGCCCTACGAATCTATGACCGGCACTCAACGTGTTAAGCAGCTCTTAGCGCTGCTTAACGGCCGATTCTGCGCTTACTGCACTATTTTCTATTTCGTAGCGCTGCTAACCCTAAGCACACGAAAAGGCATGCTAGCCTCCTGGTGCTTATTGCACGAAAATGAACGACGTAACATGGTGAACGCGCAAGATGACCTGTGAAATAGGCTACCTCAAGTGGTATGTTTCCTAGACTAAGACAAAGGGGTGTTCCATTTCATTTGAGGGGGTGTTACTTACATGAATGACCAACGAAGGTCCCCCAGCGGTCACCTCAGGTGGTATGTTTGCTAGACTAAGGGGTGTTCCATTTCATTTGAGGGGGTGTTACTTACATGAATGACCAACGAAGGTCCCCCAGCGGTCACCTCAGGTGGTATGTTTGCTAGTGGGCAGTTCTCTATACTCATTATTTGCAATGAGCTACACAGTGCTAGCTCATACGGCAGTCCATTCAGCTTTGGGTTGTCATTCAGATATAATTGCTCTAGTTGCTCAAGAGTTCCTGAAAAAAAAGAAATGAAAACAATTTCACTCAAATTAAAAAAGGGAAAAAGGTCATGCAATGTAAATTTTTATATGTAATAATAATGGCTTCTTATATAGCGCTCATATCTGTTACTCAGTGACACTCAAGGCGCTTCATCATTCAGTATTTTCCTGCAAGGTATTGTGGAGCTACGTTTTGAAGTATTAGACCTATTCCTTTACATAGCACCATGTAATGATTTACAAAGTACTGTGGCGCAATATGCAGCCAATCAATTCAGGAACACTGGGGCGAACCCATTCTCTTTTCAAGAAGTGCACCGGGTTCTTTTACGTGCATTACACAAGACACAGGACCTTTATGTCCCATTCGAAGGACGCAGCAATAATGGTAAAGTGTCTTGCTTAAGGACACAAGTGTCACGACTCGAACCCACACTATGCTGAACAGAAACAGCAGAGCTTGAGTCCGGTGCTCTTATCCACACGGCCACGACACGCCATATCTTGATTGATGTTAAGTTTGCATCGCGGACAGATGTGTAACATCCAGTAATATTCAACACATGTGCAAACTCAACATCTACTAAATTGTTGGGGTACTAGCTGCGAAAGTATGAACTACCTCTAGCTACCAGGCAGTCTCGGTGGTCTAGTGGTAAGACATCTGCTCTAGAATGGCATAGTTGTGGGTTCACAGCTCACCCGGGTAATATGCCTGTGGATTTTGTTTCACAGAACTCAGGAAAGTACGGAGTATACAGTGCTTTACACACAAAGAGTAAAACCAAATAATATCGGTGGTGCAAATTTAACTTCTATTAAGATGTATTTTAAAACTTACACTGTGTGACCTTTTTTTGTATAAAGATAGACACAAACTTATTGTTCTAATGGGTTTTTCCGTAGTTAGACATTTACAGCCTTTGTGTGTACTACGAGAAATCGTTAGGGTAGAAAACCAGGTGCCCATCATGCATTGTTTGCAAAGCGTACTGCGCAATCCTAAAATGAAAATATACGCCAAGCATTGCACCTAATTGTTTACAACTAACGCAGTAGTACGCAACGAGGCTGCATTGAAATAATGTGCGTTGCTTGGCGTGCACTTTTATTTTTTACGCATTTACAGCCTTTGTGTGTTCACTACGAGAAATCCCAAAGTCAGGGTGGAGATTTAGGTTCCCATCATGCATTGTGTGTAATGCGTAGTGCGCAATCTTAAAATCAAAACATACGCCAAGCATTGCACCTAATTTTTTGTACTGGTAATGCAGTTCTCCGCAACAGGGATACATTGAAACTCACCTTTTCAAGATGGATTTCTTTAATTCATAGTTTTGTTGGTATTCATTGTTAATTATTAAATGTTTTCCCCTAATTGTTGTTTTGCTTTCTTTTCACTGGATATGATTGTATTGTTTTTGTTTACATTGCCTAATTCTCTTCTCTTTTTCATTGATTTGGCGCATTACAAATACCTAATATTATTTAATGGCGTGTCGTGGCCGAGCGGATAAGAGCACCGGACTCAAGCTCTGGTGTTTCTGTTCAGCAGAGTGTGGGTTCGAGTCCCAGTCATGACACTTGTGTCCTTAAGCAAGGCACTTAACCATTATTGCTGCGTCCTTTGGATGGGACATAAAGCCGTAGGTCCCGTGTGTTGTGTAATGCACGTAAAAGAACCCAATGCACTTATCGAAAAGAGAAGGGGTTCGCCCCGGTGTTCCTGGTTTGATTGGCAGCATATTGCGCCACCGCACCTTGTAAACCATTACATTGTGCTATAAATGCATAGGTCTCATACTTCAAAAACGTAGCTCCACATACATGGCAGGTAAAAATACTGAGCGCTTTGTATCCTTTGGCAAAAGGCGCTATATAAATACAGTTATTATTATTATTATTATTATTATTATTTATTATTAATGAATTATGTGGGCTGCTTGGCATGTACTTTTATTTTTTACGCCTTGCGCACTGCGTTATACACACAGTGCATGAGGAACACATGGATACAGGTTGTTTCTTCTTACCTATCTCTTCTGGCAAGGAATTGAGGTTGTTTTCCCCTACGCCAAGATTTGTCAAGTTAGTCAACCGTCTGGAGAGGAAACGAACACAGAGGAAAACCTTATGACGTCGTCTCTGATCTGCAACATCTTCAAACCTTAGAGTGGTCCTTAGTGATCAGGGCACACCCTTCACACTAGCCCAGAGTACATCAGGGTTCTGCCCACAGTGGTCGGTGCCGGAAAAACCCGCCCGGCACTCAGGATTCCCCAACCACCACTGGCAGATTTTTGTCTGTTTCCGACCACTACACATTTTTTCACAATTTTTAAATTACACTTGCAATTTCCCATCAAAGGTTTTCAACGAAATGTAAAATTGGGTATTTACCCGTAAAAATGGTATCCAAAGGCCATTAATTTTTAGCCCTTCTTTGGTTTGAGTCTATTTATATGATCTACCGTGTAACTGATCCATCTCGCAATGGTTTCCAGGGAAACATTTTTCCACCACTAAAGAAATCCTGGGAGGAACCCTGGTACATCGTCTAATAAAAAATGCTCTGGGCTAGTAAACATCATTTCTCAACGTACCCTGTGGGCTACTATAAACTGTGCAAGCTACTTGTTCAAAATTCTTATATTTCTTACTTTTCAGATGTGAATAATAAACTTTTAAAATATGTAAATTAAATTTTTCATCTACAGGTGAGAGAAAAAGCTTAAATTGATTGTTTTCAAGATTTGATTCTTACCCGATCCCTCTTGGCAAGTTAACAAGTTGATTGGATTGCACCACAAGTTTCTGAAGCTCCTTGAGATTTCCTGTAACAAAATAATTGAGGAAAGAAAAAGTAATAATTATCTGTGGAACTGTGACAAACTAACAATTGTGGCGTGTCCTGACCGAGCGGATAAGAGCACCGGACTCAAGCTCTGGTGTTCCTGTTCAGAAGAGCGTGGGTTCGAGTCCCGGTCGCGACACTTGTGTCCTTAAGCAAGACACTTAACCGGCCTTCGGATGGGCGTAAAAGCCGTTGGTCCCGTGTGTTGTGTAATGCACGTAAAAGAACCCAGTGCACTTATCGAAAAGAGAAGGGGTTCGCCCCGGTGTTCCTGGTTTGATTGGCAGCATATTGTGCAGCAGCACCTTGTAAACCATTACATGGTGCTATGTAAAGGAATAGGTGTCATAGTTTAAAACGCAGCTCTACATACTTTCCAAGATAAATACTGAATGTTACAGCACCTTGAGTTTTACTGAGTGACAGATATCAGTTGATTCTAGAGGATTGAGGCAGTAGGGATCCTACAAAACCTCATCAAAGTTCTTTGTTGTTTAAAAGGAAGACACTCACCGATCTCTGATGGCAGAGATTCCAATTTGTTTTCCTCTAGATCCAAGACTCTCAGCTTTGTCAAGTTACCAATGCCCCTGGGAAGTTTCTAAATTGACACACACACAAAAAGTCAAACAATTAATCTTGTCCTCTATGTTGTAAAAAAACCTCATATTACTGGGGCTCGAGTGTTACTCTGGACTGCAGGCCCGCGGCCAGTGGTTTTAGTGTTGGGCCAGTAAACTTATGCCCTAATAAAGCCCGGTTCATACTTCCTGCGAATGCGAATGCGAAGCGAATATTGACGTCACAACTCTGTTTTCGCTGCGAATAATTTCGCAAGAGTTGAGCACAGCTCAACTGCTGCGAATCATTCGTTGCGAATTTGTGACGTCAATATTCGCTTCGCATTCGCATTCGCAGGAAGTATGAACCGGGCTTAAGTCTGGTGGTTTTGTGCTTTTCAATTGAATAGCAATACATGTACCTCACTGTGTAATATCTTTACAATTTACAAATTATGTCCAAATGTTGATTTTGAGTCTGATAAATAATCAATTCTATTGAGTAATGAAGTATACTTAATAGCCCAAAACGACAGATAAGATCAATCCTCTCCAGTGTGCCTTAGTGGTGACTTCTTCAAATGAAACCAGTTAAATGCATATTGTCAAGACTCAGGATGTTTTTTTCTTGTTTTCATTCTGGTTTTGTACAAAAACATGTCTGGTCCATTCAATATTTTTAGCTTAAAAAGCCCTGTGGTCTTTACAAATTTTCTCCTAAATTCAAGCATTAACCCTCCTACTGTCAGTGACTCTTGGCAACATTTTCCAGTGAGTTGACCAAACATTTGAAACCATTCGACTGCCAAGGTTGTGTACGGTGGCACAACTGTGCACAGAACTAACTGTGTACTGTGTACATGCATTGCCTCATGGTATCATATTGCAGGCTGGTATAGTTTATCTCTCATTCAAAACCACAGTGAATGGTATTGAATGGTCAGACAGCAAGAGGGTTAACTAATAATAACAACAATACACAATTCATATATTTAGTACTGCAGGTGATGGGATTGTGCCTCTTTAATGAAACAAGTACCAGTATAGAATTTGCCACACTGTCAGGGATGCAATGTGAAAGATATTTCACTACAGGGCCATCAAAGATTTGTTCTTTGAAAAAATATTGGTAGAATAACAAGCATTGGCAGCCATTTTAAAAATGTACAAAAATTGCCTGATTATATTTTTTTCAAAGGACAAATCAGCGATGTTGATTGGTGCCTAGATTCAACTCCTTACCTTGAGGAAGTTGTTGCTGAGGATCAGTACCTCTAGTGAGGTCAAACACTGGATATCTTCTGGCAATTTGGTTAACTGATTGGTTCCTAGATTCAACTCCTTACCTTGAGGAAGTTGTTACTGAGGATCAGTACCTCGAGTGAGGTCAAACACTGGATATCTTCTGGCAATTTGGTTAACTGATTGGTTCCTAGATTCAACTCCTTACCTTGAGGAAGTTGTTACTGAGGATCAGAACCTCTAGTGAGGTCAAACACCGGATATCTTCTGGCAATTTGGTTAACTGATTGGTGCCTAGATTCAACTCCTTACCTTGAGGAAGTTGTTACTGAGGATCAGTACCTCTAGTGAGGTCAAACACTGGATATCTTCTGGCAATTTGGTTAACTGATTGGTTCCTAGATTCAACTCCTTACCTTGAGGAAGTTGTTACTGAGGATCAGTACCTCTAGTGAGGTCAAACACTGGATATCTTCTGGCAATTTGGTTAACTGATTGGTTCCTAGATTCAACTCCTTACCTTGAGGAAGTTGTTACTGAGGATCAGTACCTCTAGTGAGGTCAAACACTGGATATCTTCTGGCAATTTGGTTAACTGATTGGTTCCTAGATTCAACTCCTTACCTTGAGGAAGTTGTTACTGAGGATCAGTACCTCTAGTGAGGTCAAACACTGGATATCTTCTGGCAATTTGGTTAACTGATTGGTTCCTAGATTCAACTCCTTACCTTGAGGAAGTTGTTACTGAGGACCAGTACCTCTAGTGAGGTCAAACACTGGATATCTTCTGGCAATTTGGTTAACTGATTGGTGCCTAGATTCAACTCCTTACCTTGAGGAAGTTGTTACTGAGGATCAGTACCTCTAGTGAGGTCAAACACTGGATATCTTCTGGCAATTTGGTTAACTGATTGGTTCCTAGATTCAACTCCTTACCTTGAGGAAGTTGTTACTGAGGATCAGTACCTCTAGTGAGGTCAAACACTGGATATCTTCTGGCAATTTGGTTAACTGATTGGTTCCTAGATTCAACTCCTTACCTTGAGGAAGTTGTTACTGAGGATCAGTACCTCTAGTGAGGTCAAACACTGGATATCTTCTGGCAATTTGGTTAACTGATTGGTTCCTAGATTCAACTCCTTACCTTGAGGAAGTTGTTACTGAGGATCAGTACCTCTAGTGAGGTCAAACACTGGATATCTTCTGGCAATTTGGTTAACTGATTGGTTCCTAGATTCAACTCTACCATCGAAGTCCAACTCCCTACATCTGCAGCCAAAAGTAGACCATACACTAAAATTAGTCAACATCGAAAACCCCAATTCTTCCAACAGATACATTTCTCAGATACTGGTATCAAGTTAATGCCTTGAATTTTTATCTTTCGAGAGGGCAAAACCCTTTCCCTTTTGCAAAGGGCACCTCCGATGAAAAAGTCTATGGAAACTTTTGAAGGGGCACCAAGGCCACGACTAGGGCAACATATCGTCACCGTTTTCAGGACGAGCCACGTACCTTAAAATGACAAACTATTGACTGATACAGGCAGGGGCCCTTATCTAAACAACTGTATTTTGTGTTTTCGAAAAGAGCCACAGGCCCCCGAAGATGCATGTAATACATTGCAACAGAGGAGCATAAATGTAGGTCAACTTGTTTTTCGGGTTTCACGAAGAGCCACTTATGTCAGTGTGCGCGTGAGGTCATCTCACTTTTTAGGTTTCACGAAGAGACACGTATCTTTGACTAATTACTAAGGCAATTAGCCAATATTTGTAAAGAAATTAGTTAGTCAATGGAGAGGTAAAACGGTTCACAGAATCATATGAACGGTCTTAAACTTAAAAACCGTGGCTTTAGTATTACAGATTTGCAGTTTTAAGCCAAGCACAGTGTCAAATGTAAATCTCAATCAAGCGTTTGGACATGAGTGGCTCTTCGTGAAAACGGTAACAATATGTCCGACCTTCGTGTAACCCCTACAAGTTTATTACTAATCAAGTCTTCAAATGGAAAAAGGCAACTGGTAAGGAGTTGTTCAATAGAGTGGGAGAGTTTAAGAGAGGGGCGGAAGGTAGGAGGTAAAGAGGGTATAATGGGGAGGGGTAAGAGATTTAGGGGTAAGAGGGGATGGGGTAGGAGGTTGATGGGTTTGAGAGGGGTAGGAGGTTGATGGGTTTGAGAGGGGTAGGAGGTTGATGGGTTTGAGAGGGGTAGGAGGTTGATGGGTTTGAGAGGGGTAGGAGGTTGATGGGTTTGAGAGGGGTAGGAGGTTGATGGGTTTGAGAGGGGTAGGAGGTTGATGGGTTTGAGAGGGGTAGGAGGTTGATGGGTTTGAGAGGGGTAGGAGGTTGATGGGTTTGAGAGGGGTAGGAGGTTGATGGGTTTGAGAGGGGTAGGAGGTGAAAGGGGTAAGAGGGGATGGGGTATGAGGTTAAGGGCTGCATAAGAAGGGAAGGGTGGGAGAAAGAGAGGAGAGGGTAGGAGGAAAGGAGGTTGGAGGTGGAGGTACATACAGGAGGTGAAAGGGCCAATATGGGGGGGGGTAGGAGGCTGAGGGGTTTAAGAGGGGTGTGAGGTGAAGGGGTAGGAGGTGGGGGGGAAGGGGTTAAAGTTGAGGGGGAAATAAGAGGGGAAATGGTAGGAGAAAGAGAAGAGAGGGTAAGAGGAAATGAGGTTGGAGGTTGAGGTACATGCAGGAGGTGAAGGGGCCAAGAGGGGGAAGGATGAGGAATTTAAGATGGGGAAGAAAGTGGAGGGGTTTAAGAGGTAGGACAGAGAGAACAAGGCCATGGATAACTTACCCAGCGGTAGGGCCATTAGCTTGTTGTCTTTCATGTTGAGTTTGGTGACGTAACGAGCACAGCTAAAGATTCCAAAAGGAACTTTATTGATCTGGTTGTGTTCCATATTTATTGACTAAAATATAAACAACACAAATATCAAAATATCAGAAATACAAAGTACAAAATAGGCCACAAATAAACAATTGATGCACAGTTTTTATTTGTGTTTAATTGTTTTCTCAAAGCGGGAACTGAACGTACTACCTCTGGATTAACGTGCCAGCACTCTATTTTGTCACTACACAATGGAAAGTGGCAAAATAACAAAATAATATTGGAGCTGTTTCAAACAAATAGACACAAACATAATTTGCACAAAGAATGTTGTTTCTACAAAAGTTGAGAGTAGAGTGTCACATGCAATCTCCGAAAAGAACAGTGTTGGAGAAACGGTCGAAAGGAACTTACATAGACCGTGGCAAATTGTTGAGGGCCTCCAACAGGGTACGAAGTGAAGTTGTTTCTTGATAAACACAGACTGGTTAGATTACACAGGCTACATAGTAGCCCCTCCTATTCAAATATAAGAAGTGATTATCATTTTAGTTAACACACAAGCACCAGTGGAAAACAGGAAAAACATTGTTGTAAAACAACATCGTCTCGCTTAAGATAGCCCAGATGTATACACAAAACAAGTACACGCCGAGATACAACGTTTTTGCACGGAGCATTTTCATGTAAGATATGGCATTTTTGCAAAATCAAGATACAACATTTTTGCGCTGAGATACGACCTTTTTTGCGCTGAGATACAACGTTTTTGCGTTGAGATACAACGTTTTTGTACTGAGATACAACAATTTTGCGCTGAGATACGGCGTGTTTGCCCTAAGATCCAATTTTTTTGCGCTGAGATACGACCTTTTTTGCGCTGAGATACGACCTTTTTTGCGCTGAGATACAACGTTTTTGCGTTGAGATACAACGTTTTTGTACTGAGATACAACAATTTTGCGCTGAGATACGGCGTGTTTGCCCTAAGATCCAATTTTTTTGCGCTGAGATACAACGTTTTTGCGCTGAGGCGACGACACAAGTACAGACTTACAATGGGGATTGTAAACTTACCGGTAATGTTGCAATATTGTTGTTTTCTACGTTGAGTTCTTCCAACTCTGTACATTGGCTCAAGCTTTGCGGGACACCAGTCAACTGGTTATACCTACAATGAAAAAAGTACATCACATCAAAAACCATTTTAAGTAAGATTTGAAACTTTGCATGGTGGAAGTATAACTAAGAGAGGTTTGTGGTAACACCATGTTAAAATCTCTTTTGAGTAGTGTTCGTTCTGAAAAGAACCGGTGGTTAACGACTCAACGTTTCGATCAGTATGCTCTGATCATCTTCAGGAGAATGCTGGACACTGTTGCTGGATGCTGCTTATGTACTGCCTTGTAATAAAATCTGGCTGTGTACCATCCAAGCAACTTAAAAACACAATTTTAAGAGTTGAAGTAGAGCATTGGATAGAAGTTCTGAAAAGAAACATTAGCAAAGCTTATTTAGACTTGTTACAAGTCTCCAAGAACTGACTACATACCTCAGACCCAATCTGCTTAGTGCTCTGAGATTACCAATGGACTGTGGCAAGTCTAATAGCTCATTGTGCTGTAGGTCAAGTGATGAAAGCTGGACACAGTTACCAATCTCTGAGGGTAAATTATATATAAATACCTGTAAAAGTGCATGGTTGCAATCAAACTTTGATTGAGTTTTCCATGCTAGACTGTTGCAAGTCTACTGATACCAAGGCAAAAATAGGCCAACTGCTTGCTTCATTAATGACAAGAGACTACGGCAAGTTTAACAAGATGAAAATTGCATGCTATCATTTTAAAAGGACATTTCAGAGTAGGTTTACCAAGAGAGTTAAGCTTGATAATCCTATTGTACAACGCTCCTGGATCAAAATTCATAGAGCTGCTTAAGCACAACAAAATGACTGAGCACAACAAAAATTGTGGTTACCAGAATAAGGTTACCAGCCAAAATAACATGTCATGTACAATCTGTGACTGGTTTCCTGCTAATATTTGCTCAGCACAAAGTTGTAAAACTACAATTTTCAGCTCTAGGAAATTCGACCCTGATCACACCAAGTCTCAAAGCCCTCATTAATTTTACAGCAGGTATGCTATGTATGCAGAGCCATTTTTGAATGATGAGACTCATTTACATATATACATAATTTGTTATAAGGGTGATGTATCCCATCCAACAACACCACGGCCCACTTTCATCCAGCTGCTTAAATGCACAAAAAGTAGCTAAGCATAACAAAATTATGCTTACCAGAATAAGGTTACCAGCCAAAACACAATGTCACATGTACCATTTGTGACTGGTATCCTGCTCATTTCTGCTTAGCTGGCAATTGTTAAGCAATACTCTCTGCTTAAGCAACTCTATGAAATTGGGCCTTCACACTAGTTAGTTGTATCGTAACCTTGGGTGTCATCCCTGGCTATACAGCAGTTACAGGTCGAATGGCATCTACTTGGCACCCCCGAATAAAGATATTAACAAAATAGGGAGACCGCCAACATAGGGCTAGACAGCTCATTGGTAGAGCGCCGGTACGTTAATAATAGTGGCCTGTTATATACAGTAGCGCTCATATCCGTCACTCAGTGCACTCAAGGCGCTTCAACATTCAGTATTTTCTGCAAGATATTGTATTATTTAAAGAAATTTACTCAGTCAGTTTCCCTGGTAGTTTTATGACTCAATATTAAAAAAAAATGAGTCCATCGTTCTGCTTACCCTCTGGCAAATGTTTAAGATGATTGTGTGAGACGTCAAACGTGATGAGATGAACCAGCATTCCGATCCCCTTGGGTAGAGCTTGGATCTTGTTCTCTCTGAGACTTAGCATCGTCAGTTTCTGGAAACAGTGAACACAAAGCAACAACAGAGGGGGTAAGAGAAGTCTCCAGACCTTGTGAACAATTGTCTACGCATTCAAACCGAGGACTTTAACAAAAGGGATAATGACATATCTGGGACCCTCCTCGGTTAGTTTCGTGTATAAAACCAATGGGGACGCCGCTAAAATGAATGAAATATCTGAATGTGCTCCAGAAAAATAACCCTTTCTCCATTTAGCAGAGTATACTGTTCGAAAC
The DNA here is from genome assembly GCA_032158295.1 of Pycnopodia helianthoides. Taxonomy (NCBI): domain Eukaryota; kingdom Metazoa; phylum Echinodermata; class Asteroidea; order Forcipulatida; family Asteriidae; genus Pycnopodia; species Pycnopodia helianthoides. Next base: position 16,300,445 of record CM063257.1, on the reverse strand, counting down.
GCCGAGACCACACCGGCTCTTTTCAGAGCCAACACTCTCAGAAAAGAGATTTACACATGGTTGTACCGCAAGGTTACTATTTGTTTATAGTTCCTATACTTTGAGATTACTGATAAAACACAGCAGGGCTCGAATTTGACACTGGACCGCAGGCCCGAGGCCAGTGATCTTAGCATTGGGCCAGTAAACTCGTGACCAGACAAGTCCGGCGGTCTTGTGGTTTGAATTCAATAACAATTCATGTACATGTACCTCACTCTACAATATCTTGAACAGAAACAAACTATGTTCAAATGTTGACTTTAAAGTAATGATTTGAAAAATACGTAATACCCTTACAGACAAATGAGGTAAATCTTCTCTTATATGTCTTAGTGCTAGTTCAATTAAATGCAAGTTAAACTGTGCAAGGAAGTATTTTCTCAGTATGAATCTGGTCTTGTAAAATTATTTCTGGTCCGGTAAACATTTTGAGATACAAGTCCTGTGGTCTTGTGGATTTTCCCCCCAAATTCGAGCCCTGCACAGACTGTGACCATGGCCCAATTTCATAGAGCTGCTTAAGCAGAAAATATTGCTTAACAATTTTCTGCTAAGCAGAAATCAGCAGGATACCAGTCACAAATTGTACATGTGGCATTTTTATTTTAGCCGGTAACCTTATTTTGGTAAGCATAATTTTGTGGTGCTTAGCTACTTTTTGTGCTTAAGCATGTTAAGCAGCTCTATGAAATTGGGCCCATGTGTGCGAAAATGTTCTTACCGTGAGATTTTGAAGAGCTTCCCCGACGTGAGTGATGCGGTTGAACCTTAGAAACAAGGTTGTAAGAGACACCAGCGAGTAGACAACCTCTGGGATCTACAGTCAGATATTACGGAGGTCATATTATAATACTCAGGGTTCTGCCCACAGTGGTCGGTGCCGGAAAAACCCGCCCGGCACCTCAGGATTCACCCAACCACCACTGGCAGAATTTTCTCTGTTTCTGACCACCACACATTTTCCAAATTTGTACACTACACTTGGAATTTCCTTTCAAAGGTTTTCAACGAAATGTAAAATTGGGTATTTACCAGTGAAAATGGTATCCAAAGCCATTAATTTTTGAGTACTTCTTTGATTTCAACCTATTTATCATGATCTACTATGTATATGATCCATCTCGCAGATGGTTTCCAGGGAAACATTTTCCACCACTAAAGAAATCCTGGGCAGAACTCTGTATACTGGTGATGAGTCAAAACAATAATTACAGTGGTAGTTATCATAAAAAATTCTTTCAAAATTGATGTACATTAGTTAAATATAAACATTTTTATATGTAAACACCTTTTAAAGTCATACATGTCTCCGGCCCATAGTGTTAGCCATGAGGAGTGTCTGGCCGTCTTTTGGACACCCTGTTTTAAATTGTGACACCCAGGTCCCAATTTCATAAAGCTGTTTAGCAGAAAAAAGTGCTTAACACATTTCTTTGCTAAGCAAAAAAATGAGTGGGGTACCAGTCACAACAATGTAAACTTTATGGAATGTTGGCTGGTAGCAAGTTTCTGGTAAGCAATATTTTTCTGCGCTTAGCATTTTTGTGTGATTACAGGCAAGGTTTTATCCAGGATTTAATAATAGGGTGTCCAAATTTGCTAGAAATTGAAAAACGGGTGTCCAAATTGTTCACTTACAATACATTTACATGTAAATGACAGATAAAACAGAGTGTCCAAATTTAAAACAGGGTGTCCAAATTTAAAACAGGGTGTCCAAAAGACACCCAGACACCCCTCTGGCTAACACTGTGATTACAGGTGTTATGAAATTGGGCCCTGGTCGTGAACTTTCAACACTCACTTCTTTTAGTTTGTTATGTCTCAGGTCCAGCACTCTCATTTTATGGAGATGACTGAGTTCTGTAGGTAGGGTGGTGAGTGAGTTTTCATTCAGCGCTAACTGCTCCAGATTACACAGGTGACCAATCTCCGGAGGTAAACTACATAAACGGTTGCCGTAGAGATACAACTCTCTCAACTGTGTCAACTGTACAAAAAGGAAAACAAAACCGTTGAACAGATTGATGCAGGTTTTGGATACACAGAGGTCATGACCTCTGTTGCTCATCCTTAGCATTCATTTTATTTATTTATTTATTAATTCAGGGCCCAATTTCATAGAGCTGCTAAGCACAACAATTTGCTTAGCATGAAATTTCTTCCTTGATAAAGACAGGGTTACCAACCAAATTTCCATGTGTTGCATATTTCTTGTTACTGGTATTCAGCTGTTGTTTGCTTGTCCTGAAAATCACGTGGAAATTTGGTTGGTAATCCTGTTTTTATCAATGAAGACATTTCATGCTAAGCAAATTGTTGTGCTTAGCAGCTCTATGAAATTGGGCCCTGGTTGTGAAGCCAAGAACTCTCAAAAAAGAGAACTTAATCACTACACTAGCCAATTACTGTATCCCCATGGAGAGGAGACAAGGAAAGAAGTTTCAGTTTTAGATGTGGAAAGAAAACCCCAGAGAAATATTCATGGGAATAAACTCACACAATCAGGCAGGGACTGAAAACCCCAATCCGCACAGTGCTCACGGCGGGATTCGAACTGGGTCCCAGAGGTGGAAACCACTACACCAACCCGATCCCCCTTCACAATCAACTGATTGACTTTAACCACTTAACTGCGTATGACAAGATATCTCGTCATCACCAACTTACCCTTATATTGCGTATGACGAGATATCTCGTCACCAAGTTTGCGGTTTAAATGAGGTCAAAGACACGCTCTGTGACCCCGGGTAATCCCCTCTTACGTGTCTTGTATGACGAGATATCTCGTCATCACAAAGTCACAGTCAGGCAGTGTGTGGCGCCACCAATCGGCGAGTTTTCTTACTAAATATGGCGACTTCGCGAAAGCAACCGCGCTTGTCATGTGTGCAAGCTTTGACCCAAGCTTTGGATTCAGATCTTGAATTGTCGGACTCTCTCATGTCTGTTGATAGTGATGATGATTCACAAATTGAAGAGCCATGTATACAAGGTGCTGAAGACATTGATGATACAGCAGCCTCAGATATAAGTGGGGATATTCGGAGCAATTCAGGGTCTGATCATAGCTTTCCATTTATCTTTTTTTTGCATTGTTTTCCTTCAATTAAGTCCGCATTGGGGGTTTAGCTAACGATAAATAATTACGCAGTTAAGTGGTTAAGAATTTAAGGTGGAAGTGCCCTTCCACAGAATAGCCTTGCCCCCATCAAAGATGATCAGTTCTGCTGATGACCAAAACCAGAGCTGCCTACATTTGCATCTTACAACCAGGGAGATTTTGTACAACAGCCAGGTACATTGTAGATACATTATTTAGCATTCAACATGTTCAACATACATGTAGTAGGAAAATTTATAAGTTTCCGTGTCAGGAAGATTTTCGAATTTGTCCATCAGAACATGGAATGATTGGGTTTTTTTCAGGGAGCTTTCTGCAGAATCAGGGAGATGGCAGCTCTGCAAAACTGATAATGTTACCCAAAAAATGGCTGCTACTTCTGCCTACTGTCTTTGTATCAAGATGAGGTAGGATTTTGACAATGTTACATGTAGCATAGCAGGTGTTACAATCTTTAACCCTCCTACTCTCAGTGACTCTTGGCAACATTTTCCAGTGAGTTGACCAACCATTTGAAACCATTCGACTGCCAAGTTGTGTATGGTGGCACAACTGTGCACAGAACTAACTGTGTACTGTGTACATGCATTCCCTCATGGTATCATATTGCAGGCTGACATAGTTTATCTATCATTCAAAACCACAGTGAATGGTATTGAATGGTCAGACAGCAAGAGGGTTAAAGAAAGAACATCACTGATGCAATAATTACATTGGTGACAAAGAATATTATTTTGGTCAAACCTTACATTATGAGTGTCAAGAACTGTACACTTAGTAATTTCCGAGTCTTGTTAAAAAATACCACCTGTAGGCATAAATATGTGTACATGTACTCAGGAGGGATTCGAACCGACGACCACCGCATTCTAGAGCAAATATCTCAACCCAAAGTAGTATGACTGTGGATTTTTTTCCCACATGGTTCGGAAAGCACAGAGTAAACAGCGCTTGACAAGTATTGATGTAAGGGTAAAACCCAAATAACATTGCTGGTGATTTGCGTAGATTACATACTTTTTTGCATACTGTACAACTTTTGAATCACGATATTGTACAGCATGGTTATACATTTCAGCAAACGTGCTATTCATAGTAAGTCAGCATAAACAATGGTAACATAAATTCTCAGGCATGGTCTTGGCCCTTTTCAAAAGTTTCTGCATAAACTTTAAGATTTTTCCAATGGACATAATGGAAGTGTCCTTTGCATTGTTAAAAGGCCCTGCCTCCTCAAAGATGAAATTCTAGGCCCAAATTCTGCACCTGGAAGGCGAGGTCCGTTAACAGCGGCCAGCCACCAACCAAAATCATTACCATGCAGTGAAGACCAAGGTCATCACACTGTTATTCCCATTAATAATTACCTTTAATTAGAAAAAACTTTAAAAAATCATTGCAATTTGTAATTTTTTTCTTTCGCCAATATTTTAAATACATGTTCTACTCATGTTCAAGGGCCATTCCCTAGGCTGTTCAATTTTTGCATGGCACCTAGACTCCTACACATAATTGTATGCAAGAACCAGACCAGAGTTCTAAAAATTAACAATACCATAGAAATACTATGGCTGGTGTTCAGCTTTGTGCTTTACATTATGTTGGTTTCATGCGATTACCAGCTACATGTACCTTAAATTGATTCATTGTCTGGGATTGACATTAAGTACAGATATAATTGCAATAAACTGATTTTATTTTAGTAAAACTCACCTCTCGAAGTGAGCTTGGGAGAGACGGAATCTGTGAGTAAAGAAAATAATTCCATCAAATTTTTACAGTTACTCAGTATGGCTAGCAGCTTACACAGCAGTTGGTCTGGGACCTGACTCGGACAACGTACATGTACTAGCAACAACAATCAATGAAGGTATAGACCTTTCTTTTGCAACGTCACAGCCCGAGTTTTTGCCAACCGAGGTCGGAAAATTATGGAAAGCCATAAATGCAAAACAAAAACAGATCGCCACAGTTTTTAACAATGTTACACAAATATTCAAAAATAGTGTTGAATTTGTTGGAAATAAAGCAACCAATCATGAGAGGTACTTTACTTAATTGAAAGTTTGCAGAAAATGTTGAATTTTGTTGAAACATCTGTTAACACAATTGAGTGTTTTGCTAACATTCGGCTGTCCATGCCAACCAGCGCGGTTTGTTTATCAACAATGGAAAGGTCTATAGTTCTACAAATGATGACTTAATTCCTTTGAGGTGAAACAATGGAAGCGTGTATGCGTAGGGTACAACTATCAACCAATGATAGTTCTTCTTGACCTCAATGAGGGCGCTGTTTGAATTTGGATCAAGCAAAAGCATCGGTTTACCTCACGCAAAAAGGCGGGCAGGCTCACTTCGGTATGAACTTTGCTTGTATTTCATGTACACAGGAATGTGTCCCCTTTGTCATGACTTTCTCAACTTCGTTTGCAGCATGCAAGATAACTCTTTTGTCTGCTGTTATTGTTTTATCATTTTTATTTGTGATGTCTGTTTTAACCCTAACAATACCTAACCCTACAAATTCAAACAGGGCAAAGTGTTTAATTTTGTCAGGTTATGTACAGTGAAGTTACATGTAGGATTGAGTGTTTGATTCTGTGGGATTGTGTATCCTTGCTGTCAAGTAATGGTGTTGGAATTTGAGTGAGTGGGTATGGTGGATGTGTGAAATGTACATGTCTGGCATTGCTCTTTCCTCCAAATAGTGTAAAGATAGTTGCTTGTTTATGTTACGTTGGGTACTGTGTGATTTCACTGATCAAATTTTGCACATGCCAAGTGTACACACTCCAACAAAATCAAACAAAAAAGGCCCGTTGGAGTTTGTTAGGTTGTGTATCGTCCCCCTAAGCAGACTGTTTCTTTCCCATCGCATGGTAGTATAGGTTGTTGGAATGTGTTGGGTTAGGGATGGTTTCTAGTATAAACGCTTTGGGAGTTAGGGTTAAAGCAGCATTTTACAGTTTGAATTGCATGGCATTAAACAAATAAAAAAGTTGCATCCCCTTTTGCTTAATCCCTCTGCTGCCACTTCCCAGGTTGTATTGTAAAACTGCCTTACTGACTGGCATCCCCAAACAAAGATATTGACAAAAATAGGGAGACCGCAAACATTCTTGGTGGAGCTCCTTCTGCCACATATCGGAAATGATATTTAATAACCAGTAAATAAATGGATATTTAATAAATGGTTTATTTGAGAACTTACCGACTGCTTACTCAAGTCCAATCTTGTGTCACCTCTTTCTTTACATTTTGCAAATTCTTTATTCAAATCCTGAAAAAAAAAATTGGAAGGGTCAAGTGTGACATTATTTTAATAGCGCTTAGAAACGCTTAGCGCTTAGAAGCGTAGTATTAAGCGCGGTATAAATATCTATTATTATTATTATTTTACATGTACCATAATTTCCTGCTTATAAGACGCGTCTTATCTGACTTTCAATGGACCAAAAGAATCACTGCGTCTTATTTAACGGTGAGCCAGAGCCTTATCTGATTGCTTGAGTTCATTGTGATGATCAGTGTGTGAAAACTTACATTTTTATACTGTAAAATAATCCTTTCTTTCATCCAGAGTAATCCTACGTGTTATAATTTTATTAAAAAATCAAACCTACACCGCACGCCCGTTGTATAATTTCATCAAGCTTTGACGCAACTTACCGAAGAACGAAGTCACTGGCCATGCTGCTGCCCACAATACTACTAATAATACCGGCCCGAACCAGCAACGGCCAGCTTGTACACGGCTAGCACGCACACCAGTGACATACTACATGTAGTCTTTATTAATCAAGTAGTTTTTTGTATGTTATCGTGTAATGCACTGTTAGATTTCGCAAACAGAGGGCGAACGTTCTCGTTGTGAAAGCGTTGTTACGAGAGCGCCCTCTAGCGCTTGGTAGTTCTTACATGTACAGGTGTAGTGTAGCACGCAAAAATACCTTAATAGGAAGACTAGCAGCCCACTTATTGGAAAACTTACCACAAAAAAAAAGCCACAATTAAAACGACAATGAACACACAAATAAAAAAACAATAAGAGCGATGTTTTACTTACGTTCGTGATTTACAAAAATTACAATCCCTTTGTGTTATGGTACATGAAAGTGTCATACCAACACAATGACCCCCATAAGTGGTGATGTACATGTACCAACCGTGATTGGGTTTGCAAACCACTGTATGTATGATAAGCTTAAGGCGTCTTGTACGGCGGTGCGCCTAATATGTTAATACTTGAATCCTACTTCGGTGATTTTAAGGTACTGCACCTAATACGCAAAGCGCCTTATACACTACGCAGGAAATTACGGTATAACCCTACTTGATCAGGGCCCAATTTCATGGCTTACCGCGGATTTCTGCATGTACGTAACATAGAATTACATGTATGTGCTACAAGGGCTCCGCAAGCGCAGAATTCCGCGGTAAGCAGAGCCATGAAATCGGGCCCAGATGCTTTCTACCATGTTCCAGGCATCCTGCAAATTGTAACCACTGCATATTCTAAAATGGGCACTACACTGTGGGGGAACCGAGTCCCACAGTGGCACAACCATTCCCCCCAAAGATTAACTGTGATGAAGACATCAGGGCCCAATTTCATAGAGCTGCTTAAAGCACAAAAATTAGCCAAGCACAACAACAAAATATGCTTAGCAGAATAAGGTTACCAGCCAAAGTACCATGTTGCATGCACAATCTTTGACTGGTATCCTGCTGAGTTTTGCTTAGCAGAAATTGTAAAAAAAAAAAGTGCTTTATAATTAGCTCAATGAAATTTTGGCCCAGGTGAATTTGGTCAACAAGAAGTTAACCCTCTTGCTGTCTGACCATTCAATACCATTCACTGTGAATGATGGATAAACTATGCCAGCCTACAATATGATACCATGAGGGAATGCATAGGTACACAGTACACAGTTAGTTCTGTGCACAGTTGAGTTGTGCCACCGTACACAACCTTGGCAGTCGAATGGTTTCAAATGGTCGGTCAACTCACTGGAAAATGCTGCCAAGAGTCACTGACAGTAGGAGGGTTAATGATCATTTAGAGTACATACCACATCGGGATGGGCTGATCGGGGCTTTTTCTTCCCCGTGTTCTTTATGTTATTGTCAGACACTTTCACCGTGACTTGTTTCTTAGTACTCTCCGGTGTAGCGCTCTGCTTGTCACTCCGTCCTGATGCACTCATCTTGATTCAAGTCTTAAGGTCAAAGTTCACGAGAGTGTCGACCATGCCACGTTGTTAACCCTTTCGCAGGTGGGGGATGAAGAAGCTAGTACTCATCAAGTGTTGAAGAACACGGGACTAAAAAAGTTCAAATTTTTGGTTGGTAGACTGGGTCACTAACTTGGCGAAAAGGCTCTGACAAATGTACTACTAGTCTGTCTCTGATGGAGTGGATAGTGCCATCTTATGGAGAGCGAAAATGCTCAGCAACGTTTGTTGACGTTTGTGATGTACACAATGTTTGCAATATCTTGGTTGCAGTGTGTTGATGATCCTCTATCCTGTAATGACAGCTGAAGGTGGTGGTATCCACTCCTGCACATTAAAATAATTGAAGGCGAAAAACACAATAACAAATTGTAACTCATTCGAAAGGGGACTGTACTTTTTTAACACATCAAAAGCCAAAAATTTTAAAACTTATACAACAACAAGAAATGTTGTAAACACAAATGCCCCGCAAGCCAGTCCGTCTCTTGACATTTGACCTACTGTACATGTTGTCTTTTGTTTTAGCCATAATGACCTTAATATTTAACTTAGGGGGTCCAAAAACAATAGGCTTCTGGGGGATTCCTAGACCAATCCACAAACCAAGTTTGGAGTTGATATGCCAAGTCCTTCTTGGTGGCTTTGGTATCCCAAGCCTCGTAAATCTGTATCTATGGACAATTTCCTCGTCTAGTTCAGACTATCTTACGGATTCCGTCTGCCACGGATGAGGCGTTCTCGTAGCTCCCGTCTCTCTTCGTGGTCAGCCAACAGTAGCAGCGCCGTTATTGTATCAAGCAACGTATCGTTCACGTACAAATGTAACGCAAAATCATCCGCTAGGACGACCCTCGTACCCGTCCTAACTTAGGACGGGTTCCCGGCCATTTCCAAGGTAATTAGGACACGTCAAACCCTTCCTATCTTTTGTGAAATCGTTCCTAGGACGCGCCCCAAGTTAGGACGAGTTACTCGTCCTAACTCGAGATAAGACGAGTCCTAATTCTTTGTGAAATCGGCCCCAGTTGACACATAGTCATAAACAGAGTTTTCCTAACAGAGTTTTCCTAACAGAGTTTTCCTAAAATCACCCTGTATCGCCTGTGCGCGTTGTTGTAATTCAATGTTAAGGGACAGAGCTTAAAGGAAGGGTCATACTTTGGTAATGACCCCCCCCCCCACAAAAAAAAATAAATAAAATAAAAAAATTGTGTAATTTCTATCCAAAATCCACCTTGTATTAACCCTTTTGCTGTCTGACCATTCAATACCATTCAAGTGGTTTTGAATGATAGATAAACTATGCCACCGTACACAACCTTGGCAGAGTCGAATGGTTTCAAATGGTCGGTCAACTCACTGGAAAATGTTGCCAAGAGTCGCTGACAGTAGGAGGGTTAAAGATGGTAACAGTAAATAAGCATCCTGCAAAATTACTTCGTCTGAAATGTGAAATGGCCCTGTCGATTAGACTTCAACGAAAGTATGTCAACAATTTGTGATCTCCAAAAACTCACTTGGTGAGTTTTGGCGATTCAAATTTCCGCTGTGTCCGTTTGTGATTAACATGGCAAGAGATACGGCTGGTACCCGCTGTCACCTCGCTAAACGTGGACGGATTCACTGTTCTTGTTAAAACTACCGTCACAGTTTTTGTTGTTGCCGTTTTCTCAGCAAGTAGACACTGCATTCAGCTGAAACTTTCATAGGTGACTTTTATTGTATGTTTCTCGTTAATTTGGCCTGTGAATCAGCATTACATAATTGACAAAAACCAATCTACATGCATGACCCTGTACCTACATGTAGTTGAAAATATGGGTAACAATTTGTAATTTTACAAGGTGTGTATTCAAGCCTGGGTTCTTCCCAGGATTTCTTTAGAGGTGGAAAAATGTTTCCCTGGAAACCATTGTGTGATTGATCAGTTACACGGCAGATCATAAAAATCGACTCAAACCAAATAAGTAGCCTACTCAAAATAAATGGCTTTGGATACCATTTTGTCACTGGTAAATATACCATATTTTACGTTTCATTGAAATCCTTTGAAAGGAAATTGCGAGTTTAATTATAAAAATTTGGAAAATGTGTGATGGTCGGAAACAGAGAAAATTCTGCCAGTGGTGGTTGGGGAATCCCGAGTGCCGGGAGGGTTTTCTGTTCATGTGGGCAGAACCCTGTCAAGCATGTACATGTACACATACTGTACATGAACATGTATACATCTGCATGTATACAGATCACGTTTCCACATTCTTTAGTATGCAAAGTTCGTACACAGTAATGATGTACTCAAACATATTTAAAGGAACGTTACAGAATTGGTCAGAAAAAAACTTGTAAAATATACTTTTTGATCACAGATTTACATAAAACTTACAGTCTAATGATGATGATGGTAGAAAACATCCCTTAAAATATTTCTGTCTGAAATGCCATATTTGATGAGAAATGAATAAACTAATTTTCCGATTGGAGTTTATTGCTCAGTGAGCGTTTTATTCATTTGTTTGAATCTATATGATTTCATGCAAATGTGTAATCGGTTTTTCACTATTTTCTCGTGACCCAGATGGCCGATCGATCTCAAACTTCTACAGGTTTGTCAGTTTATGTATATGGTGGATTACATAAAGTGCTTACACTGCCAGCAACTGTTTTGTTAGCAAAACCAATTCTGTAATGTTCCTTTAAATTGGTACATGTACCCGTGTGAAATACATACAGTGTACATGTACATGTACAATGTACAGTGTACATTGTAAAATGTAAGCACTGTGTAATGAATGTTTATACAGTGTTCAGTTGAATGTTGAGAATGTAGTCATACGTAACCCTGACTGATTAATGCTTACATCGGGCGTACTTACTTTTAACTTGACATTTACTGCATTTCAAGGAATGTCAGACATTGTACATTCGACTCAAGAGTCATATTACAGCATACATGGCATACTGTATTTAAATTACATGTACATAGACCCAAAATAACACCTGTCACCATAACATACATGTATCCGACATTGCAGGAACTGCAGGAACGACATATGTACGAGAACATTTATGTTTTTGGTCTTCAGACTTTTTCTGTCATTGGTCTCAGAGACCTACATGTACAGTATGCATTACTATACAAATATTACATTCATCATGAGGTCATAGTCGCAGAATATCAGGGTTCTGCCCAGGATTTCTTTAGTGGTGGAAAAATGTTTCCCTGGAAACCATTGCGTGATGGATCAGTTACACGGTGGATCATATAAATATACTCAAATCAAAGAAGTACTCAAAATTAAAGGCTTCAGATACCATTTTTACTGGCAAATACCCAATTTTACATTTCTTTGAAAACCTTTGTAAGGAAATTGCAAGTGTTTGGAAAGGATGTTGCAAAATACCTGGAAAATGTGGAAACAGAGAAAACTCTGCCAGTGGTGGTTGGGGAATCCTGAGTGCCGGGCCGGTTTTCCGGCACCGACCACTGTGGGCAGAACCCTGGAATATAATCACCAGGAGAAGTCTGGTTTATTCCATCTCACGAGATGAAGCCGAGTGCCGAGTCAAATGGACAACCGAGTGATCACATTCTACGAAAATGCAATGAAATGCATTCAATATTTGTTTTATAACTCTTTGTCGTTTGGGAAATTTTTTCTCAATAAACACAAAACAGACACGGAAACTCGTCCATCCCACACTCTGAAAATTCTAAAACCCCTTCTTAACAATGTGGATGACTCCCTGTAAACACCAACCATGTCCACTGTAATACGATCTTGCCTCGTTTCGACAAATGTGCCAGGAATGATTATTTTGGAAACGACGCTGCTAAGCAGTGCCGTGAAGAGCCCCAAGGCGTCCTATATTTATTAATATAGGACTCCTGTCAAATTTGGTAACGTCGCGCGTCGCAGCAGTAATGGATGACTCCCAGTAGACACCAACCTTGTCCACTGTGATATGATCTTGCCTCGTTTCGACAAATGTGCCTGGAATTATTATTTTGGAACTGACGCTGCTAAGCAGTGCCGTGAAGAGCCCCAAGCATGCCAAGGCGTCCTATATTTATCAATATAGGACTCTGTCAAATTTGGGAACGTCGCGCGTTGCAGCAGTATAAAAACATGGCAACATAAAGTATGACACCTGATGCGTCTTCCACCAATGAAATGACAAGGTTCTAATATGTACAATGTAACACGTGCGATATATAAATTAATTTATCACCAATTTTCCCGGCTTCATTTTGGTTCTGAAACCTAAAAGTCTCAGTTCTGGGGTTTGTTCCACTCCGACTGTTTAGAATAATATGCAACAGGCTAATGACTTGGACCACAATGCTTTGTACACCATTTGTCAGACCAATCAATGTGCAGTATAGATATGTTCATGTGTAACGGTGTTTCCATTTGATTGTCTTTTGATGTTTGCTCTTAAAACTACACAGGCCTTGTGCTAAATTGTTTTCTTGACTAGCCCTGCGGGCTAGTCAGCTGTGCATTTGACTAGCCGGAGCCGCACAAATTTTCACTAACCTGTTAGAGAATTTGATTTGTGTGTGAGAGGTGCGTTCAAATCAAGTTGCTAATTTCTGACTAGCCAGTCGGGCTACCTACATTGTAGAAGCACGCTGACTAGCCCGCAGCACTCTTGACTAGTGTTTGCATGCGACATCCTAACGGACTGTGAAGGGGGGTAACCCTGTTTCAGCCCCAAGAGTAGGTGGCATCGTGCCCCTGGTGACAGTTGATTTTGATCTAAAGCCCAAATTAGTAAAGAGTAACCCTCACCTTGAAGGGGCCGTCCGGCCTTGTGAGTTGGGCGATATCTCATTAAAAAAATTTTTTTTTTTAAACGTGTCAGACTTGTTAGTTGCGATAATCATAACCCTCCATCCTCCCGATGGTCTTAGATTGAAGCTCTGCCACCGTCGGGAGGATTGAGGGTTTTGTTTATTGTTACTGCATGTACATACAAGAAATTATACATGTCAACACACCCCTCGCATCCATCTCACTCTGAAGAAGCGCCATCCCTGAGGCCAAAAGGAGGCAGATCATTGGACGATAGCTGTTCTTTGTGTGTAAAAACGTGCGTGTGACCTCAGCGTACTTGTAGCGTTCGCGTTATGCAAGGGGGTCTATTGATTACTATAGCCCCCTTGCACAACGCGGAACGCACCTCCGAACAATGAGCGTCATTTTGGGAGTCAAATCTTTTGTGCATATGTTTGTGCACGATTTTGACTCCCAAAATGGCGGACAGGATAGGCGCGTGTGAGTGCGCTGAGCGTTGTGCAATGGGTCTACAATTACAGTCTACAAACCTGACAAAATGTTTGCATAATAATCATTACCATTCGTCAACCTCAACAGTCTAAACCAGCGAGTTTTGACAAATTATGAACAAATTTTTGGGAACATTATTCACAAATTTAGAAAACATGTTGCGTCATAGCTATTGTTTGTTTAATAATTAGGTCTTGGTGACGAGGCCAAGAGCTAGGATGAGTAATGGCTGCAGCTAGAATGAAAGCAGCCTTGACATTTTGCAAAAAAATATAATTATGACACAGTTGAAAATTGATTCAACAATCAACATGGCCACAATGTATTTTGTGCTAAAAGAAGTACAATGGGAACATGTGGCACCTTTAGCAATCGATGTTAATGTTCGTTTGACACTGCCATTAATTACGCCTTTTGGTTGATTGTCTAGGCTGGAAGTGGAAGTCACAATTTCACATTTTGGCTTGCATGGAATCCTGGCTTGCCTTGTTCGACTCTTCCTCTGAATTGAGTTTGACACCGACAAACATGACAGCTATAATTGTCAACAATTTTCGAACACTATTGTAAAATGTATGCGTCCTGTCACTTTAAAAATGAACTTCATAGAAACAACTTGACGTCATTCTAATTAACTGCATGCAATAAATACTAAATATTTACTAGAAAATCATAAACTTTTGACATGCATGCAAATCTTTCGCCATCTTTTTTCACCTGCCGAATAAAGTTATTTTTCTATTTTTTCTATTTTTTTTTTTTTTGGCAATCTAAAGTTGAGCGTAACAATTTCAATTAAAAGGATCAGTAAATAGTGCATTAAATCAAGGAAACTTACCGTTGTCTTTATCTTAGGAATTATTTTCTGTATAATGAGTAGTTTTTGCAAGAATTGCCGGCAGAATAGGTAGATTTTTTAACAAAAATCTCGGCGTTTCTGTTCGTGTCAATTCCCCTACACATCAGGGTGCAGTGAGATTTGCCTGGTAATCGAACTATAAGAGACTTTATAATAGAATTTATTCACGGTTTTAGGCCGGGTACCTGTTAAAACTAAACCTGCGTAGAAACGATGCGCCGTGGAAAGTCTCCGTGTGTTCTTTATGACGTTTTATTTGTGCTTAGCATGCAATGTGTAGTGCGACATCTACGGTGCAAGTTTAATGTACAATCATGGAGGTACAATTACAGGTATAGGCTTGAACCAACTGACTTAATTCCCTTTCATCTTTCTTTTCTTTTTTCGCAGAATAAAATAGGGTTATTCAACAATATCAAGATCGTTCATTATTCTGCTGAAACTTCACATGGTGCAGACATTTAATGGAGGAAGGAAAAGAATGTTATAAAACTTAACGGTCTAATTTGGTCAACAGCATCCTTTTTTGATTTGACTTCAAGAGGCAGAGATACTTTTAAAATGTGTTTGAGTATTTTGTGAATATTTTAGCCTTATCATTGATTATAGGACCTTATGGGTACAAAATGCACATGCGCAAAGCTTATATTAGTCTCTTGCAGACGTAATGTTGAGTTTATTTTTGAGCCATTTCACTTCCAACCCAGTCGTATTCTGTCCCGTAAATAATTGTTTAATTGTTTAGTAAACTGTTCACCGACAGTTGTATGTTTGAATCATGCATAGAGGTTTTCTTCCCCGACGTGTTTACGCTATACAGTCTGCATAATTTCCCAAACAAGCAATGCAATTTGAATATTCAAGAGTTGGATATGAATATGCATTTTTGGCAGAAGTTGACAGCGGTGTTTGCATCTTCATTTTTAACACGAGAGGGCGCTACTGCTATATATATTATGAGGCTTCATCCTCTCCTTTTCACCACAGGGCTACTACTGACATTATGAAGATGGAGGGTTATATCACGAAACGGGGGGGGGGGGGAGTAAATAAACACATTGACCAAAAATGGTTTCAGACTTTCACGTCCTAAACTTAATTAAAGGAACATTACAGAATTGGTAAGAACAAAACTTGTAAAATGTACTTTTTGATCACAGATTTACATAAAATTTACACGGTCTAATGATGATGATAGTAGAAAACATCCCTTGAAATATTCCTGTCTTAAATGCAATACTTGATGAGAATTGAATAAACTAATTTTCCGATTGGAGTTTATCGCTCAGTGAGCGTTTTATTCACTTATCTACAGGATTTCATGCAAATGTGTAATCGTTTTTTCACTATTTTCTCGTGACCCAGATGGCCGATCGATCTCAAACTTCTACAGGTTTGTCAGTTTATGTATATGGTGGATTACATAAAGTGCTTACACTGCCAGCAACTGTTTTGTTAGCAAAAACTAATTCTGTAATGTTCCTTTAACTTAACTATCATAAAGTTCAGTCTAAATAATAAAGATAAATTCCATCTGAAATACTGTCAAAAAAGGGAAATCATCTTGAAGAGGAGAAGAGGTAGCGCAATAAGATGATTGATGTAATGCACATCTCACCGGACCTGGGCTAAAATGTGACTCAGACAAGAAAGGAGAAGAAAAACAGTTTGTTTACAGTTAAAAAATAAACTTGATACTGTAAAATAATAGAGAAATGAAAAGCGTTTCTCTTGAGCAGAACAGTTAGCCCAATTGGATAGTTGATGGTTCTGCACATTGAAAGACCTCGGTTAGAATCTGAGTTGACTCTTCAAAAAAGCTTTCTTTTTACATAAGATGAAATTGATTTATGTTCAAAAAAGAAAATGGTTGTGGGCAGTAACAGCACAAAAGGTAAAGCACCCGACTGGAAGAGCAAAGGTAAGTGGTTAGAATCCCGGTCCTGCAGGAAAGGGGAAAAGCTGTTAGACTACGTAGCAACTACTAGACTTTCAATCAATCAATCAAATCATTTCCACATTGGTAAACAAACAAAAAGAGGGAATAATGAACAAATTTAGAGCAATTATTTAAATCAAAGACAATCAAGAACTAAATAGGACATAAAATAAGTAGAAACAAAAAACCAAAATAATATAATGTAACCCTACGTAGCAAACCAACGTGGGGGCATTTTCAGAAACCAAAGGAACACGGCCGGCCATTTTGTGGAGTAAAACTTCCACAAAATGGCCGAATGTGTTAGTTCGCAAAGTTAAAGGAAAACCACGCAATTTCGAGGCATATTATTTGTGTGGATCATTGTTTTCTACTTTTAAAACATTTTCCCAGCCATATGCATTTATAACAAAACATGGTAACAAACCTTTTAATAGACCAACTCGCCCGATCCAAGGCAACGTGTAGCTTTAAGCTTCATAACATAATTCTAATCTAATTTTTTTTAGTTTGCACAAGAAGTAGTGCCTAATGCTAACCAAGGTCACACAGAGTAAGTCAACAATATCGCATTAATCAAACCTTACCAATGGCGCCTGAATCAAATCATA
This sequence comes from Pycnopodia helianthoides, assembly GCA_032158295.1. NCBI lineage: Eukaryota > Metazoa > Echinodermata > Asteroidea > Forcipulatida > Asteriidae > Pycnopodia > Pycnopodia helianthoides. The sequence continues at coordinate 16,283,342 of CM063257.1, read as the reverse complement.
AATTGCTTTATTGTTATTTCTTGCGTCAAAACTACGAAATCTTATAAAAAATGTGGCGACAATTTGGACGTTTATTAACTCTTCATCGGCGTGTGGGTTCGATTCCCGGCCATGGCACTTGTGTCCTTGAGCAAGATGCTTTACTATAATTGCTCCTCTCCACCCAGGGGTATAAATGGGTATCTGCGAGGGTTCGCTCGTCCCCAGCGCCTTGCCTTAAAACCAAAGGCGCTGGGATGGGCAAACGTATCGTTAACGTTAATGCGCAGTCCCATGCTCAGTCCCATCATGCATCACACTCACACTGCAAGCACTGCACGCATGACGTACTTCCTGAACAAGAATCTGTGCAAGCTGATTAGCCCATCCCAGCGTCCTGGATAGGCCGCTGGGCCGAGCGAACTGCGAGGGCAGAGGTTGATAATGTGTATGAACAGGCCTTCGGAGCGCCACGGCAGCTCGGGGCTGTATACTCCCCAGGGAGCTGAGAAAGATTACAGCTAAATAAACTTGGTTTTAGTGCAAACACTCAATTTGTTACAATTTAGAACAGATTACACGATTGCTTTGTTTCGTAGTACATTTTTTTCTTCCTCGAAGATCACACAAGAACAAAATGTGACCCGATCAGTCGAAATGAGGAATATATCGACCCCTTAATAAAATTGAGTTGTGAATATACCGTGTTAACAAGTAACTCACTGGCTTTCCCCAGCAATACCATTATTTTTTTCCAAAGCTTATTCCAGTCCGAAGTTATCGGGAAATGAAGAAAGTCATACAAGAAAAGGCCACTCGAACCACGAGTTACCAAACACTGACATAATGTGTCGGATTGTAGTGTCACTATATGTAGAGAAATGTGTTTGTCCTGCTGTGCGTCCGATTCTGGTGGAGAGTACTCCTACCATTCCAATGACGTTTTGGGAGCGTACCTCGGACTATTCTCTGTGTAGAACTGAGCAAACCATCGTCGGTGTTCGTTTATGAGACGATCCTCTTTAATGAGTGGCGGTTTGGGCCTATATATTTTGTTGGCCCAGATCACAATGTCAGCGCTTACCTATCAGACGAACGTGACAACAACAAAATCGTGTAAGGTCTAGGATTATACGATTATATGTAAGCTTAAAGGTACATTACAGAATTGGTTTTGCTAACAAAACAGTTTTTGGCAGTGTAAGCACTTTATGTAATCCACCATAAACTGACGAACCTGTATACGTTTGAGATCGATCGGCCATCTGGGTCACGAGAAAATAGTGAAAAAACGATTACACATTTGCATGAAATCATATAGATTCAACAAATGAATAAAACTCTCACTGAGCGATAAACTCCAATCAGAAAATTAGTTTATTCATTTCTCATAAAATATGGCATTTCAGACAGAAATATTTCAAGGGATGTTTTCTACTTTCATCATCATTAGGCCGTGTAAGTTTTATGTAAATTTGTGATCAAAAAGTATATTTTACAAGTTTTTTCTTACCAATTCTGTAATGTTCCTTTAAAGTAAAGACACTCTGAAGTTGTATAGCTATAGAGCCCTTGCACTGATTAAGTCACACTCTGGGCGACAGTTAGTCTTGGTTCAAGACTCTCCTGTTATGAATTTCTTCCCACGATCCATCGCGATGCATCGCCACAAGAGGGCGCGCTCTCCCCATGGACCGTATCATGGGCTCATTTCGCCATCTCTCCTGTGATAGCGGTTTTTTGAGGTGTTGGCGAACCACCATGGCGGTTCGTGGTTTTCGCGGTTGATAGCGCCCTCTAGTGAAGAGCTTTCAAGATAATAAACTTGAACCAAGACTATGCCATGGTCTATGGTCTGCCATTGGGGGTCAAATTGCACGTGAAGATATCGGGCGGCGTCTGTCAAGGCGAGGGACGCCTAAAATGTGCACTGCACACCATACAGGGATTCTGAGTCCCAAAATGGCGCGAACAAGCTTTATTGCGGTTGATGACGTCATGTGAATTGGATCAATCTTCCTCTTTATTATAGCAGTATTATAACAGACCGCACTTCCTGAAAAAAATGTTCTACAGGTCGATTTAAAACAGATTTTTGAAAATGATAAATTGTAATAAATGTAGTGTGATCAAAACTAATGTTGCACTACCTTAAATGTTTCAGGAACTACTACCAAATATGACTTACTACTTCAAAAAATCTCTTCACCATGATCTTTGTAACAATTCTATCGATGATTCCGGTACCGGAATAACCCACGGTCATGTTTCGTTGCCTCATCGGCCCAACCGGCGTATTGCTCACGATGAAACGCGCATTTTGAGGTTTATCGTTGGAATGCATGTCGTAGACGTATGTCAATCCTGGTCCAATCTATATGAAGAAAATTGCACCAGAATGGTGAATAATTATGTGTGGTAATTAAGGTAAACTAGTTGTTAACAATTTTACCCCTAATACATCAGCTGGCTCATCATTTATTTCAGCTTTAATATACCTTGGGAATAGACAACATCCTGCCGCCATCTTAGGTTAACCAAGGATGAAACAAGAAAACACAGATTTGTACGCACGGCGTATTTTTGTAAAAGTGTTTTGTATAATATCATTTAGCGTTGGTTTTAGTAGGGTAAACCCCTTTGACTTGATGCCTCTTTTGCGGGCTATCATTCTTGAGCACGCACGTAGAGTTAAACTTGTGGACAAGTCGTTAAATGTCTGACGCAGTGATAGCGAAAAGGCTCTGTCGCAACTATCTTGCGAGACTGCTGCTCCGCACGAGAACATCGCCAGTGTCGCGAGAGTCGCGGAGAGAGTTGGAACGCTGTCACCGTGACAAACATTTAAAGACTTGTCCACAAGTCTAACGTAGAGTAGATCGACCACAGGCTTCATTCCTAATGTGCAATATACACTGCCATTATTTTAATTAACCAATACCAGGGGTTATGAGCGAGCACCTCTGGGAAAGAGGCAGGAGGTCGCCCTACTCAATTGACGCCACATGAGGTCGCCCTACTCGAGTGACGCCACAGGAGGTTGCCCTACTCAAGTGACGCCACAAGTGCGTATAGTTTCTCAGGTACTTTAAAACTACTCCACCGTTCATAAGAGAAAAACGACAACATTCCGTTCGTGTCGTCTTATCTTACTTTTTGTATGTTTTAAAAGTTCTAAACATAATGGGGAACTATTGTTATTATTTGATTGCTACCTCACCTGTTCTGTCACTGAACCAAAGCTTTTGTTTGTTCCTCCTTTTTCTCCTCTCGTGTTACCCACATTGATGTGTTTTTGTTCCTCGTGAATCTTCCAACTAAACTTAATGTTCCATAGTCCGCGTAATGGGTATTTTCTGAGAAAACACAAAACGCCATAATGTTACGCTTAAAGGTATACGTTGCCTTGGATCGGCCGAGTTGGTCTATAAAAAGCGTTTGTAAACCATTTGTTATCAAATGCATATGGTTAGAAAGATGTTTTGAAAGTAGAATACAATGATCCACACAAATATGCCTCCAAAATGCGTGGTTTCCCTTTACATCGTGAACTAACACAGTCAGCCATTTTGTAGAGTAAAATTTCCACAAAATGGCCGACCGTGTTAGTTCGCAAAGTTCAAGGAAAACCACGCAATTTCGAGGCATATTTGTGTGGTTCATTGTATTCTACTTTTAAAACATTTTTCCAACCATATGCATTTAAAAGCAAACGGTTACAAACGCTTTTTATTGACCAACTCGCCCGATCCAAGGCAACGTGTACCGTTAATATTAAACGTTTAAGCTGCTAGCTATAGATTATGTGTGACATCACATGTTTACAAAAAGCCACAGTGCTATGACACTCTGCAGGCACAATTTGTACACAGGTCAATGGAAGAGCACATAAATGTTTTTAAATTTATGGACACGCACTGTCAGGCGGAGTTTTTCTTAATCAACTTTTGATATGATGAAACAACAAAAACAGCAATAACCGCCGCCGCCGCAGTAGCACAACAGTAACAGCATCAACAACAATAGCGACTGACAACAGCAACATCAACATCAACAACAACAACACCAACAGCAACAACAATAGCTGCGACCAGGCAACCACATCGACCACACAGCCGCATGTATGTATTTAACTCTTTTATGCACCATTAGGCGTGCCATGGATGTTATAATTATTTTACCTTTGCGACCTCTACAGTGTGCTGCACAGTGTACAGTTGTTAAAGAGGATGGGCCTTGGTGATTGAAGTTGACGTTATTTTTTAGTTTTCTGCTTTTTATAATTTGTTGCATCTTTTGTAACATTACATTAACAAAAGAAGTGATATTTGCAGGGAGTTTTTACTCCGTTCACTAGCCCGCCGCCTAAATTATTTTATCAAAATCCCATAAATGAGGGCAGCAAACAAACATGACGTCACTATACGTACTGAATGCCCGGATGGTCTGTACTGAGCAATGCTCAATGAGTAACAACAAACAGCCGTTTGAAAGAGGGGTACGTACTTCGACGTCACTATTCTTTTTAATTTTTGGAGACAGCTTTCTGGTACCGACTGCTGTTGTTCCGATTTTGCCTGAAGGCGGGGGTAAAAAGAGGCTTGGAAACTGCGTTGTAAACGAATACCCATTCGTTCTATAACTCTGTCACAGTGTTTTCTTGGTAGATATAGGTGTATTTAGGGATGAAAAAAAAAATAAGAGTGACCTCTAGCGTGGCCCAACCTCTTTAAGCTGCATGTGTACATGCTGCATGCTTGCTACCATGAATAAATTTAGATGTACATGTAGTTGAGTTGTGTTCTTCAATTTAAGTTAGCTACGACTCAACAAAATTCAATGCAGGAGGAATAATCTGTAACTGGAACACACAATCTGAGAAAGGTTTCATGCAGAAACGTTTCTCAGATTGAAATTTATTTGAATCCTTTCTCTAAAACCACTTTCCTTAGCAGGGAATTGTTTCTCAGAATGTTACACATTATCAACGGCCGCAGTGCTTCTTACCAAGTAAGTTTTTAAGGCCATTAATACCCGGAGTAACTACTAAAGGTATTTCCTCCCTTTAAACGAAAGAATATATATAACAAATTGTTGATCCTCTAGCAGTTGTAAATGTTAAATACAAAAATGAAGCAGCAATGAAGACACCAGCAAGAAATGTAAAAATAACATTAATTTACTTACGTCGCATGTACGTAATTTAAGTGTGATGCATCCCCGTGGTTCTCCGCAATATCCTGTAAGGGTATAGTTATTAATCCTATTAGTAGATACATACATACATACATATCAGCATTTATATGAGGCGCCTTTTTCCCAAGGTTACAAAGCGCCTACAGAAGATGCAACAAAGAAATCCAAACTCAAGATGTTCCAATGTAAAGTGAAGTAAACGAGTCAAGTATTTCTGTACAAGTGAGTCTTAAGTAGTTTCTTGAATTGTTTATGTGAAGTTGCATGGCGAAGATGTGATGGTAATGAGTTCCACAGGTTTGGAGCGCTAGCAGAAAAAGCACGCGAACCAGCTCTGGAGACGGTGCGATGTACAGCCAAGAGGTTCTCTGAGGAAGAGCGCAGGGAACGCGGTGGGACATACGGTTGTAGCATGTCGGATATGTATGATGGTGACTGGTGGGCAAGGGATTTGAAGACATGAAGACAAAGTTTGAAGTCAATTCTGTTTGAGATGGGCAGCCAGTGCAATTTATGAAGTAGTGGTGAAATGTTGTCATGACGACCGGTCTTAAAGATGAGTCTGGCTGCTTTATTCTGAACTTTCTGGAGACGATTTATGTTTTTCTTTGTGATTACTTTCAAAAGCGAGTTGCAGTAATCTAGTCTTGACAGCACAAGTGATCTAACAACGGAATGACATGTATCCTCATCGATGTATGGACGTATCTTAGCGATATTTCGTAGGTGAAAGTTGGTATCTTAGCGATGTTTCGTAGATAAAAGAAAACATTCTGGCTCACATCAATGGCTTTTGTGAGTCAATGTGGTCTAAGCATAGTCTTGGTTGGAGACGCTGTTTTTTGTATAAGCCACTGGTAGAGGGCGCTACATTGACTGTTTGGGAGGCTGACTCAGAAAGACCGGGCAAGTCTATAAATCTGGATCGAAATCGTTTTGATCCAGATGTCCGTGTGATACAGATATCTCTTCTCCAGTAATTAGTGTTGCGGACAGTAATTCGTGTTGCGATATCGCACTACGTGAAACAAAATGAACGTCGCCAGTCAAGACTAGTCTAAGCATTGGTTATCCATCTGGGCGGAGACGGTTAAGTCATTTGCTTCTCATTATCGATCTTTTCTTTTTAAAATTAAGTAATTAATTTACACTAATTTAATCTTTCTCGCTAATTTTACTTTGATCGAAGCAAAAACTTTGACAAACAACTGGTGCTTTAAAACCTTCTAGTGCGTAAGCCTACCAGTCGGCAATTGGCTAATATTAAGCATTTTTAAAATTACTTTGCGCATGAATTTAGTTGTAATCCCATTTCCCTTGACCTTTAAGAGAATACGCCTGAGAAACATAATTTAAAGTTTGAGTGGCAAGAGCGAGGTAGTTTACCAGCTACATTGTTTAGAACTCGTACTGGTCGGCTGGACTCAATGGATTTTCCCCATCGACTCCTACACAAACAAGCTGTAATTCAGTTTTGTTGGCAGACTAAGAGTCTTTTTGAATGAGCTGTAGTCTTTATGAGTTAGTTGTAGACTACTCCAGTCTGTGCATGTGTGCTGGGGATTAGGGGCGGATTAGCGAGGAAATAATTTCAATAAACAAAATACTTATATAAAATTTAAAAAAACCTAAAAGTGGGCCACTATCACCACAAATAAAAACCTGTCCCCACCCCGTGCAAATATTCATTGATCCGCCCCTGGAATGGTGAAATACAATTTCTGGACCCTCTGGTAGAATGTGGAATTGCTATCAGTTAGTTTATCCCACGGTATATGACCAGAATATTGAGATAAGCTTTGCCAGCTGACAATTGGCAAGTTTATGTAATATTGTCCAAAATAGACTCTTGCGCACTTTAGGGCAAAACAATGGGAATATAGTTTAAAACAAGAACCTGTAAATGGCAATCGAAGAAGACAGTACTGAATCCTTGGTAAATCCATTTACCACTTTTGACTTCCTCGATCTCAGGGGGGAACCAGGAAGGTTGTTCTCCCTCAGCGTGGTACCATATCATGATCAGATGATTGATCTCCAGAGATCGATGTGTCTTTACCTTAGCAAATTCGGGCACTGTAACAGCAAAGTCAGATGTAGACTTGTTTTTCTTCTGGATAAAGTATATTTAGATTGATCGTGATTGCCCATGCAATTACCACCCTTGTATTAAGAATTACCTCTTAAACCATGGACTCGAATGTAACCATATTCATCGAAAAGCTTCAAGCTTGGCTCGTTTGGGAATATGAAGGAACCAATTACTCCATGGCATTGATGACCCTGGTTTGTTTAAGTTCACGCTTTCACTTTCTAGACTGGAGGACTCCAGTTACGAATTTTGATTTCAGCAAAGAGATTTTGATTTCAGCAAACATTGGCAACACAAAGACAAAAGTTATCAGAAGGCTGAGGCTATATGGCTTTAAATCTAGACAGTCAAAGGGAAACTTGCTGTCTGCATGGTATAAAACGGAACACCCTACCCCAAAAAGGGGGAACAAGAGGGGGGAACAATGAACATTACCCTTTTCTGCGTAGGCAATCTTGACGCATTTACCATCGTCTCCACTAAACGTCCAACCGTGGAATGGACAAGCGATGCGGTCACCGTCCACTGTACCTCCTATCCCAAGATTAGCTCCAAGATGAGGGCAATATGCATCTACGATGTAAGAGCGACCACTTTCTCCACGGAATACGGCAAGATTCATACCTTGATAACGGGGGAAATAAGACAATTTTGTACAATTTAGCAATCACCAGGGGATTAGCTTGATATATTTCATGACTTGCTCCTTTTGAGGATTTGTTGTATCTTGAAAAATTGTTGTTGAAAACATTGATCTGATATGATAGCTTGCCCTACAAATGGTTTGAATTACTCATACAAAATAAAAGTTAACCATTAACTGGTGTAACAGACAGCATAGACGCACAGGTGCTGTTGATTGTTATAATAATATTAATAATAATAGTAACAATAGTGGCTTCTTATATAGCGCTCATATCCGTCACTCAGTGATGCTCAAGGCGCTTCAACATTCAGTATTTTCCTTCAAGGTTTTGTGGAGCTACGTTTTGAAGTATTATACTTATTCCTTTACATAGCACCATGTAATGGTTTACAAGGTGCTGTGGCGCAATATCCATACAAAAGGCACCCTCCGTGCAATTCGGTCTTGGGTTTTTTCACTTACCAAGAACATTTACACATTTTGTGTCTCCTTTCTTGAGTTCGTCACTCCTGATCACCACGAACCACCCGTTGGGATAGACGGGAGGGATCTCCCCGATCTCCCTCACGCGCTTCATCTCCCGCACGCGCTCCTCCCTGGTCTTTCCCTGGGATGCTCGGTTGATGTCGTATGCCGTCTCTGCCTCGTTCCCATAGAGCTCGAATGGGTTGAAGAGGAAGTTAGAGGCACGTCGTGCTGTGTAAATCAAACCCGACAGCAGAGAAAACACCAGCAGGAAAGTGGTGTTGATGTATCCGAGTCCAGTGTGTAGTAATGACGTCACAGGAGGGATGCCGGTGCCGTTAACTCGACTGACGGCCCCGAATGCGGTTAGAACGTCTTGAAACACGGGTGTAGGGCCGTAAACACCGATGACTATAGCAGCTGCAGCAACCACCAGCAACATCAAACAAGGAAAAACCGATGCCATTGTCACCTGTAAACAACCTGAATGAACACGGCTTCTGAACAGAAGTAAAACTCACAACTTTTGAAATTTCAATTTTGAATTGTCAATGCTGTACCTAAATCTGAAAATGCATTGATGCGCCTACTAGTGAGCCCCATACCTGCAGTCGTGATTAAATATTATAGCAATCTGACTAGTGGACTTGTTTTAGTCCAACCTTGCAGTGTCTTTGTCATAAACTGTGCCTGCAGGTCTAGTCTGGTTATGAAAAGGATAGGCCTAATGTTTATTCGTAAAACAAAACTTTGACCCGATAAATTTTTTTTAAGGGCATGAGCCATGAATGCCATTTGACCTTTATCAAAGGCTGGAGGGTATAATTATACTGTATTAGTTTCAGATAGTCGTTCAAAACTGATACGGGTATGTAAATACTTAATTTATTGGACCTACCGACTGACCTATCGCCTATTGTTCGTCTTTGCAAGTAGCGTTAGCTCAGTGGTTCGTTTGTAGTAATAATGGCTTCTTATAGCGCGCATATCTGTCACTCAGTGACGCTCAAAGCGCTTCAACATTCAGTATTTTCCTGCAAGGTATTGTGGAGCTGCATTTTGAAGTATTAGACCTATTCCTTGACATAGCACCATGTAATGGTTTACAAGGTGCTGTGGCACAATATGCAGCCAATCAAACCAGGAACACCGGGGGGCAAACCCTTTCTCTTTTCGATAAGTGCACTGAGTTCTTTTACATGCATTACACAACACACGGGACCAACGGCTTTACGTCCCATCCGGAGGACGCAGCAAAAAGTGTCTTGCTTATGTAGGACACAAGTGTCACGACCGGGACTCGAACCCACAATCTGCTGAACAGCCGGAAGTGTGCGCCTGGCTCGTGGTGTTTGTCCTCGCAATAAACTACACTTTACACAAACTGGCTCCACATTACCAGCATCCCTTAGGTATATACTCCTTGCATACGACGTCACACCCTCAGACAGCGCCCCCACTGAGGCAAAACGAGACAGATCATTGGACGACAGCTTTTCCTAGCGCGTAGAAACATGAGCGTGACCTCAGCGTACCAGCAGCGTTATGCGTTACACTATGAAAATCTTTGCTGTGAAACCACCGTGAAATTTCAGTAAAGTGCTGGATTTGGCTGAAATTCAAGGAATTATTTCTCTTTCACTTTCAAAGGAATTGCAAGTCCCTTTAAAACCGCCTTGAATAAAGAGTCTCCAGACCATTTTCTGACATCTGTGAATTTCACCATGATTTCAGGGAATGCTCTCCACCCAAGCCTAGAACTCTTTAATTGGTGAGTATCATTTTCAGCAGTACAGCACAGTAAAATCAACGTGAAACACTTAGGCCCTGGTAAACGAACTCCATGAAAACAAGGTGAAAAGGGGGAATTTACAATTTCAAGGAGAAAAGTGGATTATCACTCAATTTTTCAAGACACACATTTTCATAGTGTTATGCAAGGTGTTTAATAGTGCATTGTTTTTTGCATGAGCATTTATGTAAGACTGTACTTGGCTTTTCATAATTAACAGTTTCTGTCAATAAAAATGCCTTGATGCTCTTTGTACATTGTTCAATAATGATCATTGCTTTGCAATAGACCTGATGCACATGACGTCATTTGTGTAGGGCGCCCTCGGCTAGAGGTCAAAAGAAGGTTGCTCATTGGCCCATCCTACGAGCGTACGTAGATGTGCGTTTTCGATTGTTGCATTATCGTTTTACCTCTAAGATGGTGGCGTGATGACGTCAGTGCATAAGGTCCATAGCTACAACAATAATGTTTCAACTTCCCAATTAACTTAAGGGCTAACTCTACTGACCTTACCATCTCATCGGAGAACCCGACGTCCAGGAACCACCCCCCCCCCCCACAAAAAAAAACAAAAAAAAAAAAAAAAAACGACAAAAACACGAAAAACAACAACAAACAAACAAACAAACAAACAAACACCCCAACACCCCAACAAACAAACAAAACACACATATGTTAGCATTTTGTATAATGCTCTGAAACCTGTACCCAACAATATTCAGTGCTCTCCTCAGTGAGTGTTATTGACTGTACCCTCTGATTTAATAGCTATTTCATAAAATTAATCTTGTGTTACCAACTTATTGTGGTTAAACCATAGAGCAAGGAACAGAATCCCCTTCTCTCTACCCTCTATGTCGCCTTCATTGTTCATCCCTTGCGTTTTTGTGTAATTTGCTAGGGTCGAAATTCCAGGTCATTTAATTGTTTGCATGTATTTCATAGTTCCAATCGGTTGGTAAGCAGTTTGCAACAACTAAATCTGTTTTCTCCAAATTAATCTCCAACAGAAATAGTGCGTCCCTTACAAAGAGCCTGCTAGACTTAAAGGCAAAGTATTCCTTTGATTTGTTTGAACCGTTCGATTGTTTTAACCCTATATAAATGTAGATATATACAATAAAACTAACTTGTGAAAATTTCATTTCAAAATGTTGTAGCGTTTTTGAGATATCGCCAAAAATCTGGAGCGGTTATGGACACGCATGAAGAATAGTCCCTAATAGGAATACATAAGCTGAGAAACGTTTCTGACCTAAACGTTTTTTAGGTTCAAATTTTGAGGGATAAAAACTTATATCCATATCCACAGTATTTTTATTTGAAATATTTCTCAAAATGCTTTATACAATCGAAAGTTGCTGTACTTCTAACAAAGTAAGTTTTATTTCCATAACTTTTCAGAGTGATTACCAATCGTATACCTTCCCTTTAACCATTCCACGCTTTCACTGTATTCAAACCTTTGTGCCACCCTCCAATTACGTAACTAGACTGAATGCACTATGCGAAGCCGCATTCTTCCAGACAATATTTCCCGCCATGCTGCGACACGCGGTAAATGCAATAGACAATTGTCAAAACACTGACTATTTAAAAGCACCACACCCCCTTCAGTGTAACAACATCACGAAAGGTGCATACAGTGAAGTAGTATGGTAGCCGCGCGTGACGTTGTTGCAGGGAGGTCAACAGCCGGTACACACACACAAACACACACACAGACATTCTCAAAAATGCATCCTTGTGGAGCACTCTTTTGTTCTTTCCTTTGTCCCTGCACTTAACAGTTTCCCATAGACTTTGTACACAAAATTTGTGGAGCACCCCGTTCTTTAGAAATTCCATGTGGAGACCTTTTGTTTTCCCTTTTTTGTTTTGTCCTTGGTCTCCATAAGGTACCGAAAATGAGAGCACTTGCTGAACCAGTGACAGAGATCGAGCTAATTGTTACGTCATTTTATGTGTGTACAATGGCGTTCTTCACTGCTGTCACTTGGGAGATGTACATCTGGGCACGTTTGGTAGCTGTTTACCTGTCGTTCTGTACAGCTCAGGGTAAGCAAAGCAATCCATTTCTTATAATTTAATAGTCTGATTGTCGAATAGAAGGCATTTCACTTCTGTGGTCTACTTAGCACCGGCTGTACATGATATGCCCCAAGGTTTACGCTGCGCTAGCTCCCCACGCTGGTGCGTCGTAAAACACGCTTCCGTTACACGGACTCTCTGAATGCGAATCTTACGTTCGCTTTTTCATCATTAATTACAACTTGTATCTCTAATCTGAATACTTAGTCTTTTTTGTCAAATACTCATGAATAAAAAGGCTACTGTCTACTGTATGTCTACTTACGACGATGCACTGTGTGTAAAGCTTAAAGGGACATACCGGCTGACTGTTTACCTAATTGTGTAATGTTGAAACAAAGCAATAATTTTCAGATGGTTGTTGTAAAAACAGATCATCAAAATATCTCTTGACTAACGAAAAATGTGAAAAAACTAAACGCGGTCAAAGGTCAGCGTGTACGCTTTCCAGCAGTTGCAACTGTCAAGTGTACGTGACATTGTTGTAAGTAGACTGTTTATGTATTAATTATAACAATGGCGAGGCATGCGGATCCAGTCTTCATATCCATCAAGTACGAATTCACGTGTAATAAAAAAACGACATAAACACACGTCAGTCTAGTCCGATCCACACCAACTTGTATTCTGTGGACATCGTGCAATTATTACATAGGCGTAGACCAGCTGTATGGGATAAACAGTCCGTCGTTGCCCGCCACGTGTGTAGCGCAGGCAACGCGTAACGTGACATAGTAGTTAGGGGATAATAGCTGGGTGTACAGACTAAAACCCTCGTAAAACAAAACGTTTTTAATGGTCTGGCTCCCTACCAGGGAGTTCATGCGCCGGTGTTTGTCTCTCTGGCCCCACGAGACAAGGCACCGGCTGTACGGGATATGCCCAATGTTTACGTTCCGCTAGCTCCACGCTGGTGCGCCGTAAAACACGCTTCCGTTGCACGGACACTCTGAATGCGAATCTTACGTTCGATTTTCATCATTATTTGAATAGATACACTTTTTTGTCAAATACTCATGATTCATTATTTTGTTTAAGATTTAAAATTTGGTTCAGTAATTTACTTTTATACGGCTGGAAGTAAAACTGACTCCGAAGATCACGTGATTTATCCGAACCACATTTTGGTTCGGATAAATCACGTGACCTTCGTTTTTTTTTTTTAATGCTCGAAAACAGCCAAATTTGTTGTTTTCTTTTAGGAACCGTTCTTCTCCACTCCGGGAAGACCTTTGGAGTCATGTTTAAGTCTATTTTGTAGCCCAAAGAAGCCGGTGTGTCCCTTTAAGAATACGATTTACCTTAAATGTACAGAACAAAGGATTACCTTTGAGTGAATGCAACAGAGAGCTGAGTGCTTTAATATTTGCTACCTTATAGAGACTGAGAACAAGAAAAGGTCTCCACAGAGGAATTCTAAAGACACAAGGATTTTTGTGTACAAAGTCTTTGGAAGGATGATAACCACATGGACTGAAGACAGAATAAAAGATGTCTCCACAGGGATGTAAAGAAAAGAATGGGTGTGTGCCTACCCACACATGTTTGTAAATGGTGTAAACCCAAATGTTCTCCAATTGTTTGGACTTGGTTGGTTTTTTGCGACGTCCACGTCCGTTATGTCCACGAAAGCAAAGCGAGGACTGTCCCCGGTATGTTTCTTTCCCTGATCCTTTTGGGTAAAGTCCTCGGTTTGAATGCGTAGACAAGTGTGATTTCATATTCACTACCTTATGGAGACCGAGAACAAAACAGAAAAGGGATAACAAAGGGTCTCCATAGGGAAATTCTAAAGACTGGGTTGCTCCACAAGGAATTTTGTGTACAAAGTCTATGGGATATTCTTAACTACAGGGACAAAGGAAAGAACAAAAGGTGTCTCCACAGGGATGCCAAAAATAGAATGTGTGTGTGGGTGTGTGTGTGTGGGTGGGTACAATGTTGTGCACGAAGTACATGAGGGGAAATATTTTTCAGCCCCTAATAGGTTCTTTTCATTATAGAGTCATTTCAGTGATTTTTTTTTTTCATTTATAGGCATTCAAGACTAAACCGAGAGATTTTCGGGTTGTAACAGGTCAGTGGCACATGTAGTTACCTAAAGGACAGCACTGAGCTCGACTAAAACCAATTTCCTGCTATAAGTCTTTTATCATGCTGCCACCATCTTGGTCATGTTCCCTGTATGGCCAACATTGATTTTATTTCATTTATAGGCAATCAAGATTACACTTTGACCATTGTTAAAGTTGAATTACTACTACCTATTTACAATATTGATGAAATCAAGTTAAGACTTATCGAAGCGCACAATGATTTGTTGCTGGTTGCGTTCTGTTTTTCGTTGATGTAAAACGAATTACAACTTATGTGCGTTCGAAACAAACGCAAGTTAGGGCTCCCCTGATAAAGCTAGCAATAATAGACAAAGGTAGTGTCAACACAATGTCTGTCAATCATTGTGATCAGTCCGCCATAGATTACAAATTGTATCAACAAAAAACTGGCTCTGAATATTGATGGAGTATTGATGGTCTCTGCTCCTTCCAATGTCGTTTTGACTTCAATAGAGAATTAGTAAAGACCAGCCTAATGGAAAGATGATTAAACCATAACATTGGCCTTTATACAGTGCCTCTACAAACTTCCTTACGAAATTGTGTAAGTAATCGTTTTCTTAATTAAGTTTTGCTGTAACTTGTTGACGTTTTTTTTTGTGCGGTAATTGATCAGTCTGCATATTGTATTAGGGCGGGACACTTCATGTATTTTTTCATGCTCCGTAGTGATTGTGTTTACTGGGTATTTTAACCGAGTATGAGGGACTGAAACTTCAACCTATAGCACATTGAGCTCAATTAATAGAGACGAAAAGCAAACTGTGTCTTCTTCAGACCTAACGGGAACACGGGCAACAGAGTCTGCCCTTTCACTTGAAATGTAACAAGCAGTTAACGATGCTATGACAATCGACGTTGACAACTTTTAAAGATTTCACATAGGTAGTATATCCCTTGGACACCCACCGCCATTACAGCTCTCACCTAATGGTAGGTCTTCATTGACCTCTGTGAGGGTGCTGTTTGGGTCTTGTGACGTCATTTGCAAGGGGTCTATTGGGAGCCTCTAAACGTCACGATAAGGTCGGGAAGGATTTAGAATTATCTGAACTTGTTGAAGATTTGATTTGATGGAAAACACAACAAGGTACATTGTGAATATGAACTATACAACCACAGTCCCGTCGGGTGTGTCCGCAGTCCTCATTGCACTCCGTACTTGTTTCCTCGTCATCTTCGCACTGCTGATTATATCTGGGAATGTTCTTTCAATTGCCGTGACACGCCGTGTAACCAACTTAGCTGACAGTACCAAGGTTTTGATGACATCACTGGCTGTGTGTGACCTCTTAGTCGGTGTCCTTACAGTACTCGGTGCAGTTGTTTCTGCTCTTGATCGATGGCCTTTTGGTGACGTGGGCTGCCAATTTTCTGCCATAGTTGAAGGAGATGTTTTCACCATGTCGATACTTTCGCTAACCTTTCTGAATATTGAACGGTATGTAGCTGTGACCCGGCCATATAAATATCTAACATGGTGTACCAGACGTCGTGCGATAACACTTGTAGTTGTGGGATTGACACTTTGCTTGCCGCTGGGACCTTTGTCACAAGTTTTATTTGCAATATCCGTAGAATATAATGATGCTTTGTTCATTTGCTTGTATAGAAACACCTCGATTTATTTCAATGTTTTCGGCCTTCTCATTCTCGATGTATTACCGACATCATTGATGTCCTGTATTTACTATCACTTGATAAAAATCAGTCGCCAACATGAGGAGCGACTGAATCGAAACGGCAACAATGAGGCAAATATTAATCATGAAAACAAAGCTCTCAAGACATTCCTTGTGGTTACTTTGACATTTGCTGGATGTTTCACCCC
This sequence comes from Pycnopodia helianthoides, assembly GCA_032158295.1. Taxonomy (NCBI): domain Eukaryota; kingdom Metazoa; phylum Echinodermata; class Asteroidea; order Forcipulatida; family Asteriidae; genus Pycnopodia; species Pycnopodia helianthoides. The sequence goes on along the minus strand of CM063257.1, from coordinate 16,267,130 downwards.
ATTTTGGCTTGCCAGGATAGTGGAATCTTTTAACGGTGATTCCAGCCCAACTTGGCTGGAATTGTCTACAACGTTGCTGGGTACAAGTAACAGTTTGTTCAATGTGTGGATTTACTGTCTGTTCAATACATCCTTTCGTCAAATGGCAAAAACAATTCTTTCAGAGAGATTATCGTGTTGTAACAGGTCAGTGGCACCTGTAATTACCTAAAGGACAGCACTGAGCTCGACTAAAAAACAATGTCCTGCTATAAGTCCTATATTATGCTGCCACCATCTTGGTCATGTTCCCCGTATCCAACATTGATGGATGCTAATAACCATTGCACAAAAAGAGCCAGACTAATTGTTATCCCAGCCTTGGTATTGTTAAATTATTTGGATTTGAGATAAGGAATACTTTAATCTGTGCGTATTGATCCTTGCACCAAAGTCACTGGCGGCTATACTCTCTGCCACGCTCGCCAATTTGGGAGTCAATTTGAATGTGAGTGTCGCGTCACCCTTACAGTGCACTTACACTGTAGTCTGTAACACGTACACGCGGACATTGACTTCCAAAATGGCGCAACCAAGACCAATGTTATGATCGTGTTATCAAGTGAATTTAGTCAAAGTTGTCATAGACTGGATTTTTTTCCATTTAAAGTCGTTTCAGTGATTTTATTTCATTTATAGGCATTCAAGACTGCATTTTGACCATTGTTAATGGTGAATTCCTACTACCTATTTATACAATTGATGAAATAAAGTTAACACTCATTGAAGCACACATTGACTAATTGCTGGTTGCGTTTTCTTTTTCGTTTATGGAGATTGAATTCCAACTTCAGTGCGTTTAAATTAAACGCAAGTTATGGCTCCCCTGATGGAGCAGGCAATAATATAGACAGAGGTAATATCAACAAATATTCTTTCAACACACAATGTCTCATAATCAGTTTGATCAAGTCCGCAGTTGAATACAAATTGTATCAACAAAAACTGGCTGTGAATATTGATGGAGTATTGATGGTCTCTGCTTCTTCCAATGTTAATTTGACTACAATAGAGAATTAGTAAAGACCAGCCTAATGGAAAGATGATTAAACCATAACATCGGCCATATACAGTGCCTCTACAAACTTCCTGACAAAGGTTTTATAAGTAATCGTTTTCGTATTTAGTTTTGCTGTAATTTTGTTGGCGATTTTTTGAGGCAATTGATCAGTTTGCATATTGTATTAGAGCGGGACACTTGATGTATTTTTTCATGCTCCGTAGTGATTGTGTTTACTGGGTATTTTAACCGAGTATGAGGGACTGAAACTTCAACCTTTAGCACACCGAGCTCATTTACTAGAGACGAAAAGCAAACTGTGTCATCATCAGACTTAACGGGAACACAGGCAACAGAGTCTGCCCTTTCACTTGAACTGTGACAAGCTGTTAACGATGCTATGACAATCTACATTGATGCTTCTTAAAGATTTCACAATGAGTGGTATATAACTGATCCCTTGCACCGGCCGCCATTACTGAGGTCAAACAGTGGGTGTGCACGCCTGTACGTGCTGCGCACAGCTCTCACCAATGGTAGGTCTTCATTGACCTCTATGAGGGTGCTGTTTGGGTCGTGTGACGTCATTTGCAAGGGGTCTATTGGGACCTTTAAACTTCACGATAAGGTCGGGAAGGATTTATAATTATCTGAACTTGTTGTAGATTTGATTTGATGGAAAACACAACAAGGTACATTGTGAATATGAACTCTACAATCACAGTCCCGTCGGGTGTGTCCCCGGTCATCATTGCCCTCCGTACTAGTTTCCTCGCCATCTTCGCACTGCTAATGATATCTGGGAATGTTCTTTCAATTGCCGTGACACGCCGTGTAACCAACTTAGCTGACAGCACCTAGGTTCTGATGACATCACTGGCTGTGTGTGACCTCTTAGTCGGTGTCTGTTGTGAAATTGCAGCGAAAGTGCGCCACCGCGCGGCGAGAAAAGTTGCTCTCACAGTTCGCCATCAAGGCTAAAATCGGATGGTGAGTTTCTCCCAATTAACGTAAACTTATTGATTAATATAATTATGTTGTGATAAAACCCAGTCTGTGATTGTTTCTTATAACTGATATAGATTGTTAATCATTCATATTTGGTACACTATTGTTGCATAATTATGGTGAATTTACAGCCAAAACCAGTCACGATTCACTAGGTGTCGGAAATACCATCTCTTTCGCTTGATGCACAAACTCAATGGGAATTTTTGTAGTGCATTTCAATTGATATACTAATCGCCTTCTAATAGTTATCTTGCACAATTGATTTAGTAATCCCTGTGTCTTTTCCTTTGGTTTTACAGACTAATTAATCTACCGCTATATAGTAATTCCACGATCAACAGCCACACCACCTTCCGAGTGATCCAATTAGCCTCAAATTTACCAATCAACCGTACTGTTCCTGATTTGCCTAACTGATTGTGTTGAACTGATTACTGTGATTAAACTGAACCAATAATTATTTGAGATGAATGCTGCCTCCAATGCTTATTTTTCATGGTGACCCAGACGTGATACCAATAACATGGATGGCCACGTACCCCCTCCAAGCCTAGCGAGCCAGCATTCTAAGAGATCAACAAAATCAATATTAAGCCGCCATTCCAAGAAATCAACCGAATCCATATTAAGCCAACAAAGTAGCCTCAGTGTCAGTTTGCTATCTGTGAGAGCCCGGATCCAAGTTGCTGCCAGGGAAAAGGAGCTAGCTGCCACCCGTAAGAAAGCCGAGATAGAAGCAAAAGCTCGAGCCGAGAGAGAGAAAATAGAGAATGAGCTTTTGGCAGAGCAAAGGACCCGTGAAGAATTTGCCCTACACCAGAAAAGGGTGTACCTACAGCGACAAAGAGAACAAGAGGATGAAGAATTGGCATTAGAACGAGCCCGCATGGATGCCGATCAGGAGGAACAACGGATCCTGAAGAGAAAACAGGAGTTCTCCAGCCAATTAGAACTTGAGAAACAACTCGCAGAGGCAGAACTTAGCCTTGCTCAAGCCAGAATTGAGTCTTCCATCCTCACTAAAACTGAGACGGAGAACAATGATATGCATTTTAATGATAGTGGTTCTTTAACAAATATCAGCATGTCCTTGGACCCTACTCCCAGGGTCAATTCCAATGACTCCCCTACCGTGAAGTCACCTTCCGATAAGCCAGATGAGACGAGCTTGCGCTCTGTGCCTGCGCTTTGCGTTTCCGCTGCACCTGTGCGCACGCTTTCTGCCAGCACTCCAGCCGCTAGCTTTGCGCCCGCTCAAACAATAACCGTTAATTCTGCTTTTTCCACAGCACAGCCCAGTGTCACATACAGAGTTGATGATACTCCCCGTCTGTGGTCTGCCACCCCACACCTAGCATCCAAAACAACACCCAGTACCGGCCCGACGACAATTCCCGCTGCTGTTTCCTGCTACACTAGCAACCCAGCTCCCTTGGCGTCCCCAGTAATGACTCAGACACACCCAGTACGACAACCTCCATCTGCTGTAGTTGCAGAGCACCCAGTTGTTCCATCCGTGTCAGATTCCGGTGTAATTAACCAAATGATGCTTAGCTCCATGCTGGTGGCAACGGCAGGTGGACTGAACATGGAAGTCCCTCACTTCAGCGGAGGTGATCCGTCAGAATATCGGTGTTTCGAGACGATGGTTGATAGCTGTATTAGACCACTAGTCCACCTTAGCGAACTTCAGAAATATTTCATCCTTAAGTCCAAGCTGAGTGGTCAACCATGTAAGGATATTAAAGGCCTCGAGCATGATGCGAAGTCCTTTACCAAGGCCATGGCTGTGCTGAAGAAACTGTATGGTGACATCGGAATCCTTATCAGAACCAAAATTGAAGAGATCACGTCGTGGCCGAAACTACGAGCCTACGACTCCAGGGGGTTAGTTGAGTTCGCATCTACCGTCTCGGCATTAGTCACTCAACTCAAGAGTGCTCCTGAGGGACAGGCAGAGTTAAAGGCCAATTCCACTGCTTGTATTCTGTACAGCAGACTTTCCCCTGCTCACCAGACTACCTTCCTGAGGAGTATGCAGAAGAAAGATGTGAAAAATAATTTCTCCCTTGAGGACATCAACAAGTGGTTACAGGAAACATCAGATATATCTCGCAAAAAGATGCAATTGGAAGATAATCGACCAATCGAGTCTCAGATCACCAACCGAGCCAAGCGAGGGAAAGGTGCCATCACATTCTATTCTAACACAAGTACGAACAGCGCTCACACCAGTACTGCTCGCCTATCAAAGCCTGAAGACAGCAATGCCCATAAACCGCGTCAACAAGACAGGAAGTTCATCCGGAAATGTCCTCATTGTGACGGTGAACATTGGTTGTCCCGGTGCTTCAATTTCAAGAAGCTTTCACTTCCTGACAGGTTGAAGTGGATTAAAGAAGGTCATCGTTGTTGGAAATGTGCCCGGAAGCACAGAGAAGGCCAGGAGTGTGATCTGCGCAAGCCGTGCAGAGAGTGCGACCAAACCCATCTGACAATCCTTCATGATCTTGTTGTTCAGCCGGGGTATGGGGTCTATTATTCAAAATTTGATCCCAACCTTTCCATTTTCTACGGAGATGGCAACCCTTGGCTCCTCCGGGATGTTTGCATGAAAATCCTACCAATTACGCTGCATAATAAAGGTGCTAGGTTGGAAACCTACTGTTTACTGGATGATGCATCCAATTTCACCATGATTCTCGATGAAGCTGCTGAATCATTGGGTCTTGGAGGTCAGGATGCAGTGATGCCTATTGCTACAGCCAGAGAAGAATGTACACCATGCAAAGGCAAGATTGTCAAGCTAGATGTTTCACCAGCCGACGACCCCAAACACCGTATTAGCATCTCTGATGTGTTTTCATCCAAAATGCTCAGACTGTCTGAACATTCCATTCCCGCACAGGCCTTGCGCAAGAGATGGGCTCATCTGAGGGATGTTCCCCTGCATGAGTGTAAAGAAGTACGACCCCTTCTACTGATAGGCAGTGATCATCCTGAGCTGGTGGTTCCGTTGGAGAGCCGCTTTGGTCCCGAAGGTGCTCCTGTGGCAGTGCGAACTGAACTTGGATGGGCAGTGCAAGGCCCCACCATGAATCACCGACATCGTGGTCAACTTAACTACATGTCGGGCCCCACACCTTCTGATGCAACCCTACACGAAGGTGTCTGTAAGTTATGGCATCATGACTTCAAAATGTATGCTGAGAGAAAGCAAGTCACCCGGTCCAAGCAAGACCAACGAGCCATAGATATCCTTGAATCCCAGTCTACCTATATAGAAGTGGATGGTATCCGCCGAGTGGCAACCCCACTTCTCTGGAGGCAGGATGATGAAAACCTCAGAAGTCCGGCAAGTTCCGTGATGCCGACTCTTCTTCGAAATGAGCAACGCCTTAAGCGAGATCCAGAGCTTGCAAAGGTTCACTGTACTAAAATTCAAGAGTTGAAGAAGGCCTTCGAGGAGATGTCCCCTAGCTTACAGGAGAAGTTGGCAAGGCACCAGGTTCGTTTTAAGTTTAACCCTCCTGTCGCACCCCACTTTGGTGGAACCTGGGAGCGGGAAATCCGATCAGTGAAGAACGCGTTGTACGCCATCCTTGGGAAGCAAACAGTGACCCCCACTGTATTGTATACCATGCTGGTTGAAGTGGAAGGTCTGATGAATTCCAAACCCCTGGGTTACGTGTCTTCAGATGTCTCTGATCCTGATCCAATCACTCCCTTCATGCTACTCATGGGGCGGCGAGACCATGCGCCACCACAGGTTGTCTACCCAGGGGAGGACATTCTCAGCAGAAAGCGTTGGAGACAATGCCAAGTTCTGATCCAGAGATTTTGGAAAGAGTTTGTTCAGTCTTACCTACCGGCCATGCAGGCACGCCAGAAGTGGCGGGGTGAGACTGCAAACCTTTCTGTGGGTGATGTCGTCCTGATGATCGATCCCCAGCAAGTCAGAGCCCGCTGGCCAGTGGTTAAGGTGGTGGAAGTGCTTCCTGGCGAGGATGGCCGAGTACGTGCCGTCAAGGTACAGACCGACGACCGAGTTCTCACTCGACCTGTGGCCCGTTTGATCAAGCTGCCAGAAGTGCCAGATGGGGATAAATGATGATATTGAGAAGTAGACCCTTGTGTATCTACAAAGCTCCAGTGTTACACCCCTAATGGGGCGGCCATTTTTTGTTTTGAAGTTGTTCCTGTTGTATTTTCGATTTATTCTAATTAACCTCATTGATCACAGTGTTGATTCCCGATTTACTAATCCTCTCGTCATTGTGTAAACTATTGCGCATAGTTTAGGGGCGGCTGTTGTGAAATTGCAGCGAAAGTGCGCCACCGCGCGGCGAGAAAAGTTGCTCTCACAGTTCGCCATCAAGGCTAAAATCGGATGGTGAGTTTCTCCCAATTAACGTAAACTTATTGATTAATATAATTATGTTGTGATAAAACCCAGTCTGTGATTGTTTCTTATAACTGATATAGATTGTTAATCATTCATATTTGGTACATTATTGTTGCATAATTATGGTGAATTTACAGCCAAAACCAGTCACGATTCACTAGGTGTCGGAAATACCATCCCTTTAGCTTGATGCACAAACTCAATGGGAATTTTTGTAGTGCATTTCAATTGATATACTAATCGCCTTCTAATAGTTATCTTGCACAATTGATTTAGTAATCCCTGTGTCTTTTCCTTTGGTTTTACAGACTAATTAATCTACCGCTATATAGTAATTCCACGATCAACAGCCACACCACCTTCCGAGTGATCCAATTAGCCTCAAATTTACCAATCAACCGTACTGTTCCTGATTTGCCTAACTGATTGTGTTGAACTGATTACTGTGATTAAACTGAACCAATAATTATTTGAGATGAATGCTGCCTCCAATGCTTATTTTTCAGTGTCCTTATAGTATTCGGGGCAGTTGTTTCTGCTCTTGATCGATGGCCTTTTGGTGACGTGGGCTGCCAATTTTCTGCCATAGTTGGAGGAGCTGTTTTCACCATGTCGATACTTTCACTTACCTTTCTCAATATTGAACGGTATATAGATGTGACCCGGCCATATAAATATCTAACATGGTGTACAAGAGGTCGTGCGATAACACTTGTAGTTGTGGGATTTACATTTTGCTTGCCGACTGGACCTTTGTCACACGTTTTATTTGCAATATCCGTAGAATATAATGATGCTTTGTTCATTTGCTTGTATAGACACACCTCGATTTATTTCAATGTTTTCGGCCTTCTCATTTTCGATGTATTACCAACATCATTGATGTCCTGTATTTACTATCACTTGATAAAAATCAGTCGCCAACATGAGGAGCGACTGAATCGAAACGGCAACAATGAGGCAAAGAATAATCGTGAAAACAAAGCTCTCAAGACATTCCTTGTGGTTACTTTGACATTTGCTGGATGTTTCACCCCATTTTGGCTTGCCAGGATAGTGGAATCTTTTAACAGTGATTCCAGCCCAACTTGGCTGGAATTGTCTACAACGTTGCTGGGTACAAGTAACAGTTTGTTCAATGTGTGGATTTACTGTCTGTTCAATACATCCTTTCGTCAAATGACAAAAACAATTTTTTTCAGAGAGATTTTCGTGTTATAACAGGTCAGTGGCAGCTGTAATTACCTAAAGGACAGCACTGAGCTCGACTAAAAAACAATGTCCTGCTATAAGTCCTATATTATGCTGCCGCCACCTTGGTCATGTTCCCTGCATCCAACACTGATGGATGCTATTAACCTTCGCATAAAAAGAGCCAGACTAATTGTTATCCCAGCCTTGGTATTGTGGCGCAAATTACTGAGCATAGAGGGCGCGCGAGCAGCTGCGGGCTTGTATAAAAGAGCCGCAGGCGTGGCAGCGTGGGTCAGTTGTTGTGCACTTCGTAAGTTGAAGAGTTCAGCGGTTCAGTGCACAGTCGGTCGACGTATACCAAACAGAGTCGTGAAATCGCACAACGAGGACTGGAGCGGAAGCATAGGTAGGCACCAGCGGGGCTGACGGCGTGCTGGACGGACGGTGGAGTTGGGCTGGGGTTAGGTCACAGGGTCCGGGGAGGCTACTGGAGGCGTAGCGACGAACTGCTACAGGCCGTCGTAGCAGAACGGAGCCGGGAAGGGCGCGCTCAGCAAACCTGCCGCCTCTACGAGGGAGACTCAGGGAGTACTCTAGACGATAGAGGGCGGGATCTGAGGAGGTGGGACACGCGCAAGGACGCCAGAGGCGTACGGCACTACGGATACCCGGAGGCTGACCCCCAGCCAGGCTTTACCGCGCCGCCCAGCACTGCCTTACATTGCCTAGTGCATAGTGCGAGGCTACCTATAGGCAACCGATTATTCATAACTTATCAGGGAGGCTAATCATATTAATCAGGGAGGCTACAATAATTAATTAGGGAGGCTATCAGTCAACACAGGGTCCAATAAATAATAAGAGTTCCTCACAATAAATTAATTGGTAACAGAGATAAATCTCTTGTGTGTTTTTATTGTATGTCCTTGTCCGTCCAGAGGTTTAGGGGCGTGGTTGGATGTGGCCACGCGTATAGGGCGGTATATTTCCATCCAAACGGGCCTACATTCCCGGCCGCTGGATAGCGGGTTCGTAGAGGGTTATTTCTAGCCACGGATTAGGCTAGTCCCGCCACAAATGGTGTCAGAAGTGGGATTATACGCCTGGCTGCCATTTACCCACGCTCTAGCTTCTGGGAGGCTTGGAGAGGTTTAAATAACAGGAAGCCTCAATTAGATTAAACACAACTTAATTAAGACAGACAATGACGGACCAGACTACTACAGAACTCCAAGAGGAGGTTGACAGCCTCCGTATGGACCTCCAAGGAAGGGAAGACGAACTTCAACGTTCAATGGAGGGGAGGACACTCCAGGAGGCTAGGATGGAACAGCTGACCAGTAGATTGGCCCGTTTGGAGGAGGCGTGGAGACATTCATGTCAGGAGACGTCGCTGGATTCCGGTTTGGAGACTGGACTTGTCTCAATTAAGGTGCATGGCACAGGACAGGAGGCAACGGGAGGCGACTGGACGCCTCCAAGGAGCATCATGAAAAAGGAAAATTCTTGGATGCCACAGGCACAATCTACTGCCATCGTGAAGGGAGACAAAACGCCTCCTGTGGAGACAATCGAGGAACTACCAAAACCAGTGGAGCCTCTTACTGATTTACGAGATAAAGGTGAAAGAACGGACTGCGATGTAGGAGGCGCAGGAGCCTCTGAGGATACACCATGGCCTCTTAGACGAGACCAACGAATCATAGGACAAAAGCAGCTGCAAGAAAGCCTGAAACGGAGGACGGGTCGGCCTAGAATCACCCCGGACCGTTTTGGAGATAAACAGCCTTGGGTTGACTATAAGGAACATTTCAAGTCATGTAAAATAGCCAATGGATGGGATGACGAGGAGGCGGCTATATTTCTAGCAGCAAGCCTCCAAGGCCCGGCACTGAAGGTGCTTCTTCACCACGGAGGTGGAGAAAAGAAGAGACAATCCTACGGTGAACTTCTTAAACTTTTGGATGGACGTTTTGGACCAGGGGAACGAGCGGAAAACTTTCTTCTGGAGCTGAGAAACAAAAGGCAGGGGCCGAAGGAAACAATTCAGGAGCTCGGCCAGGCAGTACGCGAGTTAGCGGCATTTTCATACCCGGAGTTTACGGAAACAGCAAGGGACCGCCTCGCAAGAGGACACTTCTCTGATGCAATAGCCAGTCAGTCCATACGAGAAGGTGTGTTCCGGGCCAATCCTTCAACTCTTGATGAGGCGATACGGGCGGCATTAGCCACCGAAAACTTCGAGAAAATTGAGGCTCAAAGGAGTGGGCCCAGATTTAGCAACGGGAAATGTAGGATGCTGGACCAACCCACGGATGACGTTGTACCGCACGCCTTAGGACAAGAGATTAACCAAACAAAGGAAGAGGCGGGACAAACATTAAGGCGTGATACCAGAGTGTACCGTTTCCGCCCGGGTCGGCCTGCAACTCAAGGGGATAAGTGCTACAATTGTCACAGGAGTGGACACTATGCACGGGAATGCCCAGAAAAGAGGAACAAACATGAGCGCCAGGGAAACGCCAATCAGCCTATCCTACGACCCGAGGAAGGGCTGGAAACACAGCAGGGTCATCCATAATTTTGAAACCGAAGGAGACAGACCTTCTGCCCGAAGCGGAATGGAAAGTTCTGGTACCGACAATTTCTCCAAAGAAAGGATTGTACGTAATGGGAAAAATTCGTTCCCTTGACATACCACTCCTTGTAGACACAGGAACAACGGACACAATTATTTCGACTGAAGCTTATTATCGGATCCCATCTGAGAGACGGCCGAAGCTGGAGAGTGATGGCATAAAGGTATTTCAGGCTGACGGGACACCGATAGACACCTTGGGCGTAGCACACATTGAGATTCAGGTCGGAAGAACCACCTTTCCGGTACGGGCAGTGTTTGCCAAGGTTAGCGCACAAGGGATTCTAGGGATGGACTTCCTCATACCTACTGGAGGAATACTGGATTTCAAGACGTTGGAGCTAGTGTTACATGGTGAACACATCAAGTGCACGAGCCGGTGGGGAACGTCATTATGCGCCAGGGTTGTGGTAGCAAAGACCACTGTGATACCGCCAGGACACGAGATAATCATACCAGGGAAAGAGGAGTCGGATCAGCGACCGGATTGGAAGGGTATATCCTCCCGTGCACCGGTGGACAAAGTTTATTGGTCACAATGGGGCCAATTGGAGATGAGACAGTCAGTGTTATGTCGCCGTTGGGAGTCGAATGACGGGAGAGAGTTGAAATGGCAAATAGTCCTCCCACTCAACCTACGAGAGGCGAAGATGAATGAGTTGCATGGGGAAAAGACAGGGGGACACTTTGGAATCAGTCGTACGCTTGCTAAGATAAAGGTGAGGTATTATTGGTCGGGTATGGCAGCGGATGTGAGAATTTGGTGCAGGAAATGTATTTTGTGTGCGAAACGGAAGTCGCCTGCTCGGAAGAGGCGTGCACCACTTAGACAGTACCGGGTTGGGGCGCCGATGGAAAGAGTGGCGTTGGACCTCGTCGGCCCTTTGCCAGAAACTGACGGAGGAAACAAATGGGTGCTAGTGATTGCTGACTACTTCACTAAGTGGATGGAGGCGTACCCCCTCCCAGATAGTACAGCCGAGACGGTAGCTAAGGCATTTGTAGAGAACTTCGTTTGCCGGTACGGTGTGCCGCGGGAGTTGCACTCCGACCAGGGTCGCAACTTTGAGTCAGATGTGTTTGCCGAAATGTGTAAGATATTGGGCATAAGGAAAACCCGTACAGTGGCATACAACCCGAAGTCAGATGGACTCGTAGAAAGATACAACAAAACACTTATCCATACCGTGGCAATGATGCTGGATCCCGATCGTAACCAGAAGGACTGGGACCAACAGCTTCCTTTCGCTACATTTGCATACAGATCGGTACCACAGGAGTCAACAGGAGAGACTCCGAACATGCTCATGCTAGGCAGGGAGGTCATGCTCCCGGTGGACCTCACTACCGAAGTGCCTCTTCCTGATGAGGCTATGGAACCCGAGACATATTATGGAGACGAATTGCGCAGGAGGATGAAAAAGGCCCACGAAAGAGCCAGAGAACAAACGAAGACTAGTGCTAGACGCCAAAAACAGTCATATGACAAGAAAGTTGAAGGAGCAGGTTACAATGTAGGTGATTTCATCTGGCTGTTTAACCCAGCAAAGAAGAAAGGGGTTTGCCCCAAGTTAGTTTCTAGATGGGAAGGACCATACCTCATCTTGAAGAAGCTTTCCGATGTGAACTACAGGATTCAGAGTAAACCCATGGGGAAGATGCTTGTGGTTCATTTCGATCGGATGAAGCCTTACCAAGGCCCTCATATTGATTCATGGCAGACGGAACCTCCGAGAAGAGTCACTGAAGTTCCGCCTCAGATAGACCAGGAACGATCACCTGTACGACAGCATCAGCAGAGGAGTGACGAGGCGGCAACGCCGGACATACATGTCATTGAGGACACACAAATTAGCCCGGTATTTGCCATGGGAGAAAGTGACGAAGACGCAGTTACCGAGACAGTACAGGACACATTAGAAGTTCCAGTGGGCCGGAATCGAAGAAATCCGCCCAGGGAGAGGAGGTTACCTCTCCGCTTCCGTTAGGAAGTAATTTGTACAGTTTCAATATTATTATTAACCATTTCTATTTGTTTTGTTTTTATTCTATAGGCTGGAAACCATGAAGAGTCATGACAGGAAGTTTGGGTGCCCGGAGTGCTCCAATACGTTCCGGCACAGAACCAGCCTTACCCGACACAGGCAGGTAGATCACGGTCCGGAGCTGTACGCTTGGTGTGAGCGATGCACATTCAGGAGTGCGAGGAAAGATAACCTGAGGAGACACTACCGCCACAACCACGAGGACCATGTCCATGAGGTAGATATTGTCCCATTGGAAACTGAGAGGGAGCGGGCCCAGAGGCAACGGTTGGACGGCGGGTGCGACGCACCAAAAGAGACCAGGCGGGTGACGAGGGACCTCGAGGATGCGGAGACGTGGGCTGAGGCGCTGTCCACCCTTCACGACGAGCATGCCGCCAGTAAGCAACAATGCGGGGAGAAGCGTCCGGCCCAGAGTGAATCAGTGGCCCGGGAAGAGGAGCAACCAGCCAAGCGCAAGGCTGCTGAGGAGGAGGACGCAGGTGCTCATGGAACTCCTCTTGACCTCTCCGTGGCTGCAGGACCAGACGCATTTGGAGGAGGGCTGTCATTGTCGCCAGCCTCTTTGTCCTTGTTGGAAGAGGACCGGCCAGCCCCGGTCGTACGTGAGCCACTTGCTGGTAAGCCTCGGGGGATGCTCTTGATGACCCAGGTTGAATCGGAGGGCAGTGACGAGGAGGCGGAAGTGTTGCCGCCACAAGAGCCGGCTAAGGCGGAGGCTCAAGAAGACGGGGCAGCCGAGGGGTACAGAGAGGACCTGCGTCCGATCCACATGACACCTCTCGAGGATGTGCTGAGAGGCCGCGTCAGCAGAGTACGTGAGGTATCGACTACCCTCGACTACGAGGCGGGCCTGAGGGTCCGCGAGCAGCGGGTGGAGAGGATCTACGACGTGCAGTTCGACCAAGATTTTCTTAGAGAATAGTTCCTCTTAAGATGCTACACGTGATGGTTTATTTTTAAGTAAGGCTCGTTTACGGCAGTTGCCAAAGTTTTCATAAAGTTTACCAAAGTTTTCTATAAAGAGTTTTATAAAGTTTTCTACAAAGTGTTATTTGTTTTGATAAAGTGTTTAAAGGAGGTGCATGTATAAGGAGGCACCGGAGAGTGGAGGAAATGTTGTATTAAGGGACCCTGATGTTGTTTAATAAAAGTTATACACTATTTAGTTTTGAGATAATTTGCTTGTATTTTCAAGTCTTTAGCTGATATGAACGGGGACGTTCAAGCTAAGAAGGAGGCTTTGTGGCGCAAATTACTGAGCATAGAGGGCGCGCGAGCAGCTGCGGGCTTGTATAAAAGAGCCGCAGGCGTGGCAGCGTGGGTCAGTTGTTGTGCACTTCGTAAGTTGAAGAGTTCAGCGGTTCAGTGCACAGTCGGTCGACGTATACCAAACAGAGTCGTGAAATCGCACAACGAGGACTGGAGCGGAAGCATAGGTAGGCACCAGCGGGGCTGACGGCGTGCTGGACGGACGGTGGAGTTGGGCTGGGGTTAGGTCACAGGGTCCGGGGAGGCTACTGGAGGCGTAGCGACGAACTGCTACAGGCCGTCGTAGCAGAACGGAGCCGGGAAGGGCGCGCTCAGCAAACCTGCCGCCTCTACGAGGGAGACTCAGGGAGTACTCTAGACGATAGAGGGCGGGATCTGAGGAGGTGGGACACGCGCAAGGACGCCAGAGGCGTACGGCACTACGGATACCCGGAGGCTGACCCCCAGCCAGGCTTTACCGCGCCGCCCAGCACTGCCTTACATTGCCTAGTGCATAGTGCGAGGCTACCTATAGGCAACCGATTATTCATAACTTATCAGGGAGGCTAATCATATTAATCAGGGAGGCTACAATAATTAATTAGGGAGGCTATCAGTCAACACAGGGTCCAATAAATAATAAGAGTTCCTCACAATAAATTAATTGGTAACAGAGATAAATCTCTTGTGTGTTTTTATTGTATGTCCTTGTCCGTCCAGAGGTTTAGGGGCGTGGTTGGATGTGGCCACGCGTATAGGGCGGTATATTTCCATCCAAACGGGCCTACATTCCCGGCCGCTGGATAGCGGGTTCGTAGAGGGTTATTTCTAGCCACGGATTAGGCTAGTCCCGCCACAAATGGTGTCAGAAGTGGGATTATACGCCTGGCTGCCATTTACCCACGCTCTAGCTTCTGGGAGGCTTGGAGAGGTTTAAATAACAGGAAGCCTCAATTAGATTAAACACAACTTAATTAAGACAGACAATGACGGACCAGACTACTACAGAACTCCAAGAGGAGGTTGACAGCCTCCGTATGGACCTCCAAGGAAGGGAAGACGAACTTCAACGTTCAATGGAGGGGAGGACACTCCAGGAGGCTAGGATGGAACAGCTGACCAGTAGATTGGCCCGTTTGGAGGAGGCGTGGAGACATTCATGTCAGGAGACGTCGCTGGATTCCGGTTTGGAGACTGGACTTGTCTCAATTAAGGTGCATGGCACAGGACAGGAGGCAACGGGAGGCGACTGGACGCCTCCAAGGAGCATCATGAAAAAGGAAAATTCTTGGATGCCACAGGCACAATCTACTGCCATCGTGAAGGGAGACAAAACGCCTCCTGTGGAGACAATCGAGGAACTACCAAAACCAGTGGAGCCTCTTACTGATTTACGAGATAAAGGTGAAAGAACGGACTGCGATGTAGGAGGCGCAGGAGCCTCTGAGGATACACCATGGCCTCTTAGACGAGACCAACGAATCATAGGACAAAAGCAGCTGCAAGAAAGCCTGAAACGGAGGACGGGTCGGCCTAGAATCACCCCGGACCGTTTTGGAGATAAACAGCCTTGGGTTGACTATAAGGAACATTTCAAGTCATGTAAAATAGCCAATGGATGGGATGACGAGGAGGCGGCTATATTTCTAGCAGCAAGCCTCCAAGGCCCGGCACTGAAGGTGCTTCTTCACCACGGAGGTGGAGAAAAGAAGAGACAATCCTACGGTGAACTTCTTAAACTTTTGGATGGACGTTTTGGACCAGGGGAACGAGCGGAAAACTTTCTTCTGGAGCTGAGAAACAAAAGGCAGGGGCCGAAGGAAACAATTCAGGAGCTCGGCCAGGCAGTACGCGAGTTAGCGGCATTTTCATACCCGGAGTTTACGGAAACAGCAAGGGACCGCCTCGCAAGAGGACACTTCTCTGATGCAATAGCCAGTCAGTCCATACGAGAAGGTGTGTTCCGGGCCAATCCTTCAACTCTTGATGAGGCGATACGGGCGGCATTAGCCACCGAAAACTTCGAGAAAATTGAGGCTCAAAGGAGTGGGCCCAGATTTAGCAACGGGAAATGTAGGATGCTGGACCAACCCACGGATGACGTTGTACCGCACGCCTTAGGACAAGAGATTAACCAAACAAAGGAAGAGGCGGGACAAACATTAAGGCGTGATACCAGAGTGTACCGTTTCCGCCCGGGTCGGCCTGCAACTCAAGGGGATAAGTGCTACAATTGTCACAGGAGTGGACACTATGCACGGGAATGCCCAGAAAAGAGGAACAAACATGAGCGCCAGGGAAACGCCAATCAGCCTATCCTACGACCCGAGGAAGGGCTGGAAACACAGCAGGGTCATCCATAATTTTGAAACCGAAGGAGACAGACCTTCTGCCCGAAGCGGAATGGAAAGTTCTGGTACCGACAATTTCTCCAAAGAAAGGATTGTACGTAATGGGAAAAATTCGTTCCCTTGACATACCACTCCTTGTAGACACAGGAACAACGGACACAATTATTTCGACTGAAGCTTATTATCGGATCCCATCTGAGAGACGGCCGAAGCTGGAGAGTGATGGCATAAAGGTATTTCAGGCTGACGGGACACCGATAGACACCTTGGGCGTAGCACACATTGAGATTCAGGTCGGAAGAACCACCTTTCCGGTACGGGCAGTGTTTGCCAAGGTTAGCGCACAAGGGATTCTAGGGATGGACTTCCTCATACCTACTGGAGGAATACTGGATTTCAAGACGTTGGAGCTAGTGTTACATGGTGAACACATCAAGTGCACGAGCCGGTGGGGAACGTCATTATGCGCCAGGGTTGTGGTAGCAAAGACCACTGTGATACCGCCAGGACACGAGATAATCATACCAGGGAAAGAGGAGTCGGATCAGCGACCGGATTGGAAGGGTATATCCTCCCGTGCACCGGTGGACAAAGTTTATTGGTCACAATGGGGCCAATTGGAGATGAGACAGTCAGTGTTATGTCGCCGTTGGGAGTCGAATGACGGGAGAGAGTTGAAATGGCAAATAGTCCTCCCACTCAACCTACGAGAGGCGAAGATGAATGAGTTGCATGGGGAAAAGACAGGGGGACACTTTGGAATCAGTCGTACGCTTGCTAAGATAAAGGTGAGGTATTATTGGTCGGGTATGGCAGCGGATGTGAGAATTTGGTGCAGGAAATGTATTTTGTGTGCGAAACGGAAGTCGCCTGCTCGGAAGAGGCGTGCACCACTTAGACAGTACCGGGTTGGGGCGCCGATGGAAAGAGTGGCGTTGGACCTCGTCGGCCCTTTGCCAGAAACTGACGGAGGAAACAAATGGGTGCTAGTGATTGCTGACTACTTCACTAAGTGGATGGAGGCGTACCCCCTCCCAGATAGTACAGCCGAGACGGTAGCTAAGGCATTTGTAGAGAACTTCGTTTGCCGGTACGGTGTGCCGCGGGAGTTGCACTCCGACCAGGGTCGCAACTTTGAGTCAGATGTGTTTGCCGAAATGTGTAAGATATTGGGCATAAGGAAAACCCGTACAGTGGCATACAACCCGAAGTCAGATGGACTCGTAGAAAGATACAACAAAACACTTATCCATACCGTGGCAATGATGCTGGATCCCGATCGTAACCAGAAGGACTGGGACCAACAGCTTCCTTTCGCTACATTTGCATACAGATCGGTACCACAGGAGTCAACAGGAGAGACTCCGAACATGCTCATGCTAGGCAGGGAGGTCATGCTCCCGGTGGACCTCACTACCGAAGTGCCTCTTCCTGATGAGGCTATGGAACCCGAGACATATTATGGAGACGAATTGCGCAGGAGGATGAAAAAGGCCCACGAAAGAGCCAGAGAACAAACGAAGACTAGTGCTAGACGCCAAAAACAGTCATATGACAAGAAAGTTGAAGGAGCAGGTTACAATGTAGGTGATTTCATCTGGCTGTTTAACCCAGCAAAGAAGAAAGGGGTTTGCCCCAAGTTAGTTTCTAGATGGGAAGGACCATACCTCATCTTGAAGAAGCTTTCCGATGTGAACTACAGGATTCAGAGTAAACCCATGGGGAAGATGCTTGTGGTTCATTTCGATCGGATGAAGCCTTACCAAGGCCCTCATATTGATTCATGGCAGACGGAACCTCCGAGAAGAGTCACTGAAGTTCCGCCTCAGATAGACCAGGAACGATCACCTGTACGACAGCATCAGCAGAGGAGTGACGAGGCGGCAACGCCGGACATACATGTCATTGAGGACACACAAATTAGCCCGGTATTTGCCATGGGAGAAAGTGACGAAGACGCAGTTACCGAGACAGTACAGGACACATTAGAAGTTCCAGTGGGCCGGAATCGAAGAAATCCGCCCAGGGAGAGGAGGTTACCTCTCCGCTTCCGTTAGGAAGTAATTTGTACAGTTTCAATATTATTATTAACCATTTCTATTTGTTTTGTTTTTATTCTATAGGCTGGAAACCATGAAGAGTCATGACAGGAAGTTTGGGTGCCCGGAGTGCTCCAATACGTTCCGGCACAGAACCAGCCTTACCCGACACAGGCAGGTAGATCACGGTCCGGAGCTGTACGCTTGGTGTGAGCGATGCACATTCAGGAGTGCGAGGAAAGATAACCTGAGGAGACACTACCGCCACAACCACGAGGACCATGTCCATGAGGTAGATATTGTCCCATTGGAAACTGAGAGGGAGCGGGCCCAGAGGCAACGGTTGGACGGCGGGTGCGACGCACCAAAAGAGACCAGGCGGGTGACGAGGGACCTCGAGGATGCGGAGACGTGGGCTGAGGCGCTGTCCACCCTTCACGACGAGCATGCCGCCAGTAAGCAACAATGCGGGGAGAAGCGTCCGGCCCAGAGTGAATCAGTGGCCCGGGAAGAGGAGCAACCAGCCAAGCGCAAGGCTGCTGAGGAGGAGGACGCAGGTGCTCATGGAACTCCTCTTGACCTCTCCGTGGCTGCAGGACCAGACGCATTTGGAGGAGGGCTGTCATTGTCGCCAGCCTCTTTGTCCTTGTTGGAAGAGGACCGGCCAGCCCCGGTCGTACGTGAGCCACTTGCTGGTAAGCCTCGGGGGATGCTCTTGATGACCCAGGTTGAATCGGAGGGCAGTGACGAGGAGGCGGAAGTGTTGCCGCCACAAGAGCCGGCTAAGGCGGAGGCTCAAGAAGACGGGGCAGCCGAGGGGTACAGAGAGGACCTGCGTCCGATCCACATGACACCTCTCGAGGATGTGCTGAGAGGCCGCGTCAGCAGAGTACGTGAGGTATCGACTACCCTCGACTACGAGGCGGGCCTGAGGGTCCGCGAGCAGCGGGTGGAGAGGATCTACGACGTGCAGTTCGACCAAGATTTTCTTAGAGAATAGTTCCTCTTAAGATGCTACACGTGATGGTTTATTTTTAAGTAAGGCTCGTTTACGGCAGTTGCCAAAGTTTTCATAAAGTTTACCAAAGTTTTCTATAAAGAGTTTTATAAAGTTTTCTACAAAGTGTTATTTGTTTTGATAAAGTGTTTAAAGGAGGTGCATGTATAAGGAGGCACCGGAGAGTGGAGGAAATGTTGTATTAAGGGACCCTGATGTTGTTTAATAAAAGTTATACACTATTTAGTTTTGAGATAATTTGCTTGTATTTTCAAGTCTTTAGCTGATATGAACGGGGACGTTCAAGCTAAGAAGGAGGCTTTGTGGCGCAAATTACTGAGCATAGAGGGCGCGCGAGCAGCTGCGGGCTTGTATAAAAGAGCCGCAGGCGTGGCAGCGTGGGTCAGTTGTTGTGCACTTCGTAAGTTGAAGAGTTCAGCGGTTCAGTGCACAGTCGGTCGACGTATACCAAACAGAGTCGTGAAATCGCACAACGAGGACTGGAGCGGAAGCATAGGTAGGCACCAGCGGGGCTGACGGCGTGCTGGACGGACGGTGGAGTTGGGCTGGGGTTAGGTCACAGGGTCCGGGGAGGCTACTGGAGGCGTAGCGACGAACTGCTACAGGCCGTCGTAGCAGAACGGAGCCGGGAAGGGCGCGCTCAGCAAACCTGCCGCCTCTACGAGGGAGACTCAGGGAGTACTCTAGACGATAGAGGGCGGGATCTGAGGAGGTGGGACACGCGCAAGGACGCCAGAGGCGTACGGCACTACGGATACCCGGAGGCTGACCCCCAGCCAGGCTTTACCGCGCCGCCCAGCACTGCCTTACATTGCCTAGTGCATAGTGCGAGGCTACCTATAGGCAACCGATTATTCATAACTTATCAGGGAGGCTAATCATATTAATCAGGGAGGCTACAATAATTAATTAGGGAGGCTATCAGTCAACACAGGGTCCAATAAATAATAAGAGTTCCTCACAATAAATTAATTGGTAACAGAGATAAATCTCTTGTGTGTTTTTATTGTATGTCCTTGTCCGTCCAGAGGTTTAGGGGCGTGGTTGGATGTGGCCACGCGTATAGGGCGGTATATTTCCATCCAAACGGGCCTACATTCCCGGCCGCTGGATAGCGGGTTCGTAGAGGGTTATTTCTAGCCACGGATTAGGCTAGTCCCGCCACAGTATTGTTAAATTATTTGAATTTGAGAAAAATCAAGACGGCCACACCGTGATTAAGGTCAATTTAAGAGTATTGAATTGTTGTATTTTTCTTTACCGAATATTTAAAATGACGTATCTATCGATCTGTGCGTAATGATCCTTGCACCAAAGTCACTGGCGGCTATACTCTCCGCCACGCTCGCCAATTTGGGAGTCAATTTGCATGTGAGTGTCGCGTCACCCTTACAGTGCACTTACACTGTAGTCTGTAACACGTACACGCGGACATTGCCTTCCAAAATGGCGCAACCAAGACCAATGTTATGATCGTGTTATCAAGTGAATTTAGTCAAAGACTGGATTTCTTTCCATTAAAAGTCGTTTCAGTGATTTTATTTCATTTATAGGCATTCAAGGCTACATTTTGACCATTGTTAATGGTGAATTCCTACTACCTATTTACAATATTGATGAAATAAAGTTAACACTCATTGAAGCGCACATTGACTATTGCTGCTTGCGTTTTCTTTTTCGTTTATGGAAAAGAATTCCAACTTCAGTGCGTTTAAATTAAACGCAAGTTATGGCTCCCCTGATAGAGCAGGCAATAATATAGACAGAGGTAATATCAACAATTATTCTTTCAACACACAATGTCTCATAATCAGTTTCATCAAGTCCGCAATTGAATACAAATTGTATCAACAAAAACTGGCTGTGAATATTGATGGAGTATTGATGGTCTCTGCTCTTCCAATGTTATTTTGACTTCAATAGAGAATGAGTAAAGACCAGCCTAATGGAAAGATGATTAAACCATAACATCGGCCATATACAGTGCCTCTACAAACTTTTGACAAAGGTTTTATATGTAATCGTTTTCGTAATTTAGTTTTGCTGTAATTTTGTTGACGATTTTTTGAGGCAATTGATCAGTTTGCATATTGTATTAGAGGGGACACTTGATGTATTTTTTCACGCTCCGTAGTGATTGTGTTTGCTGGGTATTTTAACCGAGTATGAGGGACTGAAACTTCAACCTATAGCTCACCGAGCTCATTTACTAGAGACGAAAAGCAAACTGTGTCTTCATCAGACTTAACGGGAACACAGGCAACAGAGTCTGCCCTTTCACTTGAAATGTGACAAGCTGTTAACGATGCTATGACAATCTACATTGAGCTCTTAAACATTTCACAATGAGCGGTAGTATATCTATCCCTTGCACTGGCCGCCATTACTGAGGTCAAACAGTGGAGTGTGCACGCCGTTAGGTGCTGCGCACAGATTACCCAATGGATGGTCTCCCATTGACCTCCGAGAGGGTGCTTTTGGGGTCTTGTGACGTCATTTTGCTACGTGGTCTGCCGATTTTCTGCCATTGAGGACCTCTAATCTTCACGATAAGGTCAGAAAGGATAAATAATTATCTGAAATTGTTGAAGATTTGATTTCACGGAAAAGCACAGCAATTGGTACATTGTGAATAACTATGAACTCTACAACCACAGTCCCGTCGGGTGTGTCCCCAGTCCTCATTGCACTCCGTACTACTTTCTTCGTCATCTTCGCACTGCTGATTATATCTGGGAATGTTCTTTCAATTGCCGTGACACGCCGTGTAACCAACTTAGCTGACAGCACCAAGGTTCTGATGACATCACTGGCTGTGTGTGACCTCTTAGTCGGTGTCCTTACAGTACTCGGTGCAGTTGTTTCTGCTCTTGATCGATGGCCTTTTGGTGACTTGGGTTGTTTATTTTCTGCCATGGTTGAGGAGTTGTTTTTCCATGTCGATACTTTCACTTACCTTTCTGAATATTGAACGGTATATAGCTGTGACCCGGCCATATAAATATCTAACATGGTGTACAAGACGTCGTGCGATAACACTTGTAGTTGTGGGATTGACATTTTGCTTGCCGATTGGACCTTTGTCACAAGTTTTATTTGCAATATCCGCAGAATATAACGATGCTTTGTTCATTTGCTTTAATAAAAACACCTCGATTTATTTCAATGTTTTCTGCCTTCTCATTCTCGATGTATTACCAACATCATTGATGTCCTGTATTTACTATCACTTGATAAAAATCAGTCGCCAACATGAGGAGCGACTGAATCGAAACGGCAACAATGAGGCAAACAATAATCATGAAAACAAAGCTCTCAAGACATTCCTTGTGGTTACTTTGACATTTGCTGGATGTTTCACCCCATTTTGGCTCGCAAGGACAGTGGAATCTTTTAACATTGTTTCCAGCCCAACTTGGCTGGAATTTTCTACAACGTTGCTGGGTACAAGTAACAGTTTGTTCAATGTGTGGATTTACTGTCTGTTCAATACATCCTTTCGTCAAATGGCAAAAACAGTTCTTTCAGAGAGATTTTCGTGTTGTAACAGGTCAGTGGCACCTGTAATTACCTAAAGGACAGCACTGAGCTCGACTAAAAAACAATGTCCTGCTCTAAGTCCTATATTATGCTGCCACCATCTTGGTCATGGTCCCTGCATCCAACATTGATGGATGCTATTAACCATTGCATAAAAAGAGCCATACTAATTGTTATCCCAGCCTTGGTATTGTTAAATTATTTGGATTTGAGAAAAATCAAGACGGCCACACCGTGATTAAGGTCACTTTAAGAGACTTGAATTGTTGTATTTTTCTTAACCGAATATTTTAAATGACGTACTTATCGATTAAGAAAAGATCAGGAATACTTTAATCTGTGCGTATTGATCCTTGCACCAAAGTCACTGGCGGCTATACTCTCTGCCACGCTCGCCAATTTGGGAGTCAATTTGCATGTGAGTGTCGCGTCACCCTAACAGTGCACTTACACTGTAGTCTGTAACACGTACACGCGGACATTGCCTTCCAAAATGGCACAACCAAGACCAATGTTATGATCGTGTTATCAAGTGAATTTAGTCATAGACTGGATTTCTTTCCATTTAGAGTCGTTTCAGTGTTTTTGTTTCATTTATAGGCATTCAAGGCTACATTTTGACCATTGTTAAAGGTGAATTCCTACTACCTATTTATAATATTGATGAAATAAAGTTAACACTCATTGAAGCGCACATTGACTTGTTGCTGCTTGCGTTTTCTTTTTCGTTTATGGAAAAAGAATTCCAACTTCAGTGCGTTTAAATTAAACGCAAGTTATGGCTCCCCTGATAGAGCAGGCAATAATATAGACAGAGGTAATATCAACAGTTATTCTTTCAACACATAATGTCTCATAATCAGTTTCATCAATTCTTCCAATGTTATTTTGACTTCAATAGAGAATGAGTAAAGACCAGCCTAATGGAAAGATGATTAAACCATAACATCGGCCATATACAGTGCCTCTACAAACTTCCTGACAAAGGTTTTATAAGTAATCGTTTTCTTAATTAAAATTTGCTGTAATTTTGTCTGCGATTTTTTGAGGCAATTGATCAGTTTGCATATTGTATTAGAGCGGGACACTTTATGTATTTTTTCATGCTCCGTAGTGATTGTGTTTGCTGGGTATTTTAACCGAGTATGAGGCACTGAAACTTCAACCCATAGCATATCGAGCTCATTTAATAGAGACGAAAAGCAAACTGTGTCTTCTTCAGACCTAACGGGAACAAGGGCAACAGAGTCTGCCCTTTCACTTGAACTGTGACAAGCAGTTAACGATGCTATGACAATCGACGTTGACAACTTTGAAAGATTTCACATAGGTAGTATATCCCTTGCACCGACCGCCATTACTGAGGTCAACCAGTGGAGTGTGCACGCCTGTACGTGCTGCGCACAGCTCTCACCCAATGGTAGGTCTTCATTGACCTCCGAGAGGGTGCTTTTGGGGTCTTGTGACGTCATTTTGCTACGTGGTCTGCCGATTTTCTGCCATTAAGGACCTCTAATCTTCACGATAAGGTCAGAAAGGATAAAGAATTATCTGAACTTGTTGAAGATTTGATTTCATGGAAAACACAGCAAGGTATATTGTGAATATGAACTCTACAACCACAGTCCCGTCGGGTGTGTCCCCAGTCATCATTGCCCTCCGTACTTGTTTCCTCGCCATCTTCGCACTGCTGATTATATCTGGGAATGTTCTTTCAATTGCCGTAACACGCCGTGTAACCAACTTAGCTGACAGCACCAAGGTTCTGATGACATCACTGGCTGTGTGTGACCTCTTAGTCGGTGTCCTTACAGTACTCGGTGCAGTTGTTTCTGCTCTTGATCGATGGCCTTTTGGTGACGTGGGCTGCCAATTTTCTGCCATAGTTGTAGGAGATGTTTTCACCATGTCGATGCTTTCACTTACCTTTCTGAATATTGAACGGTATATAGCTGTGACCCGGCCATATAAATATCTAACATGGTGTACCAGACGTCGTGCGATAACACTTGTAGTTGTGGGATTGACACTTTGCTTTCCGATTGGACCTTTGTTACAAGTTTTATTCGCAATATCCGCAGAATATTATGGTGCTTCGTTCATGTGCTTGTATAGTAACACCTCGATTTATTTCAATGTTATCGGCCTTTTCAGTTTCGATGTATTCCCAACATTGATGATGTCCTGTATTTACTATCATTTGATAAAAATCAGTCGCCAACATGAGGAGCGACTGAATCGAAACGGCAACAATGAGGCAAACAATAATCATGAAAACAAAGCTCTCAAGACATTCCTTGTGGTTACTTTGACATTTGCTGGATGTTTCACCCCATTTTGGCTTGCCAGGATAGTGGAATCTTTTAACGGTGATTCCAGCCCAACTTGGCTGGAAATGTCTACAACGTTGCTAGGTACAAGTAACAGTTTGTTCAATGTGTGGATTTACTGTCTGTTCAATACATCCTTTCGTCAAATGGCAAAAACAATTCTTTCAGAGAGATTTTCGTGTTGTAACAGGTCAGTGGCACCTGTAATTACCTAAAGGACAGCACTGAGCTCGACTAAAAAACAATGTCCTGCTATAAGTCCTATATTATGCTGCCACCATCTTGGTCATGTTCCCTGTATCCAACATTGATGGATGCTAACAACCATTGCACAAAAAGAGCCAGACTATTTGTTATCCCAGCCTTGGTATTGTTAAATTATTTGGATTTGAGAAAAATCAAGACGGCCACTCCGTGATTAAGGTCACTTTAAGAGTATTGAATTGTTGTATTTTTCTTTACCGAATATTTAAAATGACGTATTTATCGATTAAGAAAAGATAAGGAATACTTTAATCTGTGCGTATTGATCCTTGCACCAAAGTCACTGGCGGCTATACTCTCTGCCACGCTCGCCAATTTGGGAGTCAATTTGCATGTGAGTGTCGCGTCACCCTAACAGTGCACTTACACTGTAGTCTGTAACACGTACACGCGGACATTGCCTTCCAAAATGGCGCAACCAAGACCAATGTTATGATCGTGTTATCAAGTGAATTTAGTCAAAGTTGTCATAGACTGGATTTCTTTCCATTTAGAGTCGTTTCAGTGATTTTATTTCATTTATAGGCATTCAAGACTACATTTCGACCATTGTTAAAGGTGAATTCCTACTACCTATTTATACAATTGATGAAAAAAGTTAACACCCATTGAAGCACTTATTGACTTGTTGCTGGTTGCGTTTTCTTTTTCGATTATGGAAAAAGAATTCCAACTTCAGTGCGTTTAAATTAAACGCAAGTTATGGCTCCCCTGATAGAGCAGGCAATAATATAGACAGAGGTAATATCAACAGATATTCTTTCAACACACAATGTCTCATAATCAGTTTGATCATGTCCGAAATTGAATACAACTTGTATTGTGACGTCAGCTCCAGTCGCCGTCGTCGGCACTGGATACCGGTGGTAGCGTCGGCACGGTGGTGTTGATTTCATGCAGTGGTAGGCCACAGCACCAAGGTCTTCTCGTCGACTCCGGAACCAGGAACGGGACGGGACTAGGGGTAAAGGGGACGGTCACCAGCTTACAGGGGAGGGTAGGGGTGGATCGTTTCAGCCCCGAGTCTTTATGACCGAAAGCGGGCCCTATCTTTCCAACCCTGGGTACATGAACCCAAACCGAGACGTTAGTAATACGGACGACGAAGACTGTCTTCAAGCTGCAGTGGTCGGACGCCTTTATTCACTCATAATGCTCACAAATTAACAGCAATCAATAGTTACAATCATTCAGACAATTACACTCTTACAGTTCTCCCCAGGTTCCCAACTGTTCTGATCTAATGACTCCGATTCACCGATTTTATGATTCTATGATTCTCCCCTTCCTATGCCCAGACATCCCATTTTATAGAAAACCTAGTCCCATTGGTACAACGCAAATATAAGGTCCCATTGAATAACGTTCCATTCCAAACTGACCAATCATGGCCTAGAATGATCCTTATGCAACATCGTCCGTGACTTGGACTCAGGCCAAGAACTTCCCAGTCACTGAAACGAGACATTACGTCATGGCAGTCTAGTATCTATCTACATACAATAAAGATTAGTGACCTCAGGATGGTGAACTCTGAACTATGTACCGCTACAGTATCAACAAAAATTGGCTCTGAATATTGATGGAGTATTGATGGTCTCTGCTCCTTCCATTGTTATTTTGACTACAATAGAGACTTAGTTAAGACCAGCCTAATGGAAAGATGATTAAACAATAACATCGGCCATATACAGTGCCTCTACAAACTTCCTGACAAAGGTTTTATGAGTAATCGTTTTCGTAATTTAGTTTTGCTGTAATTGGTTGACGTTTTTTTGCGGTAATTCATCAGTCTGCATATTGCATTAGAGCGGGACACTTGATGTATTTTTTCATGCTCCGTAGTGATTGTGTTTGCTGGGTATTTTATCCGAGTATGAGGGACTGAAACTTCAACCTATAGCAGCACATCGAGCTCATTTTAATACTAGAGACGAAAAGCAAACGGTGTCATCATCAGACTTAACGGGAACACAGGCAACAGAGTCTGCCCTTTCACTTCAAATGTGACAAGCTGTTAACGATGCTATGACAATCTACATTGACGCCTCTTAAACATTTCACAATGAGCGGTGTATATCTGATCCCTTGCACTGGCCGCCATTACTGAGGTCAAACAGTGGAGTGTGCACGCCTTTTACGTGCTGTGTACAAATCTATCACCCAATTGTAGGTCTCCATTGACCTCCGAGAGGGTGCTTTTGGGGTCTTGTGACGTCATTTTGTGAGGTGGGCTGCCGATTTTCTGCCATTGAGGACCTCTAAACTTCACGATAAGGTCAGAAAGGATAAAGAATTATCTGAACTTGTTGAAGATTTGATTTCACGGAAAACACAGCAAGGTACATTGTGAATATGAACTCTACAACCACAGTCCCGTCGGGTGTGTCCCCAGTCATCATTGCCCTCCGTACTTGTTTCCTCGCCATCTTCGCACTGCTGATTATATCTGGGAATGTTCTTTCAATTGCCGTGACACGCCGTGTAACCAACTTAGCTGACAGCACCAAGGTTCTGATGACATCACTGGCTGTGTGTGACCTCTTAGTCGGTGTCATAGTAGCAGTCGGTTCAGTTGTATCTGTCTTGGACGGATGGCCTTTTGGTGACGTTGGCTGTTTATTTTCTGCCATGGTTACAGGAGTTGTTTGTTCCATGTCGATACTTTCGCTTACCTTTCTGAATATTGAACGGTATATAGCTGTGACCCGGCCATATAAATATATAAGATGGTGTACAAGACGTCGTGCGATAACGCTTGTAGTTGTGGGATTTACACTTTGCTTACCGCTGGGACCTTTGTCACAAGTTTTCTTCGCATTGTCTACAGAATATAATGATGCTTCGTTCATTTGCTTTTATGTTAACACCTCGATGGATTATAACGTTATCTTTTTTCTCGGTCTCGTTGTATTCCCAACATTGATGATGTCCTGTATTTACTATCACTTGATAAAAATCAGTCGCCAACATGAGGAGCGACTGAATCGAAACGACAACAATGAGGCAAACAGTAATCATGAAAACAAAGCTCTCAAGACATTCCTTGTGGTTACTTTGACATTTGCTGGATGTTACACCCCATTTTGGCTTGCCAGGATAGTGGAGTCTTTTAACGGTGATTCCAGCCCAACTTGGCTGGAATTGTCAACAATATTGATAAGTGCAACTAACAGTTTGTTCAATGTGTGGATTTACTGTCTGTTCAATTCGTCCTTTCGTCAAATGGCAAAAACAATTCTTTCAGAGAGATTTGCGTGTTGCAACAGGTCAGTGGCACCTGTAATTACCTAGAGTGCGAACTGAGCTCGACTACACATCGTGTCCTGCCAATAGAACTTCATCGTGCTGCCACCATTTTGGTCATGTTCCCTGTATCCAACAACAGAAATTGAACTTAAAGGATTGACAGATAGCAGTGACATCCTTATGGTATGGTCAAATTCCACTCCGAGGTTTCTAGCCTTAGGTGGTTTCAGCTCCTACTTGGAGGGAGACATTGGATAAAGAATTGAGAAATCTGGTATTGGCAAAGACATCGAACTCAGTTTTGAAGTCGTTTAGTTGAAGCATGTTACTTAACTTTCAGTGCTTAATGGCCATAGTGCATTCAGATAATTGTGATAGAGGTTGGTTGATTTCACTTGGATTACGGGGATTAAAGTGGGTGTACAGCTGCGTATCATCAGCAAAGAAATGGTGTAGCGAACGTGCTGAAAAAGTTTGAATAATGGTGGTGAGAGGATAGGTAAATAGGGAAAACAGCTGAGGCCCTACAACAGAGCCCTGTGGTACACCAAACTCTAGTAATTGTGGGTCAGATAGCTCACTATCAGCCTTTACGCAACTGCTGCGACCGACTAGGTAAGAATGCATGGAGTCACTGATGAACATGACCTGTAAACCCCAAAACATTAAATACCTATCTGAGAGAGAAGCATAATCAATGGTATCGAAACACCACGACGATGGCCTGCCGATCATCGCTCTTGCAACACCGTCTCCGTGCTGTGGCCAGACCGGTTGGCTGACTGAAATTTCTGATCCACCACATTTTGTAAGAAGATGAATATTGATAAGACTTAAAAAATAATAACATATGAAACAAATTCAACACTATTTTTGAATAAATTAATATGTAACGTTGTAAAAAAAAAATGTTGCTATCCATTTAACTGCCTCGGTTGGCAAAAACTCGGCCTGTGACGTCTATTTTCCTTTGCACGGTCAGCCATCTGCGTGTAGAGCCTCGAATTGGGGATAGCAGTGAATAGAAGCATTATATAACTCTGTATTGTCATGGTAATGTTATGATGCTTTCATCCAAACAGATACACAAACACAATACAAATGAAGCATGAAGTCGAGGCTCTACATGTACATGGCTGATCCGAGAATAAGTCGGGCTAGTTCGATAGACACAATCGGCAACCGTAGTCACGTGACTCATAAGAGGGTATAAAATGTGTAAACAAACCAACCAAGTAATATGCAGTGTGTATGGAAAAGCATGGCTGCTTCCTACCTTGCGGCAGAAGCACTCGGGCGCAGACATGCTTTTCATGGTATAAAAAGTATTGTTTATGCAGATGATACTCAGTGGGTGCGTTCAATTAGCTTCCCCGGGTCGACCCTGGTGTGGCTTCGCGCGTCACCCGCTAGATGGGCCTACTTCTTGCGTGTAAATCAAATGTTGAAAATGTTGGGTAGGGGGTAACGTGGAAGGGGCACTCAGGGGTCATCATTTTATAAAATTGGCTCGGTAAAGGTAGTTAAAATGGGTACGCGGTGTTGTTTTGTCTTATGATAAAATGTTGAGCATGCAAAAGGTGTTGAATGGGGTCGAAACGTCTCCTGGCCGCACCCTTCTCTTCCCTTTCCCCGATCTACACAAAGCATAATGGGGGTGTTTGCACTGGCCGGAGTTGAGTTTTAATATCGGGGAGGGATGAACTTGGCAATGATGCATGCTTGGCATAGTATTTAGGTAATTATCAAAGACTTGTGTTAAGTGACTAATAGTATAATAGGCCTAAGTAATGCACTGGTTTCTTTGTAAGGAAATGATGCCTCTGTGCTCTTAAAAATGCATAATTTGTTTGTTTTGATTTATTACTTGATTTCCTGTTTTCTTTATTTCTTGAAAATTTTTCTTAAAAAAAATGTGGGTTTCTCTTTTCCAATATTTCTTATAAGCGTGTCTTTGTTTCTATAATTTCTGTATAGGCCTATGCGCAATTTCCCGTTTGTTTCT
The DNA here is from genome assembly GCA_032158295.1 of Pycnopodia helianthoides. Lineage (NCBI taxonomy): Eukaryota > Metazoa > Echinodermata > Asteroidea > Forcipulatida > Asteriidae > Pycnopodia > Pycnopodia helianthoides. Next base: position 16,236,751 of record CM063257.1, on the reverse strand, counting down.
CTGTAGGCCTATATCTGTGTGCGAAGGTGCAGGTGCGCGATGTAAACACAAATCGTTCTTTACATTTCGCACACGCGCTAGTCACTTTGACGTAACAATGGAACAAATGCCGAGGAAAGACGCGCGGACCAATCACCTGTGACACGCCGCACTAGGGGGACGATGGCACCAAGCGCGGGCGGATGGGCAGATCGCGCAGCGCCGCGGGAAGGAAGTTGACCCAAGCTTTAATTATATAGATGAATTGATAGTGGTCAATGACGTCATTTGCAATCTATCTATGGACCTTTTAGCGTACAGACGCTATTGGTTGGCAAACGCCATAGAGTTGTGCACTAGGCAGACGCACAAACGCGTATGCGTCACGTCACCCTCAGTCCCATACAAAAAGGCGCGGTGTTCACTTATTTTGCCAACCAGAAGGGAGAATGCGCACGCGCGATGTTCAAATTACATATTTCATGGGAAGGGTCTATTATTGCTATGGCTCTTTCTTTTGCGAAAGTATGGGCGGCCTTCATTGCCAAAAATACAACAGTTTCTTATCTGACCAATAATGCAATCAATTTAATACACATGTCACTGATAAATAAATGTGACTATCCAAAACAAAAGGTAAACATACACTTCATAAAAAAATTGTAATGTTCTGCCAAGTCAGTGTTTTGACGTTTTTAGCTACTCAAGGCCTTCCATACAAGATGGTGGTCAATGTTTGTAAACAAAATAAAGGTCTATAGACGAACTTTCGGGACCATTGTGGTCCCAACCATAAGGAGTTTTACGTATGCAAGATTTTGTTTCGTCAATTATTTTAGTTTAACATAGTTTATAGCCGTGAGAATTATATATGTTGCTGGGAATGTAATACTAAGCAATATAAGTAACATAAATTTAACAAAATAACGAAGAAAACTCGAGAATTAAACTTGAAATTGAACTCGGCTTCCGGTTACTTGCAAAAAGTGCCTATCACCAAATGTCTGAATATACACCGCGAACAGCATACATTTTGACAAGTGACACACAAAGATAACGGTGTAATGCTTTTTTAGGGTGCATTTGCTTTATTTATTTTCTCGAGATAAAATGGTGCAGTTTGTGCAATTACGGTACTCATTTCTAACTACAATAAAATGTAATATACTTAACCAATTGTAATTAGGTATAATTGAGTATAATGTCATTTAGCTTAAAGGGACCCGGATTGGGCACTTGGGGCTTTAAAACGCGCTTGTTATGAAATCAATATATTTGGAAACATTTATTTTTTATTTTTATTTTTTTTAAAGATTCACACAACTATCCCTCAAAACTGTGTGGTTTTCCTTTTACTTCACTGAACTAACACGGTCTGCCATTTCGTGTGGAGTCAAATATTTCGTTGTACAAAATGGCGGACCGTATTAGCTAACGAAGTAAAAGGGAAACCACACAATTCCGAGGGATAGTTGTGTGAATCATTATATTCCACTTTTATAACATCTTTCCAATCATGTTTATTTCTTGACAGACGCTTTTTTAGCCCAAAGCGCTCAATCCGCAGACAACGTGTCCCTTTACGTTGCATCAGGAGAAATTAGTGAAAAACCATACACAATTTTTAGCATGTAAATACATCGTTGTTGTTTTTTTGGTCGTTTCAACCGAAATCAGCTGTTGCGTTTGCAGGTACATTTTTCTCGAGTATGACTTCATTTCAGAGGGAAATATTTCATAGACAAAAAAATGTTCTAGCAGGAACTTCATTATCAGTTCGCTTTCAGACTAAAATCAAACAATGATGTTTTTCAATAACTGTAAAATACCTTTAAATATATTTACATATATAAACTGTCAAATCTAAGTGTCTGAGTATATTATCATTTAGCTTAAAGTTTCACCATTTAAAGAAATTTACTGTAAAAAGCCTACGGCCCTTTTTGTTTTCTAAAATCTAAAACCAAAAAAAAAAACAGCTACGTTGATACCATAACTTAATAATATCCAACTTCGTATTCAACCTAAAACAAGTGGTGCATCTCCAGTTACAATCAATTATTTAATTTGAAAGAAAGCAGTATCTTCTGAAGACTCCGGTCAGCCACGGAGCGTAGTTGTGAGGACCAGCTTCATACTTTCTTTAATAACTACAAAATGTGTGGATCAATTCTGCTGATTTTGTTTTTGGACTACCCTTAAACACCCCTCGTTCACATACTGTAGTGATTTCCTGGGTGAGTGAACTCAAAGGTTGACAAGTAGTGTGAGAAAGCTTGGTCCCATGGGTCCCCTTATAACGTAAACACAAAAATCCCATCGCCCCCAATTTTTGTGCACAAAATGTACTATTTTGAAAATTAGTAGTGAACCAATGTGTAAATATAATGCTGCAATATTTAGTGTGTGGGTCCAGGGAACATCTGTTCATCTGTTCAGACCACTAGAACATAAATTGTGCCCCCCAAACACAGTTATTTACCCGGAAGGCAATTTGCCTCTCGACCGCGCCCAGTGGATCCAGCATGTAAATTGTTTCCCGTGGCTGCTCGGAGGGATAAAGAGCTCATAAGGTAATATCTGATTATTATGTAAATATAATTGTTTCGATACCGGAAACCCTTATTTTAAATAATTATATTGTTATACGCCTTTTCAGAATCCCCATCAAAGGTTTTCCCTTTTAATTATAAACACAGTGCCGAATTTTCAAGGTCCCCTGATTATTTTTTTCGGCCTTTTTTTCAACTGAGTGTATACAAAACAATGGTTTGACATTCTTTAAAACTACATTTTTTTTTAATTTTACATCAGAATGATTTTTAACAAAAATTCAAACTTTTACTTTGTTAAAACAAATCAGAGAATTCAGTTTACAAAACAGTTTTTCTTTATGAAGTTGTTTCGTGATCAGGGCCGTATTTCACGGCGCTGAGCATAGCGGTAGTCGGCTCTTACCTCTAACGGCCCAGAATTACGAGCCAATTGTTTTTTATTTTTTTTTATTTCTTATCTTTTATCTGGGTAACCCGTTCACAAACAATTTGGTCTTCCACGGTGCCTTAAGAATAACAAGAAGAGCAAGACAAAAAACACGTCGATTAAAAGGAGTAAATAGACAAACAGTTAAGAAAAAATCGCAAAATCTTTAAAATGAATATATTTATAAATATCAACATATATTTATGTAAATATTTATCTTAAAGAAAAAATCACATAATTATTACGGTAAACCAACAACAACAGAAAATGAACCGAATATTAAAAATAAGTAAGTAAAACTGGTGAGTAAAACTAGAACACATTACGTACAACTATGAAAGCTTAGAGCAAGGATCTGATAGAAGCAAATTGTAGTCAGAATAAAAACGTCAATTAAAAGGAGCAAATATAGACAATACCAATTCAAAATAAAACCCGAAAAACGTAAAATCTCTTAGATAACTAACCTTACCGATTTTCTTGAAAATACTGAAGACGTTTTAAAATGTTTGTTGTTTTATTCCTTTTCAAAATACATGATGCTTCTAAGTACGACACTAAATCAGACACACTGTAATAGACTAGTACTACTAAAGAAAAGTACGCTATAGAGGAACTTAATGAACGTCAAGACTGGTTTATTTCTGGGCTAACTTGCTGTGCCATGCGTGTCATGTCAACACTCGAGCCAAAGATGGCGGCGCCCAAGCGAACTACGTGACGTCACCCACAACAACAATAGACTTGAACGGGTCCTACATTAGAACATTACACATACCATCCTTATCAACCATGTTAGCAAAATGAAGTGATATTACTTTGTATATTAAATTAACAGAGAAAGGATACATACAGAGTCTTCGGTGTTTATAAGCTATTTTCAAATTAGATTTGAATAATGTATGGTACACTGACTTGCTGCATGGGTCACAAGTTTCCACTGAGACTTTCCTCAGACTAGTGAGACAGTTGCTATGTCACATGATTCCAATTAGACTACATGTGCGAAGGGAATGTCACTATTCTTCCAATGTGTGCATGACTAACTAAAGGATTGTCACTAATCTTCCGGTGTATGCTCGCCTAACTAATGGGTTGTCACTATTCTTCCGGTGTATGCTCGCCTAACTAAAGGGTTGTCACTATTCTTCCGGTGTATGCTCGCCTAACTAAAGGGTTGTCACTATTCTTCCGGTGTATGCTTGCCTAACTAAAGGGCTGTCACTATTCTTCCGGTGTATGCTTGCCTAACTAAAGGGTTGTCACTATTCTTCCGGTGTATCCTCGCCTAACAAAAGGGTTGTCACTATTCTTCCGGTGTATGCTTGCCTAACTAAAGGGTTGTCACTATTCTTCCGGTGTATGCTTGCCTAACTAAAGGGTTGTCACTATTCTTCCGGTGTATGCTCGCCTAACTAAAGGGTTGTCACTATTCTTCCGGTGTATGCTTGCCTAACTAAAGGGTTGTCACTATTCTTCCGGTGTATGCTTGCCTAACTAAAGGGTTGTCACTATTCTTCCGGTGTATGCTCGCCTAACTAAAGGGTTGTCACTATTCTTCCGGTGTATGCTTGCCTAACTAAAGGGCTGTCACTATTCTTCCGGTGTATGCTCGCCTAACTAAAGGGTTCTCACTATTCTTCCGGTGTATACTCGTTTAACTAAAGTGTTTTCACTATTCTTCTGGTGTATGCTCGCCTAACTAAAGAGTTGTCACTATTCTTCTGGTGTATGCTCGCCTAACCTAAAGGGTTGTCACTATTCTTTCGGTGTATGCTCGCCTAACTAAAGGGTTGTCACTATTCTTTCGGTGTATGCTCGCCTAACTAAAGGGTTGTCACTATTCTTCCGGTGTATGCTCGCCTAACTAAAGGGTTGTCACTATTCTTCTGGTGTATGCTCGCCTAACCTAAAGGGTTGTCACTATTCTTTCGGTGTATGCTCGCCTAACTAAAGGGTTGTCACTATTCTTTCGGTGTATGCTCGCCTAACTAAAGGGTTGTCACTATTCTTCCGGTGTATGCTCGCCTAACTAAAGGGCTGTCACTATTCTTCCGGTGTATGCTCGCCTAACTAAAGGGTTCTCACTATTCTTCCGGTGTATACTCGTTTAACTAAAGTGTTTTCACTATTCTTCTGGTGTATGCTCGCCTAACTAAAGAGTTGTCACTATTCTTCTGGTGTATGCTCGCCTAACTAAAGGGTTGTCACTATTCTTCCGGTGTATGCATGCCTAACTAAAGGGTTGTCACTATTCTTCCGGTGTATGCTTGCCTAACTAAAGGGTTCTCACTATTCTTCCGGTGTATACTCGTTTAACTAAAGTGTTTTCACTATTCTTCTGGTGTATGCTCGCCTAACTAAAGAGTTGTCACTATTCTTCCGGTGTATGCCTGCCTAACTAAAGGGTTGTCACTATTCTTCCGGTGTATGCCTGCCTAACTAAAGAGTTGTCACTATTCTTCCGGTGTATGCTTGCCTAACTAAAGGGTTGTCACTATTCTTTCGGTGTATGCTCGCCTAACTAAAGGGTTGTCACTATTCTTCCGGTGTATGCTCGCCTAACTAAAGGGTTGTCACTATTCTTCCGGTGTATGCTCGCCTAACTAAAGAGTTGTCACTATTCTTCCGGTGTATGCTCGCCTAACCTAAAGGGTTGTCACTATTCTTTCGGTGTATGCTCGCCTAACTAAAGGGTTGTCACTATTCTTTCGGTGTATGCTCGCCTAACTAAAGGGTTGTTACTATTCTTCCGGTGTATGACAGCTTAACCCTCGGAGAAGCAACGTGGTGAAAAAATTCTCCACATTTTCCAAATATGGTCATATATTTTTTTTCAATGGGCCAAAAAAGCCACGATTTTTTGTATTCGACACCCCTTGTATACACCACAAGCCTGTAGACTCCCATTGGCCAGGCTATAACCACTGCCGAGTAAGAATTATTTAATGACAGCAGTCCCAATGGACAGCTATGCCCTTGGGAATTGTAACTTGATATCTTAATGAGCCAACTCCTTGTGCCATTATCTCTTTGTGTCAACCCTGTGCCGCCCAGAGCTAAAACAGGTCGTAAATAACACACACTGCTGGCCCAGACAAAAGCCCTGTGGAGTTTAAAATTGCTTTGGGCTTGCAGGAGGGGGTCATTGACCTAAAAAACTGGGTGGTGAAAAAATTCTCCAACTGGATCCACCGCGTTTTACAGAAGGGCCCGCTGCTCCGAGGGTTAACTTATGGAACATAACATGGTAACTTTACGAGCATAGAATTAGGTTGTAATTCTTCCCAGGACGGAGAAGAAGCTTGTTCGACTTCAAATTGATACTCTTAAAAAATGTTCACAACGACCAAGTATTTGTTACCGATTACCTCGGGGATGGTTTACTTTGTTATTTCTTTCAGATGCTTGATCTGGTCCTGGTTAAGGAGACGATCGAAAACCATGAGATTGCTGTATGCAGCAGAACCACTGAAAGAATTAGGGTCAGAATAATAATCCGGGTGGCATGAGTTGGCCATGCCCAAGTACAGCTTAGTACAACAATCAATATTAATACCACTGTCAGTAGGTGTTGTTTCATCCTCATGAGTAAATTCTCCGTCAACATAAAGCTTCAAACCCGTCACTACCTTCTGATTCATTTCAATGGTAAAAGCCACGTGAAACCAGCTATTTAAAGGGATTTTGTTGCTGTTATATTTCTTAAAAGATCTTGAGTGTTTTGTATTGACAACAATTGCAAACTTGTCTTCTGCGCTGATGTACAGCAGCGCAACACCCCTGGCTAAACCTGTTTGTCCGCCAGAGCTGATGTAGTATCTAGCTCCGGTGAAACCTGATGACGTATTTATCTTGAGCCAGAAAGACCACGTCATAGCTTCACAGAGACCCGGGTCAGAGATACAGGTGCCATTAAAGTCACCAAGGTCCAAGTATGAACCTGCCTGAGTATACATAGCGCATGCGTGACCAGCTACGTCAGGACCATGGACCATCTTCACAAGGTTTATGTTTCCTATTATATTATACTCGGTGCTGTAGACTGGAGCAGCGTCGCATTGTCCAGGGTTGCCGTCTCGGCGAAGCGACCGGTTGAGAATTAAGTGCTTTCGAAGAAGATCTGTTGGTTGTTTGTAATAGGAGAAATCAAACAATCACTATGACTTTATTGTCATTATTTTTTACAATGTATATAAATTTCTTTCTTTAAAGTTGTGCATTTGTTATCTATTCAATATTCGGATCCACAGCTTGTAAAAAAAAAAAAAAAAAAAAAAAAAAAAAAAAAACATCAATAGGCCTGATGCTTTGTTCTTGGGAGCGAAGGGCACCAAGGCGAATTTCTTTTGGAACGTTTCTATAGGGGCACCAATGCAATGACCAGGGTCGTTGGGGCAATTGTCTTCGTTGTCATCAGGCTTGCATCAGTATGATTTCATTAGAACGTGTTCAATCTTGACGTGTGCGCACACATTCGCGATACATTTCACGACATCACGCACGTGGGCGCACATATTCGCGATAAATTTCACGACATCACGCACGTGGGTGCACATATTCGCGATAGATTTCGCGACATCGCGTACGTGTGCGCACATATTCGCGATAGATTTCGCGACCTCGCATACGTGTGCGCACCCATTCGCGAAGTGTTTCACGACATTGCATGCGTGTGCACACACATTCGCGACACATTTCGCGACATCGCATACGTTTGCGCACACGTTTGCGATTTGCGATGTCCCTTCAGGGCCACCATAGAGATTCATTCACAAAGCACAACACATTTCCTTATGGGAATTGATTGGAGAACGTCAATAATATCGGGCCTAATTGATACTTGCAATAGTTGAAGCAATGAGAAATACAAGAACCTACCCCAACGTTTACACTTAAGAGTAACAGCTAGCAACTGTCGCTACCGCACCAACTACTAAACAGCAACCCCGCTTCCACGGACGCTATGACTCTCAGGGAGCCCTGCTGCCACGGACACCAATCTCGCTCAGAGACTCCGTCACTTAGCTCCGAGGAGGAGCTCTGTTCACACTAGTCTTGATTGACGACGTTCATTTTGTTGAACCGTAGCGCGATATCGCAACACGAATTACTGTCCGCAACACAAATTACTGGAGAAGAATCATCTGTATCACACGAACATCTGGATCAAAACGAACGTCTTGACGCTTTTGGCTCTAGACCCCGCCCGCATTTTATTTTCTGGCAGCGATTTGAATATTCATGAAATCAAACGCACGCGCACAACGGTGAGCAGGCCGTGACCAGACTGTTCCCCTGTCTTCCCCTGTGTGAATGGTGTTCAAGAAGTGCATTGGGGCTTGCGAATAGGATGGAGAACTGGTGACAATTTTCAAGAACATGTGATGTGATACAAGAAGTTACATCAACTCCAACTAAGCCAATTTGTTGGGCTCTTTCAAGCTGCTCAACAGAGAGTGCCTTCAGTGGTACGCTAACAATCACAGGAGACTTCTCCTTCACGGTGTCATAAAGTCTTTAACGATAGCAGCTGCCTGAAAAATAACACTTTTAATCAAATCCTAAATCGTTACCCTCCTCAAATGTACTAATTGCGGTGGTTTGATGACTTTTAAAGGAACATTACAGAATTGGTTTTTGCTAACAAAACAGTCTGTAAGCACTTTATGTGATCCACCATATACATGTACATAAACTGACAAACCTGTAGAAGTTTGAGATCGATCGGCCATCTGGGTCACGAGAAAATAGTGCAAAACGAAAACGAAAATGGGTTTGTCGCCCTCACTCGACAGTATTATGAAGCTAATGTTTCGTCCATACCATAGAAATAGAACACAGAGAATGCTGAGCTCGATTGTTGTCTGTGTCTGCTGTGCACGCCCTCTATGTCAACTGTGGACACAGAGTATCAGTACTATGTGACATGTCTGTATGGCAAAATTAACCAGATCAACCAATGGGAAAGCTGGAATTTGCCATACAGCTAAAATGGCAGCGCGCATGACTTGCCTCAAAGCAGATAATGTAATGATAAGCACACCTATCATTCTCTGAGTTCTATTTCTATGGTCCATACACAATGACGCCAGTGCATGGCCACTCGATCTGCGACAATAAGCAACGAGTACTTCAAAGAAAACAATTCCTTCATTACCGAATTCCAACATTAGTGTATCAAACTAATATTACGTTTTGTTTTTTGATTATTTTGGACTTAGGACTTACACAGTGATTTACAATGGATTATAGCATACTTCGTGAATTAAGTAACATATCCCAACAGTTTAGGTGTTGATTTCGTGTGAAGTTTTGTTGTTAGGACAATTAAAACCAACACTTTTTACGAGAAACAACAATGAGAAAGATACACATGTAGAGTAGGTGTTTGTTGATACAACATTAGATTACAAATCATGGTAGGCTTACCACAGAAAGACGAAATTTCGCTCGAAGACAAACGGTAGATAGCTCCAAAAGACCCTAACTGCACACGGTTAAGGTATGACCTCAACCAAACAAGCGTCCATTTCATAAAAAGCCAACATAATTCAGTCAAGATTTCACCATGGAGGTAGTTGGTTCATGTGGGTTGGCCGGTTAGACTCTCAATGGTAACTGGTATAGCACCATCTTTGTTTGACCCAATGTGATACTGTCACAGGGAGGTCGTGGCTATACCGGTTACCCTTAGAACCCATTACAAGACTGCTGCAGTTCTAAGACTTGTAGACAATCCTGAATGACAGGTAGCAGCTGCAGCTAGCCCAATTCAAACGGACCACAAAAGAGGAATGCAATGAATGAAAGAAATTCACGTCTCACTTTCGTATCCTAGTAATACCAAGCTAATTAGAGTGGCAACGTGTCATCAAGTGACTTCAGTGTTAAAGGCACTGGTATTGTTAGTAGTTTTATCTTATCACAATAGTAGAGATCAAGAGCTGAAGTGTACGGATAGTCCTCCTATTATCCCATCCTCCCTTCTAGCCGATTGATTGACCTATGGGACTCGTGTTGACTCTGGTTTCTTCACTGCCTTTCACTTCAGTGTACCCCTCTTCGAATCCCACCTCAGACCGGAGGCTTGCAGGTGGACTGGGGTTTTCAGTCCCTACCCGATTGCGTGGGTTTTCCCCCATTTGAAGATTTCCACCAACATCTAAAACTTAACATTTCTTCTTGTTTTCTATTCATCCTGTTATTTGCGCTAACTGTGCTGTTGGATGGTAATACGAACCTAAAACAAGAATAAAGTAAAATGTGCACAACATCAACAGACAATTTTTTATTTATATTTTCTTGGTGATTGTATTTTCTTTAATTTGGTCGATTCATCTACGACTACATTAAAGTCGAACAAGAAAATAATAAAACCATTTTAACGCAACCATACAATTATGCTGAAATGTAAATTTCGTATATCTACAATTGGTGTGTATTATTTTAAATCTAATTTCAAAACTAAAAACATGCTTTAAAATTTGCTTCATTATACACAGTATTTGTTGCGGTTGGTGATTTCTTTGCCAATTATCGCTTACAACTTTATTTTAATTACACGAGGAAAATATTACTTAAAAACATACATTGATGCATTCAAACAATACTAAAAAACATCATCTTATAGTAAAGCACCGTAAAGTATTAATTCTACTGTCATTTGCACACGTTAGTTCATTTTAAATAAGTGCAGCAAAATTAATAGTAATCATCTGGGGTCGATTTCACAAAACCCTTCCTAACTTAGGATCGATCCTAGGATTTAGGACGAGTCCCAGCCGTAAGATCGATCCTAGCTAAGAACGATCCTAGGATCGATTTCACAAAACCCGTCCTAAGCAGGACGAGTCGTAAATGAAAAAAAACCAAAAACAAGTTTTCGGACGAGGCTGAAATTGCTAATGCAACGGCTGTTTGGTGCCTCTATCGCTTTGTTAATGAAACGGCCGTCTGAACCTTCAATCACAATAAAAAAACAGATCGTCAGCCATTTTGTTTTCGCTTTGGCGAAAAATGTTGACAGTTTACGGTTGATTTTAGGCCTTTATGAGTGAACAATCATTGTGTGTGTTTATATAGAGCTGAGGTAAGCTGGTTTGTGTATATTTGTTGATTAAAAGGAGGGAGAAAATGGACTTTGGGTGAAACAAATGTAAAGAAGGTGCCGTGTTTGTCAATTTTCCGCAATCGCGGAAAATCATTGGCCCTACCGTGTTTCATGCTTTAGTTGTCCACCAACCCTGTCTGGGGGTAGGTATCCCCTGCCTCGTAAACCTTGAGTACGATTTCCTCGTCTAGTTCAGACTATTTTACGGATTCCGTCTGCCACTGAAGAGGCGTTCTCGTAACTCCCGTCTCTCTTCGTGGTCAGCCAACAGTAGCAGCGCCATTATTGTATCAAGCAACGTATCGTTCACGTACAACTATAACGCAAAATCATCCGCTAGGACGACCCTCGTACCCGTCCTATCTTAGGACGGGTTCCGGGCCGTTTCCAAGGTAATTAGGACACGTTGAACCCTTCCTATCTTTTGTGAAATCGTTCCTAGGACGCGTCCCAAGTTAGGACGGGTTACTCGTCCTAACTCGAGTTAGGACTAGTCCTAAATCTTTGTGAAATCGGCCCCTGTTCATCCTAACCTTAATCTCCTGCAAAAACATAACAAGAAAAAAAGAAAAAAAATCACTTTGAAACATATGTAAGCATTAGTGTTCTACAAGGAATAAAAGTTAAAATACATAACCCAAAACTATTCCAATACAATCCCTATTGTTTATATTAAGTTAATGAACAATGGATGGGTGGAAGCTGATCTTGTTTTATCTCCCTGTCCTAAAAACACCAACGGTAAGTTGAGACCAACACTCTTCTTGCAGTTAAAAGATGGGGTGGGTCTTCTTTACAAACACCTATCATTCTGTTTGCGTCTGTGGAAATGTAACTTTGTGTGTCTAATATTACTTTTGAATATAATATTCGACATGTTGCAACAGTAGCATACACTGACCGGTGAATTGCCAACCGATTTGTACCTCAAAAGTATCCACGCTGCCATGGGCAGCGACGCCGTTTATCGTGAAAGCATTTTGGTAATTCCATAAACAGTCATAAATTAACACATCAGGAGCCAGGTATCCCAGCACACACTTAACGAGACTGGAACAACCGTGTTTTAGTTGAAACGGACTAACCTCTTCCACATCTTTATGTCAGTTCAACTGTTTCAGTTATTACCAAAACTGCTGGAATCATTCAGTACATAGCACATGGGTATGTTGAGAGTTACAGGGGGAAATACCGAACATTATATGCATAATTTTGTTGTTAATTACTTTTTACTCAGTTAAGATTCAATAACTAAATTAACATTCAGTGATATACTAAGTAAGTGACAAACTTTAATACGTTTAAAAAAAGTAGATAAGCAATAAAACGTGTGGCAAAATATGCCCAAAACCACCCAATCAAAATAGTACACAGCGTGTAATGTTGCCGTTTTGACTTCAGTCAAATCGTACACGGAGCTACAATATTTGATCGCAATGGATGTTAACGTAAATTACAGATAAACATCAAATCTGGGTGTAACTTTAGATAATCTCTGCCTATGGCATGGTAGAATATGCTCAGTAACAACCCGATGGGTTTTTAGTAATAACAGCATTGTTTAATACAAAGTACATATAAATATATCAATGTATTTTTTTAAACAAATAACTTGATTCATAGTTGTGTTAAAGTGAAGTTTATGTTAAATGAGGCAAAGAGAACAAACTATTGATCGCATCTGCACCAAGTTGCAAGTGGTCGATTTAGTCACAAATCCTTGTTAAAATATTGAAATGTAATATTAAAAAGTATTGTATTTTTCAAAAAAAAATATCACCAAGTTGCGTTTCCGAATAATGTGATTGCTTTAGCGCAAGTGTTTGTATATTTAACTTGTCATACATTTCACATGAGACCACTACCGATCTGAGGTTATGCAACTGAATGGTGCAGTAAAGCCCGGATGTCTGAAACCAAGACTCAACAGTATGTGAGCAAGGCTAAAATAACCAGGGCCCATCAACTATAGCTGGGCTTGGTATGGTTCCCGAATTAAGCAACGTGCAGCCGTTAGCTGCAGCAGCAAAGTTGAAGGCTTGTTCGGTAACCAGGTCATATAGCCACTGCCGAAACTGTCAAAATACTGCCCTCTGCAGCCAACTGCATGCAGCCAACTGCTGCAGCCAACTGCTGCAGCCAACTGCTGCAGCCAACTGCTGCAGCCAACTGCTTCAGTTCGAAATGAATGTTCATCAGATTGCAGGGTTCAATTGTATTTATTAATAATATTAGTTTAACGTCATTCAAAGAATAAACCATCGGTTTCTTATCTGACCAAACCAAGCACGATCATCGTGTGTCACTGGGCATACGTTTTGTGTTAGCATGCCTAGTTCGTTTGATCGTCGGCACCACATACTGTAAAAACTTACCCACGACCGAGACGTGGACGAAACTATCTGATGTGACTAATTTATGTTTTCTCTATATAAATAAAGTCGTTGGTTCTAACAATTCTAACAACCTGTGAACTTCTTTCCGTGAGTACTAGCTTATCAATTACTTCATATTATGAAAGAAAACCATGGGTAAATTCCACTCATTTTGAAATATAAATTAAGAGTTGGTTGGATTTTAAATAAAGGAAAAACATACTTTTGTGATTTTGTATTGATGCCTGGCAAGTTATCAACTTTAAAACACCATCCTGTTTACCCTTGTAACTAACTCATAATGCTGCTCTGGTATAATACGGGTTTGTTTACTGACACCAACTGTGACAGGAAAATTTCCCCCTCCCCACCCCCATTACCCCCATCCGACTTAAGGGTAAGAAAAACTGCTGCCGGAAGCGACGATGTCGTCTGAACATTCAGGCTGGTTGAAACTCCACTTGCCGCACTGTTTGCAGACCCTTTGGGAAGGGCCTTCGATTACGTACTCTGCGTTACAGTAGTAAGATACCTCAGCACCCGTGCTGAAATCACTGCCGAATCTGACACCATTTTCTGGTACGCCGGGGTCTGGGCATGATGCAGGCGCTGAACTCTCTGCAAGTTTTTATTGAGTGTAAAATTTTAATTGAATTACAAGCAATATAAGGAGATATCACTTGAACAATGAGAACGTTTCAATTTTCTTTTAACAAAAAAGAGAAGAATGATTTAAGTAGAAACAGCATGACGTCTTATGACGTTTTTGTGTGTAAACAACTCAAATGCTAACTATTTTGTTATGGATTAATGATGTTTGTGACATGAGTTCACATAGCCCCTCCACTACTTTCACCATGGACTCCATGGAGCTTGACATTGAGCCTCCCCCACCCTCACCCCACCCTCACCCCACCCTCACCGACTCTTACCTGGCACTAAGAAGGTCACGACTTGGCAACCTCGGGATGTCTGCATATCAGCTGTCACAATTTGCACGTCTCCCGTGCAGTTCTGCTCCACTCTAATTTGGTTAAGTCCATCCTTGAAGATGTCGATACTGATAGAACCAGTGCTATCTGTCTCGTGCTCCGCGTAATAGAAGAAGTTATCGCCGTAAATTCTTAATGACAACGTAAGGAATGGTATAATTATTATCATCAACATCAACATTAATCAGCTTCGATATGTCAGAAGAAGTCATCATGAGATTTATTTCAATCCGTGTCAAAGCTCTATAATTACAAGACAGCATTAGCAAATCTCCAATATCCCTATAATATGCTTGTTCAAATGCTGCAATCGAAAAAAGCAGGTAAAACAATTTTAACCAAAATTCACAGTGATTGATTATAACCAGGGGTCACATCCAAGTTTCTGATACAACCTGGGAATTGACAGCAGAGGGATCACCTCAAGGGGATGTGACTTTTTAATTCCAAGTTTCAAATATAGTCTTTAAAAGATATATTTTTTATATATATTTTCAAATTATGATCATATCGTAATAATTTTAAAAAAAAACTGAGAAAAAAAATTGGATAACCATGGATACGATATAAAAATCCCTTCGATGTTTTATCTAATCGATAACATTAAATGAAGTGGATACTTTTGGTAATTACTAAGAAATGTATTGACATAACAACTTGAGAGATGCTGATAGTGTAAAACATTGTGAGAAACGACTCCTTCTGAACTAATGTAGTTTTTGAGAAAGAAGTATTTTCTCACTAAAATGTTTGAATCTGAAAAAAAGCTTCAGGCAAGAAGCCTTTCTCAGGCATTTGAAAGCACACAATTCTATGCAACAATTTTCTTTAATTTTTTGTCATTATTTTCTTGCAGCTTTGATGACCAATCGAGCCCAAATTTTCACAGGTTTGTTATTTTGTGCATATGTTGGGATACACCAAGTGAGAATACTAGTCTTTGACAAAATACCAAAAGTATACCCTGCCTTTATTAGGCATGCATTACCTCTAACCATTCTCCCGAGATATGGGTCTCCATTTCCATTCGGGTAAGCATTCGATCGTAAAAAAAAAAAAACAACAACCAAAAAAAAAACGCCAACCTTCCATGGGAATTTCGTCTTTATTTTGAGCCTAGACTTTTAGTCAAGAGGTTCGTGGCTTTCCGGATAGTAAACAACACGAAAAGCGCTACCATAGCCAACCACTGCAGCTAAAATAACTAGATTGTTTCATTTCGTGTTGGAAGTGGCTGCCCTGTTTGTCTTGTATATAATCCAGAAAGCCGCGAGCCTTGACTAAAGGCTATATTAAGGGGGTGGAAGATATGAAATGACTTACTTGATGGGTATAAATTTGGCTGGTCGGGTGCAGGCATCATCGTAACATGTCTTCACAGTAATACATCCATCTGGAACATATATTGTGGCCACCATCCACCAAGTGAAGTGAGTTGCTTCATACGTCCATACAGGACCATCGTCAGACTCGGATATAGTACCAGTACCAGATTTCACCCATTTAGCTTCGAATGGGATATTAAGACATGATATGTTAATCAGAATCAACATCGTACAAAACAACATCACATAAAGTGGTAGGAACCATTCTAAAGTTGGAAACGAAACTGTTGGTATCACCGCAAACGCTTCCATCACAGACCTATGATTTTGGGTTTTTTCCTTCTAAGGAAGCCCCCCCCCCAAAAAAAAAAAAAAAAAAAAAAAAAAAAAAAAAACCATAATGGAGATTGGCGGGATGTACGACGTTTCCTTTATGTTGTTTGATCGAACTGTTTTTAACAACCCAAAGTGTGATAAGCAATAATTTAACACGCTAATTAATGCGGTAAAAGTCAACAGATTGGTACTCTAGAACAATGTTACTGAAGCACTACATGCATGAATTTGATACACGTAGATAGCAAGTTATATCATCTTCTAGTTTCTATATTACTTTGGAGGCCAGGGTTGCCAAATATGTTACCATCCTTGCTAGTATCTAGGTTTACAACTGAATATTGTTACTGTCTTTGCTTACCCTTTTCAGTGTCAAAATAGAAGGCATCAAGAGAATCACGTATTCCCAGCAGTTCGATGATATTGTAGAGGAGGAAGATTATTGAGGCAGAATTGAATTTTACATTGTTTTTCATGCTATTTATAATGGTTAGTTCTGCAGCTCCCAGGGGTACGAGACGCTGGCCTTCTGGGTCTAGAGGATCACAGAGGAATCATTATTTATGGTAAATGTTTAAACATGTTTAAACAAATAAATATATGTAAAAATAATAACAATAACATTGCAACGAATACAAATATTGAAATGTGGGATATAGCCCCTCTTTTGGGGGGGGGGGTCATTGGTCTTTATTCTGATTGGCGCAATTCGACAATCGAAATAACACATACTTAGCATAATTAATACGCTCTCAACCAAAAGAGTTTTCATAATTACTGACATTGGATTGAGCCACTGGAAATTATTTTTTCGGAAACTCGAGTTGGCGACTGATATACATGTACCAGTTTACAGTATTCCATATAACATTATAACCAATAAGAATATTACACCGAGAAGAAGGAATCTGCTATGGTAAAGTCTTCTGCCACCAAGTCACCGAAAGTATGACATAAGATTTAATTGCACCCACCTCCCTCTGCAGTCTCGATCCGGGTGAGATCCGGTAAAGCTGACAAAGCCGCTGGGGATAAGATATCCACACCCTTGTACTTAATTTCGATATTAGTGTCGTCGGGCACCCTCAATGCAGCTGAGGACAAAATAACACTAAGATTAAAATATTTAGAAGACAATACACTCTTAAATAATGATATTAATTCCAACACGTTCAAAAGTCCAGTGAGTCACTACTCTTAAAAACTTCAAGTTCATCCCTAATTAAAAAGGAGTTGTGATTTTACATTATGTCCGATTTTTCATGTGGTTAAATCTAACTTTACAAAGAGTGTCAATAAGGGAATCAATGTGTGGTGAAGAGGTTTTAAACTAGTGGTTTAAACCCGCCGAGGCCTGGTTCTTGATAATATCACCGAGACGAAGGCCTCGGCGGGTTTAAACACTAGTTTAGAACCGATTCAACACACTTTGATTCCCATTCATAAATACCTTTCTCCTAAAAATATCCCAAAACCCTGTAAAAGTTGAGAACAAATCTGACAGTTTAGCCTTAGCTCACCTCGACTCGGCGTTGAATTTCTATGCGTGTAGAAAAACCGCGTCGCGCATTTTTCGAACTTGTGCGCTTAAGTTTCAAGCTATCGCACGCAAGTTTCCAACTTGCGCGAAATAAACTATGCGGCTTACCAAATTTGCGCGCTCCGCGCAAACGTGGTAGCGCCCTCTTTGACAAAAAGTTGCCAGGCCATGTTTAAACACTTCTAGCCGGTGTTATATCGTCCGTTTAAACACCCCCACGTGATGTCCTCTCGTCCAATCAGAATGGATAAACTGTCCCAGGTATTTATGAATGACCATTGACTGCTTCAACCTGTGTAATACCTTAATGTGCTTAGCATACGTGTTGTGCTTAAGGCATCTCTGTGCAATTGGTCTCATTCCTGCTTACCTTCTGGGAAAAACAAGCGGAATCCAGCTGTATCTCCTCCCACACTACCAAACTCAAAGACCTTTGATAATGATCCACGGTAGAGGAAGGTTGTATGCTCAGGAAATTTCTCCAAGGGAAGAGTCACAATATTAACTGTGCAAAGATCATTGATAATAATCATTAGCATATAATTCCAATCCAAAAAGATTGAGCTAATTTGAGTAACAGTGAAAAAAAAAATATTCCGTCAAGCAATGACGTTCTTGATGTTCCAACATGTTTAACCTTGGTCACTTTGCCATTTTCTTTATTGTATATACCATTTTAGCTCAATCACATCGACCAAACTAAATTCAATATACATAATCATTTAATAAAATAAATCAAGTTAAATCCCAAAAAAAGATGGTAAAAAAAAAATAATAATAATAATAATAATAATTAATTAATTAATTAATTAATAATTATAAAGTTAAGAAACACAAGGGAAACTGATTAGGTGATTTTTTTGTTTTTTATAATTTACCTCCGGATTAACTTGCCGGCACTCAAAAAAAACCTGAGCCCTAGCCTTTTATTGGCGATCCTATATTTAGGGCCAAACGACTCAGATGGTAGCGTGCATGCTAGTTATTATGGAGGTCGTTGATTCAAATCCCGCTTTAGCAATTTTTGTTTCTGTCGAACCCCAGATAACAAAAATTAATAAAATAGATATATGCCTATATACATTATATTTAACCATTATAATACCAATATTAAATAAAGAAACAAATCGTCTGGACAGGGGAGGGGTTTCTGACTCACCCCTTGATCCGCACTCTCCCCCCCCCCTCAAAAAAACAAACAAACATAAATTGCGGCTACAAAATACCTCCATCGGGCTGGATGCGATAGGATTTGATGACATCGACATAATGTGCCTTGGCGGCACTGATTACCAGCGAGACATTGGATGGAACCTGGAGTTTAGCAATACCATTCAGGTTGGTTGTGCCTTCTGCAATCACCTCTGTCTGACCATCATCTTGATCCTGTAGAACCTTAACAGTGACGTCACCGACGGGGCGTGTTTCATCACTGCGCATTACTGTGAGAATATCGATGACTACAGACCCAGCTGTATTGTAGAAAGAAGATTGTGTGTGTTCATCCCAAACAAATAGAAACGATTCAAGGACATGTTCATTTAATTTTATGTTTAGGTTGGGTAGCCTACACAATGGAGTCCACTAGTGCACATGGCTCCATGCTTAAAAAAACACTAAAACATGAAATTCAATTAGTACATAATAACAACTAAAAAAACACATGAATATAACAAAGGATGATCAGTTTTGAGAGGGACGGAATCGATCATAACGTATTAAAGTTAACATTGGATTTGAAAACGGGCAACCGTGGTAAAACAAATTGAAATTTATGACAACATTTAACATTGTTGATTTGGGCATCGAGTGATGCTATTGTACGCACGTCAATACTAAGTCAAACATGTTGAGTGTAGCATCAATGAGAATAACAAAGAAGAAACATTCATAGGGGGCAGTGTTTCCTTGTTAGCCACGAGTAAATAATTGACTTGAATACAAGTAAATAACAGAAGGTCCAACATCATAAAGGTATCAACAATGGCCATTACGTACGATTACAAGTCTCTCCATCGCCAACCAATGATCGTGGACATTCTCCACATCTGTACTGCTTGACTGAGGTAGCGCCATCAACTGAGACTTCGGGGTCGACTTGAACATCTCCACATGATACTCCCGCATAACAAGGCTGGTCTAGACACGTTCGGGAATCTTAAAAAAGAAAAAAAAAAAAAAAAAAAACATAAACAATGAGTTAAACTTAACGTGTATAGAAGGTATACATGTTCAATTAATTCGTACACATAGCATATAGGAAATCCATCTATTCATTATAATGTATGTGAAGATGTGGTGGTTCGGAGAAGAGCAGGGTGTGAGAAAAACCGCGAAGAGTACAGGCATAATGGTTTCAAACGTCAGCTCCTATCAGAATCACGAGAGCATACTATTATTTACGTTCGTCACGTAATTTGTATTCTGTAATTATAGATCAGTACTCCGTACTAACGGATTAGTAATATGTAACTATGGATAACAAACCTGTAACTAAGTGATCCATAATTGTCGATTACAACCCATCAGTTATAGCCAATCCGTTATAATTTTAGGATTTGCAATCTGTAATTTCAACTCACTAATCAATTATGGACAAATTACTATTCCTATAACAGATGTTCAATAAATACATTTAATCGGTTGTAGAAATAATCTTATAGGTATGGTTTGAAGCAAGGTACAACGCCTGCATTTCGCATAAACGCAATTTCTGATGTGTGTTGATAAAAGTTGTTTACTAAAAAGCGTTGTAAACATCATGGATTTTCTGACGTATGGATACTAATCTAGACCTCAAGTTACAAGTCTCATTCCTCTTTAATCACTGGGTCTTGATTTCGTTCTTGAGTTCTAAGCCTCAGTCTCCAGACATATAAGTATTGAATTATCACATTTTGCTTTGTATTTGATTTATATAATAACAGCACTAATCTTACCTATAGGGACGCATTTATTTCCATCGCCAGCGTAGCTTTCGTTACACTTGCAATAAAAACCCCCAACGACGTTGATGCAGTAGGCATTACTGTCACACTTATTGGTGTCACATTCGTCTTCCTCTGGAAGAAAGATTACAATAAAATAAATTTAATTAATCGAACACGCTCCCCATTAGATAAACAGGCCTCCGCCCAAATCCTAGAGCTGGTTAGACAAAAAGTTAAGTACACCGAGAGCACATGGTTTCTACACTCACTGGTGTAGATCCGCCTTGAACATTGTGGGATGAAGTTGAAATGGTGCGTGCATAACAAACTAAAAACAATAAAATAATGTAATTACCAATGCTTTCCAATTCAGTTTATAGTCGGGTGAAGTCAAGATCATTGTTGGTAAAGGAGGACAAAATTGCTTGGTGAATGCGCCTGTGGTTTCAAGGAAAATATGAAGATGCTCTGCGATCTATTCAGAGCTTTTGTGTTTTGTTTTAAGAAGGTCGATGGGACTTTTCCCCCTCCTTACACTTTTTTTTTGATAATGAAAAGCATCCCAGCACGCAAAACGGTGCTAAATACAAAGCATTCTTATGTGCATTCTGAGCATTTTGTGAGCAAACGCAGTTTGAACTTTTGTTCTCTATCAACACAAACCAGTCAACTACTTTCCCGAGTTGCGTAAAAAAAAAAGAACAAAACAGGAACATTGCTCGGGTGGGATTCGAACTCAAGACAGCTGCATTGCTAGAGCAGATGTCTTACCACCAGACCACCAAGAGTGTGTCTTAATTGGATGACAAAAGTGGAGTCATTTAGCATGTTTGCGTGGATTAGACTAACACAGCCTCATACCCCAAATAAGGTTTTGTGGACATTCTGATCAATGAACTGTCTGATCAATGGAGCAGAACAACAAAAGATAGCGTCTTACGTCTGATTTCGACCAAAAATATAGGTAAAATTTAAATTGTTTATGTGCAGACCTACAAACTGATGTAAAAATTGTGATGAAATGATAAGTAGTTTTTGTGATATGAAATTTTAAAATGTTCAACTTCCGATAAGAACCGGAAGTCGAGGTAAAATGGGGTCACATTCTATGTATTGTTTGTTGAGTGTTTAATTCCCTTTCCGATAACGTTTAGATTGTAACAATCCAATTTAGGGTTTTTGAGTTATGATTTATTGAAATAATAAACTTTGATTTAGTGTATTCCAATACCTAATGACATCATCATGACGTAACTAAAGCGGTTTCATCTCCTAATGAATATCTAACTATGTGTGAAATTTCAAGTTGATATGAGCTTGGGAAGTGTGCTTTTGTTAGCGGACAAAGACGGGGAGAGAGAAGAAGAAGAAGAAGTATTAAGAACTAGACTTAAATTTTTGTTGAAACAAAAACATGGTGTTCGGTGAATATGTCCATGGGCGCATGGACGGCTGTTTTAGAGACTAACAAAGCTATTGCCAAAATCAGGTTGCGTGAACCTTGAACAGAGACTAGAGTACAAGCATGTTTGGACTTTGATCCTTGTGGTCAATAGAGGAAAGCCGCTCACAATGCAACCGGTATAGATCACGCATTGTGTGTGTTTTCAGTGCTGTTATTTTCCCGCAGTTTAACAGCGGGTCAATGCGTACCCGATTTCAACCGGAAGTGAAGGTCAAATAGGTAACATCTCTGTGGCAAAGTTTGAGACCGCTTATGGACCTACAACATTGTGTAACATTTGTGAGTAGTGTATGTGTAAAAAATTATGAGTATTTTTTTAAGTATGAAATTTGAAATTTTCAACTTCCGGTTTGAACTGGAAGTCGAGGTCAAATGGTGTAACACTTTGTGTAGTATTTGCTACATTTTTCAAGACCTGTATACACCAATTCTTCACCGATCTTGAACTCTTGGTGGCAGCAGACACGCCGCGGTGGTACTGCGGTGGTATGACCTTGCCACCTATGTAACTATTATTTAAAAACAACCATTACTTACATATAACCATCTATATAATTAACTAGTGTAGCCAAGCCCTTAAACCCGTCGCTAGGCAGCGCAGTACCACCCAGGTACCACCGCAGTAATGGAGGCGTGAAAAGAGACCTTATGTGTTTTCTGTTTTTTCAAACATCACGTTTTTATCACGCGTGATAAAAACTATTGATTTACTAATTTTTCAGAAACGATAGGATTTTAGGCAGAAATAATTTAAGGAACCCTTTTTACCATTACTTACTTTAAATCATGTAAGTTATGTGTGAATCTGTGAACATTTGTGTTTTTCGATCTTGCCAATAGTGTACAGGGCCTTTAAGTCTCGGACAATCGCGGGGGAGAAGAAGAATAAGAAGAAGAAGACGTATTAAAATAACAAAAACAAGGTGTTCGGAAGACACGTCACCAAATTAACAGAGCTGGTGAAAAAACAGAGGAAATTTGGTAGACATGTCTACAAAGTAAAATTTTTGAAATAAAGCTCAACTTGAAAACTGATGACTTCAACGCGACGTCCTTATTTAGCTAGCGTGCGTTATGAAAGAGGGTCAACTAATACGTGCGCTTTAATGCCGGTTTCGACCAGATGTAAAGATCAAAATGTTGTCATCTCTTTGCAAAAGTTTGAACAGGATCATATATCTACAACCTGATGCAAAAATTATGCTGAAATGATTTGTAGTTTGTGATATATAAATTCCTGAAAATTTTCAACTTCCCGTCTGAACTAGAAGTTAAGGTCAAATGGGGCCATAATATGTATAGCGTTTGTTGAACTTTTAACGATCTATCCGATGATGTGTAGATTGTAAAAATCCAATATGGGGTTCCGGAGTTATAAATTTTTCAAATATTACACGGACTATCTTTGGGTATGCAACATCGATGAAACAACAGCGACGATGTATTCCAACATGTATTTGTTCAGTGCAATGCACACGTAAACTTAACTAACGTGCAATGTACATGTAGCTGTACAGGTACAGCGTATTTGTACATGTGTTCTTTCACTATAGTGCGTCGTCAATGCGGGTCAACTTAAACGGGCGCTTTTTCGACCAGATGTATAGATCAAAATATTGGTATCTCTATGCAAAAGTTTGGGCAGACTGAACGTTCTACAACCTGATACAAAAATCATGCTGAAAAGTTAACTAGTATTTAAGATATGATTTTTTGAAGTTTTTAACTAGCTTTGGGTGAAACAACAGCGACGATGTATTCTGTCTAACAGCTCACGCCACACATCCTCTAATTAATTGATTGGTAACCTTTAATTCAGGTAGGTATCAACTTTGCCTTAAAACAAACAGGTTTAAAAACTCCTTCCTAGCCAGTGCCATCCATAGTTTAATCAGTAGTGTCATGAGACAACCTTTTTGGACGTAAAGACTCGTCTTGTTTTTGTGACGCTGTCTTACTTTAGCGTAATTTTGTTTTGAATTGTGATGTAATTTTTAGAAGGTTTTTATGAAATTAGTTTTTAATGCAAGTAATAAACATACGGCAAGTTGGTAGAGCGCCGGCACGTTAATCCGGAGGTCGTTGGTTTAAATCCCGCTCTAGTAATTTTTTGTTGTTGTTGTTCAAACCAAAATGTTTTTTTTTTGCTGTACATTGAATACAAAAATTATTTTATATTCACATGACAATTAAATAAATTTAACTTATTAAATTGAATCGAACGATGCAACGATGACTGTGAACAAATTAAACTTACCAGGAAGAAGTAAGGTAGATACAGAGACTTGCAGCTCTTCCAACTGTCGTCTCATACCCCGTATCTCAGAGGAAACTGTTGCTTGATTAGCAGAGAATGCAACCTGCAACTCATGCACCCTACGTCCTGTGCCATCTAGCTCAGAGGAAACCGTTTCTTGATTACCAGAGACTGTAACCTGCAACTCATCCATCTTTCGTCTTGTGTCCTCTAGCTCAGAAGAAACCGTTTCTTGATTGCTAGAGACTGCAACCTGCAACTCATCCGTCTTACGTCTTGTGTCAGCTAGCTCAGAGGAAACTGCTCTTTGAATGCCAGAGACTGCAACCTGCAACTCATCCGTCTTACGTCTTGTGTCAGCTAGCTCAGAGGAAACTGTTTCTTGATTGCTAGAGTATGCAACTTGCAACTCATCCATCTTACGTCCTGTACCAACTAGATCAGAGGAAACCGTTTCTTGTTTACCAGAGACTGCAACCTGCAACTCATCCAGTTTACGTCTTGTGTCCTCTAGCTCGGAGGAAACCGTTTCTTGATTGCCAGAGACTGCAACCTGCAACTCATCCATCTTACGTCTTGTGTCCTCTTGATTTTCAGTCATTGTAACTTTGACCTCTTCCAGCTGATCTTTTGTGTTAATGAGTTCAATGTTAACCATGTTTAGGTAGTTGTCTACTATACTTCTCAACTCATCTATCTTACTACTTAAATCTAGCTCACATGAAACCGTTCTCTGATTGCCGGAGGATGCAACTACCAGTTCAGCTTGATTCTTCACGATCGTAACGATCAAGAGTAAACGGATAAACAGCCCCATTGTGCTCAAAAGTCAACACTACACGACTTCGTGTCGTTGATACTTACCGTTCAAATTGTTACGGGCAAATGACGAAGAGCCTGTTTATAAAACCAATTTATACTTGTAGTAAATGGTATGTACGATTGACTGACCTGGATTCTTAAGGGTAAATCCCTAGAAACGGAAAAGAAGCTGGGTTATGATTTAGGGAAAGCGTCATCATTGGAAAAGTACAATATTACAGACATGAACTAAATAGTTTAGCAGACTCCGTTTGGACGTCTGGTAAACATCCGCATAATTCTTACCAAAAAAAATTTAACACGAAGGATCACTCAATAAAAATATATTATCGGTATATTTTTGTGCATCAGTGTTAAACATACTTATCTTGTTACTCTCTGCATTTTAAATGTAAACCTTGCCAAATTGCAGTAATAGACAATGGCCTCACTTTTAATTTGATTGGCTCTGAATATTTTCCGGATACGTTAAGTATAATTATGTGAAATTAACATTACTATTACATGGTGGGTCGTCATATCACGTTCAGTGCATAAGTTTACAAAGCTGTTTGGCACAAAACGGGCCCGCGAGAACACATTTTTGCAATGGGGTGCTGGTATTTCAAAGACAATGGGCGAACCATTGCGGCTTGGGGTCCGGGGTCCGCTTAAGGGCACGGAAGCTTTAGGGTGCTAGATTTTCTGTCGTGCAATCAGAGCCACTATTCGGCACGTAAATGTCTCTTTTTAGGTAAAGATTGTATTAGTTTAGTTTGAAAAAAATGGTTACCCCCACAATTGTTATTTTTCACGAGGCGAAGCTGGTAAAATGGAAAAGCCAGACTTTGGCGGGTGATTATTCCGCGACAATAAACATACGGCGTGTAGTGAGGGTTCCGGAAACTTTTGCGTCATGTATATGCTGTGTCGTGCAATCTCAGCCACCATTTGGCAATTAATTTCCTTTTTGGGGGCGGGATAATTTTAGTGTAACTTTCAAAAAGAATACCGTATCCGACAATGATTTTTTTCACGAGGCCTAGCCGAGTGAAATGGAAAATGCATGACGAACGAAATGCATTTGATAACTATCTTAGTTTACCTTTCATAAAGATCCATGTCATTTGATTTTTTTTTTCACATTAAGCACAAAATAGACAAGGAAACTCGTCCATTCCACACTCTAAAAATTCTATTGAAAATCCAACAACTTCTAAACAACGTGGGCAAACACCATGTAGACATCTACCCTGCTCTCCGTGACACGACCTTGGCTGCGAAGCTTCCTATGGGCCTTTCCCGTTCAATCCTGCATCGCACGCACGTCTTAGGCCTGCGCTAAACCTCGCACTTTTGCCGGGTCGAACTCAAACAATTAGACAAATTATGAAATAAATTCGATAAAAGAGCGACGTTTTAGCGCAAAGTTTTGATTTAAACCACTTTTCCTTTTAAAGGTTGCTTAGTTGAATTTGCCATGTCAGAAAACATATTATTCGACACTAAAATCATTAGAATCGGATAATGTTAACTGTTGCTGAATTTGACTGCCAGTCAAAAGTGCGTTGACCTTTGTGTTTTTGACCATAGCACTCTCATTTGGTGTTGTTGTTTTTTGGGGGGAAGGGGAGTCCTTCTGTTGTTCATTCGTTTTAACGAAGTGTGGATCATTTGTTCTAGAATGTTTGCACCTAAGAGTTTTAGCTACAGTAAGATGATAATCATGAATAGTGGAGTAGGTTACTCCACTGTCGATGCACAATTATGAAGTTGTCTTGATAATCAAGACAGTATTCAAGAACATATTGAGTACCCATACAAGGACCACTTGGTGTATCGTTCTGGTGGGTGTATTGTAGAGCCATCAATCTCTTGTGGTGAATAGCTATCCTTGTTAAACTCGCATCCGAGGTGACTTCCGCACTGTCTTTTTGTGACTTCCTTGACGATACACCCGGATCTGGCCCAATTCCAATCCCATTCTAGTCTGACAGTAGCAAAGTCTAATTGACAGTGTTGTAGTCGAGACCAGATAGCCCGAGACCGAGATCTTACCCTCGGGTGGGGGGAGGCAATGAGTTCACTTATCTGAAAACTACCCGAATAAATAAAACTATAATCACTCATTCTAGGAACTTGATCACTTGATTTCTTTTCATCCCGTAGTTTACTTCTTCTTCTTTTTTCTTTTTTTTTAAATTCAAACTCACATTTATTTCCATACTTCATGATAAATTGCCAAACAGTACATAGCCAAAACATGAATTTAAAGAATTAACCAAACAGCATAATTTACAAGGCAGAACATAAGATAAGTATGGAGGCATCATCTAGAAGCCGATGCTTGTGGTGAGATGCTTGGTGGACAGACAAACTTTCAAGACGATGATCACGTGGCTAATCTCACAGTTGTGTTTCTAATTGCACTTGACTCTTCTCTGGGTCAGATTAAGACTCTTTTGCCGGGTCAGACTTGACCCAACTTTTGAAAGCCAATACGTGTATCATCCAACCACAGGTTTGGATTGTCAATATAAGATGCGTACAAGTTCAAGACGGATTGACTAAGATGCAACCATGGGTTACATCGAGACAATAAAGGTTTCGATCCATGACACAGGCATACTATCGGTGAGCCGCTGGTGTCGTGCTCGTCCATGACGTCACAGAGATGGCCCAAACGGTTGGCTTTCAGATTAGAAAACGGTAAAGTCAAGTTGGGTTGGAATCTCTTGGTGCCCTCAATTGCAATAAAACAAAACAAATATTTATGTTCAGTTGACATAGCTAAAACATGGAGCAACGTGTGTGAATGGACTCGGGAAAAACTCCTGGGTCAGAATTGACCCGGATTCCGTTTTCCAGAGGGCCTGACCCAAATCAAGGTCAAGTTGACACAGAATCTGGTCAAACATGAAATTTCGACCCGGATTCTGAATCAATTAATTTACCAATGTCTTTGTCATTTTGACACTCATGCCGGGGTCATTCTGACCTAGTAATCGGTCAGGCACGGGACCCGGATCAGACTCACCTCTGACCCGGGTTTTTTTTTAGAATGTAATAACATTATGAATACCGTTTGGTACAAGTACTTGCTTGGTAATATTTCTTGGACTAGAAAACCTCCAGATTGGTCAAATCTATCATTCTATCGCAAACATACTCATTGGAAATATGAATTTGTTATGGCTGTTTGTCCTCTATGTGAGCTATCATTAATGTCGACTGGAACCACTATGACTATAGAAACAATGTCTTTAGGCGAATTACTAACAATTTTGACATTCACTTTGTTACTAGACAGAAACATCCAAGGAAGTTTTGTTTCATTTCTAAGAGAATGTGAAAAATCAAACAGTTGTATTTCCTTCTTATCCATCTTAGTACGCCCTTGAGGTTGTGGACATCATTCTGTTGGGAAATAAATGCCACACGGTCGAGCAACGTGTGGTCTCATATGAAGCTGGTGAAGAGGTAAGATTCGATTCACCATCTTGTTTCCTCTCCGCTAAAAACATGAACAAGGGAAATAAGAAATGTTCAACAACGTACACATTTAACGCTAACTCGAACGGAAGCTTTAATAATGCACACAGGCTGCATAAGTAGCCTATAGCTGGAAGGTCCAGGAAAAAGTGCAGCCAAGTCATAGATATTCTAGATTTCATTTAAACACTTTTTCAAACATCAAGTTTTATTTGAAATTTCCATTCGTGGTTAAATGGATCCACTATGTACTTGATTTAATTCAACTGTGAGAAAAAATAATAATAACATTAATAATGTTCATAAAAAGAATTTTGAGTCAGTAATTAAAGGAGGTACAGATATTAAGACTTGGCTCGTGTCTAAAGCCCACTTTATCATTAGTCAAAGTCAGTCATTGTGAAGGGGGGTGCAGATTTAACATTAGTCAGTAATTGTGCAGAATTAGACTTGGTTCAAGTCAGTTCTGGCAAGGCACACGATAATTGCTGTGCATATGGACTGCATGATAGTATGACACGCTGGTTTGATTAAGTAGGAGTCCTAGGTTAAGTCTAGTGCAGAGTGTAGCCACTCAAGTCTGTCAATGCCAATGCATTGCATGCGGAAGTTAGGAATAGTAGTAACAATAATCCAGCTTCACTTCATGACAGGCATGTGACTTTTCTTGACTCGGCTTAAAATAATATCGACGTTGTGAAACTGGAAAGGATAAAAAGGTTGGTGCTATCCCATCCAGTGACGCTGTATCTGTTGACTTGTTGTAATTTGAAAAAAAAGTATTGTGTTAATACAATTCCAAATATGGTAACTGTGCTGTGCTATTTCCACTTGTGTTATTTTAACAGAGTAGTGTTGGGGAAATAGTTCAACCGAAAAAATGTGTGACCTTTTTTGACCATGTTGGTCGGTAGTGAACGGTTTTTTCGAGATAAAGGATATTTTTGCAGATCCTTTGAGTAGCAATAACTAGTTGTCGGAAGTCATGTTAGCCTCCTCATCAGTTGCATGTGGGTCGATTCAGTGAATCGGGCAAATCTCTTGTTACATCTTAAAAAGAATGTGTAGGTTGCAACCATTATGTGGGGATTTGGGACATAGCCGTGGGTATGTCTGTGTTTTTGAATAAACATGGCGTGTATCGCTAGTTGGAATGTTTTCAAAGTAAGGCAATCAGCTCCTCAAGTGTTTCTTGTAATTCAAACGAATTATTTGAGGGAGAATGATGGCCGAGGTCGCTTTCAGACTCAGTTGGGTCTGGTGGTAGTTTTGCTCTGATGATCATTTCCCGTATACTTTTGTCTTTTTTGAAAGCAATGAAAGGTGCGTTCGGAAATATTTCCGAGAGTGTGTCATCGCTCTGAATTTGAGGCCAAAATTTGGAGATTGCCCGTGATATATCCTTGTGGAATAGTGTCGGGTTGTAGGTTGTCGTGAAGACGAAAGGTGTTTTGGAGTTTTGTTTTGCTTCCGGTTTTTTATGAATCATATTAGCACGTTCATGATGTGATACTTTTTGTATCTGTGTGTTTACTTCATCTTGGGTGTAACCTCTTGCTGTGAGTTTGTTTTTGAACATCTCGACTTTCTCGTTGAAATCCTCTATGTTGTTTGTGTTTCTTGCAAAGCGGAGGGTTTCTCCGTATATGAATGCGTTGAACACATGTGGGGGATGGGATAAAGATTTATGGAGGTATTGGTAGGTTTCCGTTGGTTTGGTAAAGACTTTGGTGTCTAGTATACCTGTTTCACGGAACCTCTTACCTTTGAATATGGTTAGGTCAAGATAGTTCACTGAGCAGTCAGATGCCTCAAAGGGTGAATTTGAGGGTAGGGTGCATCTGATTCATGGTAGTTACAAGTTTTTTTGAAATCTTCAATATTTCCGCCATAGATTATGAGAATGTCATCTCTATAGCGCCACCAAGTGAGGATGTGGTCAGCTTGTTGGAGGATTTGATTTTCGAGATCATGAAGGGTTATGTCACATATTTCAGGGCTTGCTGTAGAGCCCATGGCACAACCGACTTTCTGTAGGAAATATTTATTTCCGAATTGGAAGCAGTTTCTTCCAATTATGAGTTCC
Source organism: Pycnopodia helianthoides (assembly GCA_032158295.1). NCBI lineage: Eukaryota > Metazoa > Echinodermata > Asteroidea > Forcipulatida > Asteriidae > Pycnopodia > Pycnopodia helianthoides. Next base: position 16,206,078 of record CM063257.1, on the reverse strand, counting down.
AGAAAAGTACGGATGTGAGAAGAATGTGGTTTTTAATGGCATATTGATGGTTTGTTTGGTCGAGCGCATCGCATACACAATTGATTGCCTCTATTTGGCGGACATTTGTGTACATTGAGACAACATCAATGCTAGTAATGAGTACATCTTGTGGAAATGGTGTTTCTTCTAGTTTTCGCAAAATGTCTGCTGTGTCGCGGACATATGTGGGATGCGAGGTAACTATCGGAAGGAGGAAAGAGTCCACGAATTTATACATTTTTGCTTTGGGGCTCGTGCATCTGCTGATGATGGGTCTACCAATGAATTGTTCTCCTGGTGGTGGAGTTTTGTGTATTTTGGGTAGAAAATACATAGTTGGGCACGCCACTTTCTGTGTGGGGGTCGAGGTACTCATAGGTTCTGCGGTTGATGATGTCTTGGTTGGCCATTTTGGTGAGGGCATTGTGAACCAATTGACTTGTTTCATGTGTAATATCTTGTTCTAGCTCTTCAAAGTGCTGGGAACTAAGATGGCGGTAGCCTACGGCCGGATAGTCTGTGTGGTTCATAATGCAGATTCCTCTGCCTTTGTCATACGGTTTGATCACGATTTTGCAGTTGTTTTTCAACTGTTGTATAGCTAATCTCTGGTTCTTGGTCATATTGTTGTTTTATAAACGAATATGAGCAAGTTCAAATTTTGTTGCTTCCAAATAATTCTCAAGTTTGAGATTAAATGTTGATTTGGGAAGCCATGTGGAGGGTGGTTTGAAGGGTTGGGTTTTGGAAGTCTTATTGTGCATAAGGTATGCGACTCTCATTCTCCGATTGAAGGTGTTTGTGTCTTTCAAAAGTGAACGGCGTGTAGGTCTGGCGGGGGTAGGAACGAAATTTACACCTTTTCCCAATGCGATTTTCTGATGTGTAGAAAGATCAACATTGGATAGGTTTGTTATGAATTGTTCGCTTTGTGTAGCCAAATCAGTAAACAAACTATTTTGTCTCTGTTGGGGCAAAGTTGAGCAATGGCGGGAAAAGCGTGTTGCTTTTCTTTGGTTTTGTGCGAGTGTCTTTCCTTTATTGTATTGACGATTAACCATTGTTTATTATGTAAGAATTGTAACGCTGGAGGCAAGATGTGCACCAAGCATAACTCAACTACTTTATTCAACAACCTCAGTCCATGTGTCATTGGTCAACTCTCCACACATGGTAGCGCTATAACAGTTACATGAAGTATGATCATAGATTATTACATCTCCCCTTCTTAGCACTGACAAATGAAAGTAAATGTAATTTTCTCACATCCACAAACAAGTAAAAAACACTTCAGTTTTTTTCTTTCACTTCCCAACTCCAACTGAAGACTGCATCAATATATTTTCAAGCTTGTTTTGGTAAAAACCTTTTTTTGTTTGTTTTTTTCTTTTTGAACAACAACAATAAACAAGAAAACCAAACCAAGAAAATTTCTATCCTGGTGTACTAACAGTTTTTTTTTTATTTATAAACAAATAGTTAATAAACATGCCTAAAAACATTTCCACATGGGCCTGTGGATGCAATCTGGTATGTTTTGTTTGAGTAACAGTTCTGGTAGATTTTTACAGTTCAGTGTTCAATGTTCACAAGCCTACTTAAGGACATAGTCCTGTAAGTATGCAGGGGGTTTATGGTGCGACTAGACCGACGGTGCATACTGTTGGATTTTGAGGGGTTTCTACTGCGTTTTGTTCAGTGGGTAGTGGAATCTCTAAGTCCAAGTCAATCGGGGTATGGAGAGATTCCCTCAAATCTCTTCTATTTCGACGGTAGGTTACTCCTTCAGGTATTTGTATGATAGATGACCGTGGTGTAGATGCATTTGCGACAACCGATGCTTGTTTCCACTTGTTGTTATCTCGCAAAAGAACTGGTGCTCCTGCTTTTAACGATGGTAGGCTTTTTGCTCCATGATCATAGTACAGTTTTTGCTGCTGTTGTTTGTCGTGTATCTTAGTTGGTATGTCATTAATCGTTTGCGGCTGGAGAAGTTTTGGGGATGTCGGAAAACGTGTTTGAGTGCGTCGTCCGAAAAACAACTGGGCAGGAGAGGGTAGTCCATCCCTGGGGGTGTTTCGAAGATCCAGCAGGGCGAGGTATGGGTCAACTTTATCCGCTTGGGCTTTAGTAAGTAGTCGTTTGATAATTTGGACTGCCTTTTCTGCACAACCGTTTGATTGCGGATAGTGAGGCGATGACGTTGTGTGTTGGATTTGATAGTCGTTTACGAATGTACGAAATTCACTTGAGGCAAACTGCGGGCCATTATCAGAAATCAGCTGATCAAGTATGCCATAACGAGCGAACTGTTGCTTACAGTTATGGATGATTGCGGAAGATTTGGTGGAGGTCAATTTGCAGATTTCAATAAAATTGGAATAGTAATCCACTAACACGAGGTAATGGTCTGTGCCAAGCTCACACAGATCTGCGCCTATTTTCTGCCATGGTCGTAGTGGTATTTCATGTGCAATCATTGGTTCTTTTTGGTTCCTGTTTTAGCGTGCACTACAAATTTCACAGCGTGCAACCATGTCACTGATCTGAGCTGACATCCCTGGCCAGTACATAATGTCCCTTGCCAGTCTCTTTGATTTCTGATTCCCTGGTGGCTTTCATGGATTTTTCCGAGCATCATTTGTCGAAGTTTCGCGGGAACAACAAGTTTGTCAGCTTTGAAGATGATACCCTCTTCGACGGTGAGCTGATCACGAATATCCCAATAGGGACGTAAGTCGGTGGCTAATTGCGATTTAAGTTCAGGCCAGCCAGTGTGGATTGTTTTCTGTAGTGCAGTCATGATGGGATCCTTCCCACTTTCCGCTTGAAGTTCTGCGATTCTCGTAAGTGACATGGGAAAACATGTCACCATGCATGCATATAGGAATTGTGTTGTCATCATCTTCAACAGCTTCTGGTAGAAAATTTGTACTGAGTGCGTCTGCTATCACAAGCTCTTTTCCTCGTCTGTAGGCAACATTCATATCGTATTTCTGAATCCTAAGCAACATACTAACCGATCCTTGATGAGACTTTCAGTCAGTGTTCCAAATTCACAGTGCTTTGATTGCACTTTGAGCTCTGTGACATACTGATCAATTGTCTCTTTAGGCTGTTGGAATCGTGTATTGAACAGATGTCGTTCATAAGTGACATTACGCTGAGGCTCAAAATGTTCTGAATATTTCTTGAGAAGTGTCTCCATTTTTTCTTTGTCTTCCCCATCCTCGAATGTAAAAGTGTTATACACTTCTAAGGCTTCCACACCGATCACATGCAATTGTTGCATATCGAACATTGGCTGGTTTCTCATTCAGTCCGGAGGCTATCATATATAACTGAAAACTCTGTTGCCACTTACGCCAGTTCCCAGCTATGTTGCCTGTCATGATCAATGGCTTTGGGGGCTTCAATCCATCCATTTTGGTAGATTAATTACTTCTGACACCATGTAATGCTGGAGGCAAGATTTGCACTAAGCATAACTCAAGATGGATACTTTATTCAACAACCTCAGTCCATGTGTCATTGGTCAACTCTCCACACATGGTGGCGCTATAACAGTTACATGAAGTATGATCATAGATTATTACATATTATAGTATATGTGGATTGGTGAATTGACCTCAGTCTCTACCCAGGGACCCCGGAGCGGAGATTGATGCTGCAGTCTCTGTCCCCACCCCAAGTACGTACCCCAATGCCAATGCCAGCATAGCACCGTCGATGGAAGTTGTAGCTCCCCTGGCGTCAACGACCATCTCAGTCCTGCCTACAGTAAAGGAGGTTAGGTGTCAGACTGAAGGTGGCCGCAACACTCATCGCCTGGCCGAACAGTTGATCCAGGAGCTGCTTGTTGCCGACGGCAAAGTGACAATGAGGGTCATCAAGGAGCGCTTCTTCCCGGAGTAGATCATCTCAACTCTGTCACGTACGCGTAGGGCATTTTGTGTTAAAAGTTTCATATAAGTTGTTAAGTTTCACATAAAGTTAAACAAAATTAAGTTTTGAAAGACCTTGAAGATACAAGAGATGTTACTGATTATTTCTTTTAAGAAGTTTTCAGATGTTTATTTTTGTTTACTCTAAGTTTTGAGATAATTGTTTCTTAAAATGTTAAGAAAAGTGTTATAGTTTCTTTAAAGTTAGAGGGGACGATGTGAGGACACAACCTTTCTTCAAGGAGGGGGTTGTGTAGCGAGCAGTGGTGACAAGGTCACCGAGTTCACATGAAGACTCGCAGGCAGCGCTGACCGCAGACATCCGGAGAACCTGGGAATCCAGGCACCATTGCGCGCCAAATCATGGAATGGCAGGCTTGGGTTCCCACGTGATCTGGAGGACGGTCAGTGCTGTTTTGGGTCCCGAAGAGTCAAGACGAACTCTAGAAAGCCCTGGCTCCCCCGTTTTCCGTGTGTAAGATAAAGACTGACAATGAAAGTACATGTAATTTAATTGTGATCATTCGAAGAAGAGAATCAGAGTTATAAGAACTGTCTCCGAGTCATAATTATTTAATCGTTTGTCGTTATATGTAATTCTAGCCAATCATAAAACAATAAGAAGTCATTGACCGCGACGGCGCGTTACACTTTGTTCATGTGCTTGTATAGTAGCACCTCGATTTATTTCAATGTTTTCGGCCTTCTCATTCTCATTCTCGATGTATTACCAACATCACTGATGTCCTGTATTTACTATCACTTGATAAAAATCAGTGGCCAACATGAGGAGCGACTGAATCGAAACGGCAACAATGAGGCAAACAATAATCATGAAAACAAAGCTCTCAAGACATTCCTTGTGGTTACTTTGACATTTGCTGGATGTTTCACCCCATTTTGGCTCGCAAGGACAGTGGAATCTTTTAACGGTGATTCCAGCCCAACTTGGCTGGAATTGTCTACAACGTTGCTGGGTACAAGTAACAGTTTGTTCAATGTGTGGATTTACTGTCTGTTCAATACATCCTTTCGTCAAATGGCAAAAAACAATTCTTTCAGAGAGATTTTCGTGTTGTTATAACAGGTCAGTGGCACCTTTAATTACCTAAAGGACAGCACTGAGCTCGACTAAAACACAATGTCTTGCTATAAGTCCTATATTATGCTGGCACCATCTTGGTCATGTTCCATGTATCCAACATTGATGGATGCTAATAACCATTGCACAAAAAGAGCCAGACTAATTGTTATCCCAGCCTTGGTATTGTTAAATTATTTGGATTTGAGAAAAATCAAGACGGCCACACCGTGATTAAGGTCACTTTAAGAGTATTGAATTGTTGTATTTTTCTTTACCGAATATTTAAAATGACGTATTTATCGATTAAGAAAAGATAAGGAATACTTTAATCTGTGCGTAATGATCCTTGCACCAAAGTCACTGGCGGCTATACTCTCTGCCACGCTCGCCAATTTGGGAGTCAATTTGCATGTGAGTGTCGCGTCACCCTTACAGTGCATTTACACTGTAGTCTGTAACACGTACACGCGGACATTGCCTTCCAAAATGGCACAACCAAGACCAATGTTATGATCGTGTTATCAAGTGAATTTAGTCAAAGTTGTCATAGACTGGATTTCTTTTCATTTAGAGTCGTTTCAGTGATTTTATTTCATTTATAGGCATTCAAGACTACACTTTGACCATTATTAAAGGTGAATTCCTACTACCTATTAATAATTGATGAAATAAAGTTAACACTCATTGAAGCACGTATTGACTTGTTGCTGGTTGTGTTTTTTTTGTTCGTTTATGGAAAATGAATTCCAACTTCAGTGCGTTTAAATTAAACGCAAGTTATGGCTCCCCTGATAGAGCAGGCAACAATATAGACAGAGGTAATATCAACAGATATTCTTTCAACACACAATGTCTCATAATCAGTTTGATCAAGTCCGCAATTGAATACAAATTGTATCAACAAAATTGGCTGTGAATATTAATGGAGTATTGATGGTCTCTGCTTCTTCCAATGTTATTTTGACTTCAATAGAGAATGAGTATAGACCAGCCTAATGGAAAGATGATTAAACCATAACATCGGCCATTCACAGTGCCTCTACAAACTTCCTGACAAAGGTTTTATAAGTAATCGTTTTCGTAATTTAGTTCTGCTGTAATTTTGTTGACGATTTTTTGAGGCAATTGATCAGTTTGCATATTGTATTAGAGTGGGACACTTGATGTATTTTTTCTCGCTCCGTAGTGATTGTGTTTACTGGGTATTTTAACCGAGTATGAGGCACTGAAACTTCAACCCATAGCAAACCGAGCTCATTTACTAGAAACGAAAAGCAAACTGTGTCTTCATCAGACTTAGCGGTAACACATGCAACAGAGTCTGCCCTTTCACTTGAAATGTGACAAGCAGTTAACGATGCTATGACAATCGACGTTGACAACTTTTAAAGATTTCACATAGGTAGTATATCCCTTGCACCGACCGCCATTACTGAGGTCAACCAGTGGAGTGTGCACGCCTGTACGTGCTGCGCACAGCTCTCACCCACGTAGGTCTTCATTGACCTCCGAGAGGGTGCTTTTGGGGTCTTGTGACGTCATTTTGCTACGTGGTCTGCCGATTTTCTGCCATTGAGGACCTCTAATCTTCACGATAAGGTCAGAAAGGATAAAGAATTATCTGAACTTGAAGAAGATTTGATTTCATGGAAAACACAGCAAGGTATATTGTGAATATGAACTCTACAACCACAGTCCCGTCGGGTGTGTCCCCAGTCATCATTGCCCTCCGTACTTGTTTCCTCGCCATCTTCGCACTGCTGATTATATCTGGGAATGTTCTTTCAATTGCCGTGACACGCCGTGTAACCAACTTAGCTGACAGCACCAAGGTTCTGATGACATCACTGGCTGTGTGTGACCTCTTAGTCGGTGTCCTTATAGTACTCGGTGCAGTTGTTTCTGCTCTTGATCGATGGCCTTTTGGTGACGTGGGCTGCCAATTTTCTGCCATAGTTGGAGGAGATGTTTTCACCATGTCGATACTTTCACTTACCTTTCTCAATATTGAACGGTATATAGCTGTGACCCGGCCATATAAATATCTCACATGGTGTACAAGACGTCGTGCGATAACACTTGTAGTTGTGGGATTGACATTTTGCTAGCCGCTGGGACCTTTGTCACAAGTTTTATTTGCAATATCCGTAGAATATAATGATGCTTTGTTCATGTGCTTGTATAGAAACACCTCGATTTATTTCAATATTTTCGGCCTTCTCATTCTCGGTGTATTACCAACATCACTGATGTCCTGTATTTACTATCACTTGATAAAAATCAGTCGCCAACATGAGGAGCGACTGAATCGAAATGGCAACAATGAGGCAAACAATAATCATGAAAACAAAGCTCTCAAGACATTCCTTGTGGTTACTTTGACATTTGCTGGATGTTTCACCCCATTTTGGCTCGCAAGGACAGTGGAATCTTTTAACGGTGATTCCAGCCCAACTTGGCTGGAATTGTCTACAACGTTGCTGGGTACAAGTAACAGTTTGTTCAATGTGTGGATTTACTGTCTGTTCAATACATCCTTTCGTCAAATGGCAAAAAAATTCTTTCAGAGAGATTTTCGTGTTGTTATAACAGGTCAGTGGCACCTTTAATTACCTAAAGGACAGCACTGAGCTCGACTAAAACACAATGTCCTGCTATAAGTCCTATATTATGCTGCCACCATCTTGGTCATGTTCCATGTATCCAACATTGATGGATGCTAATAACCATTGCACAAAAAAAGCAAAACAAATTGTTATCCCAGCCTTGGTATTGTTAAATTATTTGGATTTGAGAAAAATCAAGACGGCCACACCGTGATTAAGGTCACTTTAAGAGTATTGAATTGTTGTATTTTTCTTTACCGAATATTTAAAATGACGTATTTATCGATTAAGAAAAGATAAAGGAATACTTTAATCTGTGCGTAATGATCCTTGCACCAAAGTCACTGGCGGCTATACTCTCTGCCACGCTCGCCAATTTGGGAGTCAATTTGCATGTGAGTGTCGCGTCACCCTTACAGTGCACTTACACTGTAGTCTGTAACACGTACACGCGGACATTGCCTTCCAAAATGGCGCAACCAAGACCAATGTTATTATCGTGTTATCAAGTGAATTAAGTCAAAGTTGTCATAGACTGGATTTCTTTTCATTTAGAGTCGTTTCAGTGATTTTATTTCATTTATAGGCATTCAAGACTGCATTTCGACCATTGTTAAAGGTGAATTCCTACTACCTATTTACAATATTGATGAAATAAAGTTAACACTCATTGAAGCGCACATTGACTTGTTGCTGGTTGTATTTTTTTGTTCGTTTATAGAAAATGAATTCCAACTTCAGTGCGTTTAAATTAAACGCAAGTTATGGCTCCCCTGATAGAGCAGGCAATAATATAGATAGAGGTAATATCAACAGATATTCTTTCAACACACAATGTCTCATAATCAGTTTCATCAAGTCCGCAATTGAATACAAATTGTATCAACAAAAACTGGCTGTGAATATTGATGGAGTATTGATGGTCTCTGCTCCTTCCAAAGTTATTTTGACTTCAATAGAGAATGAGTAAAGACCAGCCTAATGGAAAAATGATTAAACCATAACATCGGCCATATACAGTGCCTCTACAAACTTCCTGACAAAGGTTTTATAAGTAATCGTTTTCTTAATTAAAATTTGCTGTAATTTGTTGACATTTTGTGTGCTGTAATTGATCAGTCTTCATATTGTATTAGAGCGGAACACTTGATGTATTTTTTCTCGCTCCGTAGTGATTGTGTTTGCTGGGTATTTTAACCGAGTATGAGGGACTGAAACTTCAACCTATAGCATATCGAGCTCATTTAATAGAGACGAAAAGCAAACTGTGTCTTCTTCAGACCTAACGGGAACACGGGCAACAGAGTCTGCCCTTTCACTTGAACTGTGACAAGCAGTTAACGATGCTATGAAAATCGACGTTGGCCATTTTTAAAGATTTCACATAGGTGGTAAATCCCTTGCACCGACCGCCATTACTGAGGTCAACCAGTGGAGTGTGCACGCATGTACGTGCTGCGCACAGCTCTCACCCAATGGTAGGTCTTCATTGACCTCCGAGAGGGTGCTTTTGGGGTCTTGTGACGTCATTTTGCTACGTGGTCTGCCGATTTTCTGCAATTGAGGACCTCTAATCTTCACGATAAGGTCAGAAAGGATAAAGAATTATCTGAACTTGTTGAAGGTATTCTGTGAATATGAACTCTACAACCACAGTCCCGTCGGGTGTGTCCCCAGTCATCATTGCCCTCCGTACTAGTTTCCTCGCCATCTTCGCACTGCTGATTATATCTGGGAATGTTCTTTCAATTGCCGTGACACGCCGTGTAACCAACTTAGCTGACAGCACCAAGGTTCTGATGACATCACTGGCTGTGTGTGACCTCTTAGTCGGTGTCCTTACAGTACTCGGTGCAGTTGTTTCTGCTCTTGATCGATGGCCATTTGGTGACGTGGGCTGCCAATTTTCTGCCATAGTTGGAGGAGCTGTTTTCACCATGTCGATACTTTCACTTACCTTTCTCAATATTGAACGGTATGTAGCTGTGACCCGGCCATATAAATATCTAACATGGTGTACAAGACGTCGTGCGATAACACTTGTAGTTGTGGGATTGACACTTTGCTTGCCGATTGGACCTTTGTTACAAGTTTTATTCGCAATATCCGCAGAATATTATGATGCTTCGTTCATGTGCTTGTATAGTAACACCTCGATTTATTTCAATGTTATCGGCCTTTTCAGTCTCGATGTATTCCCAACATTGATGATGTCCTGTATTTACTATCATTTGATAAAAATCAGTCGCCAACATGAGGAGCGACTGAATCGAAACGGCAACAATGAGGCAAAGAATAATCATGAAAACAAAGCTCTCAAGACATTCCTTGTGGTTACTTTGACATTTGCTGGATGTTGCATCCCATTTTGGCTTGCCAGGATAGTGGAATCTTTTAACGGTGATTCAAACCCAACTTGGCTGGAATTATCAACAGCGATGCTGTGTACAAGTAACAGTTTGTTTAATGTGTGGATTTACTGTCTGTTCAATTCGTCCTTTCGTCAAATGGCAAAAACAATTCTTTCAGAGAGATTTTCGTGTTATAACAGGTCAGTGGCACCTGTAATTACCTAAAGGACAGCACTGAGCTCGACTAAAAAACAATGTCCTGCTTTAAGTCATATATTATGCTGCCACCATCTTGGTCATGTTCCCTGTATCCAACATTGATGGATACTAATAACCATTGCACAAAAAGAGCCAGACTAATTGTTATCCCAGCCTTGGTATTGTTAAATTATTTGGATTTGAGAAAAATCAAGACGGCCACACCGTGATTAAGGTCAGTTTAAGAGTATTGAATTGTTGTATTTTTCTTTACCGAATATTTAAAATGACGTATCTATCGATTAAAAAAGGATAAGGAATACTTTAATCTGTGCGTATTGATCCTTTCACCAAAGTCACTGGCGGCTGTACTCTCTGCCACGCTCGCCAATTTGGGAGTCAATTTGCATGTGAGTGTCGCGTCACCCTTACAGTGCACTTACACTGTAGTCTGTAACACGTACACGCGGACATTGCCTTCCAAAATGGCACAACCAAGACCAATGTTATGATCGTGTTATCAAGTGAATTTAGTCATAGACTGGATTTCTTTCCATTTAGAGTCGTTTCAGTGATTTTATTTCATTTACAGGCATTCAAGACTGCATATTGACCATTGTTAAAGGTGAATTCCTACTACCTATTTACAATATTGATGAAATAAAGTTAACACTCATTGAAGCGCACATTGACTTGTTGCTGGTTGTGTTTTTTTGTTCGTTTATGGAAAATGAATTCCAACTTCGGTGCGTTTAAATTAAACGCAAGTTATGGCTCCCCTGATAGAGCAAGCAATAATATAGGCAGAGGTAATGTCAACAGATATTCTTTCAACACACAGTGTCTCATAATCAGTTTGATCAAGTCCGCAATTGAATACAAATTGTATCAACAAAAACTGGCTGTGAATATTGATGGAGTATTGATGGTCTCTGCTCCTTCCAATGATATTTTGACTTCAATAGAGAATGAGTAAAGACCGACGTAATGGAAAGATGATTAAACCATAACATCGGCCATATACAGTGCCTCTACAAACTTCCTGACAAAGGTTTTATAAGTAATTGTTTTTGTAATTTAGTTTTGCTGTAATTTTCTTGGCGATTTTTTGAGGCATTCGATCAGTTTGCATATTGTATTAGAGCGGGACACTTGATGTATTTTTTCTCGCTCCGTAGTGATTGTGTTTACTCTGCATTTTAATCAAGTATGAGGGACAGAAACTTCAACCTTTAGCAAACCGAGCTAATTTACTAGAGACGAAAAGCAAACTGTGTCTTCATCAGACTTAACGGGAACACAGGCAACAGAGTCTGCCCTTTCACTTGAAATGTGACAAGCTGTTAACGATGCTATGACAATCTACATTGATGCTTCTTAAACATTTCACAATGAGTAGTATATAACTGATCCCTTGCACCGGCCGCCATTACTGAGGTCAACCAGTGGAGTGTGCACGCATGTACGTGCTGCGCACAGCTCTCACCCAATGGTAGGTCTTCATTGACCTCCGAGAGGGTGCTTTTGGAGTATTGTGACGTCATTTTGTGAGGTGGGCTGCCGATTTTCTTCCATTGAGGACCTATAAACTTCACGATAAGGTCAGAAAGGATAAAGAATTATCTGAACTTGTTGAAGATTTGATTTCGCGGAAAGCACAGCAAGGTACATTGTGAATAACTATGAACTCTACAACCACAGTACCGTCGGGTGTGTCCCCAGTCCTCATTGCACTCCGTACTAGTTTCCTCGTCATCTTCGCACTGCTGATTATATCTGGAAATGTTCTTTCAATTGCCGTGACACGCCGTGTAACCAACATAGCCGACAGCACCAAGGTTCTGATGACATCACTGGCTGTGTGTGACCTCTTAGTCGGTTTCTTAGTAGCAGTCGGTTCAGTTGTGTCTGCCTTGGACCGATGGCCTTTTGGTGACTTGGGCTGTTTATTTTCTGCCATGGTTACAGGAGTTGTTTGTTCCATGTCGATACTTTCGCTTACCTTTCTGAATATTGAACGGTATATAGCTGTGACCCGGCCATATAAATATATAAGATGGTGTACAAGACGTCGTGCGATAACACTTGTAGCTGCGGGATTTACACTTTGCCTGCCGCTGGGACCTTTGTCACAAGTTTTCTTCGCATTATCTATAGAATATTATGATGCTTCGTTCGTTTGCTTTTATGGTAACACCTCGATTCATTTTAATGTTATCTTCTTTCTCAGTCTCGTTGTAATACCAACATTCTTGATGTCCTGTATTTACTATCACTTGATAAAAATCAGTCGCCAACATGAGGAGCGACTGAATCGAAACGGCAGCAATGAGGCAAACAATAATCATGAAAACAAAGCTCTCAAGACATTCCTTGTGGTTACTTTGACATTTGCTGGATGTTTCACCCCATTTTGGCTTGCCAGGATAGTGGAATCTTTTAACAGTGATTCCAGCCCAACTCGGCTGGAATTGGCAACAATATTGATAAATGCAACTAACAGTTTGTTCAATGTGTGGATTTACTGTCTGTTCAATACGTCCTTTCGTCAAATAGCAAAAACAATTCTTTCAGAGAGATTTGCGTGTTGCAACAGGTCAGTGGCACCTGTAATTACCTAGAGTGCGAACTGAGCTCGACTACACATCGTGTCCTGCCAATAGAACTTCATCGTGCTGCCACCATTTTGGTCATGTTCCCTGTATCCAACAACAGAAATTGAACTTAAAGGATTGACAGATAGCAGTGACATCCTTATGGTATGGTCAAATTCCACTCCGAGGTTTCTAGCCTTAGGTGGTTTCAGCTCCTACTTGGAGGGAGACGTTGGATAAAGAATTGAGAAATCTGGTATTGGCAAAGACATCAAACTCAGTTTTGAAGTCGTTTAGTTGAAGCATGTTACTTAACTTTCAGTGCTTAATGGCCATAGTGCATTCAGATAATTGTGATAGAGGTTGGTTGATTTCACTTGGATTACGGGGATTAAAGTGGGTGTACAGCTGCGTATCATCAGCAAAGAAATCGTGTAGCGAACGTGCTGAAAAAGTTTGAATAATGGTGGTGAGATGATGGGTAAATAGGGAAAACAGCTGACGCCCTATAATAGAGCCTTGTGGTACACCAAACTCCAGTAATTTTGGGTCAGATAGCTAACTAGCAGCTTTTAATCTATTGGTGCGACCGACTAGGTAAGAATTGAGCCACTGATGAACATGACCTGTAAGCCCCAAAACATATTAGATATCTATCTAAGAGAGAAGCATAATCAATGGTATCGAAAGTCGCTGACAGTTATCTAGCAACACCACGACGATGACCTGTCGATCATCGCTCTTACTTCTGTAGAGCGACATGGCCGAGTGGTTTAGAGCATCGGATTCAAGTTCTGGTGGTCGAGTCATCTGGGTGTGGGTTCGAATTCCGGTCATGGCACTTGTGTCCTTGACCAAAATGCTTCTCTTCACCCAGGGGTATAGATGGGTACCTGCGAGGGTACAGGTTGATATTGTGTATGAAAAAGCATTCAGAGCGCCACGGCAGCACATGGCTGTATACTCCCCAGAGAGCTGAGAAAGATTACAGGAATGCTATTGGCCCAATGACCAGGCCACTAATGTAATGCGCATTTTGATACTTTATTGTGAAATGCGCTATATAATAACTAGTTATTATTATTATTATATATTCTCAACATTACCGTCTCCGTGCTGTGGCCAGACCGGTTGGCGGACTGAAACTTCTGATCCACCACATTTTGTAAGAAGATGAATATTGATAAGACTTAACAAATAATAACATATCAAACAAATTCAACACTATTTTTGAATAAATTAATATGTAACGTTGTAAAAAAAAAACAAAAAAAAAAAACATGTTGCTATCTATTTAACTACTTTGAATTTATGGCCTCCCATGGTTTTCCAACCTCGGTTGGCAAAAACTCGGCCTGCAACGTCTGTTTGCCTTTTGCACTGTCAGCCATTTGCGTGTAGAGCCTCGAATTGGGGATAGCAGTGAATAGAAGCATTATATAACTCTGTATTGTCATGGTAATGTATGATACTTTCATCCAAACAGATACACAAACACAATACAAATGAAGCATGAAGTCGAGGCTCTACATGTACATGGCTGATCCGAGAATAAGTCAGGCTAGTTCGATAGACACAATCGGCAACCGTAGTCACGTGACTCATAGAGGGTATAAAATGTGTAAACAAACCAACCAAGCAATATGCAGTGTGTATGGAAAAGCATGGCTGCTTCCTACCTTGCGGCAGAAGCACTCGGGCGCAGCCATGCTTTTCATGGTATAAAAAGTATTGTTTATGCAGATGATACTCAGTGGGTGCGTTCAATTAGCTTCCCCGGGTCGACCCCGGTGCCGTGTGGCTTCGCGCGTCACCCGCTAGATGGGCCTACTTCTTGCGTGTAAATCAAATGTTGAAAATGTAGGGTAGGGGGTATATGGAAGGGGCACTCAGAGGTCATCATTTTATAAAATTTTGCGCGCCACCCGCTAGATGGGCCTTCTTCTTGCGTGTAAATCAAGTGTTGAAAATGTTGGGTAGGGGGGTAACGTGGAAGGGGCATTCAGGGGTCATCATTTTATAAAATTGGCTCGGTAAAGGTAGTTAAAATGGGTACGCAATGTTGTTTTGTCTTATGATAAAATGTTGAGCATGCAAAAGGTGTTGAATGGGGTCGAAACGTCTCCTGGCCGCACCCTTCTCTTCCCTTTCCCCGATCTACACAAAGCATAATGGGGGTGTTTGCACTGGCCGGAGTTGAGTTTTAATATCGGGGAGGGATGAACTTGGCAATGATGCATGCTTGGCATAGTATTTAGGTAATTATCAAAGACTTGTGTTAAGTGACTTATAGTATAATAGGCCTAAGTAATGCACTGGTTTCTTTGTAAGGAAATGATGCTTCTGTGCTCTTAAAAATGCATAATTTGTTTGTTTTGATTTATTACTTGATTTCCTGTTTTCTTTATTTCTTGAAAAAATTTTCTTGAAAAAATGTGGGTTTCTCTTTTCCAATATTTCTTATAAAACGTGTCTTTGTTTCTATAATTTCTGTATAGGCCTATGCGCAATTTCCCGTTTGTTTCTCTGTAGGCCTATATCTGTGTGCGAAGGTGCAGGTGCGCGATGTAAACACAAATCGTTCTTTACATTTCGCACACGCGCTAGTCACTTTGACGTAACAATGGAACAAATGCCGAGGAAAGACGCGCGGACCAATCACCTGTGACACGCCGCGCTAGGGGGACGATGGCGCCAAGCGCGGGCGGATGTGCAGATCGCGCAGCGCTGCGGGAAGGAAGTTGACCCAAGCTTTAATTATATAGATGAATTGATAGTGGTCAATGACGTCATTTGCAATCTATCTATGGACCTTTTGCATTGACGTCACCACGCCAACATCTTAGAGTTACAAAGATGACGTAACAATGGAAAAAGCACAGTTATGTACGCGCGGCGCACAGAATCTGCCAATCTGTCCAGTTGGTCGCGCGGTCGAAAATTGACACGCGATCATTAAAGCACTCCTAATCCAGCCTCGCTACCAGGGGCAGCGCGCCGTATCGATACCTCTCGTCACTAACCCCTGGTAGGGATGTACTGAAAAACAACGCTGATTGGCTCCCAAACGTGACTGCTTTGCGTGCACGCTTGTTAAAAAAAGCCGAGCACTTGTATGGCGCTTGTATGACGCTTGACACGCGCGTGTGAAATGCAAGTATTTCGACGCGATTTCATTTCAAATAAATCATGCTTTTTACACTGTCACCCCAGCCTTGCTACCATGAGCAGCGCGCTGTATCGATACGGTAGGGATGAACTGAAAAACAACGCTGATTGGCTCCCAAACGTGACTACTCTATGAGCGAGCAAGGCATGCTGGACAAAATGGCGCGGCGAGATCGATCACACCTGGGAACGAGGTTGACTGTCACCCGGTTACTTGCAAAAAGTGCCTATCACCAAATGTCTGGATATACACCGCGAACAGCATACATTTTGACAAGTGACACACAAAGATAACGGTGTAATGCTTTTTTTAGGGTGCATTTGCTTTATTTATTTTCTCGAGAAAAAATGGTGCAGTTTGTGCAATTACGGTACTCATTTCTAACTACAATAAAATGTAATATACATTTTTAGCATGTAAATACATCGTTGTTGTTTTTTTGGTCGTTTCAACCGAAATCAGCTGTTGCGTTTGCAGGTACATTTTTCTCGAGTATGACTTCATTTCAGAGGGAAATATTTCATAGACAAAAAAATGTTCTAGCAGGAACTTCATTATCAGTTCGCTTTCAGACTAAAATCAAACAATGATGTTTTTCAATAACTGTAAAATACCTTTAAATATATTTACATATATAAACTGTCAAATCTAAGTGTCTGAGTATATTATCATTTAGCTTAAAGTTTCACCATTTAAAGAAATTTACTGTAAAAAAGCCTACGGCCCTTTTTGTTTTCTAAAATCTAAAACCAAAAAAGAAAAACAGCTACGTTGATACCATAACTTAATAATATCCAACTTCGTATTCAACCTAAAACAAGTGGTGCATCTCCAGTAACAATCAATTATTTAATTTGAAAGAAAGCAGTATCTTCTGAACCCTCCGGTCAGCCACGGAGCGTAGTTGTGAGGACCAGCTTCATACTTTCTTTAATAACTACAAAATGTGTGGATCAATTCTGCTGATTTTGTTTTTGGACTACCCTTAAACACCCCTCGTTCACATACTGTAGTGATTTCCTGGGTGAGTGAACTCAAAGGTTGACAAGTAGTGTGAGAAAGCTGGGTCCCATGGGTCCCATTATAACGTAAACACAAAAATCCCATCGCCCCCAATTTTTGTGGACAAAATGTACTGTTTTGAAAATTATTAGTGAACCAATGTGTAAATAGAATGCTGCAATATTTAGTGCGTGGGTCCAGGGAATATCTGTTCGTCTGTTCAGACCATTAGAACATAAATTGTGCCCCCCAAACACAGTTATTTACCCGGAAGGCAATTTGCCTCTCGACCGCGCCCAGTGGATCCAGCATGTAAATTGTTTCCCGTGGCTGCTCGGAGGGATGAAGAGCTCATAAGGTAATATCTGATTATTATGTAAATATAATTGTTTCGATACCGGAAACCCTTATTTTAAATAATTATATTGTTATACGCCTTTTCAGAATCCCCATTAAAGGTTTCCCCTTTTAATTATAAACACAGTGCCGAATTTTCAAGGTCCCCTGATTATTTTTTGGCCTTTTTTTCAACTGAGTGTATACAAAACAATGGTTTGACATTCTTTAAAACTATATTTGTTTTTAATTTTACATCAGAATAATGTTTAACAAAAATTCAAACTTTTACTTTGTTAAAACAAATCAGAGAATTCAGTTTACAAAACAGTTTTTCTTTATGAAGTTGTTTCGTGATCAGGGCCGTATTTCACGGCGCTGAGCATAGCGGTAGTCGGCTCTTACCTCTAACGGCCCAGAATTACGAGCCAATTGTTTTTTTGTTTTTTTTATCTTTTATCTGGGTAACCCGTTCACAAACAATTTGGTCTTCCACGGTGCCTTAAGAATAACAAGACGAGCAAGACAAAAAACACGTCGATTAAAAGGAGTAAATAGACAAACAGTTAAGAAAAAATCGCAAAATCTTTAACATGAATATATTTATATATATCAACATATATTTATGTAAATATTTATCTAAAAGAAAAAATCACATAATTATTACGGTAAACCAACAACAACAGAAAATGAACCGAATAATAAAAAAGTAAGTAAAACTGGTGAGTAAAACTACAACACATTACGTACAACTATGAAAGCTTAGAGCAAGGATCTGATAGAAGCAAATTGTAGTCAGAATAAAAACGTCAAATAAAAGGAGCAAATATAGACAATACCAATTCAAAATAAAACCTGAAAAACGTAAAATCTCTAAGATAACTAACCTTACCGATTTTCTTGAAAATACTGAAGACGTTTTAAAATGTTTGTTGTTTTATTCCTTTTCAAAATACATGATGCTTCTAAGTACGACACTAAATCAGACACACTGTAATAGACTAGTACTACTAAAGAAAAGTACGCTATAGAGGAACTTAATGAACGTCAAGACTGGTTTATTTCTGGGCTAAACTGCTGTACCATGCGTGTCATGTCAACACTCGAGCCAAAGATGGCGGCGCCCAAGCGAACTACGTGACGTCACCCACAACAACAATAGACTTGAACGAGTCCTACATTAGAACATTACACATACCATCCTTGTCAACCATGTTAGCAAAATGAAGTGATCTTACTTTGTATATTAAATTAACAGAGAAAGGATACATACAGAGTCTTCGGTGTATATAAGCCATTTTCGAATTAGTTTTGAATAAGGTCTAGTATACTGACTTGCTCCATTCACATGAATCCAAATAGACTACAAGTGCAAAGGGAATGTCACTATTCTTCCGGTGTATGCTCGCTTAACTAAAGGATTGTCACTATTCTTCTGGTGTATGCTCGCCTAACTAAAGGGTTGTCACTATTCTTCTGGTGTATGCTTGCCTAAATAAAGGGTTGTCACTATTCTTCTGGTGTATGCTCGCCTAAATAAAGGGTTGTCACTATTCTTCCGGTGTATGCTCGCCTAAATAAAGGGTTGTCACTATTCTTCCGGTGTATGCTCGCCCAAACTAAAGGGTTGTCACTATTCTTTCGGTGTATGCTCGCCTAACTAAAGGGTTGTCACTATTCTTCCGGTGTATGCTCGCCTAACTAAAGGGTTGTCAATATTCTTCCGGTGTATGCTCGCCTAAATAAAGGGTTGTCACTATTCTTCCGGTGTATGCTTGCCTAAATAAAGGGTTGTCACTATTCTTCCGGTGTATGCTTGCCTAAAAAAAGGGTTGTCACTATTCTTCCGGTGTATGCTCGCCCAAACTAAAGGGTTGTCACTATTCTTTCGGTGTATGCTCGCCTAACTTAAGGGTTGTCACTATTCTTCCGGTGTATGCTCGCCTAACTAAAGGGTTGTCAATATTCTTCCGGTGTATGCTCGCCTAAATAAAGGGTTGTCACTATTCTTCCGGTGTATGCTTGCCTAAATAAAGGGTTGTCACTATTCTTCCGGTGTATGCTCGCCCAAACTAAAGGGTTGTCACTATTCTTCCGGTGTATGCTCGCCTAACTAAAGGGTTGTCACTATTCTTCCGGTGTATGCTCGCCTAAATAAAGGGTTGTCACTATTCTTCCGGTGTATGCTTGCCTAAATAAAGGGTTGTCACTATTCTTCCGGTGTATGCTCGCCCAAACTAAAGGGTTGTCAGTATTCTTTCGGTGTATGCTCGCGTAACTAAAGGGTTGTCACTATTCTTCCGGTGTATGCTCGCCTAACTAAAGGGTTGTCACTATTCTTCCGGTGTATGCTTGCCTAACTAAAGGGTTGTGACTATTCTTCCGGTGTATGCTCGCCTAACTAAAGGGTTGTCACTATTCTTCCGGTGTATGCTCGCCTAAATAAAGGGTTGTCACTATTCTTCCGGCGTATGCTCGCCTAACTAAAGGGTTGTCACTATTCTTCCGGTGTATGCTCGCCTAAATAAATGGTTGTCACAATATTTCCGGTGTATGCTTGCCTAAATAAAGGGTTGTCACTATTCTTCCGGTGTATGCTCGCCCAAACTAAAGGGTTGTCACTATTCTTCCGGAGTATGCTTGCCTAACTAAAGGGTTGTCACTATTCTTCCGGTGTATGCTCGCCTAAATAAAGGGTTGTCACTATTCTTCCGGTGTATGCTCGCCTAAATAAAGGGTTGTCACTATTCTTCCGGTGTATGCTTGCCTAAATAAAGGGTTGTCACTATTCTTCCGGTGTATGCTCGCCCAAACTAAAGGGTTGTCACTATTCTTCCGGTGTATGCTTGCCTAACTAAAGGGTTGTCACTATTCTTCCAGTGTACGTTCGCCTCACTGAAGGGTTGTCACTATTCTTCTGGTGTATGCTCACCTAACTAAAGGGTTGTCACTATTTTTCTTGTGTATGGCAGCCTTTCAAATGGAACATAACATACTGACTTTTAGCAAGTATAGAATTTTGTTACAAATACCTTGGGGATTGTTTAGTTTGTTATTTCTTTCAGATGCTTGATCTCGTCCTGGTTTAGGAGACAATCAAAAACCATGAGATTGCTGTATGCAGCAGAACCACTGTATTTATCAGATGAATGCCCCTTGCTAAATGTGTTGGACATACCCAAGTATAGCTTAGTACGGTTATCATTGTAATTACGAGTGACATGTTTAGTTTCATCCTCGTGCCTAAATTCTCCGTCTACATAAAGTTTCAAAACCTCCACTACCGTCTGATTCGTTTCAATGGTGAAAGCCAAGTGAAACCACTGATCCAAAGGGATTTGGGATTTGTTGTATTTGTTAAAAGACTGAGATTTTTCTGCTTTGACATAAAGTCCAAACTTGACGTCTGCGCTTTTGTATATCAGTGCAACACCCCTGGCCTTGATTGCTTGTCCCCCAGAGCTGATGTAGTTTCTTGAACCATGAAAGCCTGATGACGTATTTATCTTGAGCCATAAAGACCACGTCATAGATTCACAGAGACCCGGGTCAGAGATACAGGTGTCTTTAAAGTCACCAAGGTCTAAGTATGAGCCTGTCTGAGTATACACAGCGCATGCGTGATCAGTTACGTTAGGACCAGGAACCATCTTCACAAGGCTTGTGTTTCCTCCTATATCATACTCGGTGCTGCTGACCGTAGCAGCGTCGCACTCTCCTGGGTTGCCGTCTCGGCGAAGCGATCGCTTGAGAATGATGTGCTTTCGAAGAAGATCTGTGGGTTGTTTGCAATGGGAGAAATCAAACAATCACAATATATAATACAATCACAATATAATACAATAATTAAAGTTGTGCTTTTGTTATTTAATCATCATTCGGATCCACAGCTTGTGAAAAAAACACACAAACATCAATAGGCCTGATGCTTTGTTCTTGAAAGCGTAAGACACCAAGGCGTTTTCTGTTTTGTAAGCTTTAAGGAAATTGTAATTTTCTTTTGGAACGTTTCAAGTGGCACCAATGCAATGACCAGGGTCGTTGGGGCAATTGCCTTCGTTGCCACTTGTAAAGCATCAGGCTTGCATCAATATGATTTCCTTCAAATGTGTTCAATCTTGACGGGAAAGTAAGTACTAGGTTCATCAAAACGGTCCGACATCGTATACAACGTGGGTGAAACGTTTAGTTTTGCAAACGGTAATTTCCCAGAGCCATTTTCGTTGACTACATCACTGTCTCGTGAATCATCAATAACTCATAACAATGTGAGTTGTTTTTACTTTACAAAAAGAGAATAGTACATTAATAATACATACTTGAACTAGTTAGATAAGTGTTACTTAATATGGATCTTACCTGTACAGTTGAGCCAAGTCCAAATCTCCTGTTGGTCATCACTGTAGATGAATGTATCCATGTATGTAACCACGAAGGGTCTGTAAGGTGTACGGGTATTCAGACCACCAACACGTACCGTAGTGCACTGGCATGGATCAGGTACAGGAATTACCCAACGGTACTGACCACCAGACTCCGGATCCCGTTCTTGTCCAAAGGTGCAAATTAGCCCTTTAATGACAAGAGAAATATATGGATACTAAATTCTTGTGTTAGGTAAATAGTGAGAAAACTATGGTAACATTTTAGAGGCACTTCTGGCCAATTAAATTTTTAGTTTCCCTATGCAGGAATTGCAAATATGCGGGAAGTTTCCACTCTTTACTAGCTCCCCAGTAAGCCAAATCGTTTGATTGGCGGGCGGGGGCGGGGATGTTGGAAACATCAGAGACTAGCGCAGCCTGTCAGCAACACATCGTTAAGCCTGCTACAAAGAACAGATGGCTCCACTTTATTGAAGGGTTAGATCTGGGTAGGTCTGAATGTCTGTTGCGCACAAAGTACATGAGTGAACACATTATTAAGCCCCTCAAAAACCAAAAACTCTTGGACCTGATCCCCCACTTAGGTATGTGGAACGGTCCAGCCTAAGATATCAAGAATGTATTTATTCTCCCAGGGAGAAAATAGTGGAATAAATGAACCGTGACTAATAGTGTTACCAGCGCTTTTAATCATAACTAAGCTGCTCTCTTTTGTTTTACTTTGATTAAACGCTCCAGGTCTTTCAAGTGAGCCTGACTTTGAGATAGAAGATCCTTTAACTTTGATAGGCCCTTATTTTGACATGCACCTGTTTGGGGCCAACGGTGTTACGTCATCCTGTCACAATGGTGTGGCTGGCCCATTTGATAGGTTAAGAGGTTAAGAGGGTCTGTTCTGCCTTATCTCAATGATTTATGTCTGCTAAACAAGTCTGCTGTCGGCACAAGATCACAAGACCTTCATTCACAAAAGGCCATTGAACCTAGAGCGGTCAGACACAACATGCCTTACCACTAAGCTGTGGTAGTGATCTGTGGCGCACGTGCCGCAGAGATAGGAGTTTGTGCATGAGCTATGGGGAAACATTTTTTCAACCACCCCTCCTGACCAAATTGACGACCCCCGTTGATTGACACCCCTCCTAAAACGTGTGTATTGGTAAACTGCAGGATATCACGGAGTATCACGGGGTTGGGATCTACCATTTTGAAATTGTTATGTTTTTCTTGATATGTGCCAAAGCACTGTGGTTGGGTGCCTCGTTGCAAGGTTTAACGCGAAATCATTGCATCATTGATAAAGCCTGATTGCCCTTATATGGTTGTATAGTATCCCAGAAGCCTTCACGATGTCATGCTGTGTTTGTCAGCCATGTTTTCTGCATTGGACGTTGCTTTTCCGTAAATTTTTGAGCTTTTTTGTGGGAAAAACACCGGGAGTTCTGCGTCAAGAAATACTGATAAACAACTCGTCGTGCAAACTCCGAACATTAAGCGTAGAATAAAGGTGATCTGATGCAGATTTTGAGCTGTAATAAATGTGTGAAACAGACAGCAACTGCCAAGTAACTTCGTACACGTTCATATTCCCTGTTTACGAAGTTGTGGCCTGTATTTATAACGTAATGAACCAAATGAAGTTAGATTGGGGAAAATTGTTGCTACGGACGTTACATGTGTTTTTGTTGTCGTGTGATTTCCCGCATAGAGCGTGTTTTTCCGACACTTTCTTATCAAACGGCGATTATTCGCAACTTCACAAAACTGTTAAAAGGTCTCATTTCGGTAAGCTACTTCATGCTGCAGGACAATTTATACACCATTTTGAAGCTAATAAACCGAACTATCTAAGCATAGTGCTCCAGTAACAGCATTTATCAATCTACTATTTTTGATTACTTGAAATATATTTTTAAAAACATTGTTAATTATGAAACTAAACATTTTTGTCACAATTTTCCTGCATTGTACTATCGACATGAATTATGAAACATTATCTATTTTGTATGAGAAAAAAAGATAATTTCCTACTCTTTCAACCAGTATATAATTTGTTGGGGTAATATTTTTTGGAGAGCTGTAAAAAATAAATGTTTAGTGTAATGCCCCTCCGCTTCATGTGTGCGTGAAATGGGCTTCGGCATTTTCGACCATTGTGTAAACAAAACCGTTCGTCGGATATGGGTTAAAGGCCCTGTACACTATTGGTAAGATCAAAAAACACAATGTTCACAGATTCACACATAACTTACATGATTTAAAGTAAGTAATGGTAGAAAGGGTTCCTTAAAATATTTCTGCCTAAAATGCTATTGTTTCTGAGAAACGAGTAAATCAATAGTAATTATCGCGCGCGATAATTTGAAAAAAAAACAGAAAACACATAAGATCTCTTTTCACTATTTTCTCGTGACCTCGATGACCAATTGAGCTCAAACTTTCACGGGTTAGTTTGTTCATGCATATGTTTAATTGCACAAAATGTGGACACTGATTTTGAGCTGTTACCAAAAGTGTACAATACCTTTAAGTGTGCCCTAAAACCTACGTCTAATCTTCATTCTGCCGTTTCGACCCTAGCAGAGTCTTTCTCGAAGGCTAAATGACAACACATCACATATAAAGTGGTATACTGGTGCAATAAAAGCAGTCTAGTGGAATAAGATGACACAGGCAAGGAAGCACACAGAAAAAGCAGGGGATAAACAAAGAGTGGACAGAGAGGGGGTAAGGGAAGGGAAAGGGGCTGGTTTGATCACAACAGGTGGGGAACACTGTGAAGGGGGATATCTGTGGTGAAAGGGAGAAGGCAGAGACAAAGAGTTATTAGTCATTTCCTTCTTGGGTGTTCAGACCACGGGGTTGAGTGGTCTGGAGGCGCCTTACCATTATCCCTGCTCCCGCCTAGCGTCGGTCCGAACGAAACACAGCAGGCGGCCAGGGTCAATGAACAATGTTGATCCATCAATCGTACCCGTTATTTGCAGCTTCCTCGCAGAACGTATTCAAGCTGTAAAGGCCGGTGCATCCGTATCCTGTGAGTTGAAGGTAACCTGTGGGGTCCCGCAGGGTAACAAGCTTGGGCCCGTCCTCTTCCTGGTCCTCGCGAATGATATATCACCAGAATTTGATGCACGTTGGAAATACGTTGACGATCTTACCCTTTTGGAAGTCCGTCGCACGACCAACCCGTCTTCCCTTCAAACGCAGTTCATTCACCTCACGTGGAGTGGGGAAAATGATATGAAACTCAACCCCAGCAAATGCAGTGCTCTCCATGTGTCTTTCAACAAGCACAAACCTATGTCTCCGGACTTACTCACTGCCGAATCCACGCTTCCGTCTGTCGATCATCTCAAGATATTAGGCCTCAAACTTCAATCTGAATTAAAGTGGAACATGAGTATTTCTGATGTGGTTTCAAGATCAAGCAAACGCATCTTCATCCTCTGTCGTTTGAAGAAATGTGGTATTCCGAGACCCGACTTAACCTATATTTATACCACATGCATCAGACCAGTCTTGGAGTGCGCATTCCCTGTTGGGTCGACATCGATCACAGATCAGCAGTCGAACGATAACGAACGCATTCAGAAACGAGCTTGTCGCGTTTATTCCTTGGAGGATACACATCCTACCAACCATCTCTTCTGGGGTCGATTTCACAAAACTCTTCCTAACTTAGGACTAGTCCTAGGCAATGCTAAGAGATAGGACTAGTCCTAAGTTAGGACCAGTACTTAGGACTAGTCCTATCTCTTAGCATTGCCTAGGACTAGTCCTAAGTTAGGAAGAGTTTTGTGAAATCGACCCCTGGATCTCCAGCTCACGTCACTCTCGCTCCGTCGTGATGAACGTCTGTCGTCCTTTTACGTAGCCTTCTCACATCTGCCCGACACCGCAACCTCTTGCCCGAACTTCGTTCGAATGTGACTGGGCGTAGGTTGCCTTACTCTGACTCATTTACCATACCACGGTGCAGGACAACGAGATACCAGAAATCCGCTATCCCCTCAGTTATTCGTTGCTTAAACGCTCATTATAATAAACAGTAGAGTGCTCATCTGATTGACTGTTCCATATGACTTCAGTTAAACATTAATTAATTAATTAATTTAATAACTGTCCATTTTATTGACCTGCTTTTTGATTTCTATTTTGTTTTGTTCTAATTTCTGGTGCTTTTTAAAATTGGTTCCAAATGTTTTTGTTGTTGTGCTGGTTAATGTTTTTTATCAACCCGTTTTTCTCTGTTCTCTCTAATGGCTTTTTTTAATAAAGTGGCTTATTCGATGTACTTTTAACAATTGTTATCAAATTATGTTAATTTTTAAAAATTATACATGAGTATTTGACAAAAAAACTTGTGGATACAAGTTGTAAATAATGATGAAAAATCGAACGTAAGATTAGCATTCAGAGAGTCCGTGCAACGGAAGCGTGTTTTACGGCGCACCAGCGTGGGGAGCTAGCGGAACGTAAACATTGGGGCATGTACCGTACAGCCGTTGCCGTGTCTCTTGGGGTCAGAGAGACAAACCCCGAGGGCATGAACTTAGAGCTTGTGGGAGGTGCATGGAGCCAGACCATAAATTACGTTTTGTTTTACGAGGGTAATGCTATCAATGTGTATTCAGTTTGCGTAACACCATGTCGATATATCTACTGAGCTGAGTAAATGTTTTTTTTATACTTTACTGCCGCAGAGTATATTTCGGAGTTCGGGAGACTACTTAGTTCTGAAAAGATCTGGGCTCAATTTCATAGAGCTGCTTAAGCACAAAAAAGTAGCTAAGCACAACAAAATTTTGATTACCAGAATAAGGTTACAAGCCAAAGTACCATGTCATTTGTACGATCTGTGGCTGGTATTCTGCTTATGTGTGCTAAGCAGATAGTTGCTAAGCATAATTCTCTGCTTAAGCAGATTTATGAAATTGGGCCCAGTCCTGCTTGTTAACTCCTACCAGGGCCCATCTTCATAGAGCTGCTAAATCAACAAATATTGCTTACAAAGTTTCTGCTAAACAAAAATAAGCAGGATACCAGTCACAAATAGTACATGTGGAATGCTATTTTAGCTGGTAATATTATTTTGGTAAGCATATTTTTATTGTGCTGAGCTACTTTTTGTGCTTAAGCAGCTCTATGAGACTGGGCCCTGGGCAGAAGGTAGAAAATCAGCCGGGATTAGTACTTACTCTATAGTTTATCGCCCTAACAGTAACGTGGTGAATTTGCCCCCACAAGCTAAAGTGGATCGAGGAGTCTTGTCGTTGTTAACTTCACTGCTGCGGAGTGAGTTTTAATGGTCTCAACAGTTCGACTAGCCTGCACTAGTCATCTTCAGGAGATTAAAAGTGTTTGAAATGCTGGTCTCTTTATATGGATTCAGAGGTTTCAGTGCAGAGTCTGCACTGCTCCGATTGGTTCTCTTGAAATTTCATCCTTATGAATGAGATCACCGAAAACGGGAAAAAAAACTCTCTCCTAAACGATTTTTTCTTCTTCTCGTAGCTTAATATTGACTGTTTAGTTTTATCAAACCAAATGGGAAGATATCGGTTATGGTATTAAAAAGGTTGTATTTCCTTAAATCCACCGATTGATGTCTTTTAAGCTGACAGTGTAAGCACTTTATGTAATCCACCATATACATAAACTGACAAACCTGTAGAAGTTTGAGATCGATCGGCCATCTCGGTCACGAGAAAATAGTGAAAACCGATTACACATTTGCATGGAAATCATATAGATTCAACAAATAAATAAAACGCTCACTGAGCGATAAACTCCAATCGGAAAATTAGTTTATTCATTTCTCATCAAATATGGCATTTCAGACAGAAATATTTCAAGGGATAGTTTCTACTACCATCATCTTTAAACCGTGTAAGTTTTATGTAAATCTGTGATCAGAAGGGGAAGGTAGATTTTACAAGTGTTTTTCTTACCAATTCTGTAATGTTCCTTTAAACTAATATACCTGAACTGAAGTCTATAGTTTATCGCCCTGTGCCAAGTTAGATTGAAAAGTTTATTTGTTTCCTTTTTTTATTCCATGTTTACTTAAGCACGTCCGAGTGACATGGTAATCGATGACTAGCGAGGTTAATTTACTCCCACAAGCCGAGATCGCGTACTATTCGTCGGCATGGCAACGCTCAGTCGCTCACCTCTGACGTTTTCAAAATTAAAGTCTTTTCATCTAATTGTCCTACTGTATTTCGGGTACGCATGTGGAAACATTGTTTTTGTATCCAAATGTTTTGGGTGGGGCTTTCGGGATATGGGCTTTTATCTGTTCCACCTTTTTTTGCGGTTTTTAGGCCAGGGCTGAAAATATATGATAAAATATACAAGACAATCATCGGCCTGCTGTCTAGTTTTAAAACAGGCTTCGCTGTAGTCACAATAAACGCGCCGTTGTACAGCAATTGCTTGTTTGTTTGTTGTTTGTTGTTGTTGTGTTGTTTTTATGGGTTTTTTATGGTTAAATAATGTTGTTTTTTCCTTCCCTCTTGTTTCTCCCCACCCCCCCCCCCCCTCTTTCCATCTTTTTGTATTATTATTGATGGGCTTTTCCGCAATACAGCAGAGAAGTTGTTGGTTTTGGGTTGGGTTTTTTTTAGGGGTTCGGCCAACAGCCAAAAACCTATATATATATTTGTTTGTTATTATACGTTTCTTTGCGTCTTCGTCTGATCCCCAAACCTTGTGTCGTGATTTTCGCAAAAGGAAAAACTGCACAGACTTAAAACGTATCATATACATAGACGTTACTGTATAGTTGAAACCTTGACTTTGGGGGATGATGACGTCATCGAAAACGTCATATCAATAGCGTTTAATATCAATTTAACGTTACTATTTCAAGACTTCGAATTGGAGAACCATAAGTGCTATAAACAAGATTTTTGCACCATATAAAAGCTCGAAAGGCTTTGTACGGATACTTCAACATTTAACCAGTCAGTTTCCCTTTGTTTTTGTTTAATTGATATTTAAAATAAAAACATTTGCATCCGCTTCCCAGGTTGTATCGTAAACTTGGGTGTGATCCCTGGCTACACGGCAGTTATTGAGGTTGTATGGCTTCTGACTGGCACCCCCGATCAAAGATATTGGCAAAATAGGGAGACCGCCAACATAGGGCTAGATAGCTCAGTTGGTAGAGCGCCGGTACGTTAATCCGGGGTCGTTGGTTCAAATCCCGCTCTAGTCATTTTTTTCTTTGTCCATCCCGAAATATCAAAAAATCTACCCAGTCAAGTCCCTTGTGGTTTACTGCTCGATAATTAACAATTATTTACCGATGGATAGTGCATAAAAATATACTAGTTATACTTATATGCTAACGTAGATAGAACGTATAGTATGCAATATTGATGGATCATCGGTTACTTGGTAAACTACTTGGTAAATTGTCAGTTTCAAAATCTAAATGTAAAGTTACACTTTAACACAACTTATGAGAACTTCGCGGTCAAATTTGAACGTTGGCCATAACAGTTTTACAGAATGTACATGGAGGTTGTCGGGCATTGTGTAATTATTACATACTTAAAGGAACATTACAGAATTGGTAAGAAAAAAACTTGTAAAATTTACTTTTTGATCACAGATTTACATAAAACTTACACGGTCTAATGATGATGATAGTAGAAAACATCCCTAGAAATATTTCTGTCTGAAATGCCATATTTGATGAGAAATGAATAAACTAATTTTCCGATTGGAGTTTATCGCTCAGTGAGCGTTTTATTTATTTGTTGAATCTATATGATTTCATACAAACGTGTAATCGGTTTTTCACTTTTTTTCTCGTGACCCAGATGGCCGATCGATCTCAAACTTCTACAGGTTTGTCAGTTTATGTATATGGTGGATTACATAAAGTGCTTACACTGCCAGCAACTGTTTTGTTAGCAAAAACCAATTCTGTAATGTTCCTTTAAAGGAGTACGGACGCCACTCGAATGTAATTTTGACTTTTAAATCGTGACGGACGTCCGACGTCATACTTCAAGATGGAAACAGTGAAGAAAAACCCCTGCAGACTGGGGACTTGTTTTACACTTCTTAAAGAGTAGAATGAAGTTTAGAGCATTCTAAACTTCTGAAGAAATGTTGTCGGTTGTTGATGTCTCTGAGAATATTTTCTGTGTAAGAGCGTGTGGGTATACGAAAACGGTAAGCTTCTGCATGCATGCAGGCCAGGCCTGACGCAGGCTTGATTGCTAGTTTGCTACACTTTATAACTCGATGGCTATACTGTACTATTTACTACAATATTTTTTGTGTGTATCCAAATACAACACTCATAAGAAGAAGTAATTCTCAGAATTGAATTGACAACTGTTTTCTAAGAAATAACTAAATATGCACCGGACTATGCCCTAATAGATAAGACTAACTGATTTCTGGTTAGGTTATCTATAATGCATGCATTATTTACATTGTTCACAACTCTACATAGACAAAAATAACTTGCCAAGCATGTTGCTTGTATCGTAATCGACTGTGTTCTAAAATGTGTACAATATTGAGATGCTCATGTACCTTTCGCACTTGTCTGGGTGGGGGACACCAATCAGATAATCATGCACAGTATAAAACTAGGACAATGAAACCACCCCCACCTCTTCAAAAATAGGGGAAAACTGAATAACAATAATAAATTAAACAAATAAATAAATAAAGTTTGTGTGTTTATCATTTTTATTCAGATGAAGGATTCAATGGTGAATCATTTGCCTTGCTTACTGATAAGACAGAGGTGGATTTGCAAAAAAAAACGAAGAAAAACAAAACATCGAGCATGTTTCAAGATTTACTTTGTTTGCGACGCACCAGGATGAATGATATAGGGCACGGACATTTTCAGAGTCTGTAGCTTAATGACATATTGGGCAACGTTGGGGGCGAAACAGTTTTCGTAACATTCAACAAAAATGTGATCTTTCCTTGAATGGTAATGCAATGTTAGACCATAATTCTGACCTACGATTGAGTAAGGTCGTAGTGGCGTGTCGTGGCCGAACGGATAAGAGCACCGGACTCAACCTCTGGTGTTTCTGTTCAGCAGAGTGTAGGTTCGAGTCCCAGTCGTGACACTTGTGTCCTTAAGCAAGACACTTAACCATTGTTGCTGCGTCCTACGGATGGGACGTAAACCCTTTGGTCCCGTGTGTTGTGTAATGCACGTAAAAGAACCCAGTGCACTTATCGAAAAGAGAAGGGGTTCGCCCCGGTGTTCCTGGTTTGATTGGCAGCATATTGCGCCACCGCACCTTGTAAACCAGTACATTGTGCTATGTTAAGGAATAGGTCTCAAACTTCAAAAAGTAGCTCCACATATACCTTGTAGGAAAATACTGACTGTTGAAGCGCCTTGAGCGTCACTGAGTGACGGATATGAGCGCTATATAAGAAGCCACTTTTATTATTATTATTATTATTATATTAAGATCTTATGCAAAACTAGAACATTTGTGAAAGTCTTGTATAGACAAGTCCGGCCTTAAGTTACAGAGTGTAATTTTCTTCACAGTTTAGAACAAGTAATATGAACACTGAAGTTTCAGAAAGTTATAGTATATTTTGAATCGTTGTAGATATAAAATAGTTATATAAAGTTGCAAATAATGACTTTTTGATGATACTTTTATTTAGTTTTTTATGTTCTATAAGTGTTCCGAATTGTCATAATTGTACTTATTGTGTTCTCATTTTGTTAATTAGACAAAGTTTCAATGACGCTCACGTAATATCTGGGCGAATATGCGGGTTACTCCTAGTCGAGGGAAGGATTCGAACCCTAGACCACAGCATTTTAGAGTACATTTCCTAACTACAAACCCCACCGAGAGCGTGCCCGGTAACGAGAGGCCCGTTCAAACCCAGTAATTAGCAGCAGGTGCCGTACAACAGGTTAAGTGATGTACAATGTATTAGTTACATCGGAGAGAAGGGATATGAATCTTGATTTACCCTTACAATGATGTGCAATAAATAAAAATTCGGTGGTCAAAATTGCGGTCATGTGTCCCGTACGCACTGACATCCTCAGTGCGTCTAATATTTCCGTCTGTTTCTTAAAGGTATTGTACACTTTTGGTAACAGCTCAAAATCAGTGTCCACATTTTGTGTGGTTAAACATATGCATGAACAAACAAACCTGTGAAGGTTTGAGCTCAATTGGTCATCGAGGTCACGAGAAAATAGTGAAAAGAGATCTTATGTGTTTTCTGTTTTTTTTTTCAAACTATCGCGCGCGATAATTACTATTGTTTTACTCGTTTCTCAGAAACAATAGCATTTCAGGCAGAAATATTTTAAGGAACCCTTTCTACCATTACTTACTTTAAATCATGTAAGTTATGTGTGAATCTCTGAACATTTTGTGTTTTTCGATCTTACCAATAGTGTATAGGGGCCTTTAAATTGTAGCATCAGGAGATCAACCTGAGGGTAATTAATTTTACTTTTTTGAAATCCTTCAAGGCGCTTCCATTTTTTGTTTAACTGTTGGTCAGTTTGCGTTTTCCCTAATATTGTTATCGTGGTACTTCTTTACCCTTGTCTGTGACACTAGCAAATGGAGTGAAATGAAAGATCATTCTAGAACGTGGGGATGTAGGTTCACATCCCACCTAATTAACCTGTGGATTTTTTTCCCGCAGGACTTGGAGAGCACCGAGTATACAGTGCTTACCACACAATGATGTAAGGGTAAAACCGAAGTAATATCATATCCCTTTCATAAATGAGCTTTAACTTTAAAAAGCATTGAAATAATACACAACAATTTATCTAAAAAGGAAGACAGTGAAATAAGAAAGACAATTTATTTAACCTTACCTTCAGCGTTGTGCAGCAACAGAAACACGCAGAAAAAGGGGAGAATTCTCAACAAGACGTCCATCTCGAAATTGGTTCAAGCAACAAGTGACAGCAACCACGAGTCTAGCAACAGGTTATCAATTTTGTAATTAGCTGTGGTGAAATTCACGTTATGTACGTAGCCCAAAAGCCCGTCAATTGCTCCGAACTGTTCCCGTCTTTGTTGATATTAACACGCCGTTCTCTGTCTCTGTTAATATTTTATGCGTCGTTTTGAACACAATTGAACAAAACGTGAGCATTTGCCCTGGTGACGTCATTCTGCTGCCCTTGTTTTTTGGGGGGACCATACAAGTGTTTATAACCCCTCACTCTGGTGGCGTAGCCAGTGGGAGGGGGCGGTAGGGCGGGGGGGGGGGGCAAAGTGTCACTGTGTAAATTTGGTTTTGAATGCATTAAAGGTAATGACACTAGACCGCAATAAATGAGTTGTAAAATACAAACTCATCACTTATTATACATAAACACACCGAGACAACGGTGACAGTACATGAATTATGTGTTTAAACTCATAGAAAGAGAAAAAACACAAAGCAAAGTAAACAATTACACCACAGACAATGCATCCACTAATTGACTCTTTGTTAATAATCTGCTAATAAATTAAGTGAACGTCTCTCAATCGCTGAACCCATTAGCGTTGCAGCAAATCTAATTTAGTGTTGTCAACAAAGGGTAACTGGTTGAAAACCGATACGAGCGTAACAGTTTCAACGTTATGTTCTTCAATTCATCAACTCGTTTGGGAGCTTGTATATCAAAGAAGCGCTGTCAACTTATAACGACTCATAGTTTTTTTTACAGATTAAAGAAACATTACAGAATTGGTTTTTGCTAACAAAACAGTTGCTGGCAGTGAAGACACTTTATGTAATCCACCATATACATAAACTGACAAACCTGTAGAAGTTTGAGATCGATCGGCCATCTGGGTCACGAGAATTTAGTTTGTTTGTTTGTTTGTTTGTTTGTTTGTTTGTTTGTTTGGTTTATTTCCATTTGCAAAACTTGTAAATACATAAAATAACAACTGTTATAATAGTAATAAAAAAATGTAATAACAAAAGTACAAATGGAGGTAACATCCAGAGGAGGTATAACCCTCCTGTAGTTGAGTACCCAGACTGCTATTGGTTCCTAATTATATATATATATAAAATTTGTAGGGTAGATGGCCTTGGCTTTCGATCCAAACCGGACCTTCGTCAGAGGCAAAAACAAGCACAAACGAAAAACATATCCATTTATAGCAAAAAAAGAGAGGCAAAGAACAATGGGATGGTATCCAGAAAAAGGAGGGAAAATTATAGCCAATCAAAGTTATTAGTTTACAAACAATGGGGCGGCCAAGAACCAATCAGAGTTATGTGGTTGGGACAAAAGGATGGTCAGTGAAAGGGAGGATTACTGGACCAAGCGGGAAACATTAAAAGGACAGGATTAAGGGGCACAAGCTTCGGGTATGATGAAGCTAACAATAGGGAACAGGACCGAAAACAAAATACAACAAATGTTTTTCTGGTGTAAAGATTTAATTCGTGAATTTACAACATTTGAAGATAATAACACCCTCTGACAAAATGGACTCGTCCAAGCAGTCTTAACGGCACGCAGTGGACAGCAACCGTAATGCAAATAGTGAATACTATGCATACACACACGTCCGTTTGTACAATGGTTTTGAATGGCGAGCTTCGATCAGTCCACGTCGCTAGGGTCGAATTTCGCTCGGCCCAAGCGGCCTATCCAGGACCGCTGGGATGGGCTAATCAGTTTGCACAGATTCTTGTTCAGGAAGTACGTCATGCGTGCAGTGCTTGCAGTGTGAGTGTGATGCATGATGGAACTGAGCATGGGACTGAGCATCGTTAACGTTAATGCTCAGTCCCATGCTCAGTCCCATCATGCATCATCCCAGCGCCTTTGGTTTTAAGGGGACGAGCGAAGGGTCGAATGAGATTATTTTCAACGTAGGTGGCGCGCTGGTGGCGCTACCCCTTCCGCCCCCTCTGATTAGTTCCTTACCTGACAATAAAACAGGATCAAAGTGTATTTTCTCCCAAACACTCCCAGCGAAAAATCTGTAAAAAAAAAACACGAGGTCAAACAAACCACGTAACACAGGACTCGTGACGTCATTGTCTACCAGGCCATTAAAAGGTAATAACTTAAATATTGAGAGCATCTTAGAGCCAATCTTTATATTTATGTATGGTCGCACAAATTCAGGCGTTATTGGCAAGACGGTTGCTTAAAAAATAATAATAAAGCATTTTGTACATATTCTTAACATGACCACTACTGAGCACCAGATGACCATTGGCCAACATTTATGACCATCCGTAGATAGGGGTAGGTGTTAAGGTTTAATTTGACCAAGTTTGGTTAAAATCTACCAAACAATTTAGGAGTTACGGCCTTTTTCATTTTGATCACGTGACCATTTGACCTAAGAAAGAGAGGAACTATAGAGCTAAAGTGCTCCACAAAGCACAAATATCAGCCCTGTGAAATACATTTAATATATATACACGAAATTGTTGCTTTTTCACGAAATGACCACTGCTGACCAACAGATGACCACTGGCCAATACTTGTGTACACTCCAAATGGGGCTTGAGCCATTGTAGACTTGATGACAAGTCGTTAGTCAGTGTCTATTTGTCTGTCCGTGTCTATTTGTCTGCCAGCGCTGCCCATAACAAACACACATCCTGCCGTTCATGCAACAGTCACAGTGCGATTATACATTCATGCAACGGTCGTAGGTAGCGCTTGGCAAAGTCCGTCAGCTCTAATTGCGAGTGACTCACACACATATTGGGATCGAGGATATGTATACCGTCCCCGCAACTAGACCGCGCAACAATACCGAGACCGCACAACAATTACCGACTTGATTTCAAGACTAGAGCCATTGAGGCATTTGAAAGTTGGGTAGCAAAAGGAGAAGCATTCTATAAATTTTTGTCAAACGACCACTATACTGACCACTAAATGACCATTTGACAAAATTTATGAACATCCTTAAACATATGAAAGACATTAAAAGTGCTAAAAACAATGTGTTTTCAATTTTTCATGAAATGACCACTGCTGACCGATAGGTGACCATTGGCCAAACTGTTTCCTCTGGCCTATACAGCACTGAATCAAGTTTTGGATATAAAGCATTTTGTAAATAATATTTAGATAATGACCGCTACTGACCACTAGATGACCACTAGAGTTTTGTAAACATTCCCAGATAGATGAAATACATTTAAAATGTAAAAAAACACAATTGTTTTTTTTTTTTTTCAAAAAATGACCACTGCTGACCAACAGGTGACCACTGGGCAAAATCTGTGTACACCCCAAATGTAGCTTGAGTCAATGAAGCATTGGACCAAGTTAGCCTGCAATCGGCTAAAGAATTAGGAGAAGAAGCATTTTGTAAATATTCATGAAATGACCACTGCTGATCGATAGGTGACCACTGGCCCAAATCCGTGTACACTCCAATTCTAGCTCGAGCTAATAAAGCATTTGTCCAGCGGCTGAATAATGTAGGAGAAGAATCATTTTGTAAATATTCATTAGTGACCACCAGATGACCGTTGGCCAAAATGTACTACTATTCCTAGATAGGGCAGGTTTCAAAGTTTAATTTGACCACGTTTGGTCAAAAATCGGCCAAATAGTTTAGGAGTTAAGGCCTTTTTCATTTTGATTACGTGACCTTTTAACCGAAGAAAAAAAACAATTATAGCCTTACAATATATCAGCCTGCTTTCGCAGGGCTAGTATAAAAAAAATATATAGTCTTAAACTTGAAAGGGTAACGCATGCTTTATAGCGAGTGCTTTCCAACCAAATCCCGTTTGTCTTACAACGTATTAGTATGCATAGTTTGCACAACCGTACTTGCATTATTTAATTTTTGTTGTAAATAAATTTCAGTAGCAGCACAAGGATAGTTCTCATAATTGTAACGCATTTTTTTATAATTTGTTTTATTAATTTTGTGTGTGCAGCTTCTTCCTTTTTTGAGATAGCCTTTTATTTAATCTGATATAACCAGAACGAGTCACGCGTTTAAATAGAGACGTCAATTCCCGATGACAAAAGATATCGATTTTATGAGAAGAGGGAAAAAATGCAATTGACTTCAACCAATACGTATTCATTGTCGTGTGGTAGGTTTGCTTAAAGGCAAAGTATAGCTTTGGTTTTTGGGACCGTTTGTTTGTTTTAATCATATCTACATGTAGATATAGATAAAATAAAACTAACCTGTGAAAATTTCATTTCAAAAGGTGGTCACAGTTTTGAAATATTGCCATAATCCGCAGCGACTATCCACGCATAAAGAATAATCCTTAATAGGAATACACAATCCATATCCATATTATTTTGAATTGAAATATCTCTCAAAATGCTTTGTACTATCGAAAGTTGCTGTACTTCTAGCCAAGTCAGTTTTTATTGCCATTCATTTTTACAATGGTTACCAATCGTATAGACGATGTGACCTGTGACATCACATGTTTACAAAAGAGCCACATAGCCTGGACTTCCGGCGGGCACATTTGTACACAGCTCAATGGAAGAATAAAACAAATCTTATGTTTTATGGAGATCGCACTGTCTGATTTTCCTCAACTTTTGATATGAAGAAAGGGGGGACACCTCAAAAGCTGTACAGCTGTTGCTTTTGTAAATTTTGAATTTATGTGAAAATTATGACACCAAATATAAGTTTTCCCATTGAGCCTGTGTAGCATCTTGCCCGTCAGGAACAGCATTATAATGTACGAGGTCGCCACTCTGTAAACAAATGTCACATGGTCTATACCTTCCCTTTAAGAACTGTAGATGTAATACGTCATGTGGACCGAACGGTCTTCGTATTCGAGGCTGATGTGTAATTCTAGCGTGTACCGTCGCTTGGCTAAAAGTCAATCATTTGAAATACCAAATACAGACAGTACCTGGAACAATTTATTGATGATAGAATAAGAAGCTGTCAATGGGAAGTGGTGAAACAAATGAAAATGCATTTTTTTGATTCTAGAAGAGTTATTGGAGCGTTCGCTTTGGTGTCATTATTAATCGTAGGGGCGTACGGTGACGTGTCAATGCGCACGGTTGGGTTCTCGAAGACTTCATCCGAGTTTGTGGATCAAAATCATGCGATCCGAAAGTTGCAAAAAGTAAAGTCAATAACTAGATGCGTGGCCAACTGCATTCGGGAGGCGAAATGCTTATCCGTTTATTACAAAGACCAAGGTGGAGAGTGTGACCTTTATGGTACACTGGCAGGAGATGTTGCAGAGAGGACAGTCAGCACCGGGGATGGAGATACTACAGTTTGGACTCAAGTATTTTGGAAACAACAACAACAATGGCGGTAAGATCATGGTTTTGCGATTTTTTTTTTTTTTTATTTATTTTTATATATATATATATATATATATATATATATATATATATACATATTTTTTATTGAGATATCGCCTAACTCACAAGGCCGAATGGCCACTTCAAGGTGAGGGCTACACTTAACTGATTTGGGCTGTCGACCTAAATTAACTGACACCAGGGGCACGTTGCCACCTACTCCTGGGCCGAAACAGGGTTAGCCCCTTCACAGTTCGTAAGGGTGTAGGCGTGGGTATCATCCACTGGGAGCCTGGCTGGTAGAGCAGAATGCACTACCTTCCCAACCTTTTACGTAGCAATTATGGTTAAGTGCCTTGCTCAAGGGCACAAGTGCCATGACCGGGACTCGAACCCACACTGTGCTGCTGACAGCACCAGAGCTTGGGTCCAGTGAACTAGACCACTTGGCCACGACACGCCACAAATAAGAAATTAAACTTTGAACCCCAAAGAGAGACGACAAGGAAATAAATGTTCAACTTTAGATTTGGAGGCGAACCCAATACAATGTTCCTAGATAAAACCCACGCATTCAGGCTATAGGGACTGGAAAAACCCAATCCACCTAGTGCCCCCACCGGGATTTGAACAGGGGTCCTAGAGGTGGAAGGCGAGGAAAGAAACCACTGAGCCAATCCATCGCCCCTGTCGGTCTTTCGGGTGGGTACCAACCAACAACTTTCTCTACTCTACTCAAAAAAGACTAGTGCGGAGCCCAACTGTATATAAAATTTTCAAAGCATTATTAACATTACCCCCACCCCCTACAGTTCCTCCAACAAGTTACGTACGGCCATAAAAACTTACTTTGATAAGAAGCACTGCAGCCACACCATTTTGAGAAAGGATTCCCAATCGAAGTAATATTGTTTGAGTGATTTTTCACACACAATTAATTTGAATGTGAAAAGGAAACGATTCATGCATGAATCGTTCCTCAGATTTCTGAGGGCTGACTGCAGGCCAGTGATGCGGTTGGTACCCGCTGTCCTCTCACCAAACATGGATAGATTAGACGTCCTGGATGAAAATACCGTGTCAGTTTTTTGCTTTTTATCCCAACGTGTACACACTGTATTTAGCTGAAACTTTCGTAGGTGACTTTTATTGTATCTTTCTTGGTAATTTTTCTACATATCAGCATCAAGATGACAAAAAAAAACCTTTGAACCTACATTTAACTTGAAAAGCAATAAACAAAAACATGTTTGTTTTACAGCATCCCCATGCTGAAAAAATTCATGTGGTGCCGGTGTAAAAATTCAGACAGTCGCATGTTAAAGGCACTGGACATTATTGGTAATTACTCAAAATAATCGTGAGCATAAAAAACTTACTTGGCAACGAGCAATGGAGAGCTGTTGATAGTATAAAACATTGAGAGAAACGGCTCCCTCTGAAGTAACGTAGTTTTTAAGAAAGAGGTAATTTCTCACTCAAATAATAAAATACTTCAGCTGAAGCCTTTTAATATGCATATGAAAACACACAAAGTAATGCAACAAGGGTGTTTTTTCTGTCATTATTCTGCAAATTCGATGACCAATTGAGCCCAAATATTCACAGGTGTATTATTTTATGCATTTGTTGGGATACACCAAGTGAAAATACTGGTCTTTGACAATTACCAAACGTGTCCAGTGCCTTTAATTGTGTTTAATATTTTGTTTTATTATATTATTGGTAGTCATAGTAACGATGTACGGAAATGTTGTTCTTCTTTTTAGCGGAGATGAAAAATGGCTTTGTAACATGACCTTGTGGGTTATTTTTGGCCTCAGCAAGCACGGCTTCAATTTCTGGGTAATTTCAATCGAGGCATTGCAGCAAGTTCGTCTGATTAAATTAAATAACTAATGTAAAGCGCATTGATACGTTATTGTAAAATGCGCTATATAAGAACAGTTATTATTTATGTATTAGTATGATTTAATAAAACGAGACGGAAGCAACAGTAACAACAACACATGAGTGTTCGGTGCGGACATCCCTCCATGCAGTGCCGACATATGAGATGAATTCTGGTTTGGAGGCTTTTTACTTGGCATCAAATGCTCATATTGATTAATTGCTACGGCATTTGCTTTTGACTGTATCATCATGATGAAAGAAAATTACATTATTTGGTTGTCGATGAGAGCTACAATTATAGGTCATCATCATTAGCGTTAACCTTAAACAAGGTGAAAGGGGGAAATTAAAAACTATAGCTATTAACTTGACCTTCATGTAGTTCATTTTGATGTTACTTTTTTTCTCCAAATAAACACAATCTGGTGAGTGATTTCTCCTACCACGTGTATAACAGTGTACCGCTTTGGGCGGCTGGGCGGTCCAGTGGCTAAAAGGGTTATCGGTCAAAATAAGAAACTGTTGTATTTTTGCAGTGAAGGCCGCCCATACTTTTGCCAAAACTTGCGGCTTTGACGTTGCAAAAGAAACGTCTATAATCAAACTTACAAAATTATATAAAATACCATGCCAGTGAGTAGCCTTGATATCAAGGCTGTGTAGACAAGTACTCGCCTAAAACCATAGAGCAAGGATACTAAAACCTCAGCCGCCGAATGCGACACAACCCCAGTCCCCCAACTGACTCTAAAAATAATAGCACACCGCACTCTCACTATGCACTCACACACACAGCGCCTCTATGATGTAATGTACGCAGCCCCCCCCCCCCCACACACACACACACACCGCTATTCCACACACCGCTATCGCCCACAATCCTAGCCCGTGAGCCGTCAGGCTCAGATTGTGGGCGATAGCGGTGTGTGGAATAGCGGTGTGTGTGGGACTGTGGAAACGAGCGTGTGTGTGCTTCCTTGGGTGTGAGAGCGTGGTGTGCTGTTTTAAGACAGTCGGGGGACCGGAACAGGAGTTGCATTGCATTCGGGCATCGCATTCGTGCGGCTGTGGTTATTCACATTTTTAGCTTTGTAGTAAGCAAACTATTACACAGCCTTGCAATCAAGGCTAGCCAGTGAGTGACAAGAAGGAACAGGTGACCAACACCTCTACAAGGCCGTCAAATTGGGCTCATATGTTGTATCATTTATTAAGTTTTTAAAGATCTTTCCGATAATGTAAAGATTGCAAAAAGCCACGTGCGTAGTTCATAATTTAAGCTGGGATTTTTTAATATTAAATTTTGATTTGATGTAATTCTAAACATGATAACATCACCATGACATCATTGTATAAGTGCCGTTTGGATATTGATGTCAAGTTCAAGGTTCAGTTCATTTGCAGTCTTGAATTATCTTC
Source organism: Pycnopodia helianthoides (assembly GCA_032158295.1). Classification (NCBI taxonomy): domain Eukaryota; kingdom Metazoa; phylum Echinodermata; class Asteroidea; order Forcipulatida; family Asteriidae; genus Pycnopodia; species Pycnopodia helianthoides. Next base: position 16,164,788 of record CM063257.1, on the reverse strand, counting down.
TGGAAAAGGATCTGGTGGTTGTTAAAATGTATCATTGTACATGTTTCAAAAACGTTGATTACCTGTTTCTTTCTCTAGATAAAGGCGACAGTCGCGTCTAATATCACGGCAACCACACCGGGCCCTACAAGTGTTTCTATGATCACAAGTGTTTCTATGACCACAAGTGTTTCTATGACCACTGGTAAGCCTATTATCATAACCTTACCCTCAGGGAAGCAACGTGGTGATTCTCCACATATTTCTCCACATATTTCAAATATGGTCATAATTTTTTTTCAATGGGCCAATAAAGCCAAGATTCCATGTAATCCTCACCCCTGGTATACACCACAAGCCTGTAGACTCCCATTGGCCAGGCTATAACCACTGCCGAGTAAGGAGTAATGAATGACAGCAGCCCCAAGGGACAGCAATGTCCTTGGGAATTGTAACTGGTTATCTTAGTGAGCCAACTCCTTGTGCCATTAGAGAGGTTTCGCAAGGCTACGGATACAGATACGGATACGGATACGTCAACACTTTGTGAGTTCACGTGACGCGTAACCGTGGCTTCCGTGTTTTGCATGTGCGTTGACAACGGATACGGGAGCTCATTCACGTACGTTAAAAACGGATACCGTTTTGCTGATTTTAGTTGTATTTTTGCCCTAGATTAAAAAACATTTCCCCTGGTATTGCTTTTAAAGGTGTCATTTATGACATAGATGGAAATGTTTTCATCATTTGTAAGCAAAATATGGGGAGAATACAGTATAAACAGGAGTCTCTATTTTGCCGTGCTTACCGGAAACTTTCTTTACACGCGTTTAACGTGGGGGTCCGAAAACGATAATTTAAATAAAAATACTACTCAATCAAATTCTCCAATGTAACAAGAACACACACACAATTTTGTTGGATTTATTTTGCTCGCAAAACCCATGCCAACGTATGTCTATAGTTGGCCCAGGCCTGACACATAGCTCTATGATTGCGAAACAAAATCTGAGGCGCATCTAACGTGAACGGATACGGTTATCGTATCTGTATCTGTATCCGTATCCGTACGATTGCGAAACCTCTCTAACATCTCTTTGTGTCAACCCTGTGCCGCCCAGAGCTAAAACAGGTCATAAATAACACACACTGCTGGCCCAGACAAAAGCCCTGTGGGGATTAAAATTGCTTTGGGCTTGCAGGAGGGGGTTAATGATCTACAAAACTGAGTGGTGATAAAATTCTCCACCCGGAGACCACCGTTATACAAAATGGCCCGCTTATCCGAGGGTTAAAAGGCTTGGCAAGCTCACATGCTTATATTTATTTGTGACGTTTGTTTTTCTTTCTTTTTTTTCTCCTTATACAGAAACGACAGTTCTTTTTACTAAAACGATAGATTACGGAATCGTTTAGGGGACATTAAGGGAAAAAAACGAAAATCATAATTGTGACTTATAACTATATCTTATAATAATTATGAATTAGCATAAGTCCTATCTATGACCTACGCAAATTAAGTCACATTAATGAGACGTTTCTTATATGACTTGTACTAAGTCATAATTATGACTTCCATTTCTTTCTCTCTCAATGGCCCTTTGACGCTTCCGTCATAATTTGATGGTTATTTGACGAAATTCATTCAATAAGTTTTTAACAGTTGTACAATTGCTACAATTACTAGTTCCTCCCTCTACTTTTGAAAAAGTAACTACCCCCCCCCCGTTCTCATTTTCAGAACTAACCTCGTGCACTTTATATTCACAGTACTTCAAAGTTTTTCACACACGATATTTTGACTTTCATGCGCTACAAAATGACGGTAAGCAGTGTACGTGAACGCTGTCCGGTAGATTGTCGAGTTGATGCGATGATGCTGCGACATGAAATTGATCAGCCGTCGCGGTTCTACCATAGGTTGTTATGTGCTAGAGCAAGCGCGCACGTCCAGTTGTAGACCTGAGCCCTCTTCCACACAAGAGCAATTTAGCAAGGGTCCCGTGCTAAAATTTAGCATGGTTGCAATTTACCAAAATACACCTTGTTTGAAAGGGCAACAGTTTTTGTCTTGACCTACTACACAACTATCCGCTAGCAAAAGTTTGATTAAAGATCAACTTGAACGAAATTGACATTTTTGTTTTTTATTGTAAAAAGGTAAATGAGTGCATAATGATTACATACACAATGAGTGCAACCCAATAAAAAAATTGTCACAACGTTAAAAAAACAACATTTTGATCAATGTTACACCCGGCAAAGACGCTGAGTTACACGAAAAGCCCCTAAAAGCACCTAAGAATCAAAAGAGCACTGTGACGTCACAATGCGGACGGGTTTGTTTACACCAGAAATGATCGTGTACGATTGCATGCGAAACAGCACCACTGAATGAAACTCGGCTGTCAAAATGTCAGAAAGCACCGATTCGTGGGAAGAATACAGTGTTGAAGAAGAAGAGATTGGTCCATCGAGCACTTCTGATTAGTATAATATCAGCTCAAGCGACCAGGGGAGCTCTCCGGAAGAGAAACAGGACAGAAACTCAGAGGATGTCGAGGTGCGCGAAATCACCCTGTGACGGAAACCATTGTTTATTGACCGACGTTCTGTGCGCAATCTCCCATACTGCGCAGGCTGGCGCAATTGTTAGTGCGACCTTTTGTTTTGCATCGCGACGTGATTAAAGTGAAACAATTAGAGGAGAACAAACAACTTTTTCGCTGAAGTCATCAATGCAAGCAAACATCGAAAAGTTAGTCTGGTTTGACACAAATCAGAAAGGAAAATTGGCTTCTCGCTGGTGCCCCTACAATCAAAATACGTAGTAAACGCGCCTAAAGGTACCCACGCCTTACCATACCCCTTTGAAACATCGGTGTGCATGCTAATTAGGTTCCGAAGGCAGTCAGCCAATAAGAAATTCTTTACAAGCTATGTGCACTACATTACATGTTACCAATGTCGAAAAGGAGATATTTGTCAATTTATCAGAGAGACAGCATAAATAATAAATAAAGAGCATTTTATCATTAGCGTCAATCATTAGCGTCAATATTAGGCCGACTAAGAATGAAGTCACTTCCCACGAAAGGTCCATTCTGTAATCCCAGCTTATAAATTCATAGGCAATTTATGACAAATAAATGTTCACAATGAAGATTTTGTTTCAAACAATTTTTTAATCACGAAACATAATTTGTATCATTTTGTTTTTTATGGTTTATAATTTCTTTGGTTACAGGCTTGAACACTTTTGTGTTTCAAAGCACCATTCTAGTACAAAGCCTTCCACGTACATATATTTGTACCCAACTGTACAAAGTCTTGAATTATTTTGTGAGCCTTAAGCAAACTGTTACCAATAAAATGTGTTTTTTGCGCTGGAGTCTCAAAATGACACATGATGATCCCAAACCACGAAACACTGATTATAGCTTCACTAATGATAGTTCTCACTTGTCGTCACAGCACTGTACCTAAAAAAGGTAGCCCAAATAAAAATGTAGCTCCAGCTCTGTGCCTAAATGTAGCCTGGTCAAAATGTAGTCCCAGCTCTGTCCCCAATTGTAGTCTGGATCAACATATAGCTCCAGCTCTGTACCCAAATTTAGCCTGGATCAAAATTAAGTCCCAGCTCTGTACCTAAATGTAGCCCGGGTCAAAATGTAGCCCAAGCTCTGTACCTAAATGTAGCCCTGGTCAAAATGTAGCCCAAGCTCTGTACCCAAATGTAGCCCGGTCAAATCGTAGTCCCAGCTCTGTCCCCAATTGTAGTCTGGATCAACATGTAGCTCCAGCTCTGTACCCAAATTTAGCCTGGATCAAAATGAAGTCCAAGCTCTGTACCTAAATGTAGCCCGGGTCAAAATGTAGTCCCAACTCTGTCCCCAATTGTAGTCTGGATTGAAATGTAGTCCCAGCTCTGTACCTAAATTTAGCCTGAATCAAAATGTAGTACTATTTTCTTCCTTTTCGTCAATATTGTCATTGATTAACATATTATTTCAATTTCGGAGGAGATAAGTCCCACGGGAACAATGAGTGCATCCCGGCAAAATGAACACATTAGTTTTGAATACCTGGCGTCATTTTGGTTATACTGATTAATTGCTAACCATTAGTTTTCGACAGTATCATCATGATGAAAGAAAAACACTATTTTGAGCGTTGTTTTGTTTAGAGCTACAGAATTTTGAGCGTTAAAATGTTTACAATTCAACTCTCAACTGTGAAGGGCGAACATTTTAAAATGAATTATATAAACGGTTGCCGTTGTCTCGACCAACGCGTTCCAATGACTATTAAGTTTTATTTTGATGTTTACTTTTTTTCTCCCCTCTCGAAACACAAGCTGTGAGCGTTTCACTTTGGGCGGCTGGACGGTCCAGTTGCTGAAAGGTTAACAGAATCCAATTTTAACAGACTCCAATTTTGACGACCCTGTTAGAGCCGAGTCGATATTTCCGTTTAGGATGTAATAGATGTAACTCAACAGTTTACCCATAAAAATAAAAACTCGTTACGATTCTAAATCACCCTCCCCGAGGTAAAATAAATAAATGTGCATTTTGAAAACAAAATTCACAACCATGCTAAAATTCAACAAGGGACCCATTCTGGCGTGTCATGGCCGAGGGGATAAGAGCACCGGATTCAAGCTTTGATGTTTCTGATCAGCAGAGTGTGGGTTCGAGTCCCAGTCGTGACACTTGTGTCCTTAAGCAAGACACTTAACCATTATTGCTTCGTCCTTCGGATGGGACGTAAAGCCGTTGGTCCCGTGTGTTGTGTAATGCACAAATTGATTAAATTGATTCAAATTGATTCAAATTGATTCATTCGCTACCGGACGAAATGTCTACACCGCTCGCCGTTTTGGGGGAATCAGAATTTCCGGGAGGTCAGAATCTCCTGTCACACCGTCGCTGTCTCGTTGGGCTATCAAAATTGTTGATGATATTGTGATATTTTTCTCTCCATGTGTCGTGTTTCTCTATGTTTGTTTTTGTAATGATAGTGGCTTCTTATGCAGCGCTCATATCCGTCACTCAGTTTGCTTCGTCTTGTTGGGGGTTTTTTTTTGGGGGGGGTATTTATTTGTATATTATTATTATTTTTTATTATCTTTTGTTTCTATTTACTTATTTACTTATTTATTATTATTTATCATTATCCTTTTATCAATCTTTCTGTATCTTAATATATATATATATATATTGTTTGTTTGTTTTATTCTTCGCCTCAGCCAAACGAGGACCAAAAGATTGTTATGATCACTTCAAAGAGGGCCGGACGTCTAGTGGAAAATACACCATATACGTGTCAGGTTTATCTGCTGGACTGGAAGTATATTGTGACATGCAATTCGGTGGTGGCGGCTGGACGGTAAGCAAGAGTGTTCTTTAATTATCGTTTTCATTTATTTCTATCTCTATTATTTTATTTGGGGGATGTTGAAAGAGGAGCGCGACATGAACCTGCGACTTTGACTCCGAAACTTAGCTAGGACCCTAATGTTGGCGGTCTCCCTAACCCAAAATGTGTTATTTTGGGACTTACTCAGTCAGTTTCCCTTGTGGTTTATTACTTGATAGTTTTTTTTGTATATAATAGTCTTAGAGAGATAAGTTGCTGCACCCAGCCTAAGCTGACGCCGTTGAGTACTAGACACTCTCAAACCTCCTGGGTCAGATCTCCCCATGATTCCTGGTCCCAGGAGGTCTGGCCGATTACTGGGTCAAACTGACCCGGACACTGGTAAAACAAAATATGGTAATTTGACTAGGATTCTGCAGCAGTTTGACCAGTTTCGGGGTCATTTGCCACACATTCCGGGTCTATAGACTGACCCAGAAATGGGTCAAACCCAAGGAGACCCGAATCTGGGTCAATTTTTTTTTAGCGTCTTAGGGGAAAAGTTCGATACCAGACGTTTCTCATCTCAAGACGGCCCTTTCGTCCCTAAAGAGCCGTCGGAATAACGGTTATAATTTACTCGCTTTTTTTCATTCGTTCGACGGTCCAGTTTGTCCGTCAGATCATTCATTTTGTCCGTCCTCAAGAACCTGGGTAGCCAGAGTAATGAACTATCGGATCGATGGGTCGTCGGACTAATAAAGAGTCGTCGGAATGGACCTTTCCTATTAAATATGCTAATAATACATTCACGCATGCGTACAGACACTATTTGGTTGGCAAACGCCGTAGAGTTGTGCACTCTGCAGATGCACAAAACGTGTGCGTCACGCAACCATCAGTCCCATACAAAAAGGCGCGATGTTCACTCATTTTGCCAACCAGTAGGGAGAATGCGCATGCACGCGCGATGTGCAATTTACATATTTCTTGGGAAGGGTCTATTACCGCGGGTGTCGGAAACTTTGGCCATCGTTCGGCCGGACTTCTGAACCTACTGGTATTAAAAGTGACAAATATGTCCCTGTTTAAGGATCTTTATTTGTTATTTGGTAACTTTCCAGAGGCTCCACAGGAGAATTACCGGCGACCAAGAGTTCTTCGACCGTACTTGGGCCGAGTACAAGTCTGGGTTCGGTGACGCTATCGTTGATGACGATTCTGAATTCTGGATTGGTCTGGACATCATTCATCTTTTGACCAATCAGGATGATTATCAGATCCGTATACCAATGTTGGATTTTGCTGGAAACTTGATATACGCACAGTAGGTTGAGGTTTGGTTTGAAATCTGTTTTGGTTACACTAATCACTCGTCAACGGTTTAGTTACTGAACGTTTGTTACCTTGCCGGTGTCATAGGGGATTTTGTCCCCTGGTGTGTGCGTGATGCATGACCCGCATGTGATTTTCTTTTCATACCATACGCTGGCTATTGTATACATGCATAATGTATGGGCGCCTCCCCAGATCGCTTCATTGCTGACCCCGCAGTAATTGTGCGGTACTTAAAAAAATTGCGTCCCGCACACGGTAAATTAACATGGGCTGACGGAAGTTGATTCAAAAGAGGGCGCGCTATACCAGAGGAAACGTCTACACAAACCGCCGTAAGGGGAACATAAGGCTTTATTCGAGAGAGTAACAGAGAGTGAAAACCAAACAATAATCCTATTGTTCTCGACAGATATGATCATTTTAAAATCAGCGACGAAACCGACAACTATCGTCTTGATGTAAGCGGCTACGTAAGCTCTAGCAATGGAGGTAATAATAAGTTGTTATTATATATTTCTGGTAATGAAACCAACGATGCCTAAGTGAACGTAATTACTGTTAACTGGCAAGCCTGAGGAAACCTGTCTAAGTGCTTGCTATGTGAACCAGAAACACCGGGGTTAATCCCTACTCTTCCACGATAAGCGCTCTGATTTCTTTTACGTGCATTACCAATCTAGCACACGGGACCTACGGCTTTTATTGTCCCATCCGAATGTAATATTATGGTAAAGATCTTGCTCAAAGACACAAAGCGTACGACCGGGAGTCCAACCCACACTCTGCTGATCAGAAACACCAGAGCTTGAGTCTGGTGCTCTTAACTGCTTGCCCACGGCACGACAATGTTATTCTTTTATTTTGTTTCTTCTTATTTATCTTCGCTAACACCACAATACTGACCTATTGTGGTGTAGTTTTTAATTTATGTTATAAAGCACCTTCGATGCTTCGCAGAATTTTGAAACAGCTCCTCAAAAGAATGTTTGGGTGGAAGGGTTGAAGGAGTAAACTCTTATTTCTTTCCTGGAAGGATGACCTTTAAAGGGAAGGTATACGTTTGGTAATTACTCTTAAAATTAACGGCAATAACAACTTACTATAGTTAGAAGTACAGCAGCTTTCGATAGTATGGAGCATTTTGAGAATCATTTCACTTCGGAGTAATGTGGTTACGGACAAAATATATTTAACAACTTTTGAAAGAAAAAAAATGAATCTGGGAAGCGTTTCTGTCAGAAAACATTTCTCAGATTGTGTATTCCAATTGCGGATTATTCTTCCTGCGTGGACATAACCATTTATATAGGATTGAAACAATCGAACGGTTCCAAAAACCAAAGGTAAACGTTCCCTTTAGCAGTCATGTTGGCTTAGTGGTTTCTTTTCCTTGCCTTTCACCTTTGTGGGCCCCGGTTCAAATCCCGGGCCGGAGCCTTGTATGTGGATTGGGCTTTACAGTCTCTACCTGATTGTGTGGGTTTTTCCTACTTGGGGTTTTCCTCCCACATCTAAAACTGACACTTCTTCATCGTCTTCTCCACACAGGTACCTTCAGGCCTACGGGTCAAAGTGCTAGTCGCTTTTGAGGGTCCCTTGGTTTCATTACCAGAAAGATATAATAATAAGACATTTTAAAACGTATTGTCCTTGTAAATATTTTATGGAATCTACATAAAATGACGGCATCTTAAAGAGACTTGTGTGGTATTTTTTTAAACAGGAGATGCCCTGAGTGACAGTCACAATGGAATGCCGTGGTCAACTGTCGACCGTGACAACGACAATGATACCAGGAACTGCGCAGGAGTCATGCAAGGTGCTTGGTGGTACGGCCGCTGTTTGACCTACGATTATAATGCACCGTATTTGTCTAATCTAAATGGTCCATGGGTGTCAAACCCGGGATTCATTGGGTCAGATCAAAATGGTATCACTTGGGATTCATGGAGACATGAGTCTGTCAGAAAGGCGCAGATGAAAATAAAACCCTACCTAGCTGTCTAGCAAGTAGAGACGTTTGCTTTACAATCAATAGTCTAGTTGAAGTACGTCACGTTTTACGACAGATTTCCGCTGACACACAGAACGTACAATGGAATGCGTATAAGAGGAGATTAATGCGTGCTCGAATTCTCAGCTATTAAAGGAGGCCTACTCATTTTTCGAAGCTACTGCAAAATAGTTATCAAATAATCGACAAGTTTGGTATTAAGTGTCGTAATCTTTGTGATAGGCGATAGCTTGTTAATTACGTTACGAATTATTGCGCCTGTAAACTGCCTTGCGAGAACATGGGCCTGTATCAGCCGGTGACTTCTTTATGAGGGCCATATTTTCGTTTTTCTTACTATAAGTGTCTGTAAGCCCATATATCGTTACTGATATTTTAATTGATTTGTTAGGAAAGAGCAATTAATCTGTTAAAAAATTTAATGTTTTTTATCAGGAAAAAATTGAATCTGAGAAGCGTGTCAGAAACGTTTCTCAGATTGTGTATTTCAATTGCGGATTATTCTTCCTGCGTGGACATAACCGCTCCGGATTTTCGCTACCACCTTTTTTCACAGGTTAGTTTTATTGTATATACCTACATTTATATAGCATTAAAACAATCAAACGGTTCCAAAAACCAAATGTATACTTTGCCTTTAACCATTAGGTCATACCCTTAACGGAACCCGTCTTAATCAATTTTAACAGAAACGTAAAACCAGAAGTATGTTGTCCAGCATTATTTTAATTTCTAGATACAAGTTGTTAAGCTCAAAGCAACGTATCGGCGGGTGGGGTCCAGGGGCCGGCGTTACGGCCCCTGGTGGGGTCCAGGGGGTGAAGCCCCGGAAGCTCATGAGCTGTGGCGTTTTGGGGTGAAAAATCGAGCCTCCGTACGCCTAAAAACAGAGAAATAGACGCACTTTTTAAGCACTTTTGATTCATATCGATCTTTTAATTTTACTGGAAATATTGATGTAACATCAACTGGCTCAAATGAAATTTTACTCCCACAATTCGATAATATAAGTAAACCCACTGTCCGACTAACCCTTTGTTTTGCGAAGTGGCCGCCACACAATAATCGTCTTTATCAGATTGCTGTTTAAAAAGGAACATTACAGAATTGGTAAGAAACAAATTTGTAAAATATACTTTTTGATCACAGATTTACATAAAACTTACACGGTCTAATGATGCTGATAGTAGAAAACATCCCTTGAAATATTTTTGTCTGAAATGCCATATTTGATGAGAATTGAATAAACTAGTTTTCCGATTGGAGTTTATCGCTCAGTGAGCGTTTTATTCGTTTGTTGAACCTATATGATTTCATGCAAATGTGTAATCGGTTTTTCACTATTTTCTCGTGACCCAGATGGCCGATCGATCTCAAACTTCTACAGGTTTGTCAGTTTATGTATATGATGGATTACATAAAGTGCTTACACTGCAAGCAACTGTTTTGTTAGCAAATGTTCCTTTAATTAAGTCGGTCATTATAAATGGGGGAAAATATCCTTCATCAAGCGAGAGTCTTCAATAATCGATTCTAAAGATGTCAAGAATTGTCGTTGATGTTTAGATACTGTGGGGACGGGTTCTGTGAAGAAACAAATCCAAAATGTTGTTACACTCAAAAGACTTGGTGAAGTTTAGCAATAACGCACGACGCTTGCAATATTACTTTCGGATACTTATTGGTGCGTAGCAATGAGCCCTCTACGTTTGAGAACAAGCATCCACCTGTACATGTATGTACTGACGGTACGGACGTACATACGTGTGAACATGAATTCTTGAAAATAAAGTGGACAACAGACAACAACAAAAGTAACGACAGTTCGACTACCATAATAATGCTACTCGCTAGCCTAAATTGTAATGTTGTTGCTTTCGAAGGAGTGTTTTATTGTCCCATATTGACCGTGTCGACCTGTGTGTGAAGTAGCCTCGTCAATCTGGAAATGAAGGTAGGAAAATTGGGATTTCGGTGGGTAGTTTTTGATTTGTTTTTGTGTGCATTCTGCTCTCGGATAGTCGGCAAAGCATCGTACAATTTACCAATGGAAATATCACACCAACTTTTTCGAAGAAGACAAGGGTGGAACACACTCCCAGGCAACATCTAGGGTTTTCCTACTTCTAGAAACTATAACGCTCCGTGAGCCTTATAGGGGTCTAACATTTTGGGCCTCCGTAACGCTATACGTTTTCAAAATGGTCGTTGATAGGTGAACATTTTATGGTCGTTAGCCAGCAATAACTTCAGTTTCATTTGTACTACACAACTAAAACTTTCCCATCACACTAAATATACATTCACGATGCTTGTGAGGCCTTTTTGTCGAGTTACATGCAAAAACATCTTCAAGAAATGACATTTACCACGCAATACTCGCGGTTGTTTTGCTCTTCATCGCGGCACTCACAGTACACATTTGATTGGCTGCGTATTGTGCCACATCACCTTGTAAACCATTACATGGTGCTATGTAAAGACTAAAGGAATAGGTCTAATACTTCAATACGTAGCTCCACAATACCTTGAATGTTAAGTGCTTAGAGGCTGGCCTGCAGTAGGCGCTATACAGATATATGTTATATTATTATTATTATTATTATTATTATTATTATTGTTATTCCATTGTGTGAAAGTCCCCACAAGGGTGTGTGTGCCTATAATGTACCCTTGACTTCACAACCAGACTTGATTAAAAAATTTATTGAAAACACGTGCAAGACTTGTAGATGGAAAATTTTGTTCTTTTCTTTTCATTTCAGATTCAGCCTGTGATGAGGACTTGTCTTAGAATGCTAGGAAAACCATGGTAACATCATCAAAACGAGTTATAATCATTTGAAATTGCGATCAGCAATGCAGGAGGTCCCAGTGCGTGTTGCTGTCAGGGTGAGTACATTGGGAACTATACCATCATATCAGTGCAAAACATTGTACACTGTATGTCCTAAAATAGAACGTACGTTAGGCAAAATAAAAAATAAAACATGTTTGGCGTCCTGCCTTTTTGAAAAAAGAGGAGGTGGCAGGCCCTTTAAAAAAAATATATTCAATGGCCGCCCGACATATTTTTCAAGACAACCTGGCAGGCTATTTTTTTAAGGTGGTTGGCAGCTTTTTTCTTCGTGTTTTTTCTATGTGCTATAGTCAAAAATATGATGTTTTATGCATTTTAGAATTAATTTTGCTGTCAGAGAACTTAAAAATCGGTCCTAAAAAAAAAGAGAGAAAAAAAAAAGGAGGCAGCCACGTTTTTGCATGGAGCATTTTGATGCGAGATACAATTGGCAGCATTGGCAATTGGGCAGCAGGTAGTTAATCTGTTTTGCTTGTCCCAAGTTCATAAAAGCTGTTAAGGGCCAAAACAAATAATAATTCACTTCCGGTTCATGTCATTTTTAAAATAGGGTTGGTAGTGTGGGATTTTTTTATTTTTTTATATTTTTTGCCGGGGGAGGGGGGATTAATAATCTTATACATTTGGTAAATGTGTACAATCTGAGAAACAATTCCTGCATGAATCATTTCTCAGATTCAACGGCAGACTCTTGAACGCTAGATGGCAGCAGACTTACCAGGTAAAGCTCCAATGATTACGTGCGCACATTGCCGAGAACAACAAATTGACCTGGTAAATCTGCTGCCACCTAGCGTCCCAAAAGTCCCCCATCGTTTTGATTGATTTCTAATCAACGGGGGACACTTCAGATGAAATAATTTTGCAGGATGCTTACGACCATTACCATCTTGATAACAAGATACAAGCTTTCAGATAGAAATTACACATTTATCTTTTTCATTGATGACTCTACCTTTAACAATAAGGTTGCCATTTTGATTTTGTGGTGTGTCGTGGCCGAGTGGATTTACAGCTCTGGCGTTTCTGATCAGCAGAGTGCGGGTTCTAGTCCTTAAACTGTTAAAGGCCCTGTACACTATTGGTAAGATCGAAAAACACAATGTTCACAGATTCACACTGAACTTACATGATTTAAAGTAAGTAATGGTAGAAAGGGTTCCTTAAAATATTTCTGCCTAAAATGCTATCGTTTCTGAGAAACGAGTAAAACAATAGTAAGTATCGCGCGCGATAATTTGAAAAAACAGAAAACACATAAGATCTCTTTTCACTATTTTCTCGTGACCCCGATGACCAATTGAGCTCAAACTTTCACAGGTTTGTTTGTTCATGCATTATGTTGAATCACACAAAATGTGGACACTGATTTTGAGCTGTTACCAAAAGTGTACAATACCTTTTAAGCAAGACATTTTTAAAACCATTATTGCTGCCTCCTTCGGATGAGACGTAAAGCCGTACAGTACTGCCAACAATTATTTGGCACACGGACATGATGAACGTGTCCGTGTTATTATAGTGTTTTATGCACCGATGATCGTGTTTTAGAAAACACCTGCCTGATACACTGCTGTCGGACGGAACTGCACGGCCAGTCTCTGTAAAATAGTCTGGCTACAAGAATCCTGCTTAGTGTGCCCGCAATATACGGAGGTATAACAGGTACCATACATGTACGCACTTCGATGGTCTGAGCAAGGTAGCCGCTCTGATAAATCCGTGCAGATTGACACGTTCTTCCGACGATCCGACTGAAAGCTAAGCTAAGAAATGCCTTGTTTTGTTAATGAGATCCCGACTGTTTCGCAAAGTGTCAAGATTATCATGACTTTTCAAGAACAAGATGAACATTACATTAAAGCTATGTACAGTGTACTTATGTGTAACTTGTTTCTGCCGGGAATTTCTGAAAGTTAAGTAACACATTTTTCAGTTGGCATTTCTTTTGAAGTTTTGTCACAATCAACGTTTTGCACTTGAAGGCTTGTGTTTCCGGTCTATTGATCTCATTCACACCTTTATTCTATCGGCTGTCCACATCACTGACAAAAACCACAGGTTCGTGAAACACAAACACGTTTACCGACAGTAAACAGCAAGATCGTGAACACGGTTGCTAATCCCCTCAATGTTGTAAAACACGAATTTCGTTGGTATGAAACACGGAGCAAGATGGGATAAACCTCATTATAATATTTCGTGGTTTGCGAAGACCGTGTTCGTGTGCAAAATAATTGTTAGCAGTACTGTAGGTCCCGTGTGTTGTGTAATGCACGCAAAAGAACCCAGTGCACTTATCGTAAAGAGAAGGGGTTCGCCCAGGGTGTTCCTGGTTTGATCGGCAGCATATTGCACCACAGCACCTTGTAAACCATTAACATGGTGCTATAAATGAATAGGCCTCATACTTCAAATTATAGCTTCACATACTGTACCTTGCAGGAAAAAATTCGGAGCGCATTGATACGCCCATTAGGATGTGATGAAGTGCTAAGAACCAAGTATTATTATTATTATTTGCAGGTCCGACCCTTCCTACCCCAGGAGAAACTCCACCATCACGAATCCTGCGTCCGCGTCGTCCCCAGCACCAGCCAAGTCATTGTAGGAAGGGACCGCGCTTTCACGTTCGACCATGTTCTTCCGTCCAAGATTAACCAGGTACGCAGCCAAAAGTTCAGATGAAGTAACGATCTCGGGCCAAGTTCATAGCGTGACACGGCCGAGCAGTCTAGTGCACCGGACTCAAGTTCTGGTAGCTAAGTCACCCAGGTGTGGGTTCGAATCCCGGTCGTGACACTTTGAGCGAGATGCTTCACTACTGTATAATTGCTTCTCTTCACTGAGGGGTATTAAAGGGATTAATATGCAGCGTTTCTGGCTTGATTTTGGCAGAAACTTATGCCCCATCACTTTGTGTGTACATGTAACTTTAGCGATGTTCTATGCAGCAGCGTTCTCCCTTAAAGACAAAGTTTGGTTTTGGGGTCCGTTTGATTGTTTTAATCCTATTTAAATGTAGATATATACAATAAAACTAACCTGTAAAAATTTCATTTCAGAAGGTGATCGCGTTTTTTAAATATCGCCAAAATCTGGAGCGGTTATGTCCACGCATGAAGAATAATCCCCTAATAGGAATATACAATCTGAGAAACAATTCTGACAGAAACCTTTCTCAGATTCAAAATTTTGGGGATAAAAACTAAAATCTTTTTCCATATTCACAGTATTTTGAATTGAAATATTTCTCAAAATGCTTCATACTTTTGAAAATTGCTGTACTTCTAACCAAGTAAGTTTTTATTGCCATGAATTTCTAAAGAGTGATTACCAAATGTACACCTTCCCTTTAACAGTGGTCTGTTGGCCAAATGCCAGTTTAAACACCCGAGGACCAGTCACAATTTTGTCCACCTACGTACGTGTAGTCCGGCACAGCCTCGCTATCATGGGCAGCGCGCCGTATCGATACCTCTCGTCACTAACCCCTGGTAGGGATGTACTGAAAAAACAACGCTGATTGGCTCCCAACAGTGACTACTTTGTGTGCACGCTTGTTTAAAAATTCTGAGCGCTTGTATGGCGCTTGTAGGACACTTAGTACGCGCGTGTGAAATGCAAGTTTTTCTACGCGATTCCATTTCAAATGAATCATGTCTTTACACTGTCACCCTAAACTGCATAGAGTTAGACATATCACAAGATCAAAGAAGAATGAGAGGGGACCAGTTGCTCTTTGAATTTAGGCCTTATTTGCGGGTTACCATACTTGAGCGGGCGCATAGAGTGGATTGGCCACAGGCCTAATTAAAATGTGCTGTATTTGAGCACTTTTTAATGAACAAATTCCAGGGGTTACGAGCATGCTGGACAAAATGGCGCGGCAAGTACGATCACCCCTGGGAACGAGGTTGGCTCAGATTGCTTCAAATTACAAGTCCCACAGTGTTGAAAGGGGAACTTAAAAACATGGACCTGTGAAAAAGCTGGGGGACCAGTGGAATGACAAGTTAACTGGTTCCCCTCACTTGTCACTGAAAAAGTTGAGGGCAAACCCTGATACAGTAGTGCCTTTTGTTACTACATCAAAATGTAGTGCACATAATTTGCTCAGCTTTGTTTTTTGTTTTTGGGGTCTGGTACCCAAACAGGAAGAGGTGTATAAAGTGTGTGTAAGTGGCCTTGTCACCAGTTTCTTCGAAGGCTACAACGCAACTGTGTTTGCTTATGGACAGACTGTAAGTTGACTTTTGAATGTTTTCCCTGGGATATTTTTTTCGGATAAAATCCAGCAGAACTAAGATGAAATGAGATTTAAAAAGACATGTCAATTTTTAACATTAACAAAAACAGTTGCACTCAATTGAAAAGAGATGAAGAGAGAGAGCAGGGCTTGAATTTGGGGGAAAAACCCACAAGACCGCAGGGCTTGTGGCTCAAAATATTTACTGGACCGGAATTTTGAGTACAAGACCAGAATTGAAGTGAGAAGAAAAAATGCCTACACAGGTTAATAATTGAACTGTTTGAATTTGAAAAAACACTAAGAGAAGATTTACAGTATCTCATTTGTATATTATGGGTAAGTAGTCTTCGGTAATCAACAGAATTGTATTTATCCGACTGAAAGTCAACATCTGAACACAAACACAAGACTGCTGGACTTGTCCGGACATGAGTTTACTGGCCCGATGCTACAATCACTGGCCTCGGGCCAGCGGTCCAGTGTAAAATTCGAGCCCTGGGTATATTTTGGTAATTGTCAAAGACCAGTATCCTCACTTGGTGTACATGTATCCCAACATGTGCACAAAATAACAAACGTGTACAAATTTGAGCTCAGTTGGTCATGAGTTTACTGGCCCGATGCCTCGGGCCAGCGGTCCAGTGTAAAATTTGAGCCCTAGAGAGAGAGAGATAGAGAGCGGCAGAAAGCACACAGAAAAAGCAAAAGATGAACAATGAAAGGGGTTGGTTTGGCCACAACACTCTCTCTATCCTGGACATGTCTTTATTGTGCTCTGTTTTCGAGATATAAATGCGAACAGACGTACGAAGCCCAATTCCGAGCCACAGCCATGCACGTTACAATGGCGTGGTTGTGTGGCTTCATACGTATGAAGCCACAACCACGCACAACCACGGTTGTGTGGCTTCATACGTATGAAGCCAACCACCATGGTTGTGGCTTCATACGTATGAAGCCACAACCATGAGACAGTCAGGGTGACTTGATAGGAGGGGGGAGGGGATGAGGGTGAGGGTTTGTGGTTTGGTGAGGGTTAGGGGTAGGGTTAGGGTTAGGGGTAGGGGAGGGGTTGGGGTAGGGTTAGGGGGTAGGGTGAGGGGTAGGGCTAGGGGAAGGGTTAGGTGTAGGGGTAGGGTTAGGGTTAGGGTGATGAACACTCCCCCCCTTTCACCATGGAAGAACCCAACCAAGTAATAAACGTGCATGGTTGTGCCATAGAAAAAAGCGAGGAATTGGGCTTCATACGTCGTGACGCATTTATGCCTCCTGTTTTCCCACATTTGTCAGCATTTTTTCCTACTTTCGACAAGTCAAGACGGGAGTTTCAACTTTGAGCTGGCAAGGCCAATTTTCTCTTTGCAAAAAGGCATTTCCATTAGAACATGGGAAACTTTTAAAGAGCACCAAGGCCAAGACCAGGGGAAACAGAAACCATGGCCTCCGTGGCCGCCATGTAATTCTAGGCCTGGTGTCTATGTGCATTTCAGATTTGTACTTTTTGTTATCACCGATATAGCCTTGATATCAAGGCTGTGTAGACAAGTACTCCGCCTAAAACCATAGAGCAAGGATACTAAAACCTCAGCCGCCCGAATGCGATACAACCCCAGTCCCCCGACTGACTCTAAAAAAAATAGCACACCGCACTCTCACCATGCACACACAGCGCCTGTACACAGCCCCACACACACACACCGCTATTGTCCACACACCGCTATCTAGCCCGTGAGCCGTCAGGCTCACAGCCTTGACGATCTTGTACACTTCCGGGTTTTATGTGTTTCATTGTTTTTCTTCGCAAATCCGTGGATAATGGGGGGGTGAGTGGATATGCAAAAACCATAACCGCAAGACCCGGAAGTGTACAAGATCGTCAAGGCTGTGAGCCTGACGGCTCACGGGCTAGGATTGTGGGTGATAGCGGTGTGTGGAATAGCGGTGTGTGTGGGACTGTGGAAACGAGCGTGTGCTGTTTAAAGACAGTCGGGGGGGACCGGAACAGGAGTTGCATTGCATTCGGGCATCGCATTCGTGCGGCTGTGGTTATTCACATTTTTAGCTATATAGTAAGCAAACTATTACACAGCCTTGCAATCAAGGCTATCACCGATATGATTGTGTTTGTTTTGTAGGGTTCTGGCAAGACGTATACTGTGGGTGGACACAATGCCACCAATCTGACAGAGGATGAGTATGGAATCATCCCTAGAGCTATTCAACACATGTTTCATATCATCAAGGTATGTATGCGGGGAAGGATCTAGAGAGTCATTTGCCAGACAGGCTGAGAGGCATTTGCCAGACAGGCTCAGAGGCATTTGCCAGACAGGCTCAGAGTCATTTGCTAGACAGGGTTAGAGGCATTTGCCAGACAGGCTCAGAGGCATTTGCCAGACAGGCTCAGAGTCATTTGCTAGACAGGGTTAGAGGCATTTGCCAGACAGGCTCAGAGGCATTTGCTAGACAGGCTCAGAGACATTTGCCAGACAGGCTCGGAGGCATTTGCCAGACAGGCTCAGAGGCATTTGCCAGACAGGCTCAGAGGCATCAGCCAGGGGGCCTTTGGTCATTTGACATAAGGGTTGAGAGTCATTTGCCAGGAGGAATGAGAGTCATTTGCCACTGGGGCTGAGTCATTTGCCACTGGGGCTGAGTCATTTGCCACTGGGGCTGAGTCATTTGCCACTTGGGCTGAGTTGTTTGCCACTGGGGCTGAGTCATTTGCCACTGGGGCTGAGTCATTTGCCACTAGGGCTGAGTCATTTGCCACTAGGGCTGAGTCATTTGCCACGGGGCTGAGTCATTTGCCACTGGGGCTGAGTCATTTGCCACTGGGGCTGAGTCATTTGCCACTGGGGCTGAGTCATTTGCCACTGGGGCTGAGTCATTTGCCACGGGGCTGAGTCATTTGCCACTGGGGCTGAGTCGTTTGCCACTGGGGCTGAGTCGTTTGCCACTGGGGCTGAGTCATTTGCCACTGGGGCTGAGTCATTTGCCACTGGGGCTGAGTCATTTGCCACTGGGGCTGAGTCATTTGCCACTGGGGCTGAGTCATTTGCCACTGGGGCTGAGTCATTTGCCACTGGGGCTGGGTCATTTGCCACTGGGGCTGAGTCATTTGCCAGGGAGATTGAGAGTTATTTGCCAGAAGGGCTGAGAAGTATTTATGAGGGGTGGCCTCGGGTCATTTTTCAGGGGGGCCTTGAGTCATTTGACTATAGCGGCTGAAAGTCATTTGCCACTTGGGCCTAGAGTGTTTTTTTCTTGGCGATTGCTCAGAACTTGCTGCCCGTAAATTGCCTTGTGTAAGCCAGAGGGGTGTCTTTTGGACACCCTGTTTTAACTGTCATTTACATGTAAATGCATTGTAAGTGAACAGTTTTAAAAATTTCAAGCGAAATTGGACACCCTTTTAGCAAATTCTGGCTAAAAGAGGATCAATTCAAGTAAGTTCGCATTTACCCCTGCCTGAAATTCCAGCAAACAATCTGTGTGTGCCACAAGAACAAAATATGCTTTAGAAATTTTAGAAATTCATCATGTTTTTGACACAGGAGAACCACAATGTCGACTTCAACCTGCATGTATCATACATTGAGATCTACAAAGAAGAGCTGAAAGATCTGCTTGATCTGGAGACTAACAGCAAAGAGATGCACATCAGGGAGGATGAGCAGGGCAACACAGGTAAAATGAAACGGCTTGTTCAGGAGGCTAAACGCCAACTGTAGAGTTGAGGGCGATTAAGTTTTCATTGCAACAAAATCGTTGCGTCAGTGCAAAAAAGTTGTATCTTGATTTTGCAAAAATGTTGTATCTCGGCACTTACCGTAATCTTCGTGGCTTATACATTAATTTTGGCCCTAAGAAATAATCCTTTGGCTTATACGCCGGGTGGCTTATAGGCCGACGTGTTGAAGAACAAAAACCAACGTACACTCTTTTTAAAAGATCTTTATTTGCTTAAGTTGTTAAGAACAAACAGAGAATTTTGTGTATTGTCCTCTGTGAAAAAGACACTCTTGTTATTGCAGACCATTCTAATTAACGATTTCAATAACGATCGATGGTGTTAACTTCAATGCATTTTGACGTCAATGCAACGCAACTCGATGTACAATGACTGATGTGCCGCCCGCCAGTCACTGTACAAGATTACAAGACCATTGGACTAGTCAAGTCAGGAGTTTACTGGCCGACACTAAAATCACTGGCCTCGGGCCTGTGGTCCAGTGTAAATTTCAAGCCCTGCTTGCAGGAACAAAGTAGCAATCCTGTGACTGATTTGAAGATGTGAACTTTTTCATGCGGTGACTTTTCACATAAGCTCTGTGTAATTGCCCTGTTTACATACATGTACTTTGGTTGTTCATGCTTTACCCTTATTGACTTCAGTCGTGATTGGTGCTACGGAGATAACATGTGACAGCCTGGACGACGTGCTAAACTGTCTGTCTACCGGCTCCACACATCGCCACACGGGGGCCACTAACATGAACGAAGTCTCCAGCCGCTCTCACTCCATCTTCACTATAGCACTACGTAAGTCAGAAGAATAATAATAATAACTAGACATTAGGTTACTGTATACCGTGAGGTATGCGTATGGCAGTTAGACTATAGGTCTTTAAAAAAGATGTTTAGCGTCCCCGCCTGCTTCCTTTTTAGAGGCGGACCTCCTTTTTTGTTTTTTTAGGGTTGAACCTTGTGGTTTATTACATGGCATGTAAAAGAAGCACGCAGCGCGCAGCGTTCCTGGTTTGATTTCTACGGCACAGGTACGAACACGTACACGCACACGCTCACAGACGCCATGTTGTAGGGCAGGTTTTTGAATGGTGAAGTCATATTCAATACGGTCTATTGCACCACAGCACCTTGTACAATTTTGTAAACCATTACATGGTGTTATGTAAAGGAATAGGTCTAATACTTCAAAACTTAGCTTCACAATACCTTGCAGGAAAATACTGAAGTAGGCGCTATACAAATCTGTATATCATTATTATTATTATTGCACACTGTCCTCGCACGTGGTTTCCCCAGGTCCCTATTCCACAGAGTTCCAGTGGCATTTCTCAAGTCAGATTCTGCACATTGTTGCTGCCTTGTTTCCTTATTTTTGTATTCTGTTTTCTTCTTCTTTTCACAGACCAACAATGGGAGGATCCGCCAGAGACTGATGCAGAGAAAGAGACAGAGTTGACGGAGGATGACCAACCCGGCAATGGAGTGCACACCATGTCAGCCAAGTTCCACTTTGTGGATTTAGCTGGCTCGGAGAGAGCCCATAAGACAGGAAACGCTGGCGAGAGATTCAAAGGTAAGTAGTTTATGACTATTGACAATAATACAATCTTCAACCCTTCAAAGTGATAACAATATTAAGAAGAAACTATAAATAAATAGTAAACTTAAATAGTAACTTGCATATGCCTCTGGCTTTTTCCCCTCTCTTTTTCAATACAAATTCTTTGTGAATGTGTGTTTGTATGTGTTTTTAATGCCGAATAAATAACAATAATAATAATAAAGTATGGAAATGGAACCTTATGCTTGGCAGCAGTTTACACAGCTGCATTTGCAGTACCAACATGACCAACAAAAATCCCTTCTCCTATACCAAACGGTCCAAATCGACGCGAACAAATTTGTAAGAACAAAATTTAATAACGCCGTGCCTTTCAATCTCTCCACACAAGAGGGCGCTATACAAGTTGTTTGTAGTTTCCTGATAAACCAATGAATGAATGAAAGGTCCAAAGGTCGGAACAGCGCTTTCGTGGGGACACAGCAACTCTGTGGTGCATGGATTGATTTAATGTACAGTGCGTTTTACGGGCAATGTACACAGTAATGTCCGATGGTGCTTGTTTCACGATAGGTTATTGGTGTATTTAAATCGTTAATATCGTCATCAAAGGATTAAAAACACTCAATTGTACTGCTGCTTGATCTGAAGTTAGAGCACAGGCATTTGACTTTTCAAACTTGTGTGTATACAATGTAAATAGAGGTGCTATTTTAGGACACAAAGTGCTTTTGCACTGACATGACCCTGTTGTTTTGGAATGTTATTAACACGTTGACTGCCGGTCATAAATTTGAAGGGGCGTTCCCATTTGCCAAGCATCCCAGTGTGGTGCGCATGCGTGCATACCAAATAGGTACTTTTTTTTTTTTTCAACATGTTGTAGCATACAAATTTTAACGATGTGTGCTCACCACTGCCAGAAGCGTATACGTTGCGTTCACAGTGATGCCAGTGTATTCAATTCACTATACAAAAGCCTTCCATTCTCTACGAGTATACTCGTAGTGGCAGAATCCGTTACACAAGTTACTACGAATATACTCGTAGGCGGCAGTCAACGTGTTAAGGGTTTCTGCCATCTGCCAAAACCACCTTTGTTTTCGTTGTGATTTTTAATTTTTGTTTATTGTTATTATACCTCCATCCGACCAACTCTCCATGCTTTAATGAAAGCTGTGATGGTTCTATCTCAGGAACTACAATCTGAAAAGTCATAAACAGTACATCAAATGAAAGCCTGCGCTTTAACTTAGATCAAGCAGCAGTACAATTTAGTGTTTTTTAATCCTTTGATGACGATATTAACAATTTAAAAACACTCGTAAACGTATCCTGAAACAAGCACGATCGGCCATTACTGATATGTTATTGTAAAATGCGCTATATAGACCATGTTACATTTGGTTACAGAGTGGTGGCCTCGTACATTATAATGCATTTCCTGACGGGCAAGATGCTGCACAGGCTCAATGGGAAAATTTATATTTTGTGTCATGATTTTCACACACATGTAAATTCAAAGTTTACAAAAGCAACAGCTGTACAGCTTTTGAGATGTCTCCCCCTTTCTTCATATCAAAAGTTGAGAAAAATCAGACAGTGCGATCTCCATAAAACATAAGATTTGTTGTATTCTTCCATTGAGCTGTGTGCAAACGTGCCCGCCGGAAGTCCAGGCTCTGTGGCTCTTTTGTAAACATGTGATGTCACGGGTCACATCGTCTATAAGAACTAGTTATTATTATTATAATGATTGGATGATTGTTTCCTGTCACAGAATCTGTGTACATAAACAGCGGCCTGCTCTCATTGGGCAATGTCATCAGTGCCTTGAGTGATCCCAAGAGGAGGGGAGCCCACATCCCGTACAGAGACTCTAAGATCACCCGCATCCTCAAGGATTCCTTGGGAGGGAATGCCAAGACATGCATGATCACCTGCATCAGTCCTTCGGCCGTCAGCTTTGACGAGACGCTGAACGCACTTAAGTATGCCAACAGGGTAAGTGCTGAGGGTTTGATATGGGAGGTGGGAGGAGGTGGGAGGATTTGAGAGGTGTCTGTAGTCAGCTAGGGTGTAAGGGAGAAGGGGGGTGTTAAGACCAGCTTGAACACCCTGCATCAGTCCTTCGGCCGTCAGCTTTGACGAGACGCTGAACGCACTTAAGTATGCTAACAGGGTAAGCGCTGAGGGTTTGATATGGGAGGTGGGAGGATTTAAGAGGTGTCTGTAGTCAGCTAGGGTGAAGGGAGAAGGGGGGTGTTAAGAACTGCTTGAACACCCTGCATCAGTCCTTCGGCCGTCAGCTTTGACGAGATGCTGAACGCACTTAAGTATGCTAACAGGGTAAGTGCTGAGGGTTTGATATGGGAGGTGGGAGGATTTAAGAGGTGTCTGTAGTGAGCTAGGGTGTCGGGAGAAAAGGGGTTGTTAAGAACTGCTTGAACACCCTGCATCAGTTCTTCGGCTGTCAGCTTTGACTAATCACAAATAAAAGCTTTAAAGGGCACCGTCGTTATTCTCTTCTGCCCGTGTGCAGTTACTGGGTGAGAGTTCATAAATCAATGTCTGGTCACTGACTCACTGTGTTCATGAAGACAGTTGCCCTTTAAAACTTACATCTTTTAAAGCTTGCTTTTCAATACAGGATTCTCACTCGACCTTTGGAGAATTTTCATATACCACAAATCTCAAAGCTTTGTGAACATCTTGAGTGCGTTCCGGTCTGACTTTTTTCTGTTCTTGTCCATTCCAACTTTCTACTTTGATGCATACATCTTATAATGTCAAAAAGGTTTTCTATTGTGGTTGCACTTGGTCTTATCTCATGATTTGCCTGCACACGGCCACGTGTATGATTTCACTCTTCCCTATACATACATAATTCATACACTTCAAAAAACCTGTCTGGAAATAAATAATTACAAGCGCTTTGAGAGCTTGTAAATAAAGTGCTTTATAAAAACTAGTTCTTAGGCCAAATAAAAATACAAACATGTTTTAATAGCCTCCCCGCCCGCTTCCTTTTCAGAGGCCTTTTATTTTTTAAGGGATCAATTGTTACAATCTCTGACAACAAAAATCGATTCTAAAATACATCAACCTGTTTTTTTTTATTACTATAGCACATAGAAAAACACACAGAAAAAAAAATGGCAACCATCTTAAAAAACAGCCCAGAAAGTTGTCTTAAAAAATGTGTCAGGCGGCTATTTAAAAAAAAGGGCCGGCCTCCTCCTTTAAAAAAAAATGCCGGACGCTAAACATGTTTTTTTGCCTTTTTATTATCTCATTGCTGAATAATGAAATTTGCTTGTTTTCCTTCCAGGCACGTAACATCACCAACAAGCCCATCATCAACCGGGACGTTGACTCTTGCCGAATTGCCGCCATGCAGACAGAGATCCAAGAGCTCAGGGAGGAACTGCAGAGACATCAGTCTGCAACGCATGTACAAGATGTAAGTAATATACAGGTATCACATGGGTTGAGGGTGAACAGTCGATATTAGCTCCCCGAGATATTGGAAGTTGACAAACTATTTGCCGCTCGGGGAACTAGTTTGTCAACTTCCAATACCTCGGAGAGCTAATATCGACTGTTCATGTTTTTTCACCATTTACTCCTGGCTCTCACAACGGATTTAGCCCAAATCTTTACAGGTTTGTTATTTCATGTATATGGTTGATCACATGAAACATGAACCTTGTCTGGGACTATTTTGTCAGCTCTACCAATCCTGTAAAACATGAACACTGTCTGCGACTATTTTGTCAGCTCTACCAATCCTGTAAAACATGAACACTGTCTGCGACTATTTTGTCAGCTGTACCAATCCTAAAAAACATGAACACTGTCTGAGACTATTTTGTCAGCTCTACCAATCCTGTAAAACATGAACACTGTCTGTGACTATTTTTTCAGCTCTACCGATCCTGTAAAATAATACCTTTAATTTGAAGAGATTCGTCACCTTGTTTTTTTACTCAGCGCTTTGAGGCTGTTTTTGCGGCAATACTGCACTTTATAAGTTTCTTTATTATTATTGTTATTATTATCTTAGTTTTCGTAGCTGATTTGTCTTTTTTATACCAAACTGTTCTTTTTCTACCAACAGAGAGGTGCAGACTCGCAGCGAGTTAAAACTTTGGAAAGTAACATTATCAGGTATATAAAAAATAAATTGCTTTTTTCTGTGTGCTTTCTGCCTTTCTCTCTTTCTTCCTTTCCACTTGACTGTTTTTGTTCACTAGTTTACCTGTTCATGTGTGTTGTGCTGTCATTTAGCTTTTGAGGAAGACTCTGCTAGGGTCGAAACGTCAGACCAAAAGGAGAAGGAGGTTCGCCCCGGTGTTCCTGGTTTGATTGGCAGCATATTGCGCCACAGCACCTTGTAAACCATTACATGGTGCTATGTACAGGAATAGGTCTCATGCATGTACTTCAAAACGTAGCTCCACAATACCTTGCAGGAAAAAATACTGAATGAAGCTACAATAGCCGAGGCTGAAGTTTTTAAAGAATTACAGTGATGAATGACCTTGCGTTTCATCTAGCAAACAGTTGAATTATTTTGGCTTTTGTACGTGGTGCAATCTTGATTTTTGTGTGAGTCACGCTTGTGACGTTAATGTTAATTTTAAAACAAAAATTTGTTTATTCTTGACTCACTTTAGCTCTGAAAGGGACACATTGCCTTCGGACTGGGGGCTTTGGGCTATAAAAGCATTTGTTATGAAAAGAATATGGTCGGAAAGATGTTTTAAAAGTAGAATATAATGATCCACACAAAAATCCCTCCAAATTGTGCGGTTTTCCTTTGACTTCGTGAACTAAAACGGGCTGTAATTTTGTGGAGTCAAAAATTTTACAAAATCCCAAGTGAGGGGCTAGCTTGGTGGCGGATCAAGCTAAAAAAGTTCTCTTTCTCGTGTAGGTACAAGACGAGCTCAGCCCACTACCAGATGTGCACAGAAGAAGCACTTAAGATACTGAGCGGTCTGCGAGACAGCGATAATCTTAGCGACGATGAACTCACGGCCATCAGGGATTGGATGGATCTAGCCGAGGAAGCGCGGGAGGCCGGCACTGCAACAGATGAGACGGCTACAGGTCACGAGGGAGCCAGGATCACCCAGCTAGAGAAGCAGTTGAAGAAGGTTAATAATAATAATAATAATAATAGTGGCTTTATAGCGCTCATATCCACACTCAGTGACACTCAAGGCGCTTCAACATTCAGTATTTTCCTGCAAGGTATTGTGGAGGTACGTTTTGAAGTATTAGACCTATTCCTTTACATAGCACCATGTAATGGTTTACAAGGTGCTGTGGCGCAATATGCAGCCAATCAAACCAGGAACACACGGGACCAACGGCTTTACCTCGTATCCGAAGGACGCAGCAATAATGGTTAAGTGTCTTGCTTAAGGGCACAAGTGCCACAACCGGGACTCGAACCCACACTCTGCTGAACAGAAACACCAGAGCTTGACTCAATAACAGTGTGAGAAGACGGTACTCACTGCATGGCATTGACCAGGTTGGTGGCTGGCCGCTATTATTGATCAACCAGCGGCCAGCCACCAACTAAGGTCATCAACCACTCAGTGAAGACCGGCCCTTCGCACTGTTATTGCCTAATTCAAACCATAGTGGACGAATGGTCACACAGTAGGAGGGTTGACTGTAATGTGTAGATGCATTCTCTACAGAGCTTCTTAATTAAAAAGTTGCCCAAATAATGACGGAGACTGTTAACATTAACTCTAAACACTGGCTTGACTCTCTCTCCCGTCAGGCTCTTGCGGATCTTGCCAGCGATGAGGAAATCTTCAGCACCAAAAACAAGGAGAACAATGACTTATTAGGCAGAATCAAACAGCTGGTAAGATTCCTAATTAGTTGATGTAAATCAATCTTAAACCAAACCTCGGACTGCAATGCCTGAATCATCCATAGATGGATTATTGTTTTCAGTGACACATTACTACACAGAGTGCAGATTACAAACTTTATCTATGGTTGAGGCTGCACGATGAGTCATGTAGTTCATTTGGGATAACCATGAGCATGCATGGTGAGGTACAATGATCATTGGATATGACCGTGTATATGGTTTGAGCATTGCATGTGAGATCAATGAATTCAGTTGGATGGACCATGAGCATGCATGGAAGTATCAAGAATTCAGTTTGGATAAGACCATTTTTATATGGGTTTTTGAGGCATTGCACGGTGAGGTATCAATGTAGATTCAGTTTGGGATGAGACCATGAGGCATTGCATGGTGAGAATGATATCAATGTAGAGATTCAGTTTGGGATAGAGACCATTTGTATCATGGTTTTGAGGCATTGTGCATGCATGGTGAGGTATCAATGTAGATTCAGTTTGGGATGAGACCATGAGGCATTGCATGGTGAGGTATCAATGTAGATTCAGTTTGGGATAAGACCATTTTTATATGGGTTTTGAGGCATTGCACGGTGAGGTATCAATGTAGATTCAGTTTGGGATGAGACCATGAGGCATTGCATGGTGAGGTATCAATGTAGATTCAGTTTGGGATAAGACCATTTTTATATGGGTTTTGAGGCATTGTACGGTGAGGTATCAATGTAGATTCAGTTTGGGATGAGACCATGAGGCATTGCATGGTGAGGTATCAATGTAGATTCAGTTTGGGATGAGACCAGTTGTATATGGGTTTTGAGGCATTGCATGGTGAGGTATCAATGTAGATTCAGTTTGGGATGAGACCATGAGGCATTGCATGGTGAGGTATCAATGTAGATTCAGTTTGGGATAAGACCATTTTTATATGGGTTTTTGAGGCATTGCATGGTGAGGTATCAATGTAGATTCAGTTTGGGATGAGACCATGAGGCATTGCATGGTGAGGTATCAATGTAGATTCAGTTTGGGATAAGACCATTTTTATATGGGTTTTGAGGCATTGACGGTGAGGTATCAATGTAGATTCAGTTTGGGATGAGACCATGAGGCATTGCATGGTGAGGTATCAATGTAGATTCAGTTTGGGATAAGACCATTTTTATATGGGTTTTGAGGCATTGCATGGTGAGGTATCAATGTAGATTCAGTTTGGGATGAGACCATGAGGCATTGCATGGTGAGGTATCAATGTAGATTCAGTTTGGATAAGACCATTTTATATGGTTTTGAGCATTGCAGAGATCAATAATTCAGTTGATGAGACCATAGCATTGCATGGTGAGGTATCAATGTAGATTCAGTTTGGGATAAGACCATTTTTATATGGGTTTTGAGGCATTGCATGGTGAGGTATCAATGTAGATTCAGTTTGGGATGAGACCATGAGGCATTGCATGGTGAGGTATCAATGTAAATTCAGTTTGGGATAAGACCATTTTTATATGGGTTTTGAGGCATTGCATGGTGAGGTATCAATGTAGATTCAGTTTGGGATAAGACCATGAGGCATTGCATGGTGAGGTATCAATGTAGATTCAGTTTGGGATGAGACCATGAGGCATTGCATGGTGAGGTATCAATGTAGATTCAGTTTGGGATAAGACCATTTTTATATGGGTTTTGAGGCATTGCATGGTGAGGTATCAATGTAGATTCAGTTTGGGATGAGACCATTGTAATGTTTGAGCATTGCATGGTGAGGTATCAATGTAAATTCAGTTTGGGATGAGAACCATGAGGCATTGCATGGTGAGGTATCAATGTAGATTCAGTTTGGGATAAGACCATTTTATATGGGTTTTGAGGCATTGCATGGTGAGGTATCAATGTAGATTCAGTTTGGGATGAGACCATGAGGCATTGCATGGTGAGGTATCAATGTAGATTCAGTTTGGGATAAGACCATTTTTATATGGGTTTTGAGGCATTGCATGTGGGCGAAAGGTGTAGCATTGAGGTGAGTATCAATGTAGATTCAGTTTGGGATGAGACCATGAGGCATTGCATGGTGAGGTATCAATGTAGATTCAGTTTGGGATAAGACCATTTTTATATGGGTTTTGAGGCATTGCATGGTGAGGATATCAATGTAGATTCAGTTTGTGATGGATGACCATGAGGCATTGCATGGTGAGGTATCAATGTAGATTCAGTTTGGGATAAGACCATTTTTATAGGGTTTTGAGGCATTGCATGGTGAGGTATCAATGTAGATTCAGTTTGGGATGAGACCATGAGGCATTGCATGGTGAGGTATCAATGTAATTCAGTTTGGGATAAAACCATTTTTATATGGGTTTTGAGGCATTGCATGGTGAGGTATCAATGTAATTCAGTTTGGGATAAGACCATGAAGGCATTGCATGGTGGAGGTATCAATGTAGATTCAGTTTGGGATGAGACCATGAGGCATTGCATGGTGAGGTATCAATGTAGATTCAGTTTGGGATAAGACCATTTTTATATGGGTTTTGAGGCATTGCATGGTGAGGTATCAATGTAGATTCAGTTTGGGATGAGACCATGAGGCATTGCATGGTGAGGTATCAATGTAAATTCAGTTTGGGATAAACCATTGTAATATGGGTTTTGAGGCATTGCATGGTGAGGTATCAATGTAGATTCAGTTTGGGATAAGACCATTTGTATAGTTTGAGGCATTGCATGGGAGGACAATTAGATTCAGTTGGATGAGACTGAGCATTGCATGGAGTATCAATGTAGATTCAGTTTGGGATAAGACCATTTTTATATGGGTTTGAGGCATTGCATGGTGAGGTATCAATGTAATTCAGTTTGGGATAAAACCATGAGCATTGCATGTGAGTATCATGATATTCAGTTTGCGATAAGACCATTAATGTTTTGAGGCATTGCATGGTGAGGTATCAATGTAGATTCAGTTTGGGATAAGACCATTTGTATATGGGTTTTGAGGCATTGCATGGTGAGGTATCAATGTAGATTCAGTTTGGGATAAGACCATTTGTAATGGGTTTTGAGGCACTACACGGTGAGGTATCAATGTAAATTCAGTTTGGGATAAAACCATTTTATATGGGTTTTGAGGCATTGCATGGTGAGGTATCGATTTATATTCAGTTTGAGATAAGACCATTTGTAAATGGGTTTTGAGGCATTGCATGGTGAGGTATCAATGTAGATTCAGTTTGGGATGAGACCATTTGTAAATGGGTTTTGAGGCATTGCATGGTGAGGTATCAATGTAGATTCAGTTTGGGATAAGACCATTTCATTTGTAAATTGGTTTTGAGGCTTTGCATGGTGAGGTATCAATATATATTCGGTTTGCAGTAACACCATGTGTATAAATATCTACTTTGCTGTGTAGATTTTGTTCAGAGCAGTGACTGACTCTACACTGAAACCTCTAAATCCTTATAAATCCTCCAGCATGTCTTACACTCTTCAGTGACGATGACTAGAGCAAGCTAGTCAAAACGTTGAGACCAAAAGAACTCACTCCGCGGCAGTGCAGTTAATTACGAGAAGTCCCCAGATCCACTAAGCTAAAGTAGTAGTTCAGGCCGATTTCCTAACTCCCGCCCAGGTTAATAAGCAGGACAGTTCTTTTCAGAACTGAGAAGTCTCCCGAATTCCGAAAATCTACTCCGCAGTAGTAGAACAAATAGCAAGACAAGTTCTCTAAAGAACAAAATCTACACAGCAAAGTAGATATTTATACACATGGTGTTACCGCAAACCGAATATATACCACTTGTATATATCTACATGTACTTGGACTAGAGCGAGCTAGTCGAAACAATGAGACCAATAAGAACTTAATCCGCGGCAGTGAAGTTAATAAGGAGAGTCCCCCTGGATCCACTAAAGCGAAAGTAGTAGTTCCAGCCAATTTCCTACCTTCCGCCAAGGTAGTACTAAATAAGTGGGACAGTTATTTTCAGAACTAAGTAGTCTCCCGAATTCCGAAATCTACTCCGCGGCAGTAGAATAAATAGCAAGACAAGTTCTCAAAGAACAAATCTACACAGCAAAGTAGATAAACACATGGTGTTACCGCAAACTGTATTTTATTTAATTTTTGCATTGTTGCAAGAAAACGTGTTTGGACAGAAATACAATTAATCTTTCTTCTCTTTTTCTTTGCAAACAGGAGGAGGAACATGAAGAAACTGTCAGGGAGCTCGAAGAAGCGATGTCACGTCTCCATCAACAGGAGCAAGATCTGATAGAACAGCAAACCCTCATCAATGAACTACGAGAACAAACTAAGGTAGGAGGGAAAGTAGGTTTCGACACGCATCAAAATGATAACGGTTTTCAACTCATGTTACATTGATAACAGGTTTCAACTCGTGTTACATTGATAATAGGTTTCAACTCGTGTTACATTAATAACAGGTTTCAACTCACATTACATTGGTAACAGGTTTCAACTCACATTACATTGATAACAGGTTTCAACTCATGTTACATTGGTAACAGGTTTCAACTCATGTCACATTGGTAACAGGTTTGAACCCACATCACGTTACATTTATTACAGGTTTCAACTCAAGTTACATTGGTAACAGGTTTCAACTCAAGTTACATTGATAACAGGTTTCAACTCGTGTTACATTGGTAACAGGTTTCAACTCAAGTTACATTTTAAACAGGTTTCAACTCACATTACATTGGTAACAGGTTTCAACTCGGGTTACATTGATAACAGGTTTGAACTCACGTTACATTGATAACAGGTTTGAACTTACATTGATAAGAGGTCCATCTCATTTCAGGCGGATTATCATTCAGCATCACACAGTGTGGACCTACCCTCCGCTAGAGGCGTAAAGAGACCCATGTCAGTGCCTGCCCATCTATCCGGTCTGACCAGAGCTAAATCAGCTGCTGATGTTGACACGAAGCTAGGAGGAAGACCACAGTCCAGGAAGCTACATACCAGTCCACCGTTGGTAAGTTTAAGCCCTAGACACTCTTGATGGCTTTATGTCAGACCCTTGACACCTATGACACCAGTGTGCCCTCTTTGGGCACCAGTTAGCCCGCTTTGGGTACCAGTGTGCCCTCTTTGGGCACCAATTAGCCCGCTTTGGGTACCAGTGTGCCCTCTTTGGGCACCAATTAGCCCGCTTTGGGTACCAGTGTGCCCTCTTTGGGCACCAATTAGCCCGCTTTGGGTACCAGTGTGCCCTCTTTGGGCACCAATTTGCCCCCTTACAGACATTCTCTCCCTCAAAATATTTGTGCTCCTTTTCTTCGTCCGACTGAATGTGTAAACTTTCCATTTTGTTTTTAATCAATGTGACTGTCTAATTTCTCTGTCGGACAGAGAAAATCCTGGACAGAAATCTTGGGCAGAACCCTTACAGACGTTCTCTACCTCAAAACAGTTGTGCTCCCTGCGCCGTCCGACTGAATGTGTAAACTTTCCATTTTGTATTTTTTTGTTCTCAATGTGACTGTCTTACTCTTTGTCAGTGTGGAAGTGTGCAGACTTCCTTGTTCTCTTCCAGTGCGTCTTTCTCAGATCAGGTATCTACCTACACCGTCAGGGCCTACGATCAGTTCATAAGCACCTTGGTATGTGCCGGACTTTTTGGAATGCCATTGCTGTGTGTTTCAATGCATGAAATCCATCCTGACAAAAATATTATAGACCTACTCCATAAAAAAATATTGCATGCTTGGGTGGATTTTTCATACTGGTACAGAGCTTGAACTGTAATTATTATTCTTAGTAGTATTATTACTGCATATTTCCCGTAAGGAAATGAAGGATGCCTCATAAGTGAACTTTGATCACTAGCTCGCAAGCCTGAGGAAACCTGTAAACAAGGGTTCTTGCTGTGTGAACCAGAAACACAGTGGTTAAACCCCTTACCCTTCTTCCACGATAAGTGTTCTGGGTTCTTTTTTGTTGCACTACCAATCCTTGTACATCCCCAAAACACAAGACTGCTGGACTTGTTCAGTCGCAAGTTTACTGGCCTGGCGCTAAAATCACTGGCCTAGGGCCTGCGGTCCAGTGTAAATTCTGAGCCCTGTGTATACACTGGAACGCCGGACTTGTCCGGGCGCAAGTTTACTGGCCTGATGCTAAAATCACTGGCCTCAGGCCTGCGGTCCAGTGTAAATTCTGAGCCCTGTGTATACACTGGAACGCCGGACTTGTCCGGGCGCAAGTTTACTGGCCTGACGCTAAATTCACTGGCCTCGGGCCTGCGGTCCAGTGTAAATTCTGAGCCCTGTGTATACACTGGAACGCCGGACTTGTCCGGGCGCAAGTTTACTGGCCTGATGCTAAAATCAGTGGCCTCGGGCCTGCGGTCCAGTGTAAATTCTGAGCCCCGTGTGTACACTAGAACGCAGGACTTGTCCGGACGCAAGTTTACTGGCCTGACGCTAAAATCACTGGCCTCAGGCCTGCGGTCCAGTGTAAATTCTGAGCCCTGTGGGCTTACACGAAAATGCTGGACTTGTCCGGGCGCAAGTTTACTGGCCTGATGCTAAAATCACTGGCCTCAGGCCTGTGGTCCAGTGTAAATTCTGAGCCCTGTGGGCTTACACGAAAATGCTGGACTTGTCCGGGCGCAAGTTTACTGGCCTGACGCTAAAATCACTGGCCTCGGGCCTGCGGTCCAGTGTAAATTCTGAGCCCTGTGTATACACTGGAACGCCGGACTTGCCAGGGCGCAAGTTTACTGGCCTGACGCTAAAATCACTGGCCTCAGGCCTGTGGTCCAGTGTAAATTCTGAGCCCCACGTGTACACTAGAACGCTGGACTTGTCCGGACGCAAGTTCACTAGCCTGATACAAATTAAACTAACAATCAATGCTGCGCTACAAGACGTGCGGTCTAGTGTTGCGTTTGTTAACATTTCAAGCTCTTTGGTAGCATGGTATAGGGCATGCATCATGACATTTTGTATTATCGTATAAGTAGTGTTATACCACACACAAAGATCCTTGTCATTTGATCGGTGGAGCATCAACATTATCATATCTTCCATGCTTAATAAGTTTTCATTAGCACTGGACAATATCGAAAATTTTGAGTGGCAATATATATATCGTTGGGTAAATATCGCCGATATGACGATAATATCACAAAGACTTTTGAAAATTGAAAATACCCGATAGAATTGGATCAACAGTTTTACTGCAGGGAGGAAATGAGCAAACAAATAAACCATGAATAAACAACAAGACGTGACTGTAAATTGAAACACACTGCAGTGTTCTGGGTTCTTTTTTTGTTGCACTACCAATCCTACATGTAGTACATCCCCAAAACACAAGACTGCTGGACTTGTTCAGTCGCAAGTTTACTGGCCTGGCGCTAAAATCACTGGCCTCAGGCCTGCGGTCCAGTGTAAATTCTGAGCCCTGTGTATACACTGGAACTCCGGACTTGTCCGGGCGCAAGTTTACTGGCCTGACGCTAAAATCACTGGCCTCAGGCCTGCGGTCCAGTGTAAATTCTCTGCTGAGATAAAACCACTAAATTAACATCCATGAACACAGAATGCCTGACATTTTTGTTACTTTTAGCAAACAATAGACAATATCGATGACACATTAAGAATATCGTCTTCGTTACGATATTTCAATATTTTCAAAAATCCAGCATCGATATTGATTGTATTGTCCCCAATATCGTATCCTGACATGATATCGTCCAGCGCTAGTTCACTTTTTAATTTTTGCAAATAACGTGTAAGCATGCCAGGGAGAATCGCAGAAATTAAAACAAGCGGTAACTCAGGGTAACTCGAGGTTGAACCCCAGAAAACCTCCAAAAACCTCAAGGCTGACCTGGAGTAATACCGCCTGCTTAGTTTTGCATTCGTCCCTTAAGAGCATTAATATGTAATCAATGACATCCTGAAAATTATGCATTTATGCATTTATGCATTTATTCATTTATTCATTTATTCATTTCCCTGCATGGCAGCATGATCCCCTCAGTGCATTTAATAACTTGACTGATAAATAATTTGATAGGTTGAAGCATTTGAACTTTAAAAGGAACTTATACCTTTGGTTTTTGGAACCGTTCGATTGTTTTCCTCCTATATGAATGTAGATATATACAATAAAACTAAGGGGTCTTGTCAAAATTAATCCTGGAGAGCCATTGGACGGCCCCGGCCCCGGCCCAGGACCAGGGCTCGATTTCACAAAGAGTTCAGACTGATCGTAACTGCAAATCCATCGCAGTTGCTTAGCAAAGAGTGATGTCACAATACAAATCACTATGGTAATACTGATAACTCATCTTAAGATGAATCTTAGTGCTTTGTGAAATCAACCCCAGGTTTCTCGTCCCATATTAAATTCCCTTGTAGTGATTACTTCGTCCGTCTGTCCGATGGGCTATGGGATGAGTTCACAGTGAATGGCCTTCACCAGAGATCGTTTGTTTACAAACCACAGAGTCTTTAGATCGCTATCTACTGGAAAACAAGCAGGGGGTCTCCCAAGGGCAGGTTTCGGTTTCACGGTTAGGCCTCAATGACCCTGAGTATTTACTTAAGACAAAGTGGTCATATCATAGATGATTGAGCTCTCTGTGCATATCGTGAAGTTGTCACTTTTAAAAATTGTGTCTTTCAACGTTTTTATTTCAGTCTGTGGTCACTTGCAATTGTCATTATTTTCTATGTTGTAATTCTACGTCATTAAAGGATTATTGGATTATTTAAGATCATAGGGAATCATTACCAAAGTATTACCAAGAAAGGTTTTTGAACAAACGGGGTACCTTGAGGCAGATCCGATTCTTGTATCTTTTATCAAACGGTCAACTTAAATGGAGGCACTCGGGTGTATTTGTTTTGCATCACCTGAAGAAAACTCAGTTCATTACTACGTTTAGATCAGTCAGGATTGTTTTTATTTTACCTGGCTATAATGTTGTCTGTTGCAAACAGCAATGGGTTAAAACTTCGCCATAAAACAGCGACCTCCAAACAGTCAGACCAGACTCACTCCACACTGCCATTAAACCCAAGTTTGTTTGTATTAGTGATTAAGCAGCCAGTGAAACCGCAGAGCTCTCGGTGGGGTGCCTTGGGTACTGTGCATGAAGGGGGGGGGATACTGTTCAGCGTGTGAAACATCACCTCATTGGAGCTCCCATCCGATGGCCCGTCCAACAAAAACTGGAAATCGGATGAACCTTGTCCAACGGTCTGTCCGGGATTAATTTTGACAAGACCCCTAACCTGTGAAAATTTAATTTCAAAAGGTGGTAGCGTTTTTGAGATATCGCCAAAAATCTGGAGTGGCTATGTCCACGCATGAAGAATAATCAATCTGAGAAACGTTTCTGACAGAAACTGACATCT
Source organism: Pycnopodia helianthoides (assembly GCA_032158295.1). Taxonomy (NCBI): domain Eukaryota; kingdom Metazoa; phylum Echinodermata; class Asteroidea; order Forcipulatida; family Asteriidae; genus Pycnopodia; species Pycnopodia helianthoides. The sequence goes on along the minus strand of CM063257.1, from coordinate 16,128,367 downwards.
TTTTTCATATCCACATTATTTTGAACTGAAATATTTCTCAAAATGCTTTATACTATCGAAAGTTGCTGTGATTCTAACTTAGTGAGTTTTTATTGCCATACATTCTTAGAGTGATTACCAATTGTATACCTTCCTTTATGGTTGCATGAACAAATCTGCCAATGATAACAATTCATATTGTTGGGATCCTGACCTAATCTCACGTCCGTCAGCCATGACCAAACAATTTTTTCATGTTACATATATTTTGTGCATTGTCTGTGGTATATGCGATAGTTTTTTTTTTTTTTTTTCATTTTGAAACAGCGCACCTGTCAAATTGTGTTCAGAGAAAACAAATCTTTGATTAAAAAATTACTTTCGGCAAAAAATCAGGCCATGCAACATGAAATTGCTTTCAGTTGACTTGATGTGCTTGTATAACTAATTGTTATATATTCGGTTTGCGGTAACACAAAGCTAAAGTAGTAGTCCAGGCCTACTGTATTTCCTACCTCCCCGCCCAGGTAGTAGTTAATAAGCAGGACAGTTCTTTTTAGAACTGAGAAGTCTCCCGAATTCCGAAAATCTACTCCGCGGTAGTAGAACAAATAGCAAGACAAGTTCTCTAAAGAACAAATCTACACAGCAAAGTAGATATTTATACACATGGTGTTACCGCAAACCGAATATATATTGATACCTCACCATGCAATGCCTCAAAAACCATATAACTAATTGTTGTTGTGACATGTTTGGTCTTGCAGTTTTCAATGGAGCGTATCGTTCAGGGATTCAAAGCGCGCAGCCATCTTGTCCTGAAACGAGTGGAGGATCAGGATGAAGTGATGCAGTGGGAGATGAGCGATAGCAGCAATGATGGCAATGATGACAACCAGTCAGGGTAGGTTGTATCGATATATATCGTTATCGATATCTCAATATATGCAATTAATAGTGTCGATATATCGCTATCATAATCTCAATATATTGATATATCGATATATCGATAATGTTAGCATTCTTTATGAGTAGCAATGATGACACCAGTCAGGGTAGGTTGTACAACAAAACATGCAATTAATAGTAGTGATATACTCAATATATTGATCTATCAATTATGTTTGTTGGCATTCTCTATGAGCAGCAATGATGACAGCCAGTCTTGGTAGGTTGTACAAGAAAACATGCAATTAATAGTATCGATATATCGTTGTCTTCGTTTGCCAGCGTGCTGGATTATGGTCAGGTTTCTGTGAATAAACCGGATGTTGGAAAAATGGGTCGCGTCTGCCTTGACCTCTTAAAGCTGAAGATAAACCTCAAGAAGGGGAACAAATTTTTCTCTTAAAGTTAAACCAGTTCGGGACATTTTATTATTTGTTGTTTTATTTGCAGCGCTCTGGGAAAAACATGGAGTAGATCCAACCAATCAAGAAGGAATTCTGACTCGAAGCTACAGAGCAAGACCAAACGGACGTCCAGCAATAAAAGTGAGTTGGGTCCATTGAGATCTTACTCGGAGCATGTCTGTGGTGTTTTTAGGGGCTTGTTTACGGTGTTATGCAGAAAAACACTTTTGAAGTTGGTCACTTTTTTGAAAATGTGTTTTCGCTGGTCTTTTAATTTAAAATTTAAAAATACTGACACGATGAAACTGACCGGCATCCGTGATGTTTGCTGAAGCGCTGTTCGGAAACCTGACGTAATCACTTCCAAGTAAACCACATCGTAAGAAAACTGCCGAAGCACCGACTAGCTAGCTAGTACAGTCAGGTCCAACCTCGTACCCAGTGGTTTACGATCTCGCCGCACCATTTTTTTTTTCTTTCCCAGAATGCTTTGCTTGAACATAGACGTACGCAGAGCAAGCAACCGATACGGCGCTGCCCATGGTAGCGAGGTTGAGTCAGGTCGTCATTGCGCTGTATGTGAGTGCGCATGCGCACCAGCAAACATGGATGTTGGTCAGTTTCATCGTGTCAGTATTGCCTCTGGTTTTCTCCATAAATTACACCAAAACGAGCACGCACATTTTCGTCTTAATGTGCTGTTACATTTGCGCTTTGGAAAGTAGCAACTGGGGGAAAATCTCATCATAAAAACGTGGGTTTGTATTCGACAAATTGTCACAGAATTTGGGGATACGTAGGCGTAGGGCCAAGGATACGAAGTGGATTGGCCCTATTTATGGGGCTAGGTCTAGCCCAGCCTTTATGTACACTCAATCTCTGTTGTTGTTGTTGTTACTCCTTCCAATAGGTTTCGGAGGGACGTTGACCAAAGAAACCGCTGTCACCGACCTGAAGAACCTTCCGCATGTTACGTCTGCCGAGGTGAACGACCTGAGCGCGAGCACAATGGACTACCATCAGAAGGTCCGCGAGTCCAAGCTGAGAGTCCACGAAGCTCAGCAGAAGATGAGAGACTTGGCGCTCAATATCAGGTGAGCAGCCTCTCCGAATCAAACCAATGTCCAATGTCATAAAGCTGCAACGCAGACAAATTTGCTCAGCCTGGAGAAAGCTTGCTTTGTAGGAATAGGTTACCAGCCAATTCACCATGTAATGTATATTGGTTGTGACTGGTTCCCTGCTGGTTTTTTGCTTAGAAGAAACAGGTTACCAGCCAATTCACCATGTAATGTATATTGTTTGTGACTGGTTTCCTTCTGGTTTTTGCTTAGCAGAAACAGGTTACCAGCCAATTCACTATGTAATGTATAGTTTGTAACTGGTTCCCTTCTGGTTTTAACCAACACTAAGAAACACATAAGATATTAAGGATAAAAAAAAACATTAACTTGAAAACCAGACTGGGAGACAAGTTCACATTAAAGCAACTGGACCCTACTACCTGTCCCTAGCCTGGCACTTGACTCTTTCTAATGGGATCCAAAGGGATGTCCAATACAGCAGGGCTAATCAGCTAATAATAACATAGAGGTTTTTATATAGCGCTTTACACACCCGAAGGGCGTCTCAAAGCGCTTCACACTTATTACCCCTGGTCACTGGGCCATTAGTTTCATTCCTTAAACCATCTCAGCTCCCTGGGGAGTATACAGCCTGTGCTACAAATATGCGCTACTAAGCTAAATCAATCACAAGAACCGTCTCTGCCCTCACAGGTACCCATTTTACCCCTGGGTGGAGAGAAGCAGTTATAGTTAAGTGTCTTGCTTAAGGACACAAGTGTCACGACCGGGACTCGAACCCACACTCTGCTGAACAGAAGCACCAGAGCTTGAGTTTGGTGTTCTTAACCGCTCGGCCACAACACCCGACAGCTACCCTATTTACCTAGCTACTCCTGACCATAGCCCAAGGGCTTAGAGTTAAAACACTCTTCCATACCTACACATGGTCTCATGTCGCCAGAACTGACTACACGGGGGCTGTCTACTGTACATGTACTTGGTCCATGCGAAGACGATGGCACCTCTGAACTAACCTAACTAAAACTACTATGACTTTTCCGTATCCAAATACCCCTTGAAAAAGTCAATCACCGATACTTATTCATCATTCTTGGATTGCTTTGTTTTTTCTCGATAGGTTGAAAGAGGAACTGATCCGAGAGTTGGTGAAGACCGGCCGAGAGGCAGAAACTGCCAATAAGAAGTTTTCTGATAGGATCCAACAACTGGAGACAGTATGTACTGTTATTTGCATAATTATTTGCATAATTATTTGCATAATTAGTTGCATTATTATTTGCATAGTAGGCAATTCAAATGTTGAGCTTTATTCACAAGATTTTTAATGGAATAGCTCCAGGTTATCTTTGTGAGCTGCTGGGTGTCAAATTAAAAACACTGTATTCTGCTTTAATTTTTTAGGACACTCTACTTAGTAAAAAAGTTTAGACTTGTAAATTCGCCCTCTTTTGGCCAATCAATGCAGTTCGTATTTGATGTGTGTTTTGGGGTTTATTTTAAAAGGAAGCTCATTCTGCTAAGATGGAGCTTCACGAGGCCCAGGATGCACTGCAGCGCCTCGGAGCCAAGGAACACCAAGAGACACACGACAAAGAGAAGCTCGGCGAAGAGTACCGTCGTAAGATGGACAAAGCCAAGAACAGAATGAAGGAGCTGCAACGGAAACAACAGGTAAAACTCAAAGCCTAACACATTTTTTTTAATACTGGAATTCATGAAAGGAACCTACTTCCTAATAGCATCAAATGTTCTTATAATTATTATCAATTTAAAAGAGCAGTGAAACAACATCTCTCCACTCAATCACATTTTGTAACATTTTTGGATTGCCATTGTTCATTTTTCCTGTGCAGTTTTTTAGTTTTGTATTTAATTGTTTGTATTGTGTGTTTTCTGTTAGTGATTTCTGGGTGAGTGACCTCAAGGGTTGACAAGTAGTGTGGGAAAGCTGGGTCCCATTATAACGCAAACATACAAATCCTATTGCCCCCTATTTTTGTGCACAAAATGTGCCGTTTTGAAAATAATTTTTCAGAATGCTTCAATCTTTAGTGTGTGGGTCCAGGGAACATCTATTCATCTGTTCAGACCATTAGAACAAGAATCGTGCCCCCCAAACACAGTTATTTACCCGTAATACAATCGGCCTCTCGACCGCGCTCAGTGGATCCAGCATGTAAATTGTTTCCTGTGGCTGCTCGGAGGGTTTAAGAAGTGTATCTACTCAACAATTCACCAAACTTCTTGACCAAATTTCAGGAAACGGAGAAAGTATTGAAAGTTCAAGGTCAGAGCAACAAGAAGGTCAGCGACTTGGAGCTTGCCGTGGGTCGGATGAAACAACACCAGGAGCTTCTTCAGCAGCGTCTTAAAGATGAGGCCGATCGAAAGCTCAAGCTCGAGGTATGACCGTCTCTCTAAGATTCGTAATTTTGTCTCGAGTTTCAAAACTGCATTTTTCCAACCGATGAACTTGCAAAAATTTTGTAAAGATTGTTGGTATCCAGAATGGGAGAGCACTTTGACTGTCTTTGGTTTATTTTCCACATATTTGCTATATAAGTAGTTATTTATGTTTTTATTTATGTTTATGTAAGTAGGATTTGAAACTTTGCATGGTGGAAGTATAACTAAGAGAGGTTTGTGGTAACACCATGTTAAAATCTCTTTTGAGTAGCGTTGGTTCTGAAAAGAACCGGTGGGTAACGACTCAACGTTTCGATTAGTATGCTCTGCGTGCAGCATCCAGCAACAGAGTCCAGCATTCTCCTGAAGACGATCAGAGCATACTGATCGAAACGTTGAGTCGTTAACCACTGGTTCTTTTCAGAACCAACACTTACTCAAAAGAGATTTTAACAAGGTGTCACCGCAAACCTCTCTTAGTTATACTTCCACCATGCAAAGTTTCAAATCCTACTAAAGTTTCGTTTCTTATTTATTTTATGCCCTGTTTTATTGATCACCATTTCTAGTTGCCGGTTTTTTTGTAAAAAAAAAATTTTATGGCTATGTTTTGGTTTTTTTTATTTTGTCACCAACAGCTTTTCTCATTTCTTTGGTTGCTTTGGGAGACTGTACACCAGTTGTGTATATTTTGTTTATTTACAATACATTCATAGCTACCAGCAGTTATATATTTGTTTATATTTTAGTGTTTGTTTGATTTTTTATGGCTATGTTTTTGTGGTTTTTCTTCATTTTGTCACCAACAGCTTTTCTCATTTCCTTGGTTGCTTTTGGATACTGTACACCAGTTGTGTATATTTTGTTTATTTACAAATGTATTATTTATTTTTGTATTTTAGTGTTTGGTTGATTTTTCATGCCTTGATGGTGAGAGGTGTTACTTGGTCTATCACATCTATGATGACAGTTTTTGTAAAATACTTTTGTCTCGATCCGGACAATTTTTAACGTGAACTATGTATTTTATTGTTTGAAGATTACGATAACAATGAATAAAGTAAGTGCCCCTTGCCACAGGGAATGGTTGCCAATTCTATTATTTTTTTTATTTTATTTTTTTTATAGAAAGAATGGCAGAAGGATCAGCAGAGAATTCGAGAGCTGGAGATACGCATGGAGCAACAACAAAAAATACTCAAGAGAAAAACAGAGGAGGTAAGTGATTCCATACGTATCTGAACATGCTGCTTCCATTCACTCTATTACTAGACAAATAACAGAAGAGGGGGAGAAACATGTAGAATCACCTCCCCTCTTCTGTTATTTGTCTAATAGCGTTAACGGAAGCAGCATTCCTCTTCCGTGCACACTATTAGACAAATAACAGGGAAGGTTGGTGATTCGACATAGTCTGAACATGCCACATCCATTCACACTGAGACAATTAACAGAGGTGGGAGGTGATTCTATACGCATCTGAACTTTGTTCAATTCATACCATTAGGCAAATAACATGGACAGAATTTGAGTGGGCCTTTTGACTGGTCCAACTGGTAAATGGCCGGCTGATTATTGTTAAAGGAACATTACAGAATTGGTAATTGTAAAATATAATTTTGATCACAGATTTACATAAAACCTACACGGTCTAATGATGATAGTAGAAAACATCCCTTGAAATATTTCTGTCTGAAATGCCATATTTGATGAGAAATTAATAAACTAATTTTCCGATTGGAGTTTATCGCTCAGTGAGCGTTTTTTTCATTTGTTGAATCTATATGATTTCATGCAAATGTGTAATCGGTTTTTCACTATTTTCTTGTGACCCAGATGGCCGATAGATCTCAAACTTCTACAGGTTTGTCAGTTTATGTCTATGGTGGATTACATAAAGTGCTTACACTGCCAGCAACTGTTTTGTTAGCAAAAACCAATTCTGTAATGTTCCTTTAAAGGAGAAATCTGCTAAAAATCCCATTTTACATGGGTAAAAAATAAGTTTGGATGTTTACTTTATGAACTGTCAACCTATTTGTATTTGTAGGTGGTCGTCGCACAGCGTAAACTGCGCCACGGCAACCCACACAGCGATGAGCAAGCCAAGCTGGAAGAGCAGAAGAAGTGGTTGGACAGCGAGGTGGATAAAGTGCTGGAACGCAAACGCAAAGTCAAAGAATTGGAACAGGTTGGCGACCGATTTTCAAGACTAAGTCTGAACAAAAACGGCTAGAAGCGATCTTTGCTGAAATTCATTTTAAAATGTTTTCAATCAATAAGGAAATTGAGTTCACATGAGATTGAACGGATATTAATCGTAAAAGAAAACAATCATTTCGTTGGTGCTTTTTCAGAAAGATTTGCGAAAAGCCCTGTGACATCGTTACTCATGTTACGTCATTTGTGGAAGCTCCATATTGTATATCTGCTTTGTTACAACACGGAGGTATAACAATGCAACATCCCACAAATGACGTCAAAGTATTGTCATTTTGACAAGCCATCAACAGTGTAGCTAGTTTTTTAAAAGGTTGGGGCCTAATTTTTTTAGTTTAAAATCATGAAAAATTCAAAAGTGTAAAAATATCAAAGTTACAGTTAAATGTTGAACGAATGCATTATAAACAAGTTCAGATAGCATTCTCACTAACAATTTTTAGCTCTAGTAGCTGTTTAAAGGAACATTACAGAATTGGTTTTTGCTAACAAAACAGTTGCTGGCAGTGTAAACACTTTATGTAATCCACCATATAGATAAACTGACAAACCTGTAGAAGTTTGAGATCGATCGGCCATCTTGGTTACGAGAAAATAGTGAAAAACCGATTACACATTTGCATGAAATCATATAGATTCAACAAAATGAGTAAAACGCTCACTGAGCGATAAACTCCAATCGGAAAATTAGTTTATTCATTTCTCATCAAATATGGTATTTCAGACAGAAATATTTCAAGGGATGTTTTCTACTATCATCATCATTAGATCGTGTAAGTTTGATGTAAATCTGTGATCAAAAAGTATATTTTACAAGTTTTTTCTTACCAATTCTGTAATGTTCCTTTAACTCTACGAAATTAGTAGAACGTTCCTGCCGTTCCTGTTATGTCGGGTGTTGATTTTTTTGTGAAAGGTTTTTCTTTTCTCTCTTGCAGGAGCTGACAACGAGGGAAGACATCATTGATAAGAAAGAGCAACTCCTTAAAGAAAAGGGAGAGTTAGAAATGAGACGATTGAGATCCAGTCAAAATCTCACAAAGGTAGACAGAGTTCAAACACTTTATTATTATTATTATTATTATTGTTTATTCAGCCATTTCACAAAGAACAATAACAATACAGGTATTTGCAAATAAATTTTGGTAAGAGGAAAAAAATAAATTAATAAACAAGTTGAACAGAACTACATGTAGGCATACAGGCTAGATAGCAACTAAAGCACTGGTCCCGAATGAAGATTACTGACAGCAAGGTTTGGATACAACAAGGAACATGTGAAGAATAGATGAGAGATGATGGTAGATTGGGTAAGGACAGGAAATGGGGTGGGAGAGGGAACAGCAGGGAATTAGAAACAGAGACAACCCATTTCAAGGTTACTGTATGAGACGGTTTTTGTTTTAATAGGTCGGGTCATAGATTAGTTTTTTGTCGACGTAATGCTGATTCGTAGTTAAAATTTAAAAGAAAGATACAATAAAAGTCATGTGTGACAGTTTCAGCTGAATACAGTGTCTACTTGCTGAGAAAACAGCAAAAAAGCACACTAGTCAAACACAATAGCCAAAACTAGTTAAACAAGCTACTCAAAACTAGTCGAGCACACTTGTCAAAACTAGTTAAACAAGCTAATCAAAACTAGTCAACTAACTTGTCAAAACTAGTTAAGCAAGCTACTCAAAACTAGTCAAGCACACTTTGTCAAAACTAGTTAAACAAGCTACTCAAAACTAGTCAAGCACACTTTGCCAACTCTAGTTAAACAAGCTAATCAAAACTAGTCACGCACACTTTGTCAAAACTAGTTAAACAAGCTAATCAAAACTAGTCAACTAACTTGTCAAACTAGTTAAGCAAGCTACTCAAAACTAGTCAAGCACACTTTGTCAAAACTAGTTAAACAAGCTACTCAAATCTAGTCAAGCACACTTTGTCAAAACTAGTTAAACAAGCTACTCAAAACTAGTCAAGCACACTTGTCAAAACTAGTTAAACAAGCTACTCAAAACTAGTCAACCAACTTGTCAAAACTAGTTAAACAAGCTACTAAAAACTAGTCAAGCACGCTACTAAAAACTAGTCAAGCAGGCCTATAAAAGCTTGTTAAAACTAGTCAAGAACGCGAGTCAAAATTAGTCAAGAACACCAGTCAATATTAGTCAAGAACACCAGTCAAAATTAGTCAAGAACACCAGTCAAAATTAGTCAAGAACACCAGTCAAAATTAGTCAAGAACACCAGTCAAAATTAGTCAAGTACACCAGTCAAAATTAGTCAAGAACACCAGTCAAAGTCTCACCTACATATACAGACACATATAATGAGACAGTTTATGTGTTTAGGGTAAATATTTTCTCAGTGTTTTTATTTTAGTTTTTCATTTATTTGTTTATTTAGAGATGTCTTTTATTTCTCTGAATATTTATTCACAGGACCTGAGCGGTTTATCCTCCAAAATACAGAGCGTGGAGAAACAGCTGGAAGAGAGGAACAGCGCCCTCAGGGTCAGCGTAGAAGCCCTCAGCCAGGACATCACCGGTCACATCAAGACCTTGAAGCATGACAGGTAGGGCTGACATTTAGTAACTTTTTTTTTTGGTTTCGTATTGAATACTGAATGGTCCCTACCTGATCAGGCCTTGCGCTTAAAGGCCCTGTACACTATTGGTGAGATCGAAAAACACAAAATGTTCACAGATTCACACATAACTTACATGATTTAAAGTAAGTAATGGTAGAAAGGGTTCCTTAAAATATTTCTGCCTAAAATGCTATCGTTTCTGAGAAATGAATAAAACAATAGTTTTTATCGCGCGCGATAATAAACTCGATGTTTGAAAAACAGAAAACACATAAGGTCTCTTTTCACTATTTTCTCGTGATCTCGATGACCAATTGAGCTCAAATTTTCACAGGTTTGTTATTTCATGTATATGGTGAATCACACAAAACATGAACTTTGTTTGCGACTGTTTTCCCAGCTCTACCAATCCTGTATAACACCTTTAAAGGTATTGTACACTTATGGTAACAGCTCAAAATCAGTGTCCACATTTTGTGTGATTAAACATATGCATGAACAAACAAACCTGTGAAAGTTTGAGCTCAATTGGTCATCGAGGTCATGAGAAAATAGTGAAAAGAGATCTTGTGTTTTCTGTTTTATCAAATTATCGCGCGCGATAATTACTATTGTTTTACTCGTTTCTCAGAAACGATAGCATTTTAGGCAGAAATATTTTAAGGAACCCTTTCTACCATTACTTTCTTTAAATCATGTAAGTTATGTGTGAATCTGTGAACATTTTGTTTTTCGCTCTTACCAATAGTGTACAGGGCCTTTAAGCTTGTTGTAAAGTAGCCCACCGGGCCAGTAAACTGCATTTTACTTGCCCCGATGAAGTTTTAGTAGCCCAGATTTAAAACAGGAATTGTCATAAATGGAATGTGTTAATGTTAACGATCACAACCAGTTTAATGATCATATGAAGTTATATTCACACACTCACCAACAATTATTCACATCTGAAAAGGAAGAAATGAGCATTTTAAACAAGTAGGTTGCACAGTTTTTAGTAGCCCACAGGGCAAGTTGAGAAGTGGTGTTTACTAGCCCGTAGCATTTTTTACTAGACAATGTACGCTGGGCTAGTGTTAAGGGCGAGCCCTGCTGATTTTGTGGGTTTTCCCAAGTTGCGATTTCCTGCATGTGAAACTGTCATCACTTTGACAGCGTCAAAACTAGGGTAAAATGTTGGGGGCACAAGGGGGTGCTCCACTCGTTCTAGTGGGGGTGGGGCACTTCTGGCCAATTAAAACTGTAGTTTTGTCACTTTTGTTGTTTTATTTCCAAAGGGACCGTCTGATGAAACAGAGGAATATACTTGATGCTAAACTGGGTCAGGGTGCCTTGCTGTCTCCAACCGAAGAAAGAAGGTACTGTTCAGATTTGAAACAGTTTCATCAAGTTTCTGACAGATCTTTCAAAAGCATAAAAGAGGAACTACAACGATCTTTTCCTTTCTGTGTCTTGTGATGTTAGGTACATGTGTAACATCTCATTTGAAATTTTTAAAAATTAAGATAAAATTTGGTGTTTTGTTTTTTTGTAATTTAGTTTTTTGCATTGTTGTTTTTTATCAAGGTTAATTGAGCTTGATGAAGGCGTTGATGCCCTGGATGCTGCCATTGACTTCAAGAATGAGGTCATCGCTAGTAGGCAACAGGAACTCAAAAAAGCAAACCTCACCACCGTAAGCTGCCGTTGCAATTGTCTTCCCCATCTCAGCTTTCATCCTTAACCCTTCCAGTGCCGCCAACGTTCTGAAACGTCAAACAAAGTATCCATCCACAGGCCGCCAACGTTCCCATACGTTCTACTAGTCGACCAAAAAAAATATATAAATGCCCTCTGGATAAAGAACGGCCAAAACACGACCGGCACGGAACCCTTCGAGCGCCGCCAACGTTCTGAAACGTCATACTGAATCTCCATTCACAGGCCGCCAACGTTCCCTTACGTTCTACTACTCGAATTAATTTTTTTTTTCTATTTTTTTTTTTAAATGGCCGGCCTGTGGATTGAGAAATTTTTAAAACAAGGCTGGCACTCTAAGGGTTAACACCCCGGCCCTTTGATTACCGTCCAGAGAAGTCAGCCAATATTCTCTGAGCTGTGCAATTTTCTTGTTAACTTTTTATTCACCATTGCATCGATTAAAGGGAAGGTATACGATTGGTAATCACTCTAAAAATTTATGGCATCTTTCGATAGTAAAAAGCCATTTTTTTGAAGTATTTCAATTCAAAATAATGTGGATATGGAAAATTATGTCAGTTGTTATCCCCCAAAATTTGAATCTGAGAAACGTTTAAACGTTTCTCCTATTAGGGATTATTCGTTATGCGTGGACATATTCGCTGCGGATTTTGGCGATATTTCAAAAATGCGACCACCTTTTGAAATGAAATTTTCACTGGGAAGATTTATTGCATATATCTACATTTATATAGGATTAAAACAATCAAACAGGCCCAAAAACAAAATGTATACCTTGCCTTTAACGTGCCGGCCCTATCTAGCCCATAACCAATTTTTTGAAAAATGCAAATGAAACAAACGACACGACTCGTTTATCACTTTTGACAGAGTGAAGAGATTCTATCCGGCAGGCTGTGCTCCCTCTCCGCTGCCGATAACCGCAGTCTCCTCATGAGGTACTTTGAGAAGGTCGTCGACCTCCGAGAGACGGACAAGAGGAAAGATCTGACCATCAACGAGATGGAGGTAAGGCAACGATAGATAAGGGAATAAAAGGGTAGTGACTTGGGCCCAATTTCATGGCTCTGCTTACCGCCGAATTCTGCGCTTGCGGTGACCATTCTCCGCTTACTGTTCAAGCGCCGAATTTCTGCGCTAGCTGTGTAAGCGTAGAATGCCTAGTAACGTGGAGTACGCACGCGCACAAGCCGAAAATCCCCGCTAACCCGTGAAATACGCTTGACGTAAGCGCGGAATTCCCTGCTTCCGCAAGTGCCGATTCTTTGCTTACTGTAAGCAGAGCCATGAAACTGGGCCCAGGTCTTAACCGGCCGTTTAAAACCGGCAGGGTCATGGCCGAGTGATAAAGGACCGAGCCGAAGGCGACACGACCACGGCCCGGCAAGGTTTTAAACGGCCGGTTAAGACCAAGTCACTTCTCTTTTATTCCCATTTATAAATGCCCTTTTTGTTAAAAAGCGTAATATTGTTGGAAAATCTCAACTTTTCTGTTAACTTTCATTTCCTGTCACGTCCTCGAGCCCTGTTTCGCGAAGGATATTCATGCCACGCTCAACAGCTGTGCGTACGCGCGCGTCATAACACTAACATGTTTTAGATTGAATACTAGTATGTGTTGATTGCGTTTCGCGTAAATTAGCGCCTGCGTATAACCTTGCGCGCCACAGGTGTGTTTAAACACTTCTAGCCATGCATTATCATCCGTTTATAACGGGCCACGTGACACGCTCTCCACCAATCAGAATGGATAAACTCTCCGAGGTATTTATGAATATTTTTTTAAATCGGTTTGTTTCCATTTTGACACCTCCGAGGAAGGTCAACTCAGAAATTTCCAAATCTTTGTGTCAACTTTTTAATCTTGTACCATGATCTCTGTGTAATATTATTTTCTTTTACTATTTTTTAATACTTACATAAAGTGCTTACACTGCCACCAACTGTTTTGTTAGCAACAACCAATTCTGTAATGTTCCTTTAACTGCAGTGCGATGGTGTAATCCTTTGTGCATGTATAGTTTTGATTGTTTTCTACATGTCTTATTATCATGCAACCTGCTCTGTTTTATCCAGTCATAAAATAATTAGAGTTTTTAAGCCAACCACAGATAAACGTTGTCCAAAATTCTTCACACGACTTTGCAGTTTTAGAATTATAAATGAAATCCCTTTGTATCTCTTCATGTACAATGCGTAGATGAAAGTTGACGAGCAGTCACGCTTATTGCGGGAGCTTGAGGGCGCCCTGCAGAGGTCAGCGATGGAGCTGGACCGCAAACTGATGGGCCAACAGAAACAGCACGAGCAGAGAGTGCAGATGCTGCTACGACAGCAGACGGATGGTGACGGCAACTCGGTCAGGTAATCAATGCATAGTATAGAGCTTTGACCACGGACGGATTGATGTTGAAACTTGCATCGGGGTTGAAGAATATTATTATTATTTGTGTTTCAGCATTGTTTGCATACTCAGTACTCGCTTGAGTCCTGGTAAAATTGTTGCGGTACCTGAAGTGAAATTAACCATTTATTATATTTGTTCATCTAATTGTATTTGTAACTCAACTTGTTTTCTATGTTTTTATCATTATTCTTTCTTCCAAATCATCCCATTGTTAAAGGTTTTTATCATTCATATTTTATCAATCTTTCGAATTACCTTGCGTGTGTATATATTTGTGTATTTGTGAAATTCTTGCAGATGTTTACAGTTGTTCTTCTTTAAGACCAGCTGGAGAGGAGAGCCTCCCATTGTTAAAGGTTTTTATCCACTCTCATCAGCCCTGATGCCTCGACACGAGACTGGATAAGAGACCTCTTGATTGAACTTTGATTTATTGAAATTAGATTGCCTGTGCAAACAATTATATACATGTATCGTTCATGTTTTATCAATCTTTCGAATTACCTTGCGTGTGTATATTTGTGTATTTGTGAAATTCTTGCAGATGTTTACAGTTGTTCTTCGTTTAGACCAGCTGGAGAGGAGAGCCTCTAGGCAGGAAGTTTGTTTCTTTAAGGCCATCCTTCAGGCTCAAACCGGTTTCTCTTTCCTTCCTCTGTATTTTTTATTGCTCTTGTTGTATCTTTTGATGTTTTTTTACCAAGGTTTTATCCACTCTCATCAGCCCTGATGCCTCGACACGAGACTGGATAAGAGACCTCTCGATTGAACTTTGATTTATTGAAATTAGATTGCCTGTGCAAACGATTATATATCGTTCATGTTTTATCAATCTTTCGAAGTACCTTGCGTGTGTATATTTGTGTATTTGTGAAATTCTTGCAGATGTTTACAGTTGTTCTTCCTTTAGACCAGCTGGAGAGGAGAGCCTCTAGGCAGGAAGTTTGTTTCTTTAAGGCCATCCTTCAGGCTCGAACCGGTTTCTCTTTCCTTCCTCTGTATTTTTATTGCTCTTGTTGTATCTTTTGATGTTTTTTTAATAATGTGAATTGTTGTACTTTTTATTGGCTCGAGAAATGAATTAAATGTAAATATAAATATCAATCATGGTGATATGTAACTGGTTTGTGTTTGAAGAAAATTATTATTATTTGTGTTTCAGCTCATACACTGGTGTGTGTCAGCATTGTGTGCATACTCAGTACTCGCTGGAGTCCTGGCAAAATTGTTGCGGTACCTGAAGTCAAATTAACCATTTATTATATTTTCTCATCTAATTTTATTTGTAACCTCAACTTGTTCTCTATGTTTTTATCAATGTTCTTCCAAATCATCCCATTGTTAAAGGTTTTTATCCACTCTCATCAGCCCTGATGCCTCGACACGAGACTGGATAAGAGACCTCTCGATTGAACTTTGATTTATTGAAATTAGATTGCCTGTGCAACGATTATATATCGTTCATGTTTTATCAATCTTTTGAAGTACCTTGCGTGTGTATATATTTGTGTACTTGTGAAATTCTTGCAGATGTTTACAGTTGTTCTTCGTTTAGACCAGCTGGAGAGGAGAGCCTCTAGGCAGGAAGTTTGTTTCTTTAAGGCCATCCTTCAGGCTCAAACCGGTTTCTCTTTCCTTCCTCTGTATTTTGATTGCTCTTGTTGTATCTTTTGATGTTTTTTAACAATGTGAATTGTTGTACTTTTTATTGGCTCGAGAAATGAACTAAATGTAAATATGAATATCAATCGTGGTGATTTATAACTGGAACAGGTTTGTGTTCGTCCGAAGGAAAAAACACCCAAATGTCGGATCTGGCAGATCCAGTTTTTTTTTCTGAATTTTTTAAATTCTTAATTCATATTTTTCAAATAAATCTGCTTGCTTTTTAATGTTGTTTACCTTTGATTCGTGGGTTTGCTTCGTTTTAAGGTTTTTCTTTCTTGTATCACATGGTTTACAGCGCTTTGAGGCGGCTCACGCTGCAAAGGGCGTTCATAAATACCTGTTGTTATTGACGATACATACGTAGTTCTTATAAAGCGCTTTATCACACCCGATGGGCGTCTCAAAGCGCTCAGTATTTTTTCCTGCAAAGTATGCAGGCCACGTTTTGAAGTATGAGACCCTTTTTTGTTATTATTATTATTAATAATATTAATAATAATAATAATCTCCATTTGTGTTTTTATTGTGAGATGCACACTGGAAAACAATTTTCATGTTTTTTAACATGACATTTATAATAAACTGAATTGAATTGATTTAAAATTAATGATATTCATTATACTTGGATGATTCTCTGTACACTTTAAGTAACATTTCTATATTATATTTTCTAGTGTTATTATTGCTTATGTTTTATAGTTTCTATTATGAGGCACATTGTATATAAATGGCTTTTTACTATAATATTTATTATTACGATTATTATTACTATAATACGGGTAAAACAGCATCAATATTTCTAGAACCAGCTGTGGTTGTAGTAGAGTTCATGCAATAACTTATTTTATGTTGATTTGACTGAATCTTGAAGTAATCTTTTTTTAATCTCTAGTTTGGTATTTATATTTCATAGTATTCTATTTTTTTATCTCTAGTTTGATATTTATACTTTATAGTATTATTTTTTAATCTCTAATTTGATGTTTATTTCCGTTTGATTTGATTAACAGAGCATATGAGAAGCAGATTTCTGACTTGGAGAAAGATCTCTACTACTATAAAAAGATCAGCAGAGAACTGAAGAGAAAATTACGGCAGATTGTGACAGATAGTACCCCCTCTAGTGGCCAAGATGGGAAAGGTAAAGGCATGAATTTTATTGGCATGTCATGGCTAATACTAATAGTTGTCTAGTGCATCTAACTCAGATATTGGGTGGCTAACTCAGCAGAATGTAGGTTCGAATCCCGGTCATTACACTTGTGTCCTTGAGCAAGACACTTAACCATAATTGCTTCTCATCGCGCAGGAGTAGAACTGGTACCTGTGAGGGCAGAGATGATTCTTGTGATTGATTTAGCTTAGTGCGCTACATACTTGGCAGCGCAGGCTGTATACTCCCAAGGGAGCTGAGATGGTTTAAGGAATGAAATAAATGCCCAGTGACCAGTGGTAATCGTGTTGGAGCGCCATGAGTAACAAATTTGAGCACTATTTAAGAAGCCATTTTGTTGTTTTTTTTAAGGCAAACTTGAGTCCTCGATTTTGATAGGTCGAAGCATATTTACCTATAATAAATCTTAAATTTGGGCTTAAAACATAATTCAGCTATTAGTGCACTAAACACTTATCTCACCTCGTTTTGAACAGCTGAGGATGAGACTGGTACCAGTCGTCACCAGACTAAAGAGGACGGGGATGACAGAAGGAGTCAGGACTCTAGACGTGGTGTCACACCTGTCAGAAAAGCAAGAAAAGAAGTCCGGGAACTAAGTGCGGCTGAGCTTTCCGTTCGCCGGTCGGGGGCCAGCCAGGCTTCAATGGTTGCAGGTGAGGGCTAGAATACAGAAGCATTTCTAAAAGTGTATGACACTAAAGTACTGCACTGGTGATTATTAAAGCAAAACAAAACTTGATTGGTTTTAGTGTGCAAGCTCAGCAACTAGTGCTCGATATGGGGCAGAGGGTACCTCTCCCCCCCCCCCACCTATTATGTCTTCATTGTGTGCTTGGAATCTCAGGAATTCTTTTGAGGATTTTTTTTTTCTTTTTTGGGGGGGGGGGGGGGAGTTCTATACAAGAGGAAAATAGTGTGTTATAGTATGGGAACATTGGGGGGGGGGGGCCTCTGCCCCATATCGGGCATGGTATAAAGCTGAGACATTTGGTGCTCGATGTGGGTCATGGTGTACCACCCCTACCCCCCTAATGTGTCTTCATTGGGTGCTTGGAATCTCAGGAATTCTTTAAAGGAATCGAGGGGGTACTTATGTACAAGAGAAAATAATGCGTCAAAGTGTGGGAACATTTGGGGAGGGGGTACCCTCTTTCCCTTATCACAGGGCCTGGCATTTCATCTTTGAGAGGGCAAGGCCATTTTTTCCTTTTTGCTAAGGGCACTTCCATTGGAAAATCTTAAAGTCTTTTGGATACTTTTGAAGGGGCACCAAGGCCAAGACCAGGGGCAACAGAGACCGTGACCTTTATGGCCTCCTTGTAGTTCCAGGCCTTGATATTTGGCTTGGTGTAAACTCGGAGAAATAAATTTGTCTGAGGTACTATTGAAGTTAAGCAAATTTTACACTATCAGTGCAATCTGAGAATTGTGAAGAAAATTCTACTGGCTACTTCGGTGGGATTCGAACCCATTGTATGATCAGTGCATTCTGAGACTTGTGGAGAAAATTCTACTGGCTGCTTCGGATGGATTTGAACCCACTGTGTAATCGGTGCTTTCTGAGACTTGTAGAGTAAATTCTACTGGGTACTTTGGTGGGATTCGAACCTACTGTGCAATCAGTGCTTTCTGAGACTTGTGGAGAAAATTCTAATGGCTGCTTTGGTTGGA
The DNA here is from genome assembly GCA_032158295.1 of Pycnopodia helianthoides. Classification (NCBI taxonomy): domain Eukaryota; kingdom Metazoa; phylum Echinodermata; class Asteroidea; order Forcipulatida; family Asteriidae; genus Pycnopodia; species Pycnopodia helianthoides. The sequence continues at coordinate 16,110,117 of CM063257.1, read as the reverse complement.
TTTGAACCTACTGTGCAATCAGTGATTTCTGAGACCTGTAGAGTAAATTCTACTGGGTACTTTGGTGGGATTCGAACCTACTGTGCAATCAGTGCTTTCTGAGACTTAGAAAAAAAATTCATTTCTTTTGAGGTTTGATTTGAACCCACTGTGTAATCAATGCTTTCTGAGACTTGTGGAGAAAAAATCAAAAGGCTTTTTCGGTGGGATTCGAACCCACTGTACAATCAGTGCAATCTGGGACTTGTGGAACAAATTTTTACTGGCTACATGGGTAATCAATGTGTAATCAGTACTTTGTGAGACATGTGGGGGAAAAAAATCAAAAGGCTTTTTCGGTGGGATTCGAACCCACTGTACAATCAGTGCAATCTGAGACTTGTGGAGTAAATTTTACTGGCTACTTGGGTGGGATTCGAACCCACTATGTAATCAGTACTTTGTGAGACATGTGGGGGAAAAAAATCAAAAGGCTTTTTGGGGTTAGATTAGAACCCAAGACCCCCACATTCTAGAGCAGATATCTTAATCACTGATGTTTTTTTTTTTTTTTTTTTTTTTTTTCGGTATTACAGATTCAATAGAACGAGAACATAAAACCAATGGTTCCTCATCGGCGACTAACCCATGGAACTAAGGATGTTCTAAAGATGGTAGCCTACAAAAATGTGCTCAGTCTAGCATTCTGAACAAGGATTCACTGGTAACCATCCATAAGCAATGTGTGTGTATTCGACTGGTGATGTGTCTCTGCTGAGCAGGACGTTACTTTTGCTTCGCAGATTTATGTGCCTCTGACTTGTCAGGATTTGTCCTGATTCAAGGATTATTCATGATTTTTTTCTTTTGAGGGTTGACCGTGTGTTGTTCGGGGCGTGCCGAGCATTTATCATTCAAAACCATAGTGGATGCAATTCAATGAATGGGTCCGACGGTAGGAGGGTTGACCCTTCATTGTGTAGATGCTTTCACAGCATTATATTATATCATATTGCAGGTTGGCATAGTGCATCTATCATTCAAAAATCACAGTGGATGATAATGAATGGTCAGACAGTAGGAGGGTTGACTATGTACTGTGTGGATGTGTTCACAACATTATATCACATTTCGGGCTGGTATGGTTTATCTACCATTCAAATCCACAGTAGATGATATTGAATGGTCAGACAGTAGGAGGGTTGACTATGTACTGTGTGGATGTGTTCCCCACATTGTACCACACTTCGGGCTGGTATGGTTTATCTACCATTCAAATCCACAGTGGATGATATTGAATGGTCAGACAGTAGGAGGGTTGACTGTGTACTGTATGGATGTGTTCCCCACATTGTACCACACTTCGGGCTGGTATGGTTTATCTACCATTCGAATCCACAGTAGATGATATTGAATGGTCAGACAGTAGGAGGGTTGACTGTGCCCTCTGCAGATGCATTCACCATGTTTGTGTATTGTTTAACCATAACTTATTGTAAGAAATATTCTGAAATATTACTTCCGTTTGTTAATTTTAACTTTTCAAGTCTACCCTTTGTCTCAAAGAGACCTTATTATATATTTTTGTTGGTTCTGTTTTTATAATTCCATGTTAAGATACAGTGAGAGTTGTCACTGGTAGTGTTTTCCCAGTACCTTTGGGATCAGTGACCTTCATCAACCTTTGACCTGTGCATGGTCAAGGTTCAAAGTTTATGCTAAAAATCGCCCAAGTCCGGATTGGCAGCTACGGCTAAGGCTGTTGCTAAGGGTGTCGCTGTGGCTATCCTATGCTTTAATAGTATAATAATAATAACTAGTTCTTATATAGCGCATTTCACAATAACGTATCAATGCGCTTTACATTAGTGCCCTGGTCATTGGACCAATAGCATTCCTGTAATCTTTCTCGGCTCCCTGGGGAGTATACAGCCCTGTGCTGCCGTGGCGCACCGAAGGCTTTTTCATTCACAATATCAACCTCTACCCTCGCAGGTATCCATTTATACCCCTGGGTGAAGAGAAGCAATTATAGTAAAGCATCTTGCTCAAGGACACAAGTGTCACGACCGGGGTTCGAACCCACACCCCGATGACTCGACCACCAGAACTTGAATCCGATGCCCTAAACCACTCGGCCATGACACCCTACAGGTGCGTGTTCACTCGGGTGCTTGCTCAATGAATGCTCAATGCATGTTCACTTGGCGTTCGACACAGTCACTTCTTCGGACGGACGTGCCCTTAGTCTTGAAAACAGTCTTCTTGATTTCATTACGGCAGCAGTTTTTTTTTTAGCTTCAAAGTGGATTCATCTTGTAGAATTTGCACAAATTTACGATCGAATTTTGAATCACAGGTGCTCAAGCTTTTTTATGTGATACCACAAATGTATTTCTGGTACTTTTTTTTGGAGTGGGGAGGTTGTCATAGACTTAAAAATGTGCAGTGTTTGCGTACTGATTTCGTACTGCAGCTGTTTTTAGCTCCAAAGTCCATTCATCTTGTAGAAGTTGCACAAATTTACCATCGAATTTTGAATCGCAGGTGCTTAGGCTTTCTTTAAATGTGATACCACAAATGTATTTCTGGTACTTATTGGGAAGATTTGGGGGGGGGGGGTCATAAACATACAAAATGTGCAGTGTTTGCTTTTTTGATATATTTGCCAACCCATTCAGTCTTTAGACAGCTCTCTTTCAAGAGAGTGCGATTCCGTCCTACCGTAAGATTTTTCTCTCTCCATTTTTACTCTTTTTTTTAGTGGAACATAAGATTGTTTAAATAAGGGTTCTTGTAAAGTGTGAACATTTTCATTTTTCGAAGCACTGTAAAAAAAAAATTATAAAAAAATGATACCGTTTGTGTGCAAATGGAAGTCGATGGTCACACATACAAAGTACTTACTTGTTGTTATAATCTGTGTTTTCAGTGTGTCATGATATTGCTTTATGGAAGTATAAATTATTTGCACTTCACAATTTTGTAGAACTATACGGACCTTTCTATTGCAGCGTCACATCCGCCCGAACCTTTGCCAGGCGATGTTGGAAAACTATGGGAAGCCATAAATGCAAAGCAAAAACAGATAGCCACAGTTTGTAACAAAGTCGCACAAATATTCAAACATAGTCTTGAATTTGTTGGAAACAAAGCAACTAATCGTGGGATGTATTCTTGTAAATGAAAGTTTGATGCAATGTTGAATTTAGTAACAACATCTGTTAACACAATTGAATGTTTTGCTAACATGTGTCTGTCCATGCCAACCAGAGTGGTTTGTTTATCAACAATAAAAAAGTCTATTGTTTTAAAGTTATTACACAATTAATGTATTTGGGGTGGATGGCCGGTCATAATAACAATGTTAAACATCGGTCATTCTTGATGGCCCTACAGGTGCTAAAAGTGCTTTATGAGGAACATCGAGTAACCGTTATTTAATTTTTAGTTATCAAGTGCATAGAACTGCATAAAGGTATTGTACACTTTTGGTAACAGCTCAAAATCAGTGTCCACATTTTATGTGATTCAACATATGCATGAACAAACGAACCTGTGAAAGTTTGAGCTCTATTGGTCTTCGAGGTCACGAGAAAATAGTGAAAAGAGACCTTATGTGTTTTCTGTTTTTTTCAAACATCAAGTTTTTATCACGCGTGATAAAAACTATTGTTTTACTCATTTCTCAGAAACGATAGCATTTTAGGCAGAAATATTTTAAGGAACTCTTTCTACCATTACTTACTTTGAATCATGTAAATTATGTGTGAATCTGTTAACATTTGTGTTTTTCGATCTTACCAATAGTGTACAGGGCCTTTAAACAATTTCAAAGTATACCTTCGGTTTTTGGGACCGTTTGACTGTTTTAATCGTATATAAATGTAGATATATACAATAAAACTAACCTGTACAAATTTCCTTTCAAAAGGTGGTAGCGTTTTTGAAATATCGCCAAAAAACTTGAGCGGTTCTGTCCACGCATGAAGAATAATCCCTAATAGGAATACACAATCTGAGAAACGTTTGTTTTTTGATGCATATGCTGGGGCACACCCGGTGAGAACACTAGTCTTTGACAATTTGCAAAAGTACATCCTGCCGTCAAGCACAACAAGTGGCTAAGCACAACCAAATTATGCTTACCAGAATAAGGTTACCAGCCAATATTACCATGTCACATGTACAATCTGTAACTGGTATCCTGCTTATTTTATGCTCAACATTATATTTTTAAGCAACATTTTCTGTTTTAAGGCATTGGACATTTTTGGTAATTACTCAAGAAGTACATGACCATAAAAACTGACTTGGTTAAAGGCAAAGTACACCTTTGATTTTTGGGACCGTTTGATTGTTTTAATCCGATATAAATGTAGATATATACAATAAAACTAACCTGTGAAAATTTCATTTAAAAGGTGGTAGCGTTTCTTAAATATCGCCAAAATCCCCAGCGAATATGTCCACGCACGATCTGTAAAACGTTTCTCAGTTTTTAATTTTTGGGGATAAAAATTGACATATTTTTTCCCATATCCACATTATTTTGAATTGAAATATTTCTCAAAATGCTTTTTACTATCGAAAGCTGCTGTACTTCTAACCAAGTCAGTTTTTATTGCCTTAAATTTTTAGAGTTATTACCAATCGTATACCTTCCCTTTGAGGATCACATGTGAGCTGCTGATAATATAAAACATGGTGAGAAATGACTCCCTCGTACGGCTACGACTGTTGCTAAGGGTGTTGCTATGGACGTCCTATACTTGACCTGGTAATCCAGCCGTAGCTCTAGCCGTAGCCCCACAGACACAGCCACAGTACCCATTTTGGTGTTTAAAGACATGGACAAAATATTCATGGCGCCGAATTGTTACTCACAATTTAAATCTCTATGGACTTACTTAATGATACTTTTTTTAATGTTGGAAATGGTTTGAAAATGTAAATAATTAATAATATTTAATATCAATAAACTGTGTATATTTTGCAGTTATGGTGGAATTTATGAAGTGCGCATGCGTGATGAACTTTTGTTCATGAATACTAATGAGTCATTTTGTGGATTCAAGTTATTAACAGGAGGTGGTTTTGGTGATAACCATTGTCTTTGTCATTGTTTTCATTTCTTCCTCGGGTCAGAACTATCCTCGACCTGGTGAAATCTATGCGAAGATTTTTCACAACTCTTGACAGAATCATTTGTGGATGTACTGAAATTAGGTTGCCCCCATTCTATTGTCTTTCCCCACTGTGGACTGGACTCCGGTTCGAATCCCACCTGGGACCGAAGCGTACGTATGTTGATTACGTGTTCGCAATAGCATACACATCACACCAATTCAATAACTTTGGGTTGGCCACCGAAAGGCATTAGCACTATGAAAATCCTCGCCTTGAAAATGGAGTGAAAATCAGCTTTTCTCCTTGAAATTGTAAATTTTCTCTTTTCACCCTGTTTTTTTTTTACAGAGTTCTTTTCTAACTAGCCAGAGCCTTAGTGTTTCAGGTTGTTTTCACTTTGCTGTACTGTTGAATAGATAAAGTCCAGTAGTGGTCCAGAGACTCTTTTTTTCAAGGTGGTTTAAGGGAATTGCAAGTCCCTTAAAGCATGGTGAAAGAAATATTTCCTTGAAATTTCAGCCAAATCCTGCACTTCACTGAGACTTCACGGTGATTTCACAGCAAAGATTTCATGTTATTGCCCTAGTATAAAGTATTTGTAAATTTGTACATGGCACGTTCCTTTGCCTACCGATGATTGACCCTGTCTTCATAGGTAGTTGTGTGTGTTTGGGCGTATCTACCCGTTGAAACCGATGACTTTAAAGGAACATTACAGAATTGGTTTTGCTAACAAAACAGTTGCTGGCAGTGTAAGCACTTTATGTAATCCACCATATACATAAACTGACAAACCTGTAGAAGTTTGAGATCGATCGGCCATCTGGGTCACGAGAAAATAGTGAAAAACCGATTACACATTTGCATGAAATCATATAGATTCAACAAATGAATAAAACGCTCACTGAGCGATAAACTCCAATCAGAAAATTACTTTATTCATTTCTCATCAAATATGGCATTTCAGACAGAAATATTTCAAGGGATGTTTTCTACTATCATCATCATTAGACCGTGTAAGTTTGATGTAAATCTGTGATCAAAAGTATATTTTACAAGTTTTTTTCTTACCAATTCTGTAATGTTCCTTTAACAAAAGGGATCCGGGTGTTTTGACAGAGCGAGGACATACTTTCGTGTACAAAACCAATAGGGACATTGCACACACAAAAAAATTTGAGTCCAAACAATAGGAGAACAAAGACAAGTCATCGGTTTACGGGATTCATAAATGTGATTTCATTTTCACTACCTTATGGAGACCGAGAACAAAACAGAAAAGGGATAACAAAGAGTCTCCATAGGGAAATTCTAAAGACTGGGTTGCTCCACAAGGAATTTTGTGTACAAAGTCTATGGGAGGTTCTTAACTACAGGGACAAAGGAAAGAACAAAAGATGTCTCCACAGGGATGCAACAAATGGAATGTGTGCGTGGGGGGTGGTGATGTCATACCATTATGTTAGTTGTAAACCACATGTGCACAGCCATGGGTACACATTCTGTTCGTGTCCATGTTTATGAACAACAGTTTGAAAACCAGTGATGTAACAGTTATTTCAATGGTGTTTGTAAATTAATTAACCAGCGCTATGTGAATGAAGAGTGGAAAATACTTGAGTTTGTCGAATGCAAGATCTGCGAAGAGTTACTCAATATTTATGTGCTGTTCATTTGTAACAAAAAATGTAACCGTGATTGTGGCTCTGTGCACAGATACAAGATTAGTCTGTGTCGCTATTTGGTAACGGTTACACACCCTGTTCCGACACCTCTATGTTCCGATACCCCCAGTGTACTTTCCTAATCCTAACCCTAACCTTAGCATGTAAATCACGAGGGGGGGGGGGGGGTTGTCGGAACATGGGGTTGTCGGAACATTAAGGGGTTCCGGAATATAGAGCAGTCACCTTTGGTAACCGTCCCACTGTGGATGTGCGATCGTGGTGTGTTTTTTTTTCCTGCATTGAGATGATTTCAATCAGCTCGGTGGCGTTTAAAACCTCAGCAAAAAAAACCTTCCTTTGATCTTATCCTTCCAGACTCCCCAGTCCCAGACGCACTTCCTCATTTTTCACTCTCCAAAAACCCTTCGGCTCGATATCTCTCCCGATTCCCCCCACCCACTCAAGCGAGTATTAGCCCACTCAGGGATGCCTATCAACCCGGGCCAAAACTGCCAGCGGTCTGCCTTCAATTAACGACGAGAGGGGGGGGGGGGGGAGAAAGATAAGCGAGTTGACGGTATATATAGGCTCGTCCTGGCGACTTCGCTAGTAGATGAGGGGAGAAAAAGAGTGAGATCGCGCTGAGACCTAAGTAAACAGAGCTGACGGTTTGGTTGTTGAGAGCAAGACAAGCTCTCTCTCTCTCCTCTTCCTTGCGTGGTAATGAATTCTTAGCTAGTAGTGCTGGCTAGAGAGAGAGGAGTGATGCACGGACAAAGGTTATGACGGGATTACACCTCAGCTCCCGTGACCACAGGGGGGGAAGCACTCCTATTGAAGATGGGACTGGAAGATAAAGCCAGGGGAGGAAGGAGTGATGCCCTTAGAACGAGGGAGAGGAATGCATCAGATTGGGATAAGATAACCGATGATCGGGGACGGAGAGAGGGGGGAGTGCAAACTGCTACGAATTTTGCGCAGCGCCCTCTGTTGGGGGAACTACGAGTTTAGAAAGACGTCAGGGATGCAAAGTATATGCAACCCAATGATTAAACATTGTTATCTCAGGTGCCCCGTTTATTTGTAAGCTAAGCAGAAATGACTTTGCAAGCAGTGCTCCCAGAGTATGAATTGTGGGCTTAGTGTTATTTTCTTATATTGTCTAACTTAATAAAAGTAAATTTATTTACGGTTTGTAACGTGTATCTGTTAACTTTTAACATTGAAAATGTTGACGCGGCATGCAACCCAGCCGTAGCCGTAGCCTTAGCTCTAGCCGCCATGTTGGAGACGGCCTTACGCTGTTGAAACAGCGTTGAGCCTTGCGTGTGTTTTTGTCCCGTCCGATCCCAGCTTTAAAATCGTCCTATGGAGGGTCCCAACTTGAATGGTATACAGTTGGGACGGCCCAACTATAGTTGGGATTGCCGGATCTGTGATAGTGACACTGATAGTGATGTAGATAAAACCACAAATGGGCCTCTCTGAAGTATTCGATCCACTTCGAGTTTCTCTCAGCTCACAGTGAGTCTCATACGCATACACAGTAATTCTCAGAGAGACAACTCTTGAGAAAAAAACTTGAAGAATCAGTTGTTTCTCCAACACGGTACAGGCGCAGCTGAATTTACCCTCTTGCGACTATATCAAATGCAATCACAGCCGCTGGTCCCCTGCTTATAGTGACAGATCTCTGCAATCCCAGCTAGAGTTGGGCCGTCCCAACTGTGTACACTCAAGTTTGGGACCGGTCAGTCCCAACTATAGTTGGGACGAATCTCAAGTTGGGACGGAACAGTTTCAACTTGAGTTTCTTTAAAGATTTAAGTAAAATTCTGGGGTAGAAAAAATAAACCAATCGTTATTCATCGCTCTATCAGACATTGGACACTAATAGGTTATTATGAAGCAAATTGAGTAGCATTTTATTCACAGGGTGAAAACAATCTCGCGAGATGTTTGAATAATTCAGAAAGCGATTGCAAGGACGGAAGAATTGGATATTTGCATAATTCCCTCGTTGGTGAAAAAAAAAACACGTCCCAATTGTGCCACGTGTTCATAATTGGATCGACAACCTTGGCACATAAAGTATAACAATTAATGCGGGCCATATTATTTTACTAGCAGCCTCGATTACATAATAATACTTGGTTCTTATAGAGCGCTTCACCACATCCCAATGTGCGCATCAAAGCGCTCAGTATTTTTTCCTGCACGGTATGTGGGAAACTACGTTTTTAAAGTATGAGGCCTATTCATTTATAGCACCATGTAATGGTTTACAAGGTGCGGTGGCGCATATGCTGCCAATCAAACCAGGAACACCGGGGCAAACCCCTTCTCTTTAGGATAAGTGTACTGGGTTCTTTTACGTGCATTACACAACACACGGGACCTACGGCTTTACGTCCCATCCGAAGGACGAAGCAATAATGGTTAAGTGTCTTGCTGAAGGACACAAGTGTCACGACCGGGACTCGAACCCACACTCTGCTGATCAGTATAACACCAGAGCTTGAGTCCGGTGTTCTTATCTGCTCGGCCACGACACGCACTTTCCACTTCTAGGAAGAAAAGAAAGAAAAGAAGAGGGTCGATAGAGGTCGAGACCTCTGTATTTAAAGACACTGGACATCTTTGGTAATTGTCAAAGACCAGTCTTCTCACTTGGTGTATCTCAACATATGCACAAAATAACAAACCTGTGAAAATTTGAACTCAATTGGTCGTCGAAGTTGCGAGATAATAATGGAAGAAAAAACACCATTGTCACCGCGAAGTTGTGTCCTTTCATATATACTTGATTCCGAGACCTCACGCGTGAGGTCTCAAAATCAATTCAAATATTTTACTGAGAAATTACTTCTTTCTCAAAAACTACGTTACTTCAGAGGGAGCCGTTTCTCACAATGTTTTGTACTATCAACAGCTCTCCATTGCTCGTTACCAAGTAAGTTTTTATGCTGACAATTATTTTGAGTAAATTACCAATAAGTGTCCAGTGCCTTTAAAGGCAGGGTCTTACATTGGTGGTAAATACTCCAAACATTAAAGGAACTAATACAGAATTGGGTTTTTCTAACAAAACAGTTGCTGGTAGTGTAAGCACTTTATGTAATCCACCATATACATAAACTGATAAACCTGTAGAAGTTTGAGACCGATCGGCCATCTGGGTCACGAGAAAATAGTGAAAACCGATTACACATTTGCATGAAATCATATAGGTTTAACAAAATGAATAAAACGCTCACTGAGCGATAAACTCCAATCGGAAAATTAGTTTATTAATTTCTCATCAAATATGGCATTTCAGACAGAAATATTTCAAGGGATGTTTTCTACTATCATCATCATTAGACCGTGTAAGTTTTATGTAAATCTGTGATCAAAAAGTACATTTCACAAGTTGGTTTCTTACCAATTCTGTAATGTTCCTTTAACAACCATATAACAACAAGCACACTGCAGCTGTTGATAGCATTTACTATTTTGAGCAAAGGATTCCCGTCCAAGTATAATGTGGCTCGGATAATTTTGTTTGCTACCCCAAAACATTTGAATCACAGAAACAGATTCAGGGTTGGTGTCCGTGCGCGAATGCTGTGAATGCTGCGAATGCTGCGGCTGGAAATGCGCGGTTGGTACCCGCTGTCACCTCTCGCTATTATAAACGTGGATGGATCCGACTTTCTTGTGAGAATACCACGACATTTTGTTGCTGTTTTCTCAGCAAGTAAACACTGTTTTCAGTTGAAACTCTCACATGTGACTTGTATTGTATAAATTTTGCTTATCAGCAATACGTTATTTTATATTTAAAAAAAACATAGATGACACTACCGTTAATTCCGTCTCTAATTCCGTCATGTTCGGTTCCCTGTTCAATCATCCTGATCTTCAGAGCCCAAAACAAGCCTCCAGACTATTAATCACTGGCAGCCTCGATTCCATCACACTCTTTTTTTTCCTGCCACTACTAGGGAGACATCCAAAAAACGGGGTCGGGTAAAGTTCCCGTGACCCCTGCATTAGTTCTGCTGCGATACCTTGAGCAGAGTGCATCGTTCATCTACGTCATCACATGCGGGACGGCTCAGCGTGCGGTTGCCGACGATTATGTTAAAGGAACATTACAGAATTGGTAATTGTAAAATATACTTTTGATCACAGATTTGAATAAAACTTACATGGTCTAATGATGATGATAGTAGAAAACATCCCTTGAAATATTTCTGTCTGAAATGCCATTTTTGATGAGAAATGAATAAACTAATTTTCCGATTGGAGTTTATCGCTCAGTGAGCGTTTTATTCATTTTTGTTGAATCTATATGATTTCATGCAAATGTGTAATCGGTTTTTCACTATTTTCTCGTGACCCAGATGGCCGATCGATCTCAAACTTCTACAGGTTTGTCAGTTTATGTATATGGTGGATTACAAAAAGTGATTACACTGCCAGCAACTGTTTTGTTATTAAAAACCAATTCTGTAGTGTTCCTTTAAAGATGCGTTGTTAGTCAAAGTTGCCAAGCTATAAACAAAAAACGCCTTCGAGTAAAATATTTTCAGCCGATTTGTCGTGAAGACGGAGTTGGATTGTGCACACAAACCACTCAAATTTGTTAAAGAAAACTCAGTCGTGGTACATCTTTTCGTCCCAACGGAACCGCGTTTACATCGTCTGCAAATGCTTCCAAGCAGTTCCAATAGGTTAAGAGGGTTTTCCAGGCCGATTTCCTACCTTCTGCCCAGGTAGTAGTTAATAAGCAGGACGGTTCTTTTCAGAACTGAGAAGTCTCCCGAATTCCGAAAATCTACACCGCGGTAGTAGAACAAATAGCAAGACAAGTTCTCTAAAGAACAAAATCTACACAGCAAAGTAGATAATACACAATGGTACTATAAACTGAATATACATTAGGAGGGTTTGTTGTGTACTTTCTCAACATGTTTTGGTTTTGTTTTTTATAACCAAGTGTTTTATTTACAATGTCTGGGTATTACATGTTGGTTAAATTTCAGCTTATTTTTTGTTTTTGGTATAATTAATTAACTTTCATTATTAGGTTACATATACCATTGACAATGTTAATGTACCGAATTTGAACACAAAGGATGCTGGCAGTTTTTCCTGCCACCTCCTGCTGACCAAATCACTGACCCCCTGTTGATTGACACCCCCTAGGACGTTTGGCATGGTCCAGCTTTTAGAGATATCATGGTATACGAGCTGACCAGTGTGAACGTTGTGGCTATAGACAATGGGGATACCAGACCTATAGTACAATACCACACGAAAAAAAAAACATTCAAAGCTGCGATTCAACAGCCGAGGGGACCCAAACTTGCCTCGTACTTTTATTATCCAGTATTTTTGTCAAACTCATACAAGTTCTCTTCTTGAATGCAATGACGTCATTTTTGTTAGTATTTTAATTGGTCATTAAGCCTTCCAACACAATAGCACAACAAATAACAAAAAGTACACACATTTCCAATCGAGTACAGCATACGACAACCGAGTACCAGTTATTCAGCAACGGCATCCAATCTACCTCAAAAGATGATTTATTTTGTACACGGAAATAACCGATTTTCTCGAGTCAACTTGCTCACTTTATGAGTTCTTTATTTGCCTAAACCGTAAGCGGTGTGCTGTATCTAATTTGCTTGAGGCGTCCTGCACCTTTTGGGGCTTAACCGAGATCTGCGCCGGATTGCCGGGTGGAGCATGGAGAGAGGCAGGCCGTGGGTTCCCGGGGGACTGCGGCAGGTGTGAACTAAAAAAAGGCGGCAATAAAACACGGCTGCTGCAGTGTCAAAGGTCATGATATACAATACCTCGATCGGCAGATCCCCCTCGACTACTCAGACAACCTAGACGTAATTAAAAAAAAAAAAAAAACACAGCCGCGCTCTGGGAAAATATGATTTACATATCAAAAGAGAGATATTGTTACCTGTTCATGTTTGATTATTGTATGACCGTTTCATATTTCCACATTATGGTTCTATGGTGTGTTTCCAATAAGCGACGATACAGACCCAAGAGTCTGATAGATCAAGAGACCGCGTGCAAGTTTTCGCGCTTTTTTTATTCGATGGCACATTTTAATCATTTTTCTGTTTTCTCCAAAGTGCAACGCCCTGGGGGAGTCAAAGTCATTGACGTCCTGGACTGGACCGTTCCACATATCTAAGAGGGGGGATCAGGTCACAGATTTTTGTTTATTTATTTGTTTATTTATTTATTGTTATAATTTTTTTTTAAGGGCCAAAAAAAAAATTTCTCCCATTGATTTGTGCACAAAATTGTATTGAACCTAACCCAGAACAAACCCTCTGATAAAGTGGAGCAATCAGTTCTTTGTGGCAGGCTTCGAGGGCCCAATTTCATAGAGCTGCTTATGAACCAAAAGTAGCTAAGCGCAAACAAATTTTGTTTACCAAATTAAGGTTACCAGCCAAGCTACATGTCATGTGTACAATTTTTTGACTGGTATCCTGCTCTTTTCTGCTAAACAGAACATTGTTAAGCAAATGTTTCTGCTCAAGCACTGGGTCCAATTTCATAAAGCCTGTATAAAGCACAACAAATGCTAAGCACAAAATGCTAAGCCAACATTTCATGAAGTTTACATTGTTGCGACTGGTATCCCCACTAATTTTTTGCATAGCAAAGAAATGTGTTAGCCACTATTCTCTGCTAAACAGCTTTATGAAATTGGGCCCAGATGTCTTGCTGACAGTCTGTGCCAGGTTCTGAGATTTCCAACACCCCCCCCCCCCCCACCACCAATCAAATGGTTGGCTTACTGTGGAGCCAGTAACTAGCGGAACCTTCCTGCATTTATGTCATTCCTGGCATCTCTTCAGACGTTCAGCAAGAAGCCATTGCTCTTTGTAATTTTATGCCGAGGATCCGAAAAGAAATTAAGACGGGGACCAGCCACAAACATCATCAAATGATATTTTAGCTGGTAACCTTTTTGTTGACATAAGAGCGTTTTGCTCAGCTAGGTTTTGAGTTTTCCCTCCAAAATAAATGAAGCCTATAGCTTTTGTCAAAAGAAATGTGCATCAAATTTAAAGGCGCAGTACACGTTTGGTCATGACTCTGAAAATTAATGGCAATAAAAACTTACTTGGTAAGAAGGATAGCAGCTTTGGGTAGTATAATGAATTTTGAGAAACTTTCAACTTCGAAGTGCTACGGTTATGGAAAATATATCACTTTTTATTCTCCAAAATTTGAATCTGAGAAGCGTTTCTATCGAAACGCTTCTCGGACTGTGTTTTCCTATGAGGAATATTCTTCCTGCGTGGAAATATTCGCTCCGGTTTTTCGGTGATATCTCAAAAATGCGACCACCTTTTGAAGTGAAATTTTCACAGGTTAGTTTTATTGTATGTACCTACATTTAAAAAGGATTAACACAATCAGTAGGCTCCAATTACCAAACGTATGCAGCACCTTTAACAAAGCTTCAAACTTATGACAAATTTTGTCTTAATTTATTTCCATGCTGTTCTCTTTCGAATTGTTAACGCTTTTTCATAATGCCTTTTAAAGTAGAATCTTGACACAAAGTTCAGTAAAACAAGCGAGGACTGGTAACAGTCTCACACGTATCAAAATCGAGGAAACAACTCGAATGGAGACTATATTTTTCTATGAAATCAAATTTTTCTTTTTAAATTTTATTAACATTTTTTTATAAATTTTATTAACATAAAATTCTTAAAAATAAAGATATCCATGAAAATTTAGTTTCCGGTTTAAAAAACAACAATCCGATATATCCTTTAAAGCAAACTACTTTAAAGGGAAGGTATACAATTGGTAATCACTCTAATTACTGGCAATAAAAACGTATTTGGTACAGCAACTTTCGATAGTATAAAGCATTTTGAGAACTATTTCAATTCAGAATAATGTGGATATGGAAAAAAAATGTCAGTTTTTATCCTTCAAAATTTGAATCTTAGAAACGTTTCTGTCAGAAACGTTTCTCAGATTGTGTATCCCTATTAGGGATTATTCTTCATGCGTGGACAAATTCGTTGCGGATTTTAGTTTAAAAAAAACAGATAATATACTTCATTACTTTCCCGAGGTCAACTAATAAAAAACTAAAATATGATAATGAAAACAAAAATACAAATATGAATGCCCTGCTGATTTTGAACATGAATGACATTAAAAGTTAGTGCAAAGAAAACCTTTTATACTTGTCCAAAGATAAGGAAAAGGTTCCTAGATATACTCTTCCATAATTATTCCATGTGGTTTAGACATTATTTAAATCTAACTCGCAACTGGCCTATTGAAATAACCTGTAAAAAATATTTAATGACGGGCCCATTGAACATAATTTTTATATGAGATGGCCTAAGCCCATGGATTACCGAATGTATCTTCAGCGAGGCATACCACGGTGAGGGAGACTAGGAATGTACCATGTATACAGGCAGGTGTATATGGATGACTGGTGAGATTCCAATGGTTGGTTATGTGGTGTGGGGGGGGGGTCAGCCACACTGGGGTCAACTTCACACAGTCCTATAATGTCAGCAGGGCCAAGCAATCCTGGCAGAGATGCAATGTTTTTTTCTGGACTCGCTCCATTCAACACGCAAATCCGCGTTGCCATTAATATTAAATGTGCGAGTAACAGCAGGTGGAAATGGTATCAAATTTGTGGTTCGTTATTAGTCCTGTATGACATTGTAAATTATAATCAACGCATGGTACTGGACGAGTTTTTTTTTAAATGAAATTTTTATAAAGGTATGTTGCAATGAAGAGAATTTGGAAGTTTGATAACAAAATATATTCTTCCAAGTTAAGGAAGAGTATGTTTTATTTAAATTTTTGTTGTCGTTTACTTCTGTAATTATTATCGTGTAATTGTGTTCACCTGGTTTTCTTTTCGTTTTTTTTTTCGTTGTTTTTTTTGTTTGTTTGTTGTGTTGTTTTTTTGTTTTTTTTTTGTTTTTGTTTTTTGTTTTGTTTTGTTTTGTTTTTGTTTTTTTTTTTTTTTGGGGGGGGGTTTGTCGGGGTGTGTGGGGGGGTGCGTTGTTTTATTGTATATCTCTGTTTTAGACACGCAAAACCAAAGTGTATTTCACTGTATATTTTCATGTAGCTGACAAGATAGTTGCAGATGGTGTTCATGTTTTGTGTGATCAACCAATTGATCCATGAAATAACAAAACCTGCGAAAATTTTGGCTTAATCCGTTGTGTGAGTCAGGAGAAAATAGTGAAAAAAACCATGCACAATTTTCAGCATGTAAAACATATTGTCCCTAATTTTAGTTGTCGATTCAGCTGTTGCATTTTTTTTAAGTTGTAAGATACAGGTTTGTTTCCGAATATGACTTTATTTCAGAGGGAAAAGCTTCACCGATTTTTTATTTATTTTTTTTCTAGTTTGAACTTCATAATCAGTACAAGCTTTCAGACTAAAAATAAACAATGCTGGTTTTTATCTTTAACAATCCTATACCTTTAAAGCCCCTGTAACACTATTGGTAAGATCGAAAAACACAAATGTTCACAGATTCACACATAACTTACATGATTTAAAGTAAGTAATGGTAGAAAGGGTTCCTTGAAATATTTCTGAGAAATGAATAAAACAATATAGTTTTTATCGCGCGCGATAATAAACTCGATGTTTGAAAAACAGAAAACACATAAGGTCTCTTTTCACTATTTTCTCGTGACCTCGATGACCAATTGAGCTCAAATTTTCACAGGTTTGTTATTTCATGTATATGGTTAATCACACAAAGCATGAACTTTGTTTGCGACTGATTTGTCAGCTCTACCAATCCTGTATAATACCTTTAACATACAAGAACCGATCCGCCAGAGAAATGTTATCGTGTGAAATAATGTCAAAGTCCAGAATAACATTTGCAGACGGACCCCCCCATACAAAAAATCAGTGCTGCTTATTCCGATTGCCGCAATCCGAATAACCCCGATTATGAAAACATGCTCAAGAAACAGCACCCGTTTTCTCGTTATTTCCAAGAGATTGTGACCACGTGACCACGTGACCCAAAAAACAAATTCTCACAATAGACTTTATGCATTGACGTCATCAAGCCGCCATCTTAGAGGTAAACCGATGATGAAACAATGGAAACGCACGGATTTGTACGCACGGCGCACATGATTGGCCAATGGACATCGTCCTTTTGACCTCTAGGCGAGGGCGCCCTACTCAAATGACGCCATGTGCTTTTATCTGAGCGGTGTATAGTCGATGAAACCAAGAGGTTTACTCTTCCTCAAACCATTGACTGCACTCCATACCGTTGATGTGGAAGTGCCACAGTGCACACTGTTTGGCCCCTTTCCAAAAATAGCCGCACGCATCAAATCATGGACGCAACCATTATTCCAGCAACCTTGATACATAATTGTCCTTGAAAAAATACTCGACCCAATTCTGTCTTTGCGAAACCAATATTAAGTTAATTCACACAGCGCTACACAAACGGTAATTAAAAAACCTCACCAACATAAAGTAAAAAAACCAACTGAACAAATAAACCATAACCGAAACTCATTATGAATGGTTTTTCTATGTTGTATCTTCTGCACTATCTGCTCTATTTTTGTTTCAGAGATTTAAGGTGATTAGCTGTTAGTTCCAAACTGCCCACCAACCAAAATTGTTAATGGCCTCACGTTCCGACCCTAGCAGAACCTGATTTTGCAAGTCCAAAATTAGCTCTCTGTCACGTTCTTGTGTTGTTGCTGTATTATTTATTTCACCTTTAACCTTTTCTTTTCCGCTGGCTGTGGTAGCTCTGACTCTCAGATTAAGGTTTTGTGTTCAGTTTGAAGTCAAATTTAAACAGCTCAACATCGCAAAAAATATCTCTCTTGCAATTTTAAAGAATAAACGGAGCCTATAAATGGAGGGGGAAAAATTGTTCCGTCAAAATAGTATTTCGTTCCTTCAAAATATTATTTCGTTCCCCATAAATATTATTTCGTTCCCTCGAAATATTATATCATTTTGTTCCCTCGCAATATTTTGCCGTCCCCTCAATATATTTCTAGGAGACGAAATAATATTTGGAGGGAACGAGGGGGAAAATCCCCTTAACGGCGCCGTAAAGATTGGATAGAAATGTATTTTTATTGCCGTATAATGCATTTTTTGTTTTTATTTAAGTACAATTTTATTTTGAGCTCACCCCTTTAAACAGGCGCACACAATAAATCAAATGTGTTCGTGGGAAACACTTCCACACTAAGAATATTTGGCCAAGCTGGATTTTTGAAATATTTCCGTAAATGATGGCTTAAAGCTCAAGTCTTTTAAAAAAAGCTTGGATTTCTCATTTAAATTTTTTACTGCAAATGTTTCATGCATGTCTGGAAAAAAAAATCCACAAATTTTGTCAGACTAGTGTTTTAATTCAACATGCCAACGTTTTTTTTCAGACTGTAGGACTGCATAATAAAGCACTTTACATGGCTGTTTATTTGATCAGCTACTAAAAATTTCTTTCATAAAATGCTCCGTGAATTCAGAGCTATTTTTACACACGGAGAGATGGTGAGCGAAAAGAAAAAAACATTATAACTAACCCCCGCAGTTCAGAAATGAAAATCCCTTCAATGAGATTTAGGCCCTGTTTGTCATCCCTCGAAGAAAAGAAGAAGAAAAAAAGGGAGAAATGCTGAAATTGGATCGGCCAGCTTGCGACTGCCAGAACAGTGCAAGCCTCGCGTTTATACATGAATTCAAACCTACGGGATATTTTTTTTCTCTCTCCCTTCCCCCCCGCGCTCGCCGACTCTCTTGGCTTCTCCTGATCGCATTAAAGCCAACGAGGAAAATGTTTCATCAATTCCATTACAAATTCCATTCATATTGATCCCCTCAGGGAGACGCTGTCTTGGACACCCCTACAGGGTTGTTCCACCATTGCCCGGAATTTTAGGATTTTTTTTTCTTTTCTTTCTTTTTTTTTTTTTTTTTTTTTTCATTCGCTCTGCTTTCCCCGCCGTTGTGCAGCCGCTCGCTCTGTGTGTGTGCGCTTCGTGTGGCATGCGAGCAATTTGCGCCGGAGCTGCACAGCGCAAAGGCAGAATACCCGAGGCTGTGGGGGATATGCGATGTTCTGTATAAGCTATAGACGGTTTTTTAGTCAGGGTGGCGATCGAAGCGCGACGGATCGAGAGAGGCAGCAGAATTTAGGCTTGTGATAGCACCGCACAATCATCTCCTGAGTGTGAACAACCCAGTATGTGGAATGACTGCGATCGTCCAGCCGTAGCTTCATCCATACTGCATGTAGTCTTCGACTCGTTAAAAAAGGACATTAAACGTATCTTTGTCGCGAGCACATTATAGGCAGGTAAAAAGACAGAGAGAGACCGAGAGAGAGAGTCGGGAATTCGTTTCGGTTCCTTTCTGTTGCTTTTAAATGTACAGGAGGCGGCCCGGGCTGAGCTGCTGCGCGTGTTGGAGATCTCTGCAAGCGCATACGCGCAGTCATTTCATTGGCGAACATTGGACGCGTGGTGCTTCGAATCCAAATACGACAGAATCAGCGCGTGTATTTGAAAGCGTGGCGTCTCATCACGGACAGTTTCTTCATCATCATCATCGCTGGTCGATTCTGTACTTGTAAATAAGTGTTGTTTTAAATGCGTGAAAGTCCATAGGCCTCTCTCTCTACTACTGTCGAGGATCGAGGACGTCCGTGTACTCATCATCATCATAGGGAATGAAGTAATGGAATGTACGGTCGCATCGGCCTTTCTTCCCCTGCCAGCAGTAACGACCTCAAGTTGTGGTTGGAGATGAAATAGCACGGAACACAGCAGTAGTAGAAAAACAGTCTATGATACTAACGTCATCTTCCTTTTTTGTTGTTGTAAAGTTTCCCTGAGAGAGCTGGGAAGGATTTTTTTAATTCGCCATCATGTCCGGAACCCCGTCAGAATCGGTCACGCTGGAGGTGGAGGAGACGATGGCCAGCGAGCGAACGGGTCTCCGCGCCTCGCCGTCCCTGGACGACGACCCGCCCGAGAAGTGGTTCCTGTCGCCGCACACCACCCGGATGCAGGTGTGGGACACCCTGGTCATCGTCAGCGCCATCTTGGGCTTTAGCCTCGACCTCTTCATGGTCGCCCTGGACTCCAAACTGATCGCGCTCTGGGTGCTCGCCTATGTCGGCGACGCCTTCGTCATCGTGGACATTTTTCTACGGTTCTTCCGCGGCTACATGAAGGACGGCATTCTGATCACCGAGAGGCGAAAAATACAAAGACACTACCTGGTGACGACCTTCGTTCTGGATTTTTACTCCGTTCTACCCCTGGATTTTATAGTTTTTGCAAAGCCTGGACTCGGCTCCAATGGAATTATGAAAGAGCTGGCTAAATACCGCTGCATCAATAGATTCATACGG
Organism: Pycnopodia helianthoides; assembly: GCA_032158295.1. Lineage (NCBI taxonomy): Eukaryota > Metazoa > Echinodermata > Asteroidea > Forcipulatida > Asteriidae > Pycnopodia > Pycnopodia helianthoides. Next base: position 16,089,882 of record CM063257.1, on the reverse strand, counting down.
TGCATTCGTCTACGCTCCTTTTTCGGTAAGTTTGTTAATTTTCTGGCTTTCTAAATTTTAATCATATCTAAGCAAAACTAAGCCCGTAACAAACAAATTTACACAAGGTCCCAACGCAAGAAAATTGTGTTCTGCACAGGAAACTTTTGCCTAGCTAAGGCTGCATGGTTGCCAGCCAAAATGTCACAAATGTTCCTTGTTTGTGGCTGGTTGTCTGCATAAAGTTGATAAGAAGCATTTTCTATGTAAATTTAAAGTTGTGCCCAGGCTGGTTCACTTTAATCAGGGCCCAATTTCATAGAGCTGCTTAAACACAAAACGTAGCTAAGCACAATTAAACTAATGCCTATTGGATTAAGGTTACCAGCCAAAATACTGTGTCACGTGTACTATCTCTGTGACTGGGTATCCTGCTTACTTTTGCTAAGCAGAAAACTGCTAAGCAACATTTTCTGCTCGAGAAGCTCAATGAAAGTTGAGGCAGCAGCTGCCCAAGCTCTATCTCTAAGCAATGTAGCTAAACAGTAACATTGCTGCTGACTCGTAAATAAGGCCCTCTGGTGAAACAATCATTTGTTTCCGTACTTTAGCATCTTCATTAAACTGACCCAGAAAAATTACAATGTTATGATGAAAGATACGATTATACAGTTGTGATGCAGCTCTTTTGATACGATCGAGATGATCTGGGATGGCGATAAGATTTGCTTGGTGCAAGGTTTTCGAATTTCATACGTTACTTTTTCTCTTATCATTATTTCTGTTAACTGTGTGTGCGCGCGCGTTCGTTAACGCGCAGTCGCGCGCTACTCAGTTACGCGCAGTTATGTTGATTGCACGCGAGCGCACTAGCACTACTTGTGGGCAAATTTGGGGACACATTGCGCCTTTTTGTAAAGGGGCCGATGGTGGCGTGACGCATACGTGATTGTGCGTCAGCCTAGTACGCGCAACCTCATGGCACGGAGGGACTCAACCTTCTTCAATGAATTTGTTTACTTTGCCCGTAAATATATTCATTTCATTTGTGTGTGTTTTGGGGGTGTTTTTTCGTATTTTATGCTTATTTAACCCTAAGGCTTGTATTGTTGTTTCCAAAACTATGTGGAATTTGTTTATTTGAAATCTCGAGACTGTTGTTTGAATCACTGTGTGTAAAATTTCAATTGCTTAATCGGGGCTACGCGTGTTTAAAAAAAAAAATAAAAAACTTGGCTTCTCATTGCGTTAACGATACGTAGAAACAAAATGGCGCATTTTCTCCACCGTCGATTTAAGAAAACAAAAAATTGATGTCTAAATTTTTCGTATAAATTATGAGATTTAAAGGTTTTTTTTAAAAGGAGTCTATTTCGGAGGATCGTAGCATCAATTGAAGAATTAAAAATTATATTTTGAAATCGTTCATAATCATAAAATGTATTGTCGACTGGGAAAAATAATCAGCTCAAAAACGAGGGCGTTGTATAAAAATAAAAAGCAAATGGAGCAAACTTCCTTAAAGGAACGTTACAGAATTGGTAAGAAAAAAACTTGTAAAATATACTTTTGATCACAGATTTACATAAAACTTACACAGTCTAATGATGATGATGGTAGAAAACATCCCTTAAAATATTTCTGTCTGAAATGTCATATTTGATGGGAAATGAATAAACTAATTTTCCGATTGGAGTTTATCGCTCAGTGAGCGTTTTATTAATTTGTTGAATCTATATGAATTCATACAAAAATCGGTTTTTCACTATTTTCTCGTGACCCAGATGGCCGATCGATCTCAAACTTCTACAGGTTTGTCAGTTTATGTATATGGTGGATTACATAAAGTGCCTTACACTGCCAGCAACTGTTTTGTTAGCAAAAACCAATTCTGTAATGTTCCTTTAAGGGGACTGAAAAATGGGCTAAATGTTGATCTGTGGCAGGCACAGCGAGAGCAGAGAGACTTATAGTAAACAAGCCCCTGTCCTTTCTCTTCGTCTACTTCCTGTTCCTGCTCTCCACCCGAGGTGTGAGTTTTGATCTTTCTCCACGTCTGCCCAAATTCATCTAATTTCGTCCACTTTGTGGTATTAGTTACCTCTATAAATAGCACTGGAATGGAGGCGTGGGGACGGTATAGGTGGGTGAACATGCTGGCTGCTTGGTGCTGCAGTGTACATCAGAGTTTCTGTGTAGTTCGGGTCTGGCCATTATGTTACAATGGCAAGTTGTGTTTTACCGCTTTCGTTCCATGATTCAACGGTCATTTAATTTTTTATCACAACAACCAACCAGGGCTGCACGAAGCTGAATGGCATTTTAAGAGCAGACAAACAAGTTTTAAAATAGCAGAAATTTCCGTCCGGTTCATGAAGTAGGTCTGTAGGAAGCTCTGGTCAATGGCAATTATGGGTTTTCATAATCCCTGATTTTGAACAACAAAGTGTTGATACTCTATTCCATGAGGAACCAGTTTGGGTTTTTGTTCTCTCTCAGTTTTTTCTTCTTCCAGAAGCCGCAGTTCCATCGGGGTGTTGTTGTTGTTGTTGTTGTTGTTGTTGTTGTTGTTGTTGTTGTTGTTGTTGTTGTTGTTTTGGTGGTGGTTTTTTTTGTGTGTTTGTGATTTCACATCTATAGAGTGAAGATAAAGACTCTTGTGTATTGTCACTATAAATATCATCGAATTTAAGTTGTTTGTAATATATTTATTTACTTCTTTTTTATCATACTGCGTTGACGCTGTACATTTTTATTCATTCCAGACTTCAACACCTGAAGTACAATTTAACATACAGACTTATCAAAGAGAAAATTAATAAATAAAAACATTGAATGAACAGTTATTTATTTATTTATTTATTTGTTTGTTTATGTATTTGTTATTCATTTATTTTTATAAATATTTGTGTTTGTTTATTTATTTATTCATTTTATTATTATTAGTATTATTAATACATATTATTTATTTAATTATGTGTGTTTATTTGGGTTTCGGGAGTTTTAATACAGGCGAATACAACGAATCCTCTTGATCCACCAAATTGAATTGCTTCATTTTGGACATTTACGTCTATTAGTTTGTCTAGAATATTTAATGTAAATTCGAGACAAGCCCCAACAATAAAAAACAATTATTTAATGTAAAAGGTCGCAATAAATAGCATCTGGACATTTCGAATCTCAAGGTCTCTGGAGACACATAAATCATTTAGAGAAATTTATTTAAGTTCATTTTACTTTTATAGACTTGATTCCATCCTAAGAATAATTACACCTAAGAATTATTTCCATCACCGGAAACACCGCCATATTATTTGGGGAACATTGTCCACCAAAAATAGATTTCCATTTGATTCGGTTTGGGTACAGGCACACACCTAAACGTGCAAAACCTCACCGATAGAAATACTGTGTTAACCGTGATTGCTTAATTAAAGACAAATGTTGACAGGTTATGATGCGATTATTGCAAACTAGCGGATTAAATAAAAATTAATGCCGTGACACATAAATAACGCTGACGTATCATATTTATATATTAAGCATTACTTTGGATTATCTTAATGATTTTTGTTGTGATTTGTTGTTTTGTTTTTTGTTTTGTTTTGTCTTTCCATTCGGAGCGGTTTAAAGAAAATGAGCCAAAATTTAGTTCTTCCAAATTTAAAACAAACATCGTCAAGGTAAATGATAAAACGTGCTTAAAAGCCATTATACAGGATAGAGCTGACAACAAAAGTTGCAGACAGTGTTCATGTTTTACAGGATTGGTAGAGCTGACAAAATAGTCGCAGACAGTGTTCATGTTTTACAGGATTGGTAGAGCTGACAAAATAGTCGCAGACAGTGTTGATGTTTTACAGGATTGGTAGAGCTGACAAAATGGTCTCAGACAGTGTTCATGTTTTACAGGATTGGTAGAGCTGACAAAATAGTCGCAGACAGTTGTGTTTACAGGATTGGTAGAGCTGACAAAATGGTCTCAGACAGTGTTCATGTTTTACGGATTGGTACAGCTGACAAAATAGTCGCAGACAGTGTTGATGTTTTACAGGATTGGTAGAGCTGACAAAATGGTCTCAGACAGTGTTCATGTTTTACAGGATTGGTAGAGCTGACAAAATGGTCTCAAACAGTGTTCATGTTTTACAGGATTGGTAGAGCTGACAAAATAGTTACAGACAGTGTTCATGTTTTACAGGATTGGTAGAGCTGACAAAATAGTCGCAGACAGTGTTCATGTTTTACAGGATTGGTAGAGCTGACAAAATAGTCGCAGACAGTGTTCATGTTTTAAAGGGTTTGGTAGAACTGACAAAATAGTTGCAGACAGTGTTAATGTTTTGTGTGATCAACCATCCTAAATACAGTCAATAGCAAACCCGTGAAAAATTGGGCTTAATCCATTGTGTGAGTCAGGAGAAAATAGTGAAAAACCAGCACAATTTTCAGCATGTAAACACATTGTCCTTTATTTTGGTACAACAAACCAAATCAGCTGTGCGTTTTATTTGTTTTCAGATACTGTTTTGAGTATGACTTCGATTTGATGGAAATATTTCACAGGATATTTTTTTTTGTATGAACTTTATATTCAATAAGCTTTCAGACTAAAATTAAACAATGATGTTTTAAAAAATCCTAACCAATCCTGTACAATTCCTTTAAAGGAGACAATTTGATTATCTGTTAGTTTGTTTGTTGACGGGGGTGGTGGGGATAAATTATTCGTAGATCGATTACGTGTACAGATCCCAATAAGGTTCGTTTCGTGGTAGAAGTCACTAGGTCACCCGGTCAACATTTCAACGTCCATCCCCCAACCTTGATCCCCTCTTTCCTTACACGCGCTCGACCCCACCATACAGGCCTATCACTACTCTTGAACATGCCGAGCAGAAGCTCCAAATTGTGCCACGCGGCTGTTCTATGATGACATGGGCAAACATTCTCATAATTATTAATCAACGTCATCCACCGTCATGGCCTTTTCTGACATGCATTTCTGTACACGCAGTAATAATATTACAGGTATATGGCGATGGCGCTTTATGTAAGATATACCACTGGTCTACTTTGACATAGCTGTTGCACGAATGCTGCTTGCTGTAGTCAAACCGGCTACCAGGCAAAAACTAGAAAATCCTTTTATTGTAAGGCCTTGTAAGCTCGAGGGTGAATGAAGGATAAACGACTGGCTCCTTTTGTACATTGGGTTTCATTATTATCATTGCATCTAAGGAACCAGACAAAGATGGATTGTTCATGTACGAGTCCACTCATGCGGAATTTGAACACCAGTTTGATAAATATTATTTTCCTGCCTTTGTAAAAGAATGTTGTCATCTTATTATTTAGAATAAATGCAAGGTTTTATTTATTTTTTTAAGTACTCCATAATTTTACATGTTATCATATCGTTGGTCTTACCTTAATCATGAAATACCCTTGCAATATTTGTATAATTTTAATTCAGTGATGTGCTAATTTGCATCAGAAATAACTAGGCATTGCAACAATAACGGAAGTGCGCTGTTCATGATGACCCCGTATTGTTTAATAACCTTGTAGAATTTTGTTTTTTAATGAATGCACTTTTTGCTGGTATGAGGTTTGGTGATTAATGAAAAAATATGGGAGACCATTAATATGGGGGTTGTAGTGAATATTTTTGAGGCCATGGGACAGTCAGCCATTGACAATTTTAAAGGAACATTACAGAATTGGTAAGAAAAAAACTTGAAAGATACACTTTCGATCACAGATTTACATAAAACTTACACGGTCTAATGATGATGATAGTAGAAAACATCCATTGAAATATTTCTGTCTGAAATGCCATATTTGATGAGAAATTAATTAACTAATTTTCCGATTGGAGTTTATCGCTCAGTGAGCGTTTTATTCATTTGTTGAATCTATATGATTTCATGCAAATGTGTAATCGGTTTTTCACTATTTTCTCGTGACCCAGATGGCCGATCGATCTCAAACTTCTACAGGTTGTCAGTTTATGTATATGGTGGATTACATAAAGTGCTTACACTGCCAGCAACTGTTTTGTTAGCAAAAACCAATTCTGTAATGTTCCTTTAAATGATAAGAAGCTGATTACGTTGCCTTCACGGATTGGGCGCTTTTAGGCAATGAAATCATTTATTATGAAAATGAATTTTTGTTGGAAAGATTTTCCAAAAGTATACTGTAATGATTTTCACAAATATCCCTCAAAATTGTGTGGTTTTACTACGTGATTTACAAAGGTCCGTAATTTTCTGGAGTCTAAAATGTGGTTCTACAAAACGGTCAGAGATCGCCTCTGAAAAAAATGGTATTTACCAGTAATTATAGAAACACTCATTAGAATAGTATACTGTACTTTTTATTTGTATTTTTATTTTATTTTTATAAACACTGGTGCACAAGATAAGATCGCGTCTGGCTCTCGTTGCACCTAGGGGGAAAACGCATGGTAAATAAAAATCAAACAAATTGAAACAGGATAAAAAATTACTTGAGTGGCACTAATAAAACAACATTTTTGATAAATAATAATAATATTTATTCTGGCAAAACATTCAGTAGTACATTTACAAACATTACAAAATATATATTAAAAAAAACTCCTGGGGATGCCCAGGATAGCATTCAAGTTAAAAATTGAACTGTCGCCAAATGGGGCATGGCTCCCAAATCCCAGAAAAGCCGGGAAAATGGTATGGCAAGAAAGGACAAAGACAATCGTACAAAAACAGCACAACAGATCATTTTTTGCTGGCCATAGCTTAATCAAATTCTAGGTTGTTTTTTTTAATCAGTAACTAATAAACCTATTCGTCCTATATTTTGTGATTTAAGCGGGTGGTATCAACAAATAAATATGTTAATTGACAAAGTACATCGTCATTACATTTCATTGTTAACGAAACAAAGCAAAAACAAAATTACGCATGCCTGTCATTAAATGTTTGTTTGTTTTTTATTTTAGGCTATCGACAACATAAGTTTCTTTCTAGACGAATTTATGTAAGAATTTTTCAGCAAATCTAATGTCAAATTATTTAAACAATTATTAAAGTAGTTTTTGCAGGCGTGAAAGGCTATCAATGGCCGAGAGTCGTGCGCAGTGCGTACGCGCGTGCACGTTTCCAATGACGTCATTTTCAATCCATCTATACGAGAGGAAACTAACTGACGACAGAAAGTTGACAAATTGATCCAAATCACTGTTGCCCTCGAGCAGTTTGCTACCGAAAATTTCAAGGTAATAACAAAAAATGATTAAATTTAGACTAAAATTCAAGACACGAAGCCGAGTAAAACATTATAATAAAAAATAAAAACATTAAAAGTAATAACCATTTGAAATGTCTCGCAAACAAAATTAGAAAAGCAAACATTTAAGAAAACGTAAATTTTCCATGTAAATATACATGTTAAATTAAAAAAATATTAAAATATTCTCGAAAACCTATATTAAGTGTATCTGATCGTCTTCGATTATATTGTTTTATTGCGACCTAAGTGGGTGGTACACTGGAGTATGACTCCTGCATGCTGGGAAAAAAAACAGGAGAAAGACTATAGAGAGAGAAAATATAATTGAGTCCGATGAAATATAATGCCATTAAGACTGCCGTAATCCACTTCAATCTGTGCACAGGCCTAAACGCTGGCGTTTACCGCAGTTCACCCGCTGCTCCTTCGCTTTTATTAATCTAATATCGTTGACAATCAAGGGCCGCTGCTTGCAATGCAGCGCCTGGTGCCCTATCCACTTCGTACGCTAGTGGGTTTGTTTTTTATGTCCTTTTCCTTTTCTCTCTCTCTCTCTCTCTCTCTCTCTCTCTTCTTCTTCAACGTAATGGGCCCACGCGTCCTTCTAACATGCAAATAGCAAAACCGGATCTATCGCCTACAGGGGTAGCTATAGGTTTCTAGCTATCTAGGCTGGCTTGACCAAGGCGATGATACATGTGCAGTAACGCTCACTTCTATAGATTTTTTTTTATATATTATTTGATAGGGACGTCTTCATGCGGGGAAAGTCGAGGAAAGGCAAATCGGGTAACGTTACATGATTGCACTACGCATTGTCACACATGATTCACTGGTGTATTTGTTACATGTAATTGTTACATGTAGTAACACTCATTGTATATTATGCTTATAGCCTATCTTTTTATGGAAATTCGTAGTAAGAATTTGCGCATTTCACGTGTGTTACATGAAGGTAACGCTCGTTTATTTTTTATCAAGATAGCATCTTTGATATAGGATAAGAAGTCATAAAAAGAAAATAGTATATTTGGATTGTTACATTTGAGTCACATTCACATGGGCCCAATTTCATAGAGCTGCTTTAGAGCACAAAAAGCAGCCAAGTACAAACAAATTATGCTTACCAGAATAAGGTTGCGAGCTAAACTACCGTATCACAATTTGTAACTGGTATCCTGCTCATTTCTGCTTAGCAGGCAATTGTTAAGCAATTGTTCTGCTTAAGCAGCTCTGGGGAAATTGGGCCCTGATTCGTTGTGAAAGAAATTCGCGCTTTTTATGAGTGTATATGCTCTCTGTTTAGATGGCATCTTTATGTAGAGTCGTGAATAGTATAACTTTAGCCTATTATATATCGTGACGTTCATCTGATTCATTGTGGGGTTTTTTATATACAAGAAAATACAAGAATAACTGAATTTTATACAACCTATATTTTTTAATAATTCCCTTGTTATAAATCAGTGCTGGAATATAAGTGCTTTGTGACTGCAACCGTGCAGGTCTATGTAATCCAGGTAGCTCGACATACTATTCAGTGCACATGTGGACCTATATTATTTTTAAAATATAGGTTCATCTTTATCGTGGAGTTGTTGAAAAAAGAAAAGGGAAAATGTGCTTTTGAATATATTGAATATTGAATGTTGAATAGTGAATATAATTCTTTATTGTGTCTGCGTTAAAAAAAATACAGATAATTGAAATCCATTGGCATTTTAGAATTCAACGTTAAAAACACAAAACTAATCAATATGAAAACAACCACAGAAATAACAATAAACATTTTACGACAATTACGATTGGGAAGTAATATGCATTACTGACCTTAGCAAATCCTCAAATTACAGGGCCCGATTTCGAAGAGCTTCTAAAGCACAACAAGGAGCTAAGCACAAAAAAAATTATGCTTATCAGAATACGGTTACCAGCTAAACTACCATGTCACGTGTACACATTGTGGCTGGTGTCCTGCCCACTTTTGCTTAGATGCAATATTTTTTGCCTAAGCAGCTCTATGAAATTTGTCCGAGAGTTTATACCCACATCTTTTAGTGAAGGAAAAAAGTGCATTTTTTGTAATGTGTGGTAGCGCTTAGGTCTAAAGAATTACCGTGTCAGAAATTGCGGCTACAGCTACGGCTGTCGCTAAGGGTGTTGCTACGGGCATCATGATGCTTCAACGCTTGCCCAAGTGCCGATCAAGCCGTAGCCGCTCAGACTCGCTCTGAGAGCCGTTGTGACGTCAGAGACATCAGACTGCACTTTATGCAAATGGGGGACTTTGCTAGCATAAGAACCCTTTTTTTGTCTAACCCGCGTCTTATGACAACAGTCTCTAACAACAAAAAATTACGATTTTAATGGCGAGCGTACTGCGTTCCTTCGATGGAGAATGCCTTGAACTGGTCGACTGTAGCTTTTGTGTGACATGACTCTTCCAGTACGAACAGTGGGGAACGCCAACTGGTTTTAGCTCTTGTTATTTTATATACTACTTTATTATGATAGCTAGTTCGTGTTACATACCATGTCACATGAGGCAATCTACAGACAGCTACAGCATGAATTTTGATCTAGTCTGACGTATACACTGGGGGAAAAAAACCCTTGCCAATATGAAAGAGTAAATCTGACAAAATTACCGTGCGGTGTACATTGCCTCCCCTCAAATATTATTAGTTTCTGGCGAGATACTGAGTTATTGTAAAGCATTCTGGAATGGTGATTTTTTTTTCTTTTTTAAGACGGGCCGAGTGCAAGCCTCAAAAAATATTTAGACACATTGATGTGGATGTTAAGTGCGTTGTAAGCGAACTGTCGTAGAAGGCTCTTTTTTGGAGAACAGATTTCCAGGACAATCTCCAAGAAAAATAACTCATTCACATTTCAGTTCTTACACAATGTTTTCCTGGGGATGGAAAAATACATTGGCCCTGGAAACAATTTCATGTTCTGTTAAAGGAACATTACAGAATTGGTTTTTTTGCTAACAAAACAGTTCTGGCAGTGTAAGCACTGACAAACATGTAGAAGTTTGAGATCGATCGGCCATCTGGGTCACGAGAAACTAGTGAAAAACCGATTACACATTTGCATGAAATCATATAGATTCAACAAATGAATAAAACGCTCACTGAGCGATAAACTCCAATCGGAAAATTAGTTTATTCATTACTCATCAAATATGGCATTTCAGACAGAAATATTTCTAGGGATGTTTTCTACTATCATCATCATTAGACAGTGTAAGTTTTATGTAAATCTGTGATCAAAAAGTATATTTTACAAGTTTTTTTCTAACCAATTCTGTAATATTTCTTTAAGTACAGAAAATTGTTGGTAACCACAAACGGATTAACCGCCAAAATTGGGCGTAACTGTGTCCATGCTACTATGTTTTGCCTTGCATACATATTTTGAATATTTTTCATAAATATTTATCCCTGCTGTGTATTGGTTATTCACTAAGCACAAACGAATACGTAAGAGGTAACAGGATGCACAATGGAACATTCCTGTGCCCAATTTCATAGAGCTGCTTAAACAGAAAATATTACTTAACAATTTTCCGCTAAGCAGAAATGAGCAGGATGCCAGTAACAAATTGTATATGTGACATGGTAATTTGGCTGGTAGGCTGCTTAAGCACAAATATTGCTTAAAATTTTCTTCTAAGCAGAAATAAGCAGGATACCAGTCACAAATTGTACATGTGACATGGTATTTTGGCTGGTAACCTTATTCTGGTAAGCATAATTTTCTTGTGCTTGGCTATTTTTGTTGTATTTTGCTCTTGATTGGTCGATCTGTTACAATACCCCAAAAAATGTGCTAAGCATTGTTTTCTGCTTTTTGTCTTGACAAAACTCGGCCTGGTTTCATAGAGCTGTAAAGCAGAAAGAGCAGCTAAGCACAAACAAAATTATGCTTACCAGAATAAGGTTACCAGCCAAACAAACCATTACATGTACCGTCTATGACTGGTGTCGTGCACAATTTTGTGCCCAGCAAAATTGTTGAGGATTATTGTTCGGCTTCAAAAGCAGCGTGTTCATTTCTGGTGTATTTAAAGTTTCAAGGAAAAATATTTGAAGGAAAATTTGTGTTTTCATCCATTCCATCTTTGACACCCACCCTCATGAAAATTTATCAACGAGTTATCAAAATAATATTTGAGACCACGAGCTCTCTGACCACACCGTAAAAGTTCAACATTTTTAGAAAGTCTGTGGGTTTGTTTTTTATCTCGAAAGTCGGTCAGGAACAAATAGTGCCCCATGTTCAAGTGCGTGCGTGCACAAAACCAGCATAACCCGCATATTTTGACAGCCTGCACAAGCGACCATTGCATTATTATATAGACCGAGTTCACTGTACACGTTTTTATGTTGATGATAATTATTCGTTCGCCGCCGTGCTGAGCGCTGACTTTATCACGCATCGCTGGTCACAATTGATCAAAACAAAATATGTAGCGCGGCGTGCATGTTGCATATTTTATGAAAACATCTCGACTGATATGTAGATGACAGTCTCGTATATATTGTATTCTATCCCATTTCAATTAAATGGACGGGTTTGGTGATGTCATTAATTGTAAATTATAAGCGTGAATTGAGTTAATCTGTTAAGAAAGTACCGCTGGGTTTTTATAGTTTGAACACATTGAAATCAATAATGACCTTTAAAAAAAAGAGGAATTTAAGGGGAAAATAGAACAGCATAAAAATGAATAGTTTACCAGAACCAATCGTTCTAGAAATCATCAAATTTTGAGCATTTTGAGACCAGGAATACCAGATTCAAGTGATTTTCCTCACTTTTTTTTCTACGATGTCTCAGTTAAGACTAAATAATTATTCTGATTTTGTTTCTCATGTTCGCTGTGCATGTCGTGTTATTTTGGTTGTCTACCCTTTTTTGCTAAGCCTAGAGCGATATTATCAGAGACTAAATACACAGCATTTACCCATGCATGATCATGTTTCTACCCCCCCCCCTTCCCAATATCTGAGAAATTTCCAGTCCATGGAAGCGATTTAGACGACTTGCGACACTGGAACCCGGTCTAGAAAGGACAAGAAAACATTCTAGGGCAATATAAACAATTGTCAGCCTAATATGCTGGGTTTCCTTACATAAATAATTTAACTTTAAAATGTCGTCTTCATATTGCATATAGGTAAAATAATAACAAGATTAAAGAGCCCATCTAGGCTGCAACTTCTCTAGTCAAAGAAAAAAAAATTGATTTTTAAATGACCACTAACGATGTACAAATTTAATAAACCCTTTTTCTTCTGTGTAAGATTTTACAGCGTCCGGTACCAAGACTCAATTTTAAACCAATTACGTTTCGATGACATGCACTCAGGGTGATGACCAAACGTGTGCACAGTCTATAACCAAATCAACTGTTACTACGTTGAATGCAGCCATCTTGTTTTTTTTTTTTTTAGGGGGGGTTTGTGTCTGGGGTTTTTTTCAACCTTGAAAAATTATCACAATGGAATTTGTCTACCTTGCAAAGAAAAGATAAAACATATCTCAACATAACATTAAGACCATAACAATAAATTGATAGATACATCAATAAATAAATGGAATGAAACCGATCTTGGCCGATAGTCTGGTCTCTTCCTACTTTAATGACGATGTGTTCGTTATCTTATCTGGGACATATGGAACTAGATAAAGACACTGACAGCATTTAGTCTTTCCGTTGTGGTTGTAATTATCCCATTTAGCTACATTAAAAAAAACAGTCGTGTGATAGACAGTTTTACATAGACGTCATAACTAATTGCGAGCATTTTCGACTTGAATGTTGAAATGTGTTAAATTTTAGGAGCACGGTTAATTTCTAAGCTCAAAAAACTGTTATATCTATGCGAAATAAATACCAAGTATTGGTCACTTCTCGTGACCGGTGGGGCCCTGTTTCGTGGCTCTGGCTTACCGCGGAATTTTGCGCTTACGGCGTCGCCCTGGGCCCAATTTCATAAATCTGTGTACCGGTAAGCAGATTTTTGTGCTTACTGTAGCAGAAAAATGTGCGTAAGCATAAGCGTATTTCACCATGATTTCTCAGTTAGCAGAAAATTTCTTGGCGCGCATGCACGTTCACCATGGATTTGTATTGTTATGTCACTTGTGTGCTAAACGCGGGTTAGCCAGCAATTACCCTTGCTTACGGTAAACAGCTTTATGAAATAGAAATTCTGCTAAGGGACGCTCCGTAAGCACAAAACGGCTGCTTACATGTTTTATGAAATTGGGCCCTGTTGGGCGCGTAATGCCAGGGGCCGTAAGCGCGGAATTCCGCGGTAAGCAGAACCACGAAATAGGGACCCGGTTCCCTGCAAATTTTGTGGCACAGCAACTACATTTCTTCCGCATCATTTTTCTGCTTTAAAAGGTTAAGCTTCGGGAACCGTCTTTGTCGTGGGTTTTTTTAATTAATACCCCGAAGATTGCTGGATCATTAAGGCTTAAAGGCACAGTGTGTCGCTCTGCACTGTGACAAAGTCGTCGAAAATGAACGCGGTGCGACATTTTTTTTTCTGTATTTAAATAGGTCGTCTCTGCGCGGGCCGACTGAATGGTCGAGGGACATTGTTGAGCCCAGGCTTTTGCTACTTGTGGTTGTGTGGCGCGGTTCCGGCGAGGTTGAGTTGACAAGGGAAAATACGACAAGAGCCCTCGAGTTGCGAGAGTGAGAGACGTCGGCACACATGTGTGCGGTGTGTGTGGCGCTCCTCTCTCCCTCTCCCACTCTCTCCTGTAGCTTTGGCTCTTGCAGCTCTCTAACAGCAATCTACCCGTACCCTTCCTCCCACACCGCTCAACGGTCCACTAATGACATTTTTGCATCAAAACTTCAGACTAACATATGTTCTGAAAAGGGCAACACATGTAGACACTTTGACTTTATGCCAACACGCTGGTATACGTCGACAGTTTTTTTATATTTTTAAACTGAATTAAACGAGGGTCGGCATATTGTGAGGTACTCTTAGAATTTTTTTTTCAATTGCGGGGAGACATTATAGGGCAGGTCATCTCTACACAGAGCTATCTCTCTATTTCTCTCTCTCTCTCTCTCTCTCTCTCTCTCTCTCTCTCCTCTCTCTCTCCTCTCTTCTCTCTCTCTCTCTCTCCTCCTCTCTCTCTCTCTCTCTCTCTCTCTCTCTCTCTCTCTCTCTCTCTCTCTCTCTCTCTCTCTCTCTCTCCTCTCTCTCTCTCTCTCTCTCTCTCTCTCTCTCCTCTCCTCTCTCTCTCTTCCTCTCCTCTCCTCTCCCTCTCTCTCTCTCTCTCTCTCTCTCCTCTCTCTCCTCTCTCCTCCTCTCCCCTCTCTCTCCTCTCTCTCTCTCTCTCCTCTCTCTCTCTCTCTCTCTCTCTCTCTCTCTCTCTCTCTCCTCTCTCTCTCTCTTCTCTTCTCCTCTCTCTCTCTCTCCTCTCTCTCTCTCTCTCTCTCTCTCTCTCCTCTCTCTCTCTCTCTCTCTCTCTCTCTCTCTCTCTCTCTCTCTCTCTCTCTCTCTCTCTCTCTCCTCTCTCTCTCTCTCTCTCTCTCTCTCTCTCTTCTCTCTCTCTCTCTCTCTCTCTCTCTCTCTGGTGAATTCGATTCTAAATATATAACCTTGACTGTTTAGAATTTAAACGTGTGTCTAATAATTGATTGCTATACGCGTGAATAATTAGATGCATATTGCTCGACGTTAATTTCACATGTTGGGACGCGTGTTTTAATGTATTCGGAATAACTGCAACTGCTGTAGTCATCGGGAGTGTGTGTGTAGAAAATTGCAACTGACAACTGCTATGTTTTCTATTATGGTTTCGTTAATTTTTACGCTAGGAATATATGCCCCTATTTTTTACAAACAATGTGAGCTTTTTGAAAACTGGGTTACGGGCCGCAATTTAAGCTACAGGGTACTTGTTCAGTTTGGTTGAAGTGTATGCTGGAGCCAGGCACTTGAGTATGAAATCATTTTTTTTATTTTTTTTTTTATGGAAATGATGTCCTCTCTGTTATTGCATGTTGGGGTATTCAGGTCGTTGTGATTGAACGGGTCAATTTGTGATCATGAATTAAAACATAATTGTTTTGTATTGATATGGAAAAAACCCACGTGAGTCAATTTGTAGGGGGTTTGCTTAAATATGGAAGTAAACAAAAAAACATTAGTTGAAAGCGAGTTTTTAAAAAAATTAATTATAGTGAAATATTTGTTCCCGTTGTGACCTAAATTTGCATGGTATATATGTGTATGGCTTTATCGTGGTTTAACCGCCTTTATTTTATATATATTTATTTGTATTGATAATTTTTAATGTTATATTGTTATTATTTTGTATAAACTCGATACAACCGAGGCGGGGAGGAAAAATTAGTCTGGTTCCGTACGACAAAATAAGTTGAACTATCAAGTCAGTGAGTATGTGTGCAGGGAACACGACGAAGATAGCTGCGGCTTGTGACTGGATATAATTATAGGACCGTGTCCGAATAAGTGGATATGGCTACGGATGTGACGTGGTCGTCACGTGAACACGCGTTGAAGCGTAGGACGTCCCCAGCCAACACCCTTAGCAACAATCGAAGCCGTAGCCACAGCTTCCAATTTGGACACGGCTTGGCATTCCGATGAAAGTGTCAATTATTAGGCAATTAGTGTATACCCTACATTCAAACGCATTCCTATAGGTCTAACTTTTGGCCAATTTAACCCGAAATTTTTGATTGAAATTCTAAAATTAATAGCTGCCCTTTACGGTAGCGCATAACTATTGCCGACACATGAATTTAAAAAATAAATATCTCTTATCATATGTACGTATACGATAAGTTATCGTGTACGTACTCGATGCCTCAATTGCTTCTAATGGTTCTTACACTGGTTCCAGAAAGTAGTATTTAAGCTTCCATTTAAAGACACTGGACACCTTTGGTAATTGTCAAAGACCAGTCTTCTCACTTGGTGTATCTCAACTTATGCACAAAATAACAAACCTGTGAGAATTTGAACTCAATTGGTCGTCGAAGTTGCGAGATAACAATGGAGGAAAAAAAAACACCCTTGTCACACGAAGTTGTGTGCTTTCAGATGCTTGATTCCCGAGACCTCACGCGTGAGGTCTCAAAATCAATTCAAATATTTTACTTCTTTCTCAAAAAACCACGTTACTGCAGAGGGAGCCGTTTCTCACAATGGTTTATACTATCAACAGCTCTCCATTGCTCGTTACCAAGTAAGTTTTTATGCTAACAATTATTTTGAGTAATTACCAATAGTGTCCATTGCCTTTAATGTATTGCACAACAAAATCCGTCCTAGTGATAGTTAAGTGATAGTTAATTAAAAACTAAAAGTGAGCTGTTCGCGGGTACCTGGCCATTATCTCACGTCCATCAGGCATGACCAAACAAGTTTGCATGTGTGACATGTATTTTGTGCATTGTTCATAGGCTATGCACGACCTTAGGCCTATACGTTTTAACTTATAGATAGTTCCCAGTAGACGCCATCTTTACGGGCAAATTGCATTTTTGGCTTGCAGGTGCGTCAAACGCTCAACTTATTAACGCGGCCGCGTTGTTCACTGACCAATCCTGCAATGAGTTTCGTGAAATGCGCGCGTGCTGCACGCCGTTCTCACACGAAACGCACGACTGTTTGTTCTAAACTGCCCGTAAAGATGGCCGATTTACGTCACACTGCAACCTGTCTAATGAAGTTCAGTGCTAGGATCAGATTTCGGTTGTTTCAATCAAAATGATGGACCATATTGTGTTTACAATGTTTAAAATTGTGCAGGGTTTTTCACTATTGTTTTCCTGACTCACACAACAGATTAAGCCCAAATGTTCAGTTTTTTTATTTTATTTCATGGATATGGTTGATCACACAAAACATGAACACTGTCTGCGACTATTCTGTCAGCTATTACCAATCCTGTTTATATCGACAGACTTTCAGAACACTAGGCAATTTACAGGCAACAGTTTAAAGCAATCTCTAAGAACAATAAATCACATCCGATTACAATTATGCAAATTGTTTTGTTTGTTTGGGGTTTTCCGGTTTATAAAGGACACCGTTAAAAAAAAGAAATCTTGTGCAACTGTATTGTTTGTTTTGATTACCTCGACTTTTCCTGTAAAAAAAAATTCCTCGTTCTCAATTGACCCATATGAGCGAACGTTCTCGTTCAATAGAGAAAAATACACAAGCAATATATACCAGCTTTTAAAGAAACGTTACAAAATTGGGTTTTTGCTAACAAAACAGTTGCTGGCAGTGTAAGCACTTTATGTAATCCACCATATACATAAACTGACAAACCTGTAGAAGTTTGAGATCGATCGGCCGTCTGGGTCACGAGAAAATAGTGAAAAACCGATTACACATTTGCGTGAAATCATATAGATTCAACAAATGAATAAAACGCTCACTGAGCGATAAACTCCAATCGGAAAATTAGTTTATTCATTTCTCATCAAATATGGCATTTTAGACAGAAATATTTCAAGGGATGTTTTCTACTATCATCATCATTAGACCGTGTAAGTTTGATGTAAATCTGTGATCGAAAAGTATATTTTACAAGTTTTTTCCTTACCAATTCTGTAATGTTCCTTTAAATTTAACAATTTGAGCGATGCACTGTAGCACTACAATGCTCCACGCACTCAAAATCGTCTCCGTGTATTACTGATCAAATTATGAGATGCACATACAAGAAAACGAAACCCGTTAAAAGTATAGTCCACCGTAACCTGAGCGATCAATTCGGCCTTTTATTGCCTAAGCACACAAAATACACACACATACTACACACACACACGACGATGTATAGAGGCGAAATAGCAGGGCAAGGTTTTGACATTAAAATGGTGGCCATCTATACCGTATTAAGCGGGCAGTATATTTGCACTATGCACGTCATACCGCCCGTGTAAGCCTGTTATAATATTAAGGTATCATATATTATATTTCCTTATACAGTCGTTCATGTAGTGTGTGTATTCGTTGCCGATGAACAGGGCAGACGCGCATTGCAGATTTTGTGTTTGTTGGAGCTAACGAGCTATGTATATGCGTTTCAACTGTCTTTCGTTTTCCATAAAAACAGAAGGAAGCTGTTTGTCTTCCCCGTTGTGTGGATTTCCGACATCTGACAATTCATAAACACTTCGAGGAAGCTAGGATTATTTGTAAACATCCATTTTCTCTGGGTCCGTCTGGCTTTTTCGGCACAGATGTTTATTCACCAAGAAAGTACACTCACATAAAAACACATGCCGATTAATATTTAACGTGTTATAGCTGCCTTTTTTCACAAAGTTTGACCTGGGTGATTTTTTTTTTTTTTTTTTTCCATTAAATTTTATGGCACGGCACGGCTGTTTATGGTCTAGAGGTTTAGTCAAATAATTAACAGTCAATTTCTAGGAATTGTGGCCTTTTGTCTGTTGTTATTTCTAGTGCTGGGGGATAGCATATTTTGTACCCTAAAATAAATACAGCAAAACATCTGTCTTGTTTTAGACAAGTTCTTCTCGAAAGCTTCACTCTAAAAAAAAAAAAATCCAGACCCGTATTCTGAGTTCCAAGGACTCCTAACCCATCTGGGCCCAATTTCAGAGAGCTGCTAAGCACAAAAATTTGCTTAGCATGAAATTTCTTCCTTGATAAAAACAGGATTACCAACCAAATTTACACGTGATTTTCAGGATAAGCGAACAACAGCTGAATACCAGTAACAAGCAATATGCAACTTTAGCAGCTCTATGAAATTGGGCCCTGACCCGGGTCAGGGTGTTGAGCTTGTATTTTTTTCTCAAAACATTTTTTTTGTTGGTGTGTGACGTTAAACAAGTACAATTCAAAAGCATGTACATGTTGACTGCAAAGTAAGCAGACAAAATTGGAAGGCTAATTCTATACCGTTCAAGGACAAAACGCTCCGGGCAATCAACATTTGAGAGATAATCTTTTTATGATTCGGAGCAACACTCATATTCCCACGAGTGCGTGCAAGCAAATCAGTTATTTAATTGTTTTATTCATTTTTCGTTTATTTTCTTTGTTACAATAACTGAAGTATTGGAGCGACTGGCTCTATTTTTATAGACAAGGACGACCCATCGCTCTCTCAAGGTAACGAGGTCAGATACGGGGTCCAACTTGACATATGGTTTTGTCGTGATGACTTTCTTATGTCCTGCAGGCCCCAATTTCAAAGAGCTGCTTAAGCAGAAAAAAATATTGCTTAACAATTGCCTGCTAAGCAGAAATGAGCAGGATACCAGTCACAAATTGTACACGTGATATGTTAGTTTGGCTGGTAACCTTATTCTTGTAAGCATGATTTTGTTGTGATTAGGTTTTTTTGTGCTTCAGCTCTATGAAATTCGGCTGCTTAACGGCCGACTCTGTGATTACTGCGCGATTTTCTATTTCATAGCGCTGCTAAACCTAAGCACACGAAAAGGCATGCTAACAACATCCCGGCGCTTACTGCACGAAAACGACTGACGTAACTTTGCAAATAAATGATGATTGCGCAAGATGACCAAATTTGTCTGCTACAGTTAGCACGAAATATTGCTAACCGTTAAGCAACGCTATGAAATTGGGCCCCGTAGAGCTGCTTAAGCACAAAAAGTAGCTAAGCACAACCAAATTATGCTTACAAGAATAAGGTTACCAGCCAAAATACCATGTCACATGTACCATTTGTGACTGGTATCCTGCTCGTTTCTGCTTAGCAGAAAATTGATAAGCAATGTTTCCTGCTTAAGCAGCTCTATGAAATTGGGCCCTTATATGGTGGTGCTGTGATACAGGGTCTCCGATTAGAACTCATGAAACGTCCGTCGGCTTTCGTAAACTTCAAAAAGTCCAATTAATTATTTTTTCTTATCAAGATTCTTTCAACAAATCATCCTATCATCATGTTTTCGTCTTTTCTAGATTTTCCTTGGAGACCATTTTGAATTGAATATTTAAAGATACAGAAGAAGTAGAGTTGATAAAATAGTCGCAGACAGTGTTCATGTTTCGTGTGATCAACCATACTATCATTACATGAAATAACAAACCTGTGAATATTTGGTCTGAATCCGTTGTGTGCGTCAGGAGAAAATAGTGGAAATGCATGCATAATTTCCAGCATTTAAACACATTAATTGTCCTTAATTTTGATTGTAACAACCGAAATCAGCAGGGGGTTTTGTGTGTTTTTTTATTTTATAGGTTTCAAATACAGTTTTCTTTGACTCCATTTCAGAGGGAAATATTTAACAGAAAACAAGGTTCTTCATTACCAATCCTGTATAATATATAATATTTTTTTTAAATTAACACACTTTCTTACGAGCTGAGATGAGGAGAGAAAATATAAGCTGAGAAATTGTTAAAATATTTGTTGAGAAAATGTAAGCTGTTGTTAAACCTTACCAACCAACAAGGACCCAATTTCATAGAGCTGCTTAAGCAGAAAATATTGGCTGAGCAAAAAAGAGCAGGATACCAGTCACAGATTGTACATGGCAAAAAAACCACGAAAAAACCACGAAGAAATAGAAACAAAAGTTAAACAGACATAGAGCGTTAAAGGCCCTGTACACTATTGGTAAGATCGAAAAACACAATGTTCACAGATTCACACATAACTTACATGATTTAAAGTAAGTAATGGTAGAAAGGGTTCCTTAAAATATTTCTGCCTAAAATGCTATCGTTTCTGAGAAACGAGTAAAACAATAGTAATTATCGCGCGCGATAATTTGAAAAAAACAGAAAACACATAAGATCTCTTTTCACTATTTTCTCGTGACCTCGATGACCAATTGAGCTCAAACTTTCACAGGTTTGTTTGTCCATGCATATGTTGAATCACACAAAATGTGGACACTGATTTTGAGCTGTTACCAAAAGTGTACAATACCTTTAAATTAATGGAGGGTTGTACGAAGCTATTTATAAAAAAATATTTTTAAAAAATAGAAGAAGGGGCTGGTTTAACCACAAGAGGGTGGAAACGCAATTTAAGACAAAATCAAAGGTGGGAAGAGCGAGAAGAAGTAATTAATCGGTGAACGTGCGCGACTTAAAGAGAAGGTATACGATTGGTAATCACTCTAAAAAATTAATGGCAATACAAACTGACTTGGTTATAATTAAAGCAACTTTCGATAGTATAAAGCATTTTGAGAAATATTTCAATTCAAAATAATGTGGATATGGAAAAAGATGTAAGTTTTTATCCCCCAAAATTTGAATCTAAAAAAACGTTTCTCAGATCGTGTATTCCTATGAGGGACTATTCTTTATGATGCGTGGACATAACCGCTCCAGATTTTTGGCGATTTCTCAAAAACGCTATCACCTTTTGAAATGAAATTTTCACAGGTTTGTTTTATTGTGTATATCTAGATTTGTATCGGATTAAAACAATCGCACGGTTTCAAAAAACCAAAGGTATGCTTTGCCTTTAAATGGAGGTCATTTGTGGGGAAAATTTATTAAATAATAAATGCTGCAGCTGCACTTTGCTTCATCGGTGGTAGGTGTGTTTTTTTCTGGTCGTTGCTGAGTCATTTTTCACCAACAGCTTGAAAAAAATGTATCATACAAAAAAAAAAATACAGTCTTCATAACTATATTAAAAGTCTTCAGCGTATTAAGACGTGCCCTCGCCTCATATCCAAGCAGGGTAACGCTCTGACTATCACTCACAGCATAGCCACGTGTTTTTCCTCGGAACTATAAGTTAATTTTGTAAAGGGCAAGAGCGGTAAAAATTCCCGAAGCGTTGGGAGCAAAATTACCATCTGCTTGTGTGCCCAGAAAAAAAAATGATCCGACGGCTGTTGGGTATTAGCGCATTATTACAGTCGAGTGTAATACCCAAAAGAACGATAATGATATTACACCAGTGTGGAGTGGAGAGGACTCGAAATTATATGCGATTGAGAAAAAAGTCGTTGGGATTTTGACGGTTGTTGTTTTGGGGGGGTCTTTGGGTGCTGCCTAGATTGCTAAAATAAAGCGCTGTGTGTACGAGCCGTTTCGCAACGACATCTGCACATCGTATTCCATGTATCATATTAATGTAACACGAATTGCAGAATTTATTCCCAGTAGTTTCGTCTGGTCCGAAATAACAACTTGACAAATTTCACTGTCTGACTTCCGAATCCCGTTTGGAGACTTCCTCTACTAGCTGCAAAATACCCAAATCACCTTACCATCCGTTTATACAGAAGCCTTTGGCAAGAACAAAACTGGCGTACAGAAATAATGTAAAAGCACCTATTTTGCTTTTCTTTTTTGTAGCTCACAATTTTTACAAAATGGGTTCATGATCTCTCCTAATGCAGGATTGGTACTTGTCAAAGGTGTCCTCACTTGGTGTATCCAACATATGCATAAAATAACAAACCTGTGAAAATTAGGGCTCATAACCCTTCCATGCATATGCATTGAACATCGCGCGTGCGCACTTCCTACTGGTTGGCAAAATGAGTGAACATCAGCGCTTTTAGTGGACTGATGGGGTGCTTGGACGCACACCCTTGTTGCCTTGGCCAATCTATAATGGCGTTTTGCCAACCGCAGGAAGGTTACGCATGCTGAATGTTAATTCAAATATTTCAGTGGAAATGATTGTTTCTCAAGAAAAAAATAAAGGATATACATCACCCTCGAATGCCGAAATAAGTGTGTTGTTCCTTTGAGTAAACATTTTTCAGATTCAAGTTTTTAGTGAGAAATTGCACTCTTTCTCAAAACTTGAAACTACTATGATTTTGTCCATTTTCACAGATCAGCGATCGCAATACTTTAAATGAAGTGTGTATGTACTTTGATGTAATTAATTTGCCTTTCAGTTTTCGGCTGAATTACTTAATGGGCCTCTTAAAATAAACCCTTAATCTCTTACTTTGACAAAGTTTCTAAAAGGTTGAAGGAAAAAAGGGCACTGTTTAAGCAAAAGTCAAAAACGCCGTGTTTTAAACTGGTACGACAAGTGTTTTTATGAATAGATTGTTTAACAACAACTGTAATTAATATGCCTAACCTTATGCCCTTAAAAACACTGTGTTATTGTAATCTGCAAACGGGGTGGATAGATTATGGTTAAAGTGGATTTTTTTTTAGATGATTTCGTTTGCAAAACTTCTCTTCTGGAATCCTCCCTGATCGCTGGCCTAAGAAAAAAAAAACTTTCATTACCACCAATAAACACATCGAACAACCACTCCCCCCAAAAAGAACCGATCAGGGCCCAATTTCACAGCGCTGCTTAACGGTAAGCAAATTTTCTGCTAACTGTTGCAGAAAAAAGCTTAAGCATGAGCGTATTTCACAGGTTAGCAAGAAAAATTAAGGCAGTCATCCTGCGCGTTGACATTTATATTGCATTGTTACGTCATTCATTTTCGGGGCAGTGAGCACCGGAAGGTTAGCATGCGTTTTCGTGTGATTACGGTTTGCAGCGCTATGAAATAGAAACTCGTACGTAAGCACAGAATCGGCCGTTAAAGGCACTGGAACACTATTGGTAATTACTCAAAATAATTGTTACATAAAAAAATGTACTTGGTAACGAGCAATGGAGAGCTGTTGGTAGTATAAAACATTGGTGAGAAACGGCTCCCTCTGAAGTAACGTAGTTTTTGTGAAAGAAGTCAATTTCTCAGTAAAATTATTTGAATTGATTTTCGAGACCTCACGCGTGAGGTCTCGAAATCAAGCATCTGAAAGCACACAACTTCGTATGACAAGGGTGTTTTTTTCTTCCATTATTATCTCGCAACTTCGACGACCAACTGAGTTCACATGTTCACAGGTTTGTTATTTTGTGCATTATATTGAGATACACCAAGTGAGAAGACCGGTTTTGACAATTACCAAAGGTGTCCAGTGTCTTTATTAAAGCAGCTCTATGAAATTGGGCCCCGATGATTGTATGGTGCATGTTCCTCTGACATACAAAAAAAACGTCAAACATCCTTCACGATGATATAATGTGATATATCAGAAGGCTCGGCTGCATCCTCTGTTGTTGTTCGTCTCCCCGGGCGGAGTTTGGCAGATGGACGGAGTACAAAAGTACCGGCAGTGTTTGATCCTTGTCTGCTCGCTAGATGCACACTGCAGATCGATGCAAACACCGTGCTCCAGGATGAGCAGACGAGGGAGGGAGGGGGGAAGGTATAGTCCGATTCTTAGAGTTGATAGGAAATCTCAAGGCGTTAACCTTATTATATCGAAAGGCCGATTGGAAATGCTTTCGAAGATGAGGTTAAATATAGAACAGAAAAACATATTTGTTAAGTTTAATTTTATACCCATGGCCCAGTTTCATATGAGCTACTTTAATCGGACAATATTGCCTAACAAATGAGCAGGATACCAGTCACAAATTGTACTTGTGGCATGGTAGTTTGGCTGGTGACCTCATTCTGGCATAGGCGTAGTTTTGTTGTGCTTAGCTTGTTTTTGTGCTTAAGCAGCTCTATGGCGGCCAATTTCATAGCGCTGCTTAACGGTAAGCAAATGTTCGTGCTTACGGTAGCAGCATGACATTACGGTGTTTAGAACGCTGACCGTGAATATTAATTTGCAACTAAACAGAAACCGGATCCTAAAAACGGCACTGACAATAGGTGAGTTTAAAGGAACACTACAGAATTGGTAAGAAACAAAACTTGAAAAATATACTTTTGATCACAGATTTACATAAAACTTACACAGTCTAATGATGATGATAGTAGAAAACATCCCTTGAAATATTTCTGTCTGAAATGTCATATTTGATGAGAAATGAATAAACTAATTTTCCGATTGGAGTTTATCGCTCAGTGAGCGTTTTATTCATTTGTTGAATCTATATGATTTCATGCAAATGTGTAATCGGTTTTTTACTATTTTCTCGTGACCCAGATGGCCGATCGATCTCAAACTACTACAGGTTTGTCAGTTTATGTTATGGTGGATTACATAAAGTGCTTACACTGCCAGCAACTGTTTTGTTCGCAAAAACCAATTCTGTAATGTTCCTTTAAGTGTGATAGACACGGAAACTGCACGGTCGGGTTTTAAAATGTGTTAGATCAGCAAGGTTTTTTCGACAGCATTTCTTTCTGTATTCTGCATCAGTTTGTCATGCTGTCCTGTCAGTGATATTGTGTAAATCATTAAGGAAGGCTACATAATTCGCATAAAAATACAGACAACGGGTTTGACCGTGTATTTGTTTGTACAAAAACCTTGCGCTACCAGGTCCCAGTAATGGCGGCGAGGCCAGCAGCACTTGGGCGTATAACGGTTTGGAAAAAAGATCGGTCGTATAATCACTGATGATGTAGTCTCGATACAAGACGTTGGTGTTCATTACCAGGGCCGGTATACCGTGATCGTCAATTAAAGATTGTCTCGAACCAAGACTATACCAATTAAAGGTAGATTACATCGGCTGTTTGCCGTTGTGAACAAGGTACACAAAGTCAACCCAACTCAGGTGACCTAGGTCTGTTTCGTGGATCATTTTAACGGCGTATTAGCCGCTAAATCGAGGGACATCTCTCTCAGCAAAACAAAGATACCGACTAAAATGCAGTGTGAATTCTTTATTGGTTCTTGGACTGCCCTATGAACTTGGCAAATCTCACTTGTATTACAACATTTTGGGGGCCTTGGGTTCAAACGCAATTTGCTTTAAAGGCACAGTACACGTTTTGTAATTGAAGCCTAATGATTGTGTTAATCCTGTGGTACATACAATAAAACTAACCTGTGAAAATTTCACTTCAAAAGGTGGTCGCGTTTTTTATAATCATCACTGAAAACCGGAGCGAATATTTCCACGCAGGAAGAATATTCCCCATAAGAATACACAGTCTGAGAAGCGTTTCTGACAGAAAAGCTTCTCAGATTCAAATTTGGGGGAATAAAAAGTGATAAATTTCCATAACCGTAGTACTTCGAAGTTAAAAGTTTCTGAAAATTAATTATACTACCCAAGCTGCTGTACTTCTTACCGAGTAAGTTTTTATCGCCATTAATGTTCAGAGTCATTACTAAACGTGTACTGCGCCTTTAATATTTTTGGATGAAAAACAGTTGCGAACTACAATGGGGTCTAACCACTGATCTCTATTACACCGACTGGATAGAAGGTTGCGTGGGTCACGAAGTGAGTGGACGCCATTTTGAAACTCGGCATGAAAATCACGTGCATGTCTCGCCGTGCATGATTCGGTGCATATTCTCGAAAGAAGTATACAAAGAACAAAGTAACATTGCGGGCATAAACAAGCTTTAAGGCATAAAGAATAAACTTGTGCTGACTCAAAATCCCTTTCCTAATTCGAACACACAAAAAACAATTTGGAAACACACCTGGTTTTTTGCGAGTTTCAAAATGGCCGCCGCTTGTGTGTGACGATTTCACGGTCTTGTGCCCGACCCACTTCCGAGTCAGTTTAAAAGAGATCAGTTGGTCCAACACGCAAGCTTGCTCAGTCCATACCTTTAAGCAAGATATATTGCTCAACATTTTTCAGCTAAGCAAAACTAAGCAGGATACCAGTCACAGATTGTACATGTGACATGGCATTTTGGCTGGTAACCTTATTCTTGTAAGCATTATTTGGTTGTACTTAGCTGCTTTTTGTGCTTAAAGCAGCTCTATGAAATTAAGCCCTGTTTGTGATGTGACGGTCAGCGCGCACGCGCGTGTAGTAACTGGGTGAGAGTTCATGTTTCCATGTCCAGCAGAAGCAGACTATGATCCCAACGACAGTGAGTGCCCCTTTAATGCTCGGTTTCGTTCATCCATCTATCCGTTAGTTTATTATTATTTATCTAATATTTAATCAGGTAAATATTGTATTTATTTCATTCCATTTAGAAATATATATATACATACGATCTGTCAGAACTTAGTAATGTAAATATGATGTTAATTCAAGACACCGTTGGCTATAAATAGCGGCAGTATAGAAGGTTTTTATAAGGGGTAGAACATAACGTATAGTTTACTACCTGATAGTGCAAGTAACTCCAGTTCAAGCCTTGCTATAAACAGAAAGTGGGCCTCGCAGCTGGTGATCGCGTTAAGTGCGCATGAGCGGAAGTGTCGTACACAGCATCTTGGGGGCAGTCAGTCCATTTTGATGAGCATGTTTTCCCGAGGCGGTAGATTTTGTCCACAAACGATTTTTCAATGACATTTGACAAGGGGAAGATCTGCTATTAAAAACGGGGTTCGAGTGAATACCCTAGTTTCAACTTGAGGACGAAGTTGATGCAATACAGGAGTGTCCAACACTGCACATGGGGCAGACCGGAAGCCATTTTGGCAGAATTGTTTTGATAATCATTGGTAGGAAGTGTACACTAGACACTTTTGCATTTGTCTGTATACACCCAAACCAAACAGTGCACTCCTATAGTGTCCACCATACCTCAAAACAGGCTAGTGGTGAATTTGGAGCTCTTCAAATGCTACTTTTCTATATTTGACAAAGCGCTTCAGTGTTTCGAACGGAACCTTATTTCACTGTAGGATTTGGTATGAACTTCATAATCAGTTGAGCTGCCAGACTGGAAACTGAAGCCCTGTTTTCTACTCCGATAATCTTAAAGAAACATTACAGAATTGTTTTTTGCGAACAAAACAGTTGCTGGCAGTGTAAGCAATTTATGTAATCCACCATATACATAAACTGACAAACCTGTAGAAGTTTGAGATCGATCGGCCATCTGGGTCACGAGAAAATAGTGAAAAACCGATTACACATTTGCATGAAATCATAATAATAGGTTCAACAAATGAAAAAAAACGCTCACTGAGCGATAAACTCCAATCGGAAAATGTGTTTGTTCATTTCTCATCAAATATGGCATTTCAGACAGAAATATTTCAAGGGATGTTTTCTACTATCATCATCATTAGACCGTGTAAGTTTTATGTAAATCTGTGATCAAAGGTATATTACACAAGTGTTGTTTCTTACCAATTCTGTAATGTTCCTTTAAAAACTCCTGATTCCGAGGTGGCCTGATTCCGAGGTGTGACCTGATTTCCGGGTCACAATGTGTGCCCCATTTACTTCCGGGTCAGGATTCATTGTGTGGCTCAAACAGATGCGTAACTAGACATTTTTATCGGTAGGGCCCATTCAACTAAGTCCGGAATTCGGATCTGACTGAACCTTAACCGGGGTCTGGCCACATGCGATCCGGTTAACGATACTGATCCTGGAAAATTTTACATTTGGATTTTAGGCCTATTATAGACTGGCTTACTGTCCCTCGGTGATAGTATCACACGATTATAAAAAAAAAACAATCTTACCGTAAACCCAAACCAAGGATTATAAAGGTAAATTTCACACTTCAATCAGTGGTCCCGTCTGACTTGATAAAATTTACTGCGATCATGTTACCCCGTCCATATGCCACACAAACTTGAAAAAAAGGGTATCGAGCTGACACGATAGTCTGATGCTTGTGTTCAGTATACTGTTTTAGCAAGATAGCAGTATGCATCACGAAATGTCGACTCGCCCGAGACGGGGAGTCCATTCGGTGTAATAACCGTCTCTTATTCTGCGGCACTCTTTTCCGTGGCGCTGCATACCGCGCTGGATGGAAGAAAAAAGGGAAAACAACACCGGTTTATATTTCAAGTTGAAGATAAAGCAGAGAGCACGTAGAACCGGAATTCTATACTCTTTTACCGGATCCAGATAAAACGGGGACAGAATGTTCAACATCAAATGTATCCAAATTCCTTCTGGTTTTTAGAGCGAGGCAGTCGCTGTGACCTTTGACAGAATGGATTAATCTTTCAGTTGTAATATTTGTAGTATTCATTTATGAATTGTACACAACGAATCAGCGAATCAGCACAAAGATCCTTTTCCTTATGCTGCTTCTTCCCTATGGAACAATCTTCCCCTCAATATTCACACTTCTCACTCTTTGTTTATATGTTTGTCTAAAATTTTTACCTATTACTTAGTTTTGCTAATTGTATGTTAATGTTTAAGCGCTTAGAGATTTACATATACTTATATCAAATGTCTAGAACCGAGTTATACCCTATCAATGAGAACCAAGTTATACCATATGTCAATTATAGAACCGAGTCTAACCCTGTCCAGTGAGAACCGAGTTATAACCATAAAAGCCGAGTTGTAACCCTGTCCAATGAGAACCGATGAGAACAGAGTCATAACCCTGTCAATGGAGAACCGAGTTTAACCATGTGCAATTAGAACCGAGTCGTTGAACCTCTGTAAAATGAAAACCGAGTCATAACCCTGTCGAGTGAGAACCGTGTTATGACCATGTGCAATTAGAACCGAGTATAACCGTGTCCAATGAGGAACCGAGTGATAACCCTGTCCAATGACGAACGAGTTAAAACCCCTGTCCATAGAACCCAATTATTAACCCTGCCAATGAGAACCGAGTTATAACCATGGCAATTAGAACCGAGTTATAACCCTGCCCAGAGAAAACCGAGTCATTAACCTGTTCAATGAGAATCTAGTCATAACCCTGTGCCATGAGAACCGAGTTATAACCTTCCATACTGTACTATATCTAACTTGACTCGATGTCGAACGAAAGGAGAGTGTGATATCGACTCAGCGCGGTGTCCCATAATGGGTCGTCGATACAACAACCATGTGTAATTGCTTGAAATCAAGTCCCCCGTAATTTCCAAATCATGACACTGCGATGCGAGCGCTCCTTCTATCTGCTATCTCATCGCCAGCATTCTACACCCACTGTGAAATTAAAGCTTATCAGTTTTCCCATAAGGGGCTGCCTACCTATCGACTCCGCACAGTGTGTCAACCGTCTATACATGACAATTATCGCGGGCAATGGCCGACCTAGCTTTTTCTTTTTTTCTCTCTCTCTCCCGGTCCTGCACCGACGCTATGTGTAGTGGGGCCTCCCACATCGTTTCACCTTGCATCGCAGAGAGGTGTCCTCTTCTAAACTGAAGTGAAGAAGAAGAAGGAGGAGAAGAAGAAGAATCGTTGGTAATTTCTGCAGGTGTGACTTGGTGCACTTCCCACGCAGCGTCTGTTTGTGACTCTTTGCGATGGGGGCTATCCTGTGTCCGCGGTGCTGAGATTAGATGGGTAGATTCGATCCGGGGACGAGGCAACAGGAATTCCTGGGTGGGTTGATAAGGGAGGGAATGGAGAAACAATGGCGGAGACCATACCAGTTCCACTTCGGGGGAATGAAACTCTACCCGAGCAGAGTCCCTCTTCGCTACGAGGCCGACAGAAGCGTCTAGTTTTACCACGACCCTCACATCGACGCTACATTTCCATTACACCGTGTGTTAACTGGTGTTCACTGTACCTTTGGTTTATTAAAAAGGTTACAATTATGTCAAACACGTTAAAGTGTGGTGTTTGCAAATGAGAATTGAGTTTTTACCATGATGGGAAACCAAGTTATAACCCAATATAGTGGGAACCAAGTTATAACCCCGTATAGTGGGAACCAGGTTATAACCCCGTATAGTGGGAACCAAGTTGTAACCCCGTATAGTGGGAACCAAGTTGTAACCCCGTATAACGGGAACCAAGTTGTAACCCCGTATAACGGGAACCAAGTTATAGCCGCATATAGTGGGAGCCATGTTGTAACCCCGTATAACGGGAACCAAGTTATAACCCCGTATAACGGGAACCAAGTTATAACCCCGTATAACGGGAACCAAGTTATAACCCCGTATAACGGGAACCAAGTTGTAAACCCGTATAACGGGAACCAAGTTATAGCCCCGTATATTGTAGGGAACCAAGTTATAACCCCTTTTAACGGGAACCGAGCTCTAACCTTATGCTATGCATGATACCTCCTGAAAGATGATATCTCCTGGGGGAAAAAATAGTCAGCATACCCATCAAATTTAAGTGAACCGTAAACCCATCTGTATGCTTCAGCTCCCTTGGTGCTTTTACCGGACACCAAAGGAAAAAATGGTTCCATACCCAATAAGAAGATTGCAAACACAGCCCTAACGATCTTGATAGACAAAAATACACATAAACTCGAGGAAAGCACTCTGCTAAAATTGCAGACGATCTACACAAGACAGGGGAAGATATAAAATAAAATCTTTACTAACGCTGTTACCTCCTGTCTTTTTTGCCTTGCTCAATTCTGTAAGATATTTTTTTTTTGTTCTCGGGGAAAAAAAAAAAATCGCAGGTTTTGATTCGCAGATTTTGTTTCGTTTGACGCAAACTGTGGAGCACCTAATCAAGGTGTGTGCATGTAAACCGATCGCGTCTGCGTGCGTCTACATTTCCAATTTGGAGACTGAAATATGGAGACAAGGCGCATGCCTGTTAGCTAAATGAAACGGTAAAAAAAAAAGGAGTAAATTTATGGGTTTACTCTGCAGTTGACATGATGAGCATTGACTACAAGTGTTGTGTTGTTTGTATTAGTAGTGCGTACTTCTCGTAAGTGGGCGGCGTTAAGGGCAGGGATATGGTTTACATGATTTACCGTGAGAGCGCTACTCTACACGGCAGATGACTCATGTATACATGTGTACGGACCTTAGATTATACTCTGGGTTATTTTTGGCCGTACTACATAACAACACATTATTGTGTTGAGGACGAGGTTGTTATTAGGCACCTATAGTCTGGTCTCCTCTGTCTGTTGTACGAAGTGCTTTGGTTGAACTGGATATACGACTACGATGGACGGTGCATGGTGGAAGCTCAGTGTGTTATTTGGAGAGTGATATGATGTGAATTTTTCACTATGATGTTTTAGTTTTTGTCGAAATCCCGTCAGCATGACTTTAAACTGTCAATGTGTAATTCCAGCTGAATTTGAGCCGAATGCATCAGAAGCGATGCCTCAGGTGTGGATACATTGTGAACACTGACGTAGCAGATGTGCAGTGAATGTGATGACGTCATTAGAAACGTCGCCATTTGGTTCAAAAAGATTTTCCCTCAAAAGAATGAATATTTTTTTATAGCAATCATAAAAAAGCCTGAAACTTATTTTGAGTGTGTTTTCACGGTTTACTCTCGCAGTGGATGTGTTAAAACCGCAGGCAATTTCACACTTGGTTTTTGTTAAACTGTTTTCTGTGAAGACGGGTGAATGCAGAACATATTCTCTGCAAGGTTGATTTCCTCTAAAAGTAGAACAAAGGTACCGTATGTCATTCACGATAAAGAACTGATGAAGAACTGATAAACACCACGTCCTAGGCGTACAATCATGCTCTGTACTAGTTAAACTAAACTCACAGCAATCCCAAGCAATTGCGATTCAAAAGTCAAACATGGATTCCGAAAAGGTTATTGTGGCGGCGCGGTGTACACACAGCCACAGCACTCTGTTTCTGTTCGTCTTGACATGTTGGAACCAATTATATGGCATATGTTGTTAGACGACAGCAAGCTGACGATTTCACGGTGCGCTGTCGAACATTGCGTGTGTGTGTGTGTGTGCAAATTCTGTAGATTGCATTGTTAATACTGTAGAGGTAGGTGAGCTAGCCTTGTAGCCGTGGCCCAGTTATTGTGCAAAATAAGGATGCGCAGGATAAAGCAAAAAACAATTTTTTAAAACATGTTTAGCGTCCTGCCTTTTTGAAAAAAAGGAACCAGGAAGGGCCGCTCGACACATTTTCAAGACAACTGGCCGGGCTATTTTTCAAGATGGTTGCCAGTTTTTGTCCGTCTGTTTTTCATTGTGCTAACGTCTTAAAAAATGATCTTATTTAACTAAAATAAAATATTTTCATCAGAGATCGTTAAAATTGATCCTTAAAAAAAAAAAAAAATGGAGGCAGCCTCTAAAAAGGAAGCGGGGCGGGGACGCTAAACATGTTTGTTTTTGTATTTGGCCTAACTCAAATTGAACTTCTTCCAAACTGAAACCTCGTAAATTTTTGACCTGAAATAAAAATATAAAAAACGAACACTACGCCGCCATTTTGATCCCATCACTGTGAGGTTTCGAGACTGTGATTGATAATAGTCCTAATAAAATTCCAGTCCAGAAATTCAAGTTAGATTGTTACATCAGAGTGCACCTTTAAAAATTATTTGTTTGTTATGATAATGTCATCCTGACCATCATACACCAACGATTTGTTATATTTTAAATATTCTCGCGTTACTCGTGCTTCGTTGCTGTTAAATTTAAAATCCGTGAACTTGAAAGGCAAAGTATACCTTTGGTTTACCGTTCGATTGTTTTAATCCTATATACATGTAGATATATACAATAAAACTAACCTGTGAAAATTTCATTTCAAAAGGTGGTCGCGGTTTTGAAATATCGCCAAAAAACCGCAGCGAATAATGTCCAAGCATGAAGAATAATCCCTGATAGGAATACACGATCTGAGAAACGTTTCTGACAGAAACGTTTCTCAGTTTCAAATTTTGGGGATAAAAACTGACATCTTTTTTCCATATCCACAGTATTTTGGATTGAAGTATTTTTCTCAAAATGCTTCATACTATCGAATGTTGCTTCACTTCTAACCAAGTAAGTTTTTATTGTCATTAATTTTTAGAGTGATTACCAATCGTATACCTTCCCTTGAAAGGCATGTTTGTTTTGGAAGACCACCTATATCTATTCCTTTGTCTTTACACATTACGAATTGAAGTCGGTGTTTGTTTGTGTGTTGACGTTGTATGGCAGTTAATGCGTGTTTGCAATGAAGTAGGAAGGCCATAGCATTGCTTATACTACCCGACATGACATGTCGGGGTTTTTTTGTGTTTTTTTCGCAGAGCCGTCGTGCGTCCAGAGCAAATTAATAAATAAGTATCGTGCACAGTTGCCATTAACATTTACTGCCATTTACGACTTGAACCCTTTTTAGTCAGTAAAAAAAAACGCTTCGTGTGTCTGACGGGGTTGAACGGGCTTGCATTTTGTTAGAAGAACTGTGATGTTTTTTCCCCCAAATGCCTTTCGTAGTCTTGCACCAAAACATTTCGTGATAATTTGTCGTGGTGGTTTCGCTTATAATGTGAAAGCCATGCACACCGTTGTTTTTCAGCTATCATTTTGGTGACCTTCCTGTCTCCAAATCCAGACAGTTTTCTGCATGACAAGCTTCCAGGGCTGGAAAAAAAATCGATATTTCCTCAAGGAATAAATAATGAGGCCTCCATTTTTTAATGTTAACAATTTTACCATTTTAAACCAAAGTATACCTCCCCTTTAAAGGAACATTACAGAATTGGCAGTGTAAGCACTTCATGTAATCCACCATATACATAAACTGACGAAACTGTAGAAGTTTGAGATCGATCGGCCATTTGGGTCACGAGAAAATAGTGAAAAACCGAGTACACATTTGCATGAAATCATATAGATTCAACAAATGAATAAAACGCTCACTGAGCGATAAACTCCAATCGGAAAATTAGTTTATTCATTTCTCATCAAATATTACATTTCAGACAGAAATATTTCAAGGGATGTTTTCTTCTATCATCATCATTAGACCGTGTAAGTTTTGTGTAAATCTGTGATCAAAAGTATATTTTACAAGTTTTTTTCTTACCAATTCTGTAATGTTCCTTTAAGCAAAATGGTAGGCCTACTACACAGATCCACATATGGACTGGTGGGAAAAGTCACTATTTGAAGAGCCTACCCGCTTGTTTGATGTACAAGGGCAATCGATTTGACTCATTGTCGATCGGATCCCAAATCTGTATAGGATTTTGTGAGGGCGGATAATGTCAACAAGAAAACATTGTGACGTCAAGTACTCCCTATCTCGCTGATGATTTAACAGATTTCCATGATGCCCGCGCCTAGTTCACATAATTGTTTTTACAAACGATGCACGTTGTACCGATTCCAAATGTATTGACTTCATTAGTTTCATCCACAATGACAATTAAATTAGAATTAGTGGGTATACCTTTCTAGGAGAAGTTTCCGTTTTAAAGGTATAGGGTCATTGATTGGTTTTTGTCACCGTAATGCTGATTTCTTGGCAAAATTATCAAGGAAAAATGCAAACGAAGTCACATGTGAAAGATTTGGCTGAATACAGTGTAGATTTGTTTTGAAAACAGCAAACAAATTGTCAGGGTATTTTCACACGAACGTCGAATCCATACATGTTTATTGGGTACCAACCGCTTTAATTCTGTGATCGCATGAATCGTTTCTCAGACTAAAATGTTTTGGGTAAAAAAGATCGTCCGTATACCATACTACTTTGAAGGTTATCCTTTCCTAAAAATAGATTATAGTATTAACCACTGCACTGCTTCTCACCAAGTAAGTTTTTATTGCCGCATTAATTTTTTGAGTACTTACCAAAATTATGACCCTATAGGCTTCTTGTTTTGTGACTGGAGACGCACAGATATTTAAAAAATTGTAATTTTTTTCGAAAACCATGGTTTTGGATTTGGGCTTTGGCTTGAGCTCCGTCAGTTAGTTTGAAAATGTACACCTTTGGTACGGGACCTCAAACATGCTGACGGTGCCTATAAGCAGGAGCTGCAGCGTAACCGTAGTTTTGAAAACGGCCATTGCAGTCGTTTGCCTTAAGCACATCGCAAAACAAAATTCTCTGACTTGTTTTGTTTTTGTTTCCAACCTTAAAGAGCTTAGAGCTGATCTCATTGTGTGTGGGATTTGTCACAAGTGGCTACATGTTGTCTGCATTTTTGTTTTCAATCAACAGCTACTGATCTATAAGCAGTGCTATATTACGCTAAGGTCTATAAGTTTTAATATAGGACAGCTGACTTTTTGTCACGGGGGTAAAAAAAACAACACATGAAGCAAAGTTTCATACATCAAACAGTAATGATGCATCGTTCAGACTGCAGTTCACGCGCACTTTGGAGTCTGTCTGCGGTAGCACATGCTGATGTAAATGATATCTACTGGGGATTTGTTGCTTTGCTACAGAAGATCTTAAGTTCAACTTGATGTTTTGATGAGTTGTCCCGTGCCCTCTTGCCGTCATCAATGCGGGAATCGTAAGATATTTCTCGATGATTTCCCTTCTGGCTTGGGAGTCTCCGTAATTCAGACGAAGCATTCAGCGTTGTGCTTCATTCATCGACCCAGAAAAGCTTGAAATGCCAGAAAAGAAGAAAAAAATGTGGAGTTGATAAACCGTTCGACTCTTGCGAGTCCACGTCCTTCCGTGCCCACGACACGATGGCATGATTCGTGTCGTTGGGCTTTTAACCTTTTAGTTTAATAGTCATGGACCCTTAGTCTGGTCACGGACCCTTAGACTTGTCAAAAAGTGCACATGATGTAAAAAACTGTGGCCACAGTAACCATCCAAGTTTATCGCCTCCAAATTTTGCATCGATCCTGTGTGTGTTTTTTGTCTACACAACTTTATTCCCGGGCCCAATTGATGTTTGCTGAGCAAGACTGGGTTACCAGCCAAAAATACCACAGTACATTTGCATGAAGGAGTTGGGCCCAAGTCACCAACAGACCGCGTTGGGTTGATTTATCTAATGTCGGTGTTCACACCCGCAGAGATTCGCTCTCCAACTGAGCAAGTGACTCGCAGTTTTTACACACGAACTCAGCTTAGTAGCAAACATGTAGCTCTGTGGACATTCCTTTGCTTTGTGCACTTAAGGATAAACATATTCTTCAACAAAAACACTGTGTGGACGTGTGTAACTCCAAATCATGTATAGGTCTGTGTTGCAAACACTCTGTGGACATTCCTTGTTTGTGTACTTAAGAAAAAACATATTCTTCAACAAAAACAAACAAAAAACCTGTAGTTGGGCACGGGGTTGGTGTTAAGTCTCACAACAGTGTCGTTAAGTCCACACAATTAGTGAAGGACCTCTTTTGTTCCTCCGGTCCACACTTCGTACGTAAAACTTAAACAAAAACTGCCCTGCCGAACGTGGCTCCTAAAACAATCCAAGCCAGCAGAGTAATATAAACGCTCACCCTTTAAACAAATCCAAAATGGCCGACGACGAGGGAGCTCTAGTTTTTTTCCAGAGCATCTAACATTTAGATCTTTGCCACTGAAATACGGCCTCTTGAGTACATACCCTCTTAACATGTATAAATTGTCTCGGGTATTATAGCTTATTAGTTGTGATTTCAGGCATGTTCCAAGTGCATGCGTACACCAGGCATCTCAACAAGAAATACACTCATTTTGTTTTTCTTCTTCTTCTTGTTCTTCTTTCTGTTTTTTTTTTTTTTTTTTTTTTTCTCATTGGGGGCGCGAGGATTTGATGGACACGTCATGTGGTATGTATTAGAAGGAAGCTGCGCGCAATAATAACATAAATAATACCCAAGCGTTGTGCTCTCGAAATACGAGTATGACATCAGTCGGTCTTACCGATAGCCGGCATTCATCGGCCGTTTTTTTTTTTTTGTTTTTTTACGACCGCGCCTCCCCGACGGCTATTTTGTGTCTCAAGTTCTCTGGAAGTGATCGCGAAGATTTGTTGGTATCGGGTGTCTCCCCCCGACTGTCGATAGTGAGAGGTCTTCATTCTAATCCGTCAGTTTCCCTCCAGCTTCGGATATCATAAAACTATGAGCTGTGAGTTTTGTCACTCTGTGAAGGGGGGAAAACGACGTTCAAGAAAAAACCATCATGAAAAATTTGTCACTATTGAACAAATTTTGGGCTCAAGTTTATCCGGGGATGAACTAGTATAGATAGTTCCCAGTAGACGCCATCTTTACGGGCAAATTTCATTTTTTGGGTTGCAGGTGCGTCAAACGCTCAACTTATTAACGCAGCCGCGTTGTTCACTGACCAATCCTGCAATGAGTTTCGTGAAATGCGCGCGTGTTGCACGCCGTTCTCACACTACACGCACGACTGTTTGTTCTAAACTGCCCGTAAAGATGGCCGATTTACGTCACACTGCAACCTATCTATAGACATTTCTTTTGCAACGTCACAGCCCAAGTTTTAGCCAACCAAGCTTGGAAAGCCAGGGAAGCCATCAATGCAAAGCAAAACGGATAGCCACAGTTTGTAACAATGAGACACTTAATTAATATTCAACAATAGTGTTGAGTTTGTTGGAAACAAAGCAACCAATCATAAGATGTATATATTTCGTTTTTGAAAGTTTGCAGAAATGTTGAAATAGGTAACAACATCTGTGTAGCCTGCGATTGAATGTTTTGCTAAGATTCGGCCCTCCGAGCCAACCAGGGCCCAATTTCATGGCTCTGCTTACCGCGGATTTCTGCGCTTACGTATCATAGAATTATGTGCTACAAGGGCTCCGTAAGCGCAGAATTCCGCGGTAAGCAGAGCCAGGAATTTGGGCCCAGCGCGGTTTTGATCAACAAAAGAATTAGGTCGATGTTTGCATCACCCCCCCCGCCATCTTAGAGTTAAAACGGTGACGAAACACTGCAAAATCCACATCTTTGTACGCGCGGCGCAGAGGACGAACCAATGAGCTAGCAATCTTCTTGTCATGTGACATGTTAGTTTACCTGGTAACCTTATTCTGGTTAGCATCACTTAGCTCCTTTTTGCAGCTTAAAGCAGCTCTATGATATTGGGCCCAGCTCTTGTCAGACAACTCAAGTCAGTTAAACCTCGAAGAATGTTTGGTATTTTTCTCGAACACGCTTCACTAAAGTACACCTTGTGTCCGGTCCAGCTGAGCTGCCACTATGTCATCAAGAGTGTGCTCCGTCTGTCATATTAAAACCCATGTGTATTATTAATATTTTGTGAATTTTTTTTTCTTCTCTTTTTCTTTTTTTGGTCTTCCATAAAATTGGCAAAAAAAGAGTACACTTTAATCCCGGCAAAGTGCGTTTACGCCTTTCATTCATCGATTTCGAATTAATTGCACGGGGTGGAACGCGGTGTTTATTTGGCTGCTCGCAATTAGTCGCGGTGTGCACTTTTGCCACTTCAAACCTAATCCAACAGATAGACAGGGTGGTTGGGGGGGGGGGTCAGGAAGTTCTGTCGTGGTGGACGCGCAGGCGCTACCTTGACAAAACAAATTATGAAATTTTGAAAGCCACGGAGAGAGGGCCATGAGGTTTTTCTTAAGGAAATATTGCAGCTAGCTACCCAGTGCGATACTATATATTCCGGGTATTATTCGCTACTTGCACGGATCCGCCATGTGCGTGTAGAGCCTCGACTTCATACTTCATGTGTATTGTATTTATGTGTCTGTTTGGATGAAAGCGTCATTACATTACCGTGACAGGTCAGAGTTTTATAATGCTTCTATTCAGTGCTGCCCCCAATGCGAGGCTCTACACGCAAATGGCTGACCGTGCACAGGGCGAATATGGCATTTTCCAAACCGAGGCTTGGTCTCCGTCATCAATTTGGAGCAGTGTGCATTTCGCGCTGGGGCCCTAAGCCGAGGTTTTGAAAAACTCCTCTATTTCTATCTTCAAGGCCTTCTTCAATACTTCTAACACCCCCCCCACGACCCTTATAGAAAGAAAAGACGGGAAACTGTGGCAGAATGAAGTTGATTTGCAACCACTCTATAATAAAAACCGGTAGCTATTTGCTGACAGAAGTATCAAGTTTACAAGCGCGAGCTTCCGTATAAAACTGTTTCGTGGTCACGTTTTTGGCAACCTTCAGCGTTATTCCTCGAGCGCAATATTACTAATGTTGTAGTCTTATATAGACCGATCCATTAAGCTCCGCCCCTTACGTGTTGACCAATCACAACCTTGGCTATACGCCACCGAAAGTCCGACAAAGTCCGACAGGCTAAAATCCCATTAGAAAAGTAAACATGCGTGCGCGCGTACTGAAAGCGCGCACGTTCATGTCGCGAGTGTGGCATTGGAGAGACGCACATGGCTGCACACGTGTGCAGTGGTGAGGCAGCCAATGCTGTGATTGGTCAATATGCTAAAGGGGTGGGGCTTAATGGATCGGTCTATTGCGCACGTATCAACCAATAAGAGTGCTGAAGGCGCTTTGAGCAAAGTGAAACACACTTTTCTAGGACAGGTTTTAAAGTTTTTGTGAATAATGAGACCGATTTAACAGGGCTCGAATTTGACACTGGACCGCAGGCCCGATGCCAGTGATTTTAGCGTTGGGCCAGTAGACTCATGACCGGACAAGTCCGGTGGTCTTGTATTTTCAATTCAATAACAATTTATGTACCTGCTCACTCTATAATATCTTGAAGCAGAAACAAATTATGTTCAAATGTTGACTTTGAGTAATGATTTGAAATATATTCAATACCCCAAAAGACAAATGAGGTCAATCTTCTCTTATATGTCTTAGTGCTTGTTCAATTAAATGCAAGTTAAACTGTGCAAGGAAGTCTTTTCTCAGTTTGAATCTGGTCTTGTAAAATTATTTCTGGTCCAGTAAACATTTTGAGATACAAGTCCTGTGGTCTTGTGGATTTTCCCCCCAAATTCGAGCCCTGGATTTATGTAGCAACTTGTACGGTTTTACAAGGTGCTGCGGCGCATTCAGCAGCAGCCAGGGCCAGTGGCAAACCCCCTTCTCTTGGCGATAAGTGTAACTTGGTTCTTTACGTGCATTTCACAACACACTGGACCTACGGCTTTACGTCCCATCTGAAGGACAAAAGCAACAATGGTTATAAAAGTGTCTTGCTTTACGGACACGAGTGTCACGACCGGGACTCGAACCCACACTCTGTTGATCGGAAACACCAGAGCTTGAGTCCGGTGCCCTTAAAACCACTCGGCCACGGCACACCATGGTTATGTTTCTCAGAAGAAGAACAAATATATGCAAATGAAATATTGTCGTCAAACTTTCTCTCTCAGAGGCACATTCAATGTTAATTCCCGCATGCAAGCAGATAATATCGTCAAACATGATAACTGTTGAAGATATTTCACAAAACAGCCGTCTGTAATACTTTAAATCCCACTAGGCAGTCTGATGTCATCATCACGATTAACTCACTTGAGAAAATGAGAATTCATCTTGATATTAAAAAAAGGGAAATATGAAACCCCAAACCAAACAATATCAATCATAAACTATGTCAAGATACAACTGATCAATAAAAACAAGAAGTTCATTTTTGTGTGTCCTTTTTTTTCATTTTGGCATCCAAATTATGAATTCCTTTGCAATAGATTTTCACTTCATTTTACCCGTTTTGGGGGGCTCTTCGTTTCGTTCCAAAACAGCTGGAGTTTGTGTGCTTGATTAATTTCTGTTGTGTTCGTGAT
Source organism: Pycnopodia helianthoides (assembly GCA_032158295.1). Taxonomy (NCBI): domain Eukaryota; kingdom Metazoa; phylum Echinodermata; class Asteroidea; order Forcipulatida; family Asteriidae; genus Pycnopodia; species Pycnopodia helianthoides. The sequence goes on along the minus strand of CM063257.1, from coordinate 16,048,339 downwards.
GATTTGATGTAAGTTTTGTCCGAATGGTTTGAACCGGCAGATGTTTCTGGTGGCTATAGCAAATTTATTATTGTCTCGTAGAGTGTTTTTGTTTTTTGTTCCTCGAAGAAAAAATTTCATGATCGTCTTTTTCCAATTTGTGGGAAAAAATTTGGAATTTGGGTTTATAACTTTTTCTGCGTTGAGCATCCTGAAGGTACGGCACGGTTTTAAAGTTGGTAAAAAATATTCATAATAAACTTGCAAGCATGGTAAAACAAATCATTAATGTTATTATTATTTTTAAGTTTAAAGACAGGAAGTGTGTTTTCTACGAAATTCCATCAGCGCTAACACAGTTTTTTTTCAGATAATGTTATATTATGGATTCACAATCCGCTATTATGGATTTGTAATTTTGAATCCGTAGTATTGTTGGTTATCTGTTAAAACGAATTGTGGATCTGTTATAACGAATTGTGAATCCGTTATAACGAATTGTGAATCCGTTATAACGAGTTGTGAATCCGTATAAGGATTGTGAATCCGTATAACGAATGTGAATCATAAAAGAATTGTGAATCATAGGCTACACGGATGGAAATTCGTTGTAAAGTACTTTTTAATTGTTATTATCATAAAAAAGTATTATTGATATTTAACCCAAACAAAACTTGACAAACGTTCAACACTAGTAAGAAAAAAATATGCCCTAAACACACTAGGCAATTTCATAGATGCTTAAGCAAAAAGTAATGCTTAACAATTGTATCTAGCATAAATGAGCAGGATCAGTCACAAATTGTACATGTGGTATGGTATTTTGGCAGGTCACCTTATTCTGGTAAGCCTTTTTTGTTGTACTTAGCTACTTGTTGTGCTTTAAGCAGCTCTATGAAATTGGGCCCCAACGATTGTTTGGAATACAGCATCGATGCAAAATGAAGACATTGAAAGATCCAGCCAGCGGAATGTTAATTAAAATGATCAGTACAAGTAATTAATCTTTGCTATGGACTTGTTTAATGCTAATTTTGTAATTTCACAAACAGACGTATAGCGAACTAAAATTGACACGTACACATTAACGGATGCCCCCCCCCCCCACCCACCCGTTTTTCCTGTTTAGTAAAGCAATTACTTCTAGACGCACACCTCGGCCTTGTCTTCTTCTCTCTAAGGTCTTGGGAGGCTGAAAAACGCATTCTGAAAGGATTCGTTAAGAGAGAGACAGAGTTTTAAAAAAAAAAAGAGATTTGCTCACAAAATTCCATCGTGACACAAAACTCCACTTTTATTCAGGTTCGGGGCGCCATTTTTAATGGAAAGTAAACACGGTAACCTTTTGGTAGAAGCCACTTCGCGAGAAAGTGAAACCCAACCCCCCTTCCCTTCCCTCTTCCCCCCTTGTCTGTCTGTCGATATCCTATTATGAACCCTGAAATGGCTAGATAACTGGTGTTTCAGCCGCAGACTTCTCCCAGATTAGAACAAATTTGGCGGGAAAGCTCCGAGCTAATGCCCACCAAAAAAATACAAGCTGGGCCGGTCGTGCAAAGTGTGTCTATAAATGGCGACAAGCGGAACGGCGGGGCCTTGTGCATTGACGTCATCCTGCCGCCATCTTGGATAGAGGTAAAGCGATGATGTAGCAATGGACAACAATCACATCTTAGTATAGACCTTTCTATTGCAACGTCACAGCCCGAGTTTTTGCCAACCGAGGTCGGAAAACTATGGAAAGCCATAAATGCAAAACAAAAACAGATAGCCCCAGTTTGTAACAATGTTACACAGATATTTTAAAAAATAGTGATGAATTTGTTGGAAACAAAGCAGTCAATCATGAGAGGTACTTTACTTTATTGAAAGTTTGCAGAAAATGTTAAATTTTGTTGAAACGTCTGTTAACACGATTGAGTGTTTTGCTAACATTCGGCCTTCCATGCCAACCAGCGCGGTTTGTTTATCAACAATGGAAAGGTCTATACGCGCGACGCACAGGGTTGGCCAATGAGCTGTCTTCTTTTGACCTGTAGCCGAGGGCGCCCTACTCAAATGACGTCATATGCATAAGGTCTATTTACACAAATGTTGCTATTTTTGCCGATGATCGAGACTTGCTTGAGATGATGGGATGGTTCTTGTACTCACTGTTTTTATGTCAAAACTGTTGGTTTTGTCAGACTGTAATAACAAGTTATGACTATTTTTTATAATCTATGCCTTTTCAAGGGAGCTGGGTCTTGATAGTATAGATAGTTCCCAGTAGACGCCATCTTTACGGGCAAATTGCTTTTTGGCTTGCAGGTGCGTCAAGCGCTCAACTTATTAACGCAGCCGCGTTGTTCACTGACCAATCCTGCATTGAGTTTCGTGAAATGCGCGCGTGTTGCACGCCGTTCTCACACGAAACGCACGACTGTTTGTTCTAAACTGCCCGTAAAGATGGCCGATTTACGTCATACTGCAACCTATCTATTACAATACCTAACCTTGCTCATAGGCTTACAATTTATTTTCTTCTAAATACTGCAGCAAAAGTTGTCAATCCTGTGTTATACAATCTGATGCGGAAAACCAAACGGTTGAAGGCCGGCTGTGGATACTTTTGGTAATTACTCAAGAAATACATTACCATGAAAACTTAGTTGGTAAGGAGCACCTGAGAGCTGCTGATAGTATAAAACATTGTGAGAAACGACTCCCTCTGAAGTAATGTCGTTTTTGAGAAAGAGGTAATTTCTCACTAAAATGTTTGAATCTGAGGCCTTTCCCAGGCATTTGAAAGCACAACATTCTACGCCACAATTTTTTTTTTTGTCTTTTGTTATTTTCCTGCAACTTCGATGGACAATTTAACCCAAATTGTCTCAGGCTTGTTATTTTATGTAAATATGTTGGGATACACCAAGTGAGGATACTAGTCTTTGACATTTACCAAAAGTATACCATGCCTTTAAGAAAAAAAAACACTTAACAATTTCACTGAATAGCCTAATTGTTCAATGTCATTCATTTATGCATAAGCTCGAGTGTCCAGAACCGATACGGTTTGTCAAGATCTCGCTAGTTAGCCTGTAGTGTTCTTTAATTGACTACAACAAAAAGTACCTACACAATTTTCTAAAAACCCCTCAAATCTCACAACAACAAAAACCGCGATCGCTTCTCATATCGTTTTGTGAGTAAACAGCGAATTCTGCCATAGTATGGATTTTTTTTTGTCCGCGCATGCCGTTTTTTTTTATTTCCAACCGTGCAATTTTCAGTCGAAAGTCCAAACCGATACAAGTCAAGTGCACATCATCGTAAGTGAAAATGAGACTCGCCCGCTGATGACAAACCTGCATAATCGTGAATGGCGGCTGGAGAAGCGACTAGTGCCGCTGGCCATCACGGCTTGATGACAAGGCCGACTTTGAACGCATTTCCTCATAAACACCCGAAACTGGTGATTGAGTGGAATGGATATAATCCTCTACAGACTTAAAGTGTTTTAGGTTTTTTGGGCAAAGTGTGGCAACGCCATTTAAAGGAACATTACAGAATTGGTAAGAAAAAAAACTTGTAAAATATACTTTTTGTCACAGATTTACATCAAACTTACACGGTCTAATGATGATGATAGTAGAAAACATCCCTTGAAATATTTCTGTCTGAAATGCATATTTGATGAGAAATGAATCAACTAATTTTCCGATTGGAGTTTATCGCTCATTGAGTGTTTAATTCATTTGTTGAATCTATATGATTTCATGCAAATGTGTAATCAGTTTTTCACTATTTTTCTCGTGACCCAGATGGCCGATCGATCTCAAACTTCTACAGGTTTGTCAGTTTATTTATATGGTGGATTACATAAAGTGCTTACACTGCCAGCAACTGTTTTGTTAGCAAAAACCAATTCAATGTTCCCTTAAAGTTGCATTGCACCATTTATGATATCATTATCATCTGCGTATAGATGGATTGCAATACGCGTCATTGACCACCATCTTTGATGAATTGTGCGCGCGTGAAGAGCTATCATTGGCTGAGAGTCGTGCGTAGCACGTACACGCGTGCACTTTTCCATCGTTTTACATCAAAGATGGCGGTCAATGACGCGTGTTGCAATCCATCTATTAAAGGCAAAGTATACCTTTGGTTTTGGGAACCGTTCGATTGTTTTAATCCTATACATACAACAAAACTAACCTGTGAAAGTTTCGCGTTTTTGAAGTATTGCCAAAATCCGCAGCGAATATGTCCGCGCATAAGAATAATCCCTAACAGGAATACACAATCTGATGAACGTTTCTGACAGAAATGCCTATCTGATGTTCCAGTATAGAGACTGCGCAAGTCTCGCGTGTATTTGCATTTGGTGTTCGGGAAAGAACGTGATTTTATTTTCCTTCACACGTTAAAGCAGTGTATATCAGCTGGTCACAGAATGTTCACAAACTCCCTAGACTTGCATTAGTCACTACAGCTCCTTGTTTTTTCTGGAAGGCAAGTGGGCTCTCCTGCCGAACGGATCCACAAGGACTGTGCATTTCTAAACGCCCTCTAAATACTTCCGGGTCCCCTGACCCATTTCCGGGTCAAAGTGGTTAAAAAGTGGGATTTCAACTGGTATTCTACGTCATTTTGACCCATTTCTGCGTCATTTTGACCCATCTTTTGTCATTTTGACACAGATTCTGGGTCAGATAGATTGACCCAGAAATGGGTCAGGCCCAACGTGACCCGGATCCGGGGTCAGAGTTCAAGAGTGTAGAGCCACAACGGTTTGGAAATGACGCGTAAAAATGAAAAATTTAAGTTATGTACGTCACCCCTTGCCCCCCCCCCCCCGCACCACCGCCTCCCTTGCCCCTCTTCCTGGTAGGGGAGGCCCCTCCCCTTTCCCAGTTGGAGGAGTGCCCCCCCCCCTCGCCATCGCCCTAGCAGGGGGTCCCTTCTTCAACCTCCATCTCATAACCAGTAATAACTCTCAGAATGTTACACATTGGTGCCTGTGTAACAATCGTTCTCTTCAAAACGTTCGTTTGAAGAAATAAACATTTACCAAATGCTGGAAACTCACTTTAAAAAATATATATATATACAGCATTACATGCCTTGATGGAAAGAAGCTCATATTTCAGAATCTTCGACAGAATAGGGCCTGGTGGCCACGTCTCACTCAATCTTGAGGTTTTTTTGTGTTTTCGAGGTTTTTGAGGAGCGGCGATGTAAAGGGGGAAAATGTCCGGGACTTTTCTATGGAGGCAGGTGGCGATGACACCTGCGTCCCGTGCCTGCTCGGAGGCGCCAAAGTCCCCGCGAGTACGCACCCGACAATAGCCTCGCCTCGTCAATTATTCATGGCGAATGGGGGGACTTCGCGAGGAGCTTACTACACTATTATAGCACAGGTAGAAATCTGCAAATTATAATTTGCAAGGCTATGAAGGATGTGTAACGAAGAAGGCCTAATGCAAGGTCCACGGTGATGTTTTTTTATGCAATCGTTTTCGCTCCTTGTCGTGCATGCTTTTGAATATGTTATAAAACTGTTGAATAAATTTGTTTCGCCCTCTAATAAAAAAAGGAGCGCTGTGTGTACGACATTTTTTAACCGTATTATAAACCCAACTTTCACATTAAAGGAACATTACAGAATTGGTTTTTGCTAACAAAACAGTTGCTGGCAGTGTAAGCACTTTATGTAATCCACCATATACATAAATTGACAAACCTGTAGAAGTTTGGATCGATCGGCCATCTGGGTCACGAGAAAATAGTGAAAAACCGATTACACATTTGCATGAAATCATATAGATTCAACAAAATGAATAAAACGCTCACTGAGCGATAAACTCCAATCGGAAAATTAGTTTATTCATTTCTCATCAAATATGGCATTTCAGACAGAAATATTTCAAGGGATGTTTTCTACTATCATCATCACTAGACCGTGTAAGTTTAATGTTAATCTGTGATCAAAAAGTATATTTTACAAGTTTGTTTCTTACCAATTCTGTAATGTTCCTTTAAGTATACTCATTGATTTTTCGTGCAATCTCGAAGACGTCTGAGGTCAAATTTTTTACGCCCCATCGAATCATGGAACAGACTCTAATTGAAGCTGTTTGTATTTATAATTGTGAATTCGTAGGCACAGATTTGTCTTTGTGTGTGCAAACTGTCCAACTCGAAAAATAGAGTCGCAACAAGTCCCGGCTCTGTCGTAGTTTGTTCTCCGCCCACGAAAGGGGGGGGGGGTTGTTTGCAATATATAGAAGAGCACAAACTGTAAACCGTTCAAATATTCGCAGGATGCTTTAATACTGTCATTACTACCATCTTCATAACGAGTGACCTTTTGGAAAAAAAATACGTGATTTTTGGGGGGTCATTACCAACCGTGCAATTTTCAGTCGAAAGTCCAAACCGATACGAGTATGACCCTACCTTTAATAAAAGACTTGTTCGGGGCCCAATTTCATAGAGTTGCTTCAGCACAAAAAGTAGCTATAAGTACAACAAAATGATGCTTACCAGAATAAGGTTACCAGCCAAACTACCATGTCACATGTACAATTTGTGACTGGTATCCTGCTCATTTCTATTTAGCAGAAAACTGTTAAGCATCATTTTCTGCTTAAAGCAGCTCTATGAAGTTGGGCCCTGTATACGAATGGGTTTCTAATCTTAGCACAGTTTCTACTTCTTGATAAGTTTTCTATTTCTTAACCGTTTCTTTTTCGTTAACGAATTACAAAATGCTTGCCAGCTGTTCTTGTAGGCACTACACAATGTTGCTTACCCACAATAAGGTTACCAGCCAATATACCTTTCCACACTGTCTGTGACTGGTATCCTGCAAATTTTTGCTTCGGCAGAAGCAAAAAACTATGCTTTAGCAGCTCTATGAAATTGTGCCCTTGGCCAAATTTATAAAGCAAGTGGTCCGAGCTGTGTATTGGAAGAGTTGAGACGTAGAGGGACCAGTTTTCATCTGTGACGTGGTTTCTGGACGCCATTTTCGGTTCCAAATGTAGCACAACCCCATGTGCAGTCTAGTCTTGCACCCTGTGTGCGCACAATGCATTGGACCGAAAATGGCCTCTAATCACAAGTTGTTGCAACTTTCTCAATACATAACTCTGGCTGGGGTCAAAGCTGGACAATTTCGAGGTAAAACAAACAACTCGAACCTTTCCCGAGAAGCTATGGCGAACAGGTCATTGAAAGTAGGGCAGTGTTATTAATGTTCTTCTATTTTAATGGATGTAGGGGCAGAAATCGATTTTTAATTTCCCGTCTTGTACAATATTATTAGACCTCTTCGTAATGTCCTTCAGAATAGACAGGCTACTAGTCTTCCTTCAGAATAGACAGGCTACTAGTCTGTGCTGCGTTTGGCCTCAAGAAACGTGAAATAATCAGCAGAACGCCGATGTTGCGTTGTCTTTTTATGGTCGTTGTCTCGACGAAAGGACTGAACCCATTGTGTGTTTTTCTTGTAAATCGTTTCTTAATTAATGGATCCGAAAACATTTCTAGTGGAAAATAGTGGTCAACGCACTGTGGTGACAGTAACCGTTGACAACTTGGACAGTGGGTTCATTCAGGTCACAGTCGGAATCTGGGCACTGTGAACTGGGATGGCTGGCCTCCATGGACAAAATGGCTTGGCTCACACCGTAATTACAGGGTACCGTCCCATACTCCATGTGATGTACATGTACATAGACTTGGACTTGCTTTCCAATATTAATTTTTTCAGTGATATTATTATATTTTATTACTACTATTTATCGTCGTTTAGCATATAGCAGATATTTGGAATTAGGAAAAGAAAAAATAATCTCAGTTTACAAAATGTTGGATAGGTTTGTGGCAGTTCTTTCGGCTCAGGGCTTGTTTTTTCTTTTACAAAGCAAGCACTGGAATCATTTTAATGAACATGGTTGGAAAAGGTGTTTTTAAAGTAGATTATAATGATCCCCACAAACATGCCTCGAAATTGTGTGATTTTCCTTTTACTTCGTGAACTAGCATGGTCTACAACTTTGTAGACCCACATTTTTGACTCCACAAAATAGCGAACCTTGTGAGTTCACGAAGTAAAAAGAAAAGCCACACAATGCGATTTTAAATCCAAGTCATTTTGCAATAAATACAATAAATATATTTATAGAGCGCTCTTACTCATCAAAATAGATGGTTTCACAGCGCTGAACAGAGTCCAGAAAAAAAACTAACAAAACAAGACAGTTAAATGTTGGTCATTGTTCGAAGAGATGAGTTTTTCAGAGATGTCTTAAAAGTATCCAAGGAATTAAAGGGGAGCAGCGGATGAACTTCGGAAGCCCATTCCAGAGTTGAGGAGCATGTGTCTGGAATGCATGCACTCTTTTAAAAATGGGTTGTCAGTATCGCTATTGTGACATCACACACTAGCAAATTAGGATCGATGCACAGTTGTGATCAATCTTAGCGCTCTGTGAAATCGGCCCCTGGTTTGACAGTCTCCATTTTAAAGGCACAGTACTCGTTTGGTAATTGGAGCCTATACTGATTGTGTTAATCCTATATAAATGTAGGTACATACAATAAAACTAACCTGTGAAAATTTCACTTCAAAAGGTGGTCGCGTTTTTTGGGATATCAGTGAGACTTTTGAAGTGTTGTTGTTGTTGTTGTTGTTGTTTACCTGTGGTAGAGGAATGCACTTTTTTCCAGGAGGATGCAATATAACATAACATTTTTTTAAATACTTTTAAAGGTGTGGTCATAGATTGGTAAATACTCCAAAAATGAATCCCCGTGCAAGCTTACGTGGTGAGAAGCACTGCAGCTGTTGATAGCCTCAACTATTTCGAGAAAAGGATTCCCTTCAAAGTAATGCAGTTTGGTTAATTTTTTTTACCCCAGAATTATGTGAATCTGAGAAACGAATCATACATGAATTTGAAATTCAGTCGGCTAGGAATTCCCTCGTACTTTTTTTTCCACTGAACGTATATTTTGTATTGTTCATGTTTTCTTTTCGCCCAGAGGTCGATTTCACAAAGCACTAAGATTCATCTTAAGATGAGTTATCAGTATTACCATAGTGATTTGTGTTGTGACATCACTATTTGCTAAGCAACTGCGATGGATTTGCAGTTACGATCAGTTTGCACTCTTTGTGAAATCGAGCGCCTGCTCGCATACGGCAAAATGGTGACACGCCGTGTGCACTGCTCTTTGTATACAAATTCATAAACTATACGCTGAGTCTTTGTGTTTGTTATCAATGTAAATACGATTTGATAGCTGACATACAATTACTTAATTGTTGTCGTGAGATTATTAATAAACTGCTCTACTAATGTATGCAGGGCCCCAATTTCTAGTTGTATGGACGTAGCCTGGATGTAAATAAGAATGTAATTAATAACTGCAATAATACATACTAAAGGGACATGTTGCCTTGGTTTTGGGCGATTGGGTCTATACACGATATTTGTTATAAAAGTGAACACGGTTGGAAAGATGTTTTTAAAAGTAGAATATATTGATCCACACAAATATACCTCGAAATTGTGTGGTTTTTCCTTTTACTTCGTGAACTAACACGGTCCGCCATTTTGTAGAACCAATTTTTTTACTCAACAAAAAATGGCAGATTGTGTTTAGTTCACGAAGCAAAAAAAAAAGGAAAACCACACACAATGCGATTTGAAGTCCAAATTATCTTGCGCTCTTTTTTAATGGAATGATTTTTCTAGTTTTCATGATCGGTTGGCTTCATTAAGGGTTTCTTGATTTAAAAAAAAACTAGCACGGTTCAGATTAATTGACTCACCTTTAAATATCGAGGTCTCGCCAACTGCAAGGTTACCTCCTGCATTTATAAACGGGCTTGCTATTGGACCCTGCGTGTAATATACAGAAGGTGTGACTGTGTTCATGGGTTTCGGCCATGCCAGCCCGTCTAATAATATAACGGCCCTGCAAAGTCGAGCAAATTACAATAACGGCGATCCTCATGCATTTGACTAAATGAATGCATCGCACAACGCTTCATTTACCGCCGTTGGCTCCAGTGTTATTCTTGGGGGTAAAATTGCAAAGGGGATAGAGCTCCACATGCCAAGGTATGGCTCCCCTCCATCCATAAAACACGCTCATAAAAGATGCATTTTTTTTTCTTTTGTCACCCTTGTTTGTCTCTCTGAATTTAAAGGAACATCACAGAAATGCATGAACAAACAAACCTGTGAAAGTTTGAGCTTAATTGGTCATCGAGAAAATAGTGAAAAGAGACCAGGGGTCGATTTCACAAAGCACTAATATTCATCTTAAAGGAACATTACAGAATTGGTGAGAAAAAACTTGTAAAATATACTTTTTTGATCACAGATTTACATCAAACTTACACGGTCTAATGATGATGATGAAAGAAAACATCCCTTGAAATATTTCTGTCTGAAATGCCATATTTGATGAGAAATGAATAAACTAATTTTCCAATTGGAGTTTATCGCTCAGTGAGCGTTTTATTCATTTGTTGAATCTATATGATTTCATGCAAATGTGTACTCGGTGTTTCACTATTTTCTCGTGACTCAGATGGCCGATCGATATCAAACTTCTACAGGTTTGTCAGTTTATGTATGTGGTGGATTACATAAAGTGCTTACACTGCCAGCAACTGTTTTGTTAGCAAAAACCAATTCTGTAATGTTCCTTTAAAGATGTGTTGCAGCATTGCTACTCCCCAAAAATAGAGGGTTCTGGCCCAAATTTCAAACTTCAAAGTGACCTTGGCCCTCACCTGGGCCCAATTTCATAGAACTGCTTGGGCAGAAAAAAATATTGCGTAACAATTGTTTGCTAATTAGAAGTGAGCAGGCTACCAGTCACAAATTGTACATATTGTGACCTGGTACTTTGGCTGATAACCTATAAGCATAGGTTTGTTGTGCTTAGCTACTTTTTGTGCTTAAGCAGCTTCATGAAAGTGGGCCCTAATGGTACCACCTTAAATATAACCGTAGATATATACAATAAAACTAACCTGTGAAAATTTTATTTCAAACGGTAGTCGCGTTTTTGAAATATCGCCAAAATCCGCAGCGAATAATGTCCACGCATAAAGAATAATCCCTAATTAGAAAACACAACCCGAGAAACGTTTCTCAGAAACTGGCATCTTTTTCCATATTATTTAGAACTGAAGTATTTCTCAAAATGCTTTAGACTATTTAAAGTTGCTGTACTTCTAACCAAGTCAGTTATCTATTGCCATTAATTTTTTAGAGTGATTACCGATCGTATACCTTCCCTTTTAATATAGTGTACATTGAATGATAGCCCTGACCTTACCTTAGAAGACGGTTTTGTATCTGAGGTTTACTGAAACGAAGACGAGGTATTGTTTGAAAGGAAGACTCACTATTGCCTAATCATTTTGAAAAAAAAATCTAAAAATTTAAATTTGTGATGCTTTTTACCCGCGAGATTTGATATCACCAGTCGCTGGTCAGCTGCACACAAAGTCAAAACAGCGTCTATCTTGAGCAGTAATACCATCGAAAACCGGTGGTGTGCTTTATCTTGGTTCAAAGAAAAGTAAAAGTCTACATGTCAGCAGTCACATCGACCAGCATTGCTAATAATACATACCTTATCTTGAATCAAAGACAGTAGATACACAGTCGGCAGCAATTCAAAATTTACTGATTTATTGGTTCAGAGAGTGTATTGGTGTACACGACGGCTGCAGTTTTGGCCAACAGTGGGCAATACTGTACTCTCTCTTGATTCAAAGAGTGTAAACACCGCCCGGCATAGCAGCAATGTTTACCAACGCTTTTATAATCGATCCGGTGCGAACGCCTGCTCTGAATTGAGTTTACAAATCCCTGTTAGTGTGATTGGAAAGGGTGATGGGGGATCCAACCAGTTCGCAGTTTATCGATCGGGATGCTTAGGGAAGTTGGTCTGGAATACGCAAAGCCCTGTTATCCCCCACCCCCCCCCCCCCCCCCCGTTGTCTCAGAGCTGGCCATTAATTAATTTGTCATCATCAGCAATCAGATTATACAGTCAAGGAGTGTTTTCTTTAAAGGAATTATACAGGATTGGTAAGGATAAAAAAACATCATTGCTTAATTTTAGTCTGAAAGCTCACTGATTAAGAAGTCCATACTAGAACCATTTTTTTCTGTGAAATATTTCCCTCTGAAATGAGGTCATAGTCGAGAAAACTGTATCAGAAACCTAAAGAACAACACAAAAGCTGATTTTGGTTGTTATAACCAAAATATTAAGGACAATGTGCATGGTTTTTTACTATTTTCTCCTGACTCACACAAAGGATTAAACCCAAATTTCCACAGTTTTTTTTTTATTGCATGTATTTGGTTGATCACACAAAACATGATCACTGTCTGCGACTGTTTCGTCAGCTCCACCTATCCCTGTATAATCCCTTTAAAATGTAAAAGCACAGAGACCTACTATACTATGCAGACCGCAGTGTATTCAGTATGTAAATTGAGCATAAAACAGAGGTTATTATGCAAATATATGCCCCAACAAACTTTAACAATGACTCCAAGGTGAGAGGGTTTCTTTTGTGCCGTCGCCTTGGGTTCTGAATGGTCTCAAATGAGCTGGAAATATGTCCCTTCCATTGAATATAAAAACGACAACCGTGACACAAACACGAGATAGACATACTCATAATGCAATATTAATAGAGATTGTGTTGAATATTTATATAAACTCTCCCCTTGGTTTTTACATTATTATATTCCAGGGCGAGTTGACCAACCGTTTTGAAACCATTCAATTGAGCGTGTGTTGTATGTTATGACGACAATTGGTGTGGGCTAGCATTACATTACGAAGTGTGACATGTCGACCTGAGAACAAAAGAGGTCCACACAAGGCAGGGTTTTGAAACGCTATGTGAACTTACACACGTCCACACAGTGTTTTCACCAGTGTTTACAAATACGGGCAAGCATTATATACAAAGTGTGGACCTGAGAACAAAAGAGGTCCCACACAAGGCAGGGTTTTTAAACGCTATGTGGACTTACACACGTCCACACAGTGTTTTCACCAGTGTTGACGAATACGGGCAAGCATTATACAAAGTGTGGACCTAAGAACAAAAGAGGTCCCACACAAGGCAGGGTTTTAAAAAGCTATGTGGACTTACACACGTCCACACAGTGTTTTCACCAGTGTTTACAAATACGGGCAAGCATTATATACAAAGTGTGGACCTGAGAACAAAAGAGGTCCCACACAAGGCTGGGTTTTTAAACGCTATGTGGACTTACACACGTCCACACAGTGTTTTTTACAGTGTTGAAAAATAGGATTTTCCTTAATTGTACAGAACAAAGGAATGTCCACAGATTGACTGCAACACAGAGCTGTGGACTTACGGAAGGGCCCTTGTGTGATATTTTACACAATGGAACAGTCCTCGCTTTGCTTTCGTGTATAAAACTAATGGGGACGCCCCTTAAAAAAAACGAAGTCCAAGCAATTAGGAGAACGGGCCAATTTCACAAAGAGATACGATTTGATCTTAACTGTGTATCAATCTCAATTGCTAAGCAAAGTGTGATGCCACAATACAATACGTGTGTGCGACATCATTGTTCTGGAAAGAGTGAATGAATTCCCACTGCTGTTCAAACAAACGCACCGTACAAAGAACAAGAGTGAATTTTTGTGTTCTCTGAAAACATCCAAATAAAGTCTTCTATAAACATTTTGTATGTGGACGTTAAGCCCAACTCGCCCCAAACCAATAGCAGACAAAGATCACAGTAAGAGAACTTAGTATTTTTTTTTTAAATGAGCAAACCAAAATCATTTGAGCTATTGCTTGTGAAAAGAGCTGTCCATTGTTGGCGATTAAATCTTTTTATACAGGATTTGATAAGAATACAAAACACCATTGTTTAATTTTTCGTCTGAATGCTTACTGATTATGAAGTTCATAGTAGAACTATTTTTGTGTGTGAAATGTTTCCCTCTGAAATGAAGTCATACTCGAAAAAACTGTACCTGTGAAAACCTTTTAAAAACGAGCCAACTCATTTCGGTTTTTACAACTAAAACTAAAGACAGTGCATAAGGTTTGTCACTGCTTTCTCCGGACTCACACACCGGATTAAGCTCAAATTTTCACAGTTTTTAATTTCATGCTTGTGTTGTTTAGACAAAACATGAATACTGTCTGCGGCTATTTTGTCAGCTCCACCAATCCTGTAAAACATGAACACTGTCTGTGACTATTTTGTCAGCTCCACCAATCCTGTAAAACATGAACACTGTCTGCGACTATTTTGTCAGCTCCACTAATCCTGTAAAACATGAACACTGTCTGCGACTATTTTGTCAGCTCCACCAATCCTGTAAAACATGAACACTGTCTGCGACTATTTTGTGATCTCCACCAATCTTGTAACATATAACCTTTAGTGTAGCCGAACAGACAAACAATCAACCTTTGAAATATGATATGAAATTATAAAACACAATCTTTAATGATTCATGTCTCGGCTATGTAGGCCTACTTGTAATTTGTTTTTCCCACCCACGCTCTATCGGTCACCATTTTTATTACAACCAATTTCAGCTATTTCATTTATTTTATTTTTGTTTCCACACGGGATTCGCAACCTAGAGCTAAAACAAAACGTGCCCTGCACTGGAAAAAAAAAGAAGAGAAGAAATCACAAACGTAAAAAAAAGAAAAGCGTGTTCTTTTCACCTTGCTTTTTTTTATTAAATCGCAGGAAATAATAACATAAAAAACATTTGACGCTTGAAAATAACGTCACCAATGATGTGAACTCTGCCTCTAGCTGCAGTCTTTTTTTTCTTTTCTTTTTTTTTTTTGGGGGGGGGGGTTGAGGGTTGGCGAGGTAGGGGTAGGTTGGAAGTCAGTTTTCTCCCGAAGCAGACTCTCCACCCCTAAGTTGATGTAGAGCCTGCAGGGAGAGGGGGAGCAACTGCAAATGATGTCGGATGAACTCGGAGTCACGTAGCATTAACACGCTTGACTGAGCCCCTAAAGAGATGCAGGCGTTTAAAAAAAAAATAATAATAAAATAATAAAAAAAAAGAGAAAAAAAACGTGTGATGTCGACACCATGCGAAATACCAACGAGGTCAGCATGATTTTTTATTATAGCGAAAGGCATAAGATAGTTGATAGATAGGCGGTCGTGTTGTAAGGGAACAGCATGTACTCGCTGTGGATGGCTTGACAATCAATTATTTTGTTTGCCAAAATTATTCTTGAAACATGACCAATACTATACCTGTAATGACGTTTTAAAATAAGGATTATAATTTGTATCCTCCGCAGCTGCCTTGGTTTTGGTGTTAGTGTTGTTTTTTCTGAACTTGTTCACCAATATTCCATTACTCGGGCTTTACGTTCGTCTCAACCGTCATTGCTTACCACAACTACAAGAGCTTCTCCCATTGTGTAAGGTCAAAGGTCATTTTCTTACGCTGCTCCATTTCTTTGGAATAGTCTTCCTGTGCATATTCGCCAGGCTAGTTCTTTACACTGTTTTAAGTCTCTGTTAAAAACTCATCTGTTTTGAAGCTGCTTATTTGTAAACTGCTTACTTGTAATGTATCTTTCACTCATTGTATATTGTATTGCTCTCTGTATGCGCTTAGCGGCTTTTGCATTAGGCGCTTTACTAATGTCTTTAGTATTTTTATTATTATTATTAATTGTGTACTCTTTAATTTTTGCTTAGTTTATTTATTCATTCACCAACCATCGATCAGTCAAATGCAAATATGCAGTGTTTTTAGGCGTCATTTCCTCGCTATATTAGTATAATCGGTAACCTCACTGGCTTCCAGTCTGTCAACGAATAAAATCCATAATTATATTGCTCAAATTAAAAGCTATGAATGACAAGGCACCGTCGTATCTGAAGGAACTTCCCTCATCTTAAAGGAACATTAGTATTACAGAATTGGTTTTTGCTTTAAAAAAACAGTTGCTGGCAGTGTAGGCACTTTATGTAATCCACCGTATACATAAACTGACAAACCTGTAGAAGTTTAAGATCGATCGGCCATCTGGGTCACGAGAAAATAGTGAAAAATCGATGACACATTTGCATGAAATCACATGGATTCAACAAATGAATGAAACGCTCACTGATAAACTCCATTCGGAAAATTAGTTTAATCATTTCTCATCAAATATGGCATTTCAGACAGAAACATTTCAAAGGATGTTTTCTACTATCATCATCATTAGACCGTGTAAGTTTGATGTGAATCTGTGATCAAAAAGTATATTTTACAAGTTTTTTTTCTTACCAATTCTGTAATGTTCCTTTAAAATCCAAGTCGCAATCTTCGATCTACAAAACAAACTTCTACTAAACTGTCCCTTAAAACAACCACATCCTATGGCGATCGTGCCTTTTCAGAATCCCAAACTCTGTAACTCTTTGCCATTGACTATCCGAGCTACAGAATCTCTGCATACTTAAAACATTATGTTAAGGAGAATGTACGAGCCGAAGGCGAGTACATTGTGTTCACGAATCTACACTTTAGAGTCCATTCTCTGACTTAAACTATTTCCTGAAATCCTTTGATTATGTAACAATGGTATCAATAAAATCGACTCTCGATACTGGTATATATAGACTACTAAAAGTACCCATGCGTGCTGTATGTTTAGAGAGCAGTGTGATCGTGTCAGTTGTGCGTTGGCTTACTTGCGTAATACAGTAATCATGTCGGACAGCGGAAGTTCTGATGATGTTGCCTTGACGCAAAGCACATTTAGACCCTCTAGTTCATCAAGTGATGAAAATGCCTCCCAAGCTGCGAAGTTTCTTTTAGAACTGGGGGACGACTTTGATATATCATCTACGGTGACGGAGGTTGTGTTTGAACCTTTCCTCCATGCTTGATTCTTCGATCATGTTGTTAATTGAGTGATTAGCTTGTTAAAAAAGCTTTTACATAGTATGTATGTGTGATGAGTTGTTTATTAGATTCCTGCATGTGATACAGTTTCTATGGTAAAGTACATTAAAAGCTGTGTTTGGTGCACATCATGTTATCCTTTCAATTTGGAAAGACAGTCATTTTCCCGTCGAACATTTCACTTTAGTTTGTAACGAATCCACTCAACTGTAGATTCGTTACGAATCTACAGTTAAGTGTAGATTCGTAAAAAATAATCTACACTTTGAACAATAGAGTGACGTCACAGAAATAGTTTAATTGTTCGGAAATGCTTATGACAGACTCTTTACATTGTGCTAATCCACTTGTTTTTTAGTTTGCAAATCTCTGTTTTATTTGCTCTTAATTACATCCCCTGTACACTTTGATAATCTAAGCTTCTTGTAATGTTTGCTTTTTATAACATTTCATTTTATTCGAGCGCCTCGGAATGTGTTTGGTCATAGATAGTTGGCAGTTTACAAATTGTGTATTATTATTATAGCAACAATAATAAACGATTATTATTATAGCTCCCTTAACCCAAAACAGGGTCCCTGTCTTACAGAAATAAAAAAAATACCAAGAAAAGAAAAATGAAACCTCGAGCCAAGAAAGATGGTCTCACAAGGACGCAACAAGCATAAACTGCAGCGAAAGAATTCCGTGCGCGATTAACCCATAATGCATCTACCAATGCGCACGACCTGCGCGCAAAGGACTCTGGGTGAAATCCGAGTCCACGGTACACCGACAACCGTCATGGCGCGCTGGTTTTGAATTTAATACGCTACACAACTATAAAAACCTGGTATAAGTTACATAAAAACTACAGCTCGGCGTCGTTCTTGGCAACATCATGATTCGTTTTTGAAAAAACTGTACTCGGTTTCCCAAGATGCATTGCGGAATACTTTTATTACATGGCGCTTGTGCAAATGGTCTAGTAACCACATTCTTCTGACCCGCAGTCTTGGCCTGTCACAAAACTAAAACACATTACAACCAGTATATTAATGTTCGTAAAAACAAAATATCGAGAATCAAACGTGTTGAAAGCTTGAAGACAATATTTTGTTTCACAGACCGGTTATCTGTACGGTTTGAATTGTACACCCTTCCATACAGCCATTAACGGGTTCGCCAGTAGTGACCTCCTCGACCTTTATCTCCACAGCCTCTAAACCTTTTTTAAGTAGCACTATGGATAGCGTCTGCCACTAGATAATGCCAAGAAGCTATTTCAACAGACAGCGCCGTCATCTCTTTTTGCTTTTATAAGTATCCCCTCCGTTTTTGGAGTCGGTTTCGACTCCTCTACTTATCTCGAAACTCAACCTGGGCGGTCCTGTTGCTCTGTTCTTCAAGTTACAATCTTGGGCAGCTCTTCTCTCTTCATCGTCTGTTCATACTTTTTTTTCTGTCATTTCAAGTCATGGCCCATCATATTCGCCTATAATAATGCTGCATAAATACCCCCACGCGTGCGCACACACAAACACACGCACGACCTTTAAAGAAGAACAAAAAAATGTATTGCGAATAACTGACACGACGTGACGTCACGGAAGGTTGCTAGGGACTTGTCTTGCACCTTGGCGGTGTATGTATATATGTAGTCGCCATGTTTGTTGCAATTGCACTCCGTGCGATCTTGTTTATACAACCGTAAATACTGGCGGCTCATCGATTATTGAAACGGTCTCCTTTGAGCACAATGGGTTTCTCATTTCTTTGCTGATGGCCAAGTAGAAGTCATGGGCTTCGGGGACGATGTTTAAATGAATATATTTAGAGCGCTAGCCTTGGGGATAGAAATACTTCATGGTGATTGTGGTGACCTGTAGGCCCTGTATACCGTTTCCCGGGAAGTCGGCACTATTTAAATTTAGGGTTTACAGTGCTATGTATATTTCCGATGGGCATATCCTGGCTGAAGTCACTGAACTCCATATTGGCACTCCCCATAAAACTATAATGGTTTATAGCGGTGTATTAAACGATGAGGAGGTCATCGCCGTAAGGTTGAGGTCGCTGAGATCCATGTTGCCACTCCCATAAAATATGGCAGTGTTAGCAACAATCGATGATTTTGTTCGTTACCTTGTATGGTTGGGGTCACTGGGATCCATGTTGCCACTCCCATAAAATATGGCAGTGTTAGCAACAATCGATGATTTTGTTCGTTACCTTGTATGGTTGGGGTCACTGGGATCCATGTTGCCACTCGTATAAGCTATGTAATGTTGGCTGAAAATCGATGAAATGTTCAGTACCCTATGGTTGAGGTCACTGGGATCCATGTTGCCACTCGTATAAGCTATGGAATATTGGCTGAGAATCGATGAGATGCGTTCGATTAGCTTCCCCGGGTCGACCCGGGTCTTCCCCCGTTGCGTTCGAATAGCTTTGACGTCATTCTCGGGCTCACCCGGTCAGCCCCAAGTCCCCTGCTTGTGGAGCGGTCACTAGGGCTGACCGAGATGCATGACGTCACGACGAAAAAACTTTCTCAATGGCCACCATTTTGTTTGTAATTCAGCGGGCACTTTCAGGAAGTTTGACATACATTTTCACCTTTTAAACAGCGACTTTGTGAGCAGAAGTATTTTTTTTATTCGAAGATGGGTAATTGTGTATCAACTAGGGCGTGTAAAATCATTTAAAGTTGCAGTTTCACCTTGATAATAATTATTTTACGATCTTTTCGTGAATCTGCGGACGTAATGCACAAAATGAAAGTAGTTCCAGGTCGGCTGTCCCAAGATGCATTGGTGTGAATGCTGGGGGAATTGGTGTTCGATTAGCTCATGTCAGGGGCTCACCAGGATGAGCACACCGGGTCGACCCGGGGAAACTAATCGAACGCACCCAATGTTGGCTGAGAATCGATGAAATACTCAGTACCCTATGGTTGTGAATCATCCACTGGGATCCATCTTGGCACTCCCATAACTATGGAATGTTAGCTTAGAATTGATGGATGTTCAATACCCTATGGTTTGGGGTCACTGGGATCCATGTTGCCACTCCCATAAACTACAAATTATGTTAACAGAGAATCGGCTGCTCCAATGAGTCCTTACGGCAGCCTTGAGTCCCGGCTTCTTATTTCATTATGAGTGCAGTTTCAAAAAATAGCATCAATATACAGAGCCAACCTTGAGTGCGGCTTCACTTGATTGATGACAAAGCTCAATCATGCTGTACGCATATCTCTCTCCGTCGTGTCTCAAGTAGCAATAACGAACATAGCTATTGCTATCTGAACAGGTTACCAGACTATCACCCTCTTTAGACCCGATTTGATCACGCTTGTTTTTGAGAACGAGGTCAAACAAGACGTGTTCTTCATGAAAATATGATTGCCGAAGAGAAGATACATTATAACACAACAACAAAAACAGATTTGTTCTAATCTCTTTTCTCTGTACATTCACTTGCACCTAAGTGTATTTCTTGAGTAACTACCAAAGCATAGACCATGTTACCTTGTTTACAGAGTGGTGACCTTGTACATTCTAATGCGTTTCCTGACGGGCAAGATACTACACAGGCCATATGGGAAAATTATACTTTGTGTCATAATTTTCACATAAATTAAACACTTACAAAAGCAACAGCTGTACAGCTTTTGAGATGTCCCCCCTTTCTACATATTATCAAAAGTTGAGAAAAATCAGACAGTGCGATCGCCATAAAACATAAGATTTGTTGTGTTCTTCCATTGAGCTGTGTACACGCTGTGCCTGTATAGCGTCCAGGCTCTGTGGCTCTTTTCTAAACATGTGATGTCACAGGTCACATGGTCTAATAACCAATATGCGAAATGCTACACACAAATTACATTGAATGATTCAACACACTTCATTATTGTGGCGTATGGCCGAGGATCAAGCATTAGTTCAAGGCAATATTTCTTGCCGGTATAATAATGAATATGAAATTAACATGTGTGGGGTTTTTTTCCAAGGGAAAAGTTATCACGTATCACATGCATGCATGAGAGTCGATACTCAGTAGAAAAATTAATCATGTATAGGTAAGATTTTGGCCGATTTGACCCCAAAAATATCAATTGAAATGTATTAAACAGGATTAATAAGGATACAACGTTTTTGTTTGGATGTTTATTGATTATGAAGAGCAGTTTCTTCTGTGAAATATTTCCTACTGAAATAAAGTAATTTTCCAGATAAATGTATCTGAAAACCTGAAAGAACGCAGCAGCCGATGTTGGTTGTTGCGACCAAAATTAAGGTTTTTCACTATTTTCTCCTGACTCACTTCGCACAGGTTTGTTATTTCATGTACATGGTTGATCACAAAAAACATGAACACTGTCTGTGACTATTTTGTCAGCTCTACCAATCCTGTAAAACATGAACACTGTCTGCGACTATTTTGTCAGCTCTACCAATCTGTAAAACATGAACACTGTCTGTAACTATTTGTCAGCTCTACCAATCCTGTAAAACATGAACACTGTCTGCGACTATTTGGTCAGCTCTACCAATCCTGTAAAACATGAACACTGTCTGCGACTATTTGGTCAGCTTACCAATCCTGTAAAACATGAACACTGTTGTAACTATTTTGTCAGCTTTACCAATCCTGTAAAACATGAACACTGTCTGCGACTATTTGGTCGCTCACCAAATCTGTAAAACATGAACACTGTCGCGACATTTGTCAGCTCTACCATGCTTGTAAAAACATGAACACTGTCTGTGACTATTTGGTCAGCTCTACCAATCCTGTAAAACATGAACACTGTCTGAGACTATTTTGTCAGCTCTACCAATCTTGTAAAACATGAACACTGTCTGCGACTATCTTGTCAGCTCCATACCAAATCCTGGTTAATAACTTCAAAATTTTAATTTTATAGATTTAAGAAAGTAATCAGCTTCCCATTAAGGGAATGTTTATGATTAGTAAAATGTATGGCAATAAAAACTTACTTGGTTAGTACAGCAACTTTCGATAGTATAAAGCATTTTGAGAAATAATGTGGATATTTATCCCCCAAAATTTAAATCTAAGAAACGTTTCTGCCAGAAACGTTTCTCAGATTGTGTATTCCTATTAGGATTATTCTTCATGCGTGGACATAACCGCTCCAGATTTTTGGTGATATCTCAAAAACGCTACCACCTTTTCAAATGAAATTTTCACAGGTTAGATTTTGTTTGTATAGGATTAAAACAATCGAACGGTTCCAACAACCAAAGGTATACTTTCCTTTAAGGTACGGCACGAGAAAAAAAACAACACCAGTGGTATAGTTAAAGGAACATTACAGAATTGGTAAGAAAAAATTTGTAAAATATACTTTTGATCACAGATTTACATAAAACTTACACGGTCTAATGATGATGATAGTAGAAAACATCCTTGAAATATTTCTGTCTGAAATGCCATAATTGATGAGAAATGAATAAACTAATTTTCCGATTGGAGTTTATCACTCAGTGAGCGTTTTATTCATTTGTTGAATCTATATGATTTCATGCAAAATGTGTAATCGGTTTTTCACTATTTCTCGTGACCCAGATGGCCGATCGATCTCAAACTTCTACAGGTTTGTCAGTTTATGTATATGGTGGATTACATAAAGTGCTTTACACTGCCAGCAACTGTTTTGTTAGTAAAACCAATTCTGTAATGTTCCTTTAAATAAAAAAAACTAAAAAGAAACAATTGTTAGAATCCCGACCGTATCTCACGTCCATTCGCCATCTACAAACAATTCTGCTTGTCACGAGGAGAAATTCCAAACGGTTTAGAAATGCCTTCCTAGAAAAAGTAGTATACCCCCATTGTGCCACTTAGAAGTTTTACCCAAGTGACGGCGCTGATGAGGCTACGTCGTCGACTGAACAAAAAAATCTTTCACCTAGCGGTTGTCACTTTTCAAAATGGTCAATCATGTTTTTTTGTTTGAAGCGCCAGAAATTATCGAATAATTAAGATCGAAGAACTTGCATCTTGCTCGCCGGTACATTCGGAAGCCAGGATTATCGCTGTAGCATTTTTCTGACTGGTGAAGGATTGGCTCGAACACTGGTATAAATATAAGCCCATTTCTACCTCTCTGTTTAAAGTCAGGATATACTTTTGGTAATTGTCAAAGACCAGTATCCTCACTCGGTGTATCCCGAATGCATTTTTAACAAACCTGTGAAAATGTGGGCTCAATCGATCATCGAAGTTGCAAGAAAATAATGAAAGGAAAAAAACACCCTCGTTGCATAGAATTGTGAGCTTTCAAATGCCTGAGAAAGGCTTCATGCCTGAAGCCTTTCTCTGATTCAATTATTTAAGTGAGAAACTACCTCTTTCTCAAAAACTACGTTACTTCAGAGAGAGTCGTTTCTAACAATGTTTTATACTATCAGCAGCTCTCAGGTGCTCCTTACCAAGTAAGTTATCATGGTAACGTACTTCTTAAAGTAGTATATATATTCCACTGCATTTAAACACCGTCACGTCACCGTCCATCAATCCATTTGGCAAGTTTTTACTGTACTGTACGTTTTATCGTCATGTGGACAAACAAATTGCTCGATTTCGACGGGGGACAAACAAACAGTTCGAGTTTATTGGAATCTGCAGAATGGGTAGTTGACCGACGAATCGAAAAATGATCGATTCCTCTCTGAATTTAGATGGATTGCTTTCAAGGCCCAAATAGACCGAAATGGGTATTTCTGTGGATTCCATTTTAACATAAAACATCACGTGTACGGTAGAACGTGCACAAAATAGTACAAAATATAAATATATAGGCATATAAGAAGAAGAAGAAAAAAAAAACAAGTTTCCGATTTCATTTTAGCGTGAATTTTGATTGATTGCTTTTTAACCTATGTTTATATTGCTGTAAACGCATTTTTGTTTGTGAATGAAACATGAAACATCCGTCGCACACACACACACACACAAAAAGCGCCCCCCAAAAAAAGGTCTCCACATACAGCCGCGCTGCTATCTATCGTCCGAGCCGATCGGAGTAAACAGTAATTGCAATTTGGATCGGAATACTCCTCGCAATTAGTAACTAATCCTGGTGGATTGTGGGACTTGGTTCTTTCTGTCATCCGTACATCACGATTTCAGGTTTTGCTGCCTTTGCCTTGTCGGTCGGTGTGAGCGTCAGTTCTTCCCCCGTATTGACTTCGTCCCGGAGTGCATTTGACAGGTCGGTTACATATCTCCGTAGTTTACTGGATGCGCGTGACGAGAGACTTGATTGCCGTTGTCAAATTCTTCTCTGTGTCTGTTTTTTGAAGTGGGGGGAAAAAAGTTGCATTTCGTACTTGGCAGGTTGCTTTATAGCTGTCTTGCTTCTAGACGTTTATAGCACGGCAATTATTAGGGAGTTCTAAGAAGCACGTACGCGCACACAACCTGTCGGATCGGGCTTGGGGGGCTGCTTATGTTGTTCTCTTCTGAATGCTTCCTCCGTGGGGTCCAAGTTGATCAAAGAAAAAACTTTGTGGGGTCTATTGTTCCATTGTGTAGCAGACCCCACAAGGGCCATTCGGTAAGCCCAATCAGGCAGACCGTGAACATGTCAAATCTGGGCTGTGTGATACGAAACTATTTCACACGCTCGCGTACAACCACACGTAAGAAAATGCGGGTACCCATAATGACCTTTTATAGACTCTTGCAATGGCCGTCATCGCTGAGGGGGGAAATGAAAACGTGCAAGCGTCTAAGCGCTGCGAACAACTCTCAGCTAATGATAGGTCTTCAGTGACCTCAGTGAGGGCGCTGTTTGGGCTTGTGACGTCATATGCATGGGGTCTGTTGACACACCCCCCCCCCCCCCCTAGCCTGAACATCTGACGTTACACTTCGAGGATCGTCGGATAAAGACCGGGGACCAGTCTAGTCGATTCCCTCGCACAACGCGGAGCTCACCTCCGAACAATGCGCGACCACCACAACCTCCGTCCCCAGGGTGTGTCGAGCAGTACGAGGTTGACCGCTCTCTCACCCTGGTATTGGATCATTTGCATATCTAAATATTTTGGATACGTATGCAAATTAGATTAGTCTGGCTGGTTTTTGAAATTCACATCTTCGTCATGGTCTCGTGGTCCGGTACCAGATTTAATAGCCTGTTTGTACATTGGTTGCCGGCCGGCTGTTTTGACAGAGGTTTTGTCCAATCATGGTCCGAGTAAGGAGTTTCCCTCCCAGGGTTTTACTATTGTAAACATTGTTGGAAATAAAAAATAAACCATGGGGACGAGGTTGCGTCCACCATTTCTACCATTCCTTTGTGAATGCCTACGGACGTCTTGACGGCCAAAATGGCGGACAGGATTGGCTCGTGTGAGTGCAATGTGCATTGTACAAGGCGTCAATAACAAACTTGAAACTATTCATGGAATCTTACGGATATAAGCCCTACACTCGTAAACTAATAATCTCTTTCCAAGGGAATTTGAGTTGTCTGACAAGAGCTGGCCCAATTTCATAGAGCTGCTGATAAGCAACAACAAAATTATGCTTATCAGAGTAAGGCTACCGGCCAAACTACTTGGTCACATGTACAATTTGTGACTGGTATCCTGCTCATTTGTAGCAGACAATTGTTAAGCAATATCTTCTGCTTAAACAACTCTATGTAATTGGGCCCAACTACAGTCGTTTCTTAACCAATTTTCAAAATGGCGAGAACCCAGTGCATTTTGTTGAAATTTTGCATTTCGTGGAAGTGTGTGTTCTCTTGTTCCATGGAACAATGGGTGAATCAACTCTTGAATCCCAGAACATGCGAGACGATGTCACAGATCAAGCAAAGGCGTAGGACGGCAATGGCCTATGTATCATTGACATAATATATCATAATGTTTCATATGTACGAACGAAATTAACGCTTAGTACATGTAGTGCGTTAGCTGCATCTATTTCGTGAGGAATTGTAGCAAATATATAAATCTATTCTGCGTTTGTAATTCAGTGTAGGCCCTACCTGTTATCATTATTAACCCATTGTTGACTGGACCGCTTAAAATGTAACCTCAATACACAATACCTTTTTTTTACAACAAAACAACAGAGGGGCCTAATGAGCAAATTGGCCCCCTTGTAGAGGTCACGCGGTGTGAACACCAATATCGAAATGTTATCTCAAAATAATGTATATAGTTTATAAACTCAGAGGCAGATCTGCCAGAGAGATTTGCAGGCCCATGCACCATGTCCATCCAAGGGCGTCATTTATTATTATTATTCGTTGGATGGCATAATGAAGCAGTGGCTTGCACCGCTGCATGTTTAAAGGAACATTACAGAATTGGTCAGAAACAAACTTGTGAAATATACTTTTTGATCACAGATTTACATCAAACTTACACGGTCTAATGATGATGATAGTAGAAAAACATCCCATGAAATATTTCTGTCTGAAATGCCATATTTGATGAGAAATGAATAAACTAATTTTCCGATTGGACTTTATCGCTCAGTGAGCGTTTTATTCATTTGTTGAACCTATATGATTTCATGCAAATGTGTAATCGGTTTTTCACTATTTTCTCGTGACCCACATGGCCGATCGGTCTCAAACTTCTACAGGTTTGTCAGTTTATGTATATGGTGGATTAAGTGCTCACACTGCCAGCAGCTGTTTTGTTAGCAAAAACCGATTCTGTAATGTTCCTTTAACAGCGGAGTCTTCGTTTTGTAATTATTAGTTCTGGGCGAAACATTTCGCGTCTCTTCTCGTTAGCAACTGGGCCGAGACTGCCGCCTGTAATGCCCCGCGTATTTTTTTTTATTAAAGTAACGGCCGCCATGACAGGAGAGGGGTATGTGTTCGTAGAATATCAACCGGTTAAAGGAACATTACAGAATTGGTTTTTGCTAACAAGAACAGTTGCTGGCAGTGTAAGCACTTTATGTAATCCACCATATACATAAACTGACAAACCTGTAGAAGTTTGAGATCGATCGGCCATCTGGGTCACGAGAAAATAGTGAAAAACAGATTTACACCTTTGCATTCAAATCATACAGATTCAAAGAATGAATAAAACGCTCACTGAGCGATAAACTCCGATCGGAAAATTAGCTTATTCATTTCTCATCAAATATGGCATTTCAGACAGAAATAATTCAAGGGATGTTTTCTACTATCATCATCATTAGACCGTGTAAGTTTGATGTAAGTCTGTGATCAAAAAGTAATATTTTACAAGTTTGTTTCTTACCGATTCTGTAATGTTCCTTTAAAGAAATATCCATTAGTATGAATAAATGCGCATAGTCGAAATGGGACCTAAGCTTCATTGACGTCACAAGCTTGGGAAAACGTGTCTTCATTCTGCCGTACCTCGAAAAGCATGCGTGGCTTGGAAGGTTTTTTTTTTGACAAATTGGTCCACTCAAAATGTATATCAAAAAAAGGTTGGGCATACAATAACCTAGTTACTTGTTCGGAGCGGGAGGAACTGTACTCACTCGTATGTTAGCTGGATTATTTTGGGGGTGTTTCGCATTTTGTTTGATTTTGTTTCTAGTCTACCGCATATTAGTTCCTAGTTCCTTATTTAAAGGTATTGTACACTTTTGGTAACAGCTCAAAATCGGTGTCCACATTTTGTGTGATTAAACATATGCATGAACAAACAAACCTGTGAAAGTTTGAGCTCAATTGGTCATCGAGGTCACGAGAAAATAGTGAAAAGAGATCTTAATGTGTTTTCTGTTTTTTCAAATTATCGCGCGCGATAATTACTATTGTTTTACTCGTTTCTCAGAAACGAAAGCATTTTAGGCAGAAATATTTTAAGGAACCCTTTCTACCATTACTTACTTTAATTAAATCATGTAAGTTATGTGTGAATCTGTGAACATTGTGTTTTTCGATCTTACCAATAGTGTACAGGGCCTTTAAAAAAGAAACAACAACTGACAACCTGTGAAATTTTCAAGTCAGTTGGTTACGTTTTTGAAGAAAAAAAAACGAGGAAAAAAGTCTAGGATTTTGTAAGCCTTCGTCTCGCGCTTATTTCGATTGCTGCAATAGACTGTGCAAGTCTTACACATAATAAATAGACAACGAGAAAACAACTCGAACGAAGACTATATTTTTCTATGAAATCAAAACTTCTTTTCAAATTATATTTTATAAAAAAAAAAATTGAAAATGAAAATACCCATAGCAAGAGGTTACAAATAAAATATCAACTTTTCTAAAATACAAATTATATCTTCAAATTAACATTGAAACAAAATTCAAACCTGGGGACGAGGATGCTTATTTTTAAAGAAACCCCATTTGCCAATCACGCCCAAATGTGTGCGTCCATCACATAGGTTTAATGACAACATGACCGTCAGTTGGGCAAAATTCTTAATTTTTAACAAGTAACCGGAAACGGAGTTCAAGTCAATTTCTCAGGTTTTCTTTGCCATTTTGTTGAATTGATTTTACGTTCATATTGTTTGTGTCACTTACTATTACAATCTCAACAACATGTATAACTCGCATGGCCATAAGCTACGTAAAAACTACAATAATTGACAAAACAAAATCACACCCACGTAAAACTCCATATGGCTGGAACCACAATGGTCCCAAGACTCTGAATTCGCGCGAGACTTTACACAGTCTATAGAAACAAGGAACGGTGATTTGGGCTTCTTCAAATACATTTTTTCCCCCGACTTCGACAGCTAATTTTCTGTTGGATTGGCTCTAGTACGAACTTTACAATCAGTGAATTTTTTCAGATTAAATCCAGTTTGCTTTCTGGACTTACCAAGCCTGTACGTTGTCTTCAAATTATACGACTGTATGCGTATTTCGGTTGCCTTGTAAGGCATACAAAAAATACAATATTGCGTAAAAAATAATTCTGACGGACGTAGTTTTTAGGACGAATGGTAAAAACACCGACCCAATTGCTCGTGAATCTATTTTTATCCCAAACGATCCCCAAACCATGTGTTTTCTTCTGAAGCCTGAGCCCTCAAAATAAACAGTTTCGAAAAAAACCTGTGTGTTATTACTTTATCCGCGGGTGAATAACCTCGTGCGGTCGGGATGAAATCTCATTAAACTGCACGAAGTCTCACGAGAGTTTCAACTTCGTCACAAGTATCTACGCGTTGCCATGGCAAAATGAGATTATTTTAATCCTGTACAGGGCATCTCGCATGGAGTCCACCCTTGATTTCGGATTAAATTGCCTGCCTGGGGGATAGGTGAAGAAAACAAACAGGAGAAAGAAAAAAAAAGGTAGATTGGGAAACGTACTTCGATAATCTCTTTATGAGGGAGGCTTTGGGTTTTTTTCTAGTTTTTTATTTATTAGTTTTATTATTATTCTTCTTCTAAGCTTTCAAGATGATCAGCGTATTTGTCGCCAGTCGATTTGGGCAGCATGTGAAGCGTGCATGCACATGTAAGCCAAACCATTTTAAACAGACTTATATGCTCAATCGATGACAGGCAGCAGTGACTATCGCATCAGCGATTATTATTCCCGCCGGCCCTTAAAACAAATGTCACGTGCTTATAGAAAAATGAAGGTTTGCATTCCCAACCTCTCTGACACGGGATTTACTTACTAAAGCAACATCCCCAACCTACCCCACCACCCCAAAAATAAAAAAAAAACAAATTAATCGAGAGAAACTGAAATTTAAATGAATGTCATTTGGACTGAAACTACTCAAATTATTACTCAATAGTCAATCAGTAAATAAGACCTTAATGTATCATACAGGATTGGTAAAGCTGACAAAATAGTCGCAGCCAGTGTTCATGTTTTGTCTGATCAACCTTCTACATAAAATAACAACCCTGTGAAAATTTGGGCTTAATCTGTTGTGTGAGTCAGGAGAAAAATAGTGAAAAACCATGCAGAATTTTCAGCACGTACACACGTTGTTCTTAATTTCGGTTGTAAAAAACCCAAAATAGCTGTTGCATTTTTACGGTTTTAAGATACAGTTTTCTCGAACATGACTTCATTTCAGAGGGAAATATCTCACAGTAAAAAATGTTTCTAGTATGAACTTCATAATCAGTGAGCTTTCAGACTAAAATTAATCAACTATGATTTTTAACCTTATCGGTCATGTATAGTCGGCTTACCTTTGATGTAGAATTAAGGTTAACATTGTGTATAATCAAGAAGTTTGTTAAGAAACTTTTTTTTAAAGTTAACACTGTTTTATTCGTGTTATCCAAGGAAAAGGTATGATAGCCAGTTAAGTGTTATGTCATTCATGATGACACTCTCCGCTGCTAAAATATAGAATTCGAACTGCCTCTAGCTACCGGGCAATCTTGATGGTCTAGTTGGTATGACATTGGTAAGACGCTCTAGAATATGGCAAAGGTCTTGGGTTCGAATCCCACCCGAGTAATATGCCTGTGGACATTTTTTCCCCACAGAACTCGGGGAAGTTCTGAGTAGGATACAGTGCTTTAAACACATCGGTGAAAGGGTAAAACCGAATAGTATTCTTTATACCCTGTGCAAATTTAACATCTATTAAACTCTCTGTATCAATGTGAATTTGAAATATTTGTTCTTCTTTCAAAACAAAAAAATGCACAGTCTACTCTGTCCTCACCCCTTTAAGTGCACGGGGGCAGAAGATTAGAGGTGGAAACACACAACAGCCCCCACCCCCCACCCTCAGACCACCCTGGCACAAGTCTTTCAGTTTCCAGTGTTTAATATATATCCAAACGGGAACTGAATTCTATATAAGCCAAGCCCATAATGGCAAGTCTTATTGAAATGAAAAAACAACATTCTCGTTTTTTTTTCTTCTTCTTCTTCCTTCCTCCCCCCCCCCCCCTCCGTTTCTTTAGAAGAGTGGGCGTGTTTTTGACCTTTCTAGGCTCTTTGTATCTGGCCATATGGTCTGACTTGTACAATGCCACCTCGGTAGAATTCACTGTTCTTTGTTTATTATTATGATTAGCATGTACAACAAAAGGCTCTCTTATGATGTTTGTAAGTTTCAATTTGTAAAGGTCATTGTGAACCGGTTGCTGAGTAGAGAGATACAGTTTCGAATACACCGTAAATGAAACTCTATCTCAAAATGTGTAAAATAAAAAAACACTCAATGAAACCTATAACTATGATATTAGTTTAACTCATACATTCTGGGTTTTTTTACATTCCTGTGGAGACATCTTTTGTTCCTTCCTGTGTCTCTGTACTTAACATCCTCCCAAAGACTATGAACACAGCATTCCTTAAAGGAACATTACAGAATTTGCTAACAAAACAGTTGCTGGCAGTGTAAGCACTTTATGTAATCCACCATATACATAAACTGACAAACCTGTAGAAGTTTGAGATCGATCGGCCATTACATAAACTTACACGGTCTAATGATGATGATAGTAGAAAACATCCTAGAATATTTCTGTCTGAAATGCATATTTGATGAGAAATGAATAAACTAATTTTCGATTGGAGTTTATCGCTCAGTGAGCGTTTATTCATTTGTTGAATCTATATGATTCATGCAAATGTGTAATCGGTTTTTCACTATTTTCTCGTGACCAGATGGCCGATCGATCTCAAACTTCTACAGGTTTGTCAGTTTATGTATATGGTGGATTACATAAAGTGCTTGCACTGCCAGCAACTGTTTTGTTAGCAAAAACCAATTCTGTAATGTTCCTTTAAGATTATCGGAGTAGAAAACAGGGCTTCAGTTTCCAGTCTGGCAGCTCAACTTCATACCAAATCCTACAGTGAAAAAGTTTCATTCGAAACACTGAAGCGCTATGTCAAATATAGAAAAAGTAGCATTTGAAGAGCTCCAAATTTACCACTAGCCTTTTTGAGGTATGGTGGACACTATAGGAGTGCACTGTTTGGTTTGGATGTATACAGACAAATTTACCCAAACCTAGTAGAGTCAAAATGGGCTAATTGCTTTTTTTCCTCAAATTTTGGGCAGTCGAACTATATATCATGAACGCCGTGCAGTTATGGCAATGCATTAACCGTCTTTTGTTTATTGTGACTAAACCGTGACTACTAAATGTGGTGACATTTTCACAGTTTCGTTGTATAATGCGTTTGAAAGCTATATATAGGATGAAAACGAATTCAGTCTCAAGAGCACATGTACTTATTTGTTAACCTTTTTGCGATAACATCAGGGGTTACAGACCGGACGAGGCTTCGGTTATAGGGTCCGTCAGGCACTCAAACATTATTCGTCGCCTCGTCGTAAAGCCCAATCAATATCCACAGCCTAAACCTCAAACGGCGGAATCCATTTATAAAAAAAAGGCGAGGGCGACTTTTCGACGTTTAATTTGCCATCCTCCATCCTAAAGATAACACATTAGCCACGGCCGGGCAGGTCGGATAATTAAGGGGGTACCCACGTCGTCTCCTCGTGAATAACATTAATACATCATTAACTCTCCGTTTTTTAATTAACGGAGAAACACTGCGTGGTCTTTTTTTTTTCGTCTTCTTCTTCTTCTTCTTTCTCGCGGTATCACATGCCATCAGTCTTGAGGCATTTTTGTTTTGTTTTTCGGGGGGAATAAAGTGTCGGCGTTTTTTTTCTCTCAGGACGGTTTAAATGCTCCGGCTAGAGCCCCTCGGGGGAGTCCTCCAAGCTCCCACTACCCCCAGTCGAGGGTTCTTGAAAGTTCTTGAAATAATGCAGCTATTCGCCGGAAAGCCCAGGCAGCTCTGCCGCTCGTATCCGGCTAAAATAAAAATGTAGACTTCTTCTCTTGTCGCTCGGTGTGTGGTGTGTGGTGTGCCACATTTTTTAGCAACGCTCGGCCATCGCAGCGTGACATCCAAAAGGTGAAACAGCATTTTGTTTCGGTTTAAAAAAAAAACAGTTAACTCCTCTTATGAATAATTTACACCCTTCTTTCGCTGTTCGGCAGAAACTTTGAAGAAGAAGACGGAGAGAGAAGGAAACAAAATGAAACCTCAATCAAGCGATCATTTTGTATGCGGCACTACTATACGCTCTGCTTGCTTAATGAATTGCTTAGTCGTCATCCCGACCGCTCTCGCTCCGTATTGTCTTTTGAAAAGGTTAAACTCTTTTGGAAACACAATTTATTTCCACGATGAATAATTCACAACCCGGTTAATAACATAGACTTTATTTTGTCTATGTGTGTGTGTGTGGGAGAGAGAGGGGCAACCTGGAAACACACTGCTTCCCACGCCAAATTGGCAGGGTCCCGAGGAAAGCTGGCCTGTTTTATTTTGTCAGCTTCTCAAAAACCGCAACCCCGTTTGTACCGACAATTTATTTCCGATCATAAATAATTCCACCCACACAAATAATATAAATTTGGGTCCACAGAAAGTAAAAAGCAACTTGGTTTTTGTTGTTATAGATTTTTTGTTTCTTCAGTGCCGGATATAACTCGGTAAAGAATCGATGATGGAAAAAATTCATAATCCATTATGTAAAGTTCTAAAATGAATACCAGGCAATTTTCTTTTTGTGACTGCACATAAAAAAGTAGTCTTCGTCCAACACGTTTGTTGAAGCTCAAGGAGTTGAAACTCGCGTCCATTCCGGTATTAAATCAGTTAAAATTCCAGTTCACTTAGTTTCCATTATACCTTTGAAGAAAGGCCACGTCTTCTGTTTGAATGGACCTTTACCGTGAATATGTAAATTGCATATCGCGCGTGCGTACTGGGCCCAATTTTCATAAAGCTGCCTTAAAGCAAACAATTTGCAGGATACCATGGTGCATATGATATGGTATTTTAGCTGGTAACCTTATTCTGGTAAGCATAATTTCGTTGTGCTCAGTTTATTTTGTGCTTAAGCAGCTCTAT
This sequence comes from Pycnopodia helianthoides, assembly GCA_032158295.1. Lineage (NCBI taxonomy): Eukaryota > Metazoa > Echinodermata > Asteroidea > Forcipulatida > Asteriidae > Pycnopodia > Pycnopodia helianthoides. The sequence continues at coordinate 16,014,524 of CM063257.1, read as the reverse complement.
GAAATTGGTTGACAAAATTAGGAAAACTTGGCACATTTTTGTATTGGGCTGATGGTGGCGTGACGCACAGTACGCGTTTGTGCGTCTTCCTTGGCCAACCATTAGTGTGTCTGCACGCATGCGTGGATGTGATTAGCATAGTTCATGGGAAATTAAGGCTAATTTTGTATTTTCTATTTCTACAAATAGCGTACTGTACAGCGAGACATAAATTATCCGAAATGAACTTTGCTTTTAATAGGACCGCGACGGTGTTTGTTGAAAGTATTATGAATTCGACATGGGACCGTTGTGATCGTTCGCTCTTTGTTATGAGATAGCATTAATTAAAGGGGCATGCATAACCATTGCTCATTGTGTACAGATAAGATTAGATACAGCTTGAGAATAAACACAACATAAATTGAATAGACTAATAACTGACATCAAATAAACACACGATCTGTGAAGAAGCCGTAATACTGTAGGTGGTTGCAGCTTCCAGAGGAAAAAAAAAACTAGGGTATATGGGATATATAGGATTTTTACGGGCAGTTAAAGGTATTATACAGGATTGGTAGAGCTGGTAAAATAGTCCCAGATAGTGTTCATGTTTTGTGTGATTCAACATAATAAATGCATGAACAAACAAACCTGTGAAAGTTTGAGCTCAATTGGTCATCGAGAAAATAGTGAAAAGAGACCAGGGGTCGATTTCACAAAGCACTAATATTCATCTTAAGATGAGTTATCAGTTATCACCATAGTGATTTGTATTGTGACATCACTCTCTGCTAAGCAACTGCGATGGATTTGCAGTTACGATCAGTCTGAACTCTTTGTGAAATTGAGCCCTGATGTGTTTTCTGTTTTTTTTTTCAAACATCGCGTTTTTATCACGCGTTAAAATAACACCAATGTAATTGTGTGGGCAGAAATTAGTGTAATTTCAACACCCATGGTGTAAATTGTGATTCTTTTTATTTTAATGTGAAAACACCCATGGTGATCATTTTACCCCCCTGGTTTTTTGCAGTGTACAAGCATCGATATTCCTTAGCATAAATCTCTCTGGTTTAAATCCCGTCAATTTAGAAAGTTGTGCTGGAATCCAGTTTTGTTTCTAAAAGAATTACTGTCAGTCGATTTTGAAGACAGAAAGCCATATATCATGTACGTTATTGTTCGCTGTCTCTAGCTATGCGTGGATTCGTGATCGATGTTCCTAAACGAAAGTCCCTCCGGTTTAAAACTCGGGGCAAATTGGGAAAGTTTTGCTTGAATCTTTGTTTCTGAATGAATGCAGCCAGTGCATTCTCGTTCGCTGTCTCGATTATGCGTGGATTCGTGATCGAGACTCTGTCTTAAAGGGAAGGTACGCGATTGGTAATCACTCTAAAAAATTAATGGCATTAAAAACTGACTTGGTTACAAGTACAGCAACTTTCAATAGTATAAAGCATTTTGAGAAATAGATAGGTTGCAGTATGACGTAAATCGGCCATCTTTGCGGGCAGTTTAGAACAAACAAGTCGTGCGTTTCGTGTGAGAACGGCGTGCAGCACGCGCGCATTTCACGAAACTCATTGCAGGATTGGTCAGTGAACAACGCGGCTGCGTTAATAAGTTGAGCGTTTGACGCACCTGCAAGCCAAAATGCAATTTGCCCGTAAAGATGGCGTCTACTGGGAACTATCTATATTTCAAATCAAAATAATGTGGATATGGAAAAATTATGACAGTTTTTTTCCCTATAATTTGAATCTGGGAAACGTTTCTGTCAGAAACGTTTCTCAGATCGTGTATTCCTATTAGGGATTATTATTTATGCGTGGACATTATTCGCTGCGGATTTTGGCGATATTTCAAAAACGCGACCACCTTTTGAAATGAAATTTGTACAGGTTAGTTGTAGTGTATTATTATCTACATTTATACAGGATTAAAACAATCGAACGGTCCCCGAAACCAAAGGTATACTTTGCCTTTAAAATTGCAGCAATTATTTATTTATTTATTTATTTATTAACTACTTGATTGTTGCACACCGATCACAATAAATTGCATCAGTTCATCTCAATTGCATATTATTTAGTGGACACTCCAAGGCAAACTATAGCTAACGTGACTGTGGATAGCAGTTGGAGACTGTTGATGTATAAAGAAGAATACAAACTTATCTCTCATAAGGCTCAGCGAAGTATTTGACATGCCCAAGATAGAATATATATTGTTATTATTATTTTCAGCCCAGATTAAAAAATTCAACTTTCGATGGCGAAGGTTTGCCGTGTACGAGGTTGGCACAACCCCCCATTGACTATCACGGGCTATCGGTGCCTCTCTCACCCTCTAAGCGTTCTGCTTCTTCTTCTTCTTCTTCTTCTTCTTCTTTTTTCTTTCTTTGTCTCGTCTCTCAACGAGTACTTCATAGCCCCTGGAGGCATGCATCTTAAGAAAGAGAGGACTTTGGATTGCAAAGCATGTCTTTGACTTAAGGGAGTTGAAATTAATAGCCAAGACTCCGGGAAAAAAAAGAATAGGAAAAAAAGAGGTAGAAACAAGTATAGTGGGTTTTTTTTTAGCGTCTCGGCGAGTGGCGAATCGTGCCGGTGATCGAAAAGCCCCGAGGTTTTTCGGTTAATTTTTTTTTTTTGTTATCTCCCCTTCTTCTGTCCTTCACTAAACGGAAATAAGATGAAGAACAAATTAACAGTCGTCAGTTAAACAACTAATTTCAAGGGAGTGTATTAGTGTTATTAAAGACACTGGACACTATTGGTAATTGTCAAAGACCAGTCTTCTCACTTGGTGTATCTCAACATATGGATAAAATAACAAACCTGTAAAAAACTTGAGCTCAATTGGTCGTCGAAGTTGCGAGATAACTATGAAAGAAAAAACACCCTTGTCACACGAAGTTGTGTGCTTTCAGATGGTTGATTTCGAGACTCAAAATCTAATTCTGAGGTCTCGAAATCAAATTCTGGAAAATTACTTCTTTCTCGAAAACTTGTTCACTTCAGAGGGAGCCGTTTCTCACAATGTTTTATACTATCAACGCTCTCCATTACTCGTTACCAAGTAAGGTTTTATGCTATTAATTATTTTGAGTAATTACCAATAGTGTCCACTGCCTTTAAAGGTATTGTACACTTTTGGTAACAGCTCAAAATCAGTGTCCACATTTTGTGTGATTAAACATATGCATGAACAAACAAACCTGTGAAAGTTTGAACTCAATTGGTCATCGAGGTCACGAGAAAATAGTGAAAAGAGATCTATGTGTTTTCTGGTTTTTTCAAATTATCGCGCGCGATAATTACTATTGTTTAACTCGTTCCTCAGAAACGATAGCATTTTAGGCAGAAATATTTTAAGGAACCCTTTCTACCATTACTTACTTTAAATCATGTAAGTTATGTGTGAATCTGTGAACATTGCGTTTTTTTTCGATCTTACCAATAGTGTACAGGGCCTTTAAGCAAATGTAACATTTGTATGTAATTACATTGTTTCTGATTGAGGTTTTAATACCGCGTGATTAATATGGTGTAATAATATACTTGCCCTGCCAGTTGTTGCAGAATACATTAATCATTTTCAAGTGGCAAATAAACCTTTTGAAATACAGACCTTTTCTCCTTAAGCATTTGACAAATAGTCGTAGATGTGTACATCTGATTAGATTGCGGTCGTGAATGTATGGGTACCTGACTTATTATTCGTTGTGTGATGATGACACCGAAATTAATCGTGCATTGTTTTTGATTATGGTGGTGTGTCGTGGCTGAGCGGTATTGAGAGCATGCGCCGGATTCAAGCTCAGGGCCCAATTCCATAGAGCTGCTTAAGCACAAAAAGTTGCTAAGCGAAACAAAATTATGCAGGGCCTTTAAAGAGAACCGGAAGAGGAAGAAGCTTATAAGACGAACCTATAGAGAAACAGCTTCTCAAGATGTCTACAGTCCACCACCATGAAACGTATCACCAAGAAATATATACATGTTGTCGTACTTACACGATACAATTTGAACCTTGCTCCTGTAGGCGAATCAACAACTGCAATTTAATTTCACCTTTTTAATTTACTAAAATAACCGTGCTTAAAGGCCTGTACACTATTGGTAAGATCGAAAAACAAAATGTTCACAGATTCACACATAACTTACATGATTTAAAGAGAGTAATGGTAGAAAGGGTTCCTTAAAATGTTTCTGCCTAAAATGCTATCGTTTCTGAGAAACGAGTAAAACAATAGTAATTATCGCGCGCGATAATTTGAAAAAAACAGAAAACACATAAGATCTCTTTTCACTATTTTCTCGTGACCTCGATGACCAATTGAGCTCAAACTTGCACAGGTTTGTTTGTTCATGCCTATGTTTAATCACACAAAATGTGGACACTGATTTTGAGCTGTTACCAAAAGTGTACAATACCTTTGATTAGGATGGTGTAATTATGCCCTCACACAAGAGCACCGTGTATAGACGTACAAGAACCATATTCGCCGAGAATTGGATCTGAACAAGGGGGGGACGACTTCTCGATTTAATTTATATACAACCGTATGATATTCGGGAGTAGTGTTGCCTCTCTCTGCGCTGCTAAAACAGAACAGGCTTCAATTCCCCGGCCGAGGTGGCTCGTGGCGTTTTACTCCATGCAGCTAAATCCATACAGCGATCATCAATGTAGCCCCCGCGTGAGACCGTTTTGTCCAAACAGGCCTTGTTTTCATACCGGAGTAATTCTCAAAGAGGGCTTGCCGTTGCCACCTTCCTTTCCCCGCTCTTCCTCCTCATCCCCCTATACAACAATGTCAGAATGACGTCAGTGCCCCTAAACCGCACTGGATAGTTAGTTTACATGCCCTTTGTCGGCCACCGTACACCCGGAGTAATTCTCAAAGAGGGCTTGCCGTTGCCACCTTCCTTTTCCCCGCTCTTCCTCCCTCATCCCCCTATACGACAATGTCAGAATGACGTCAGTGCCCCTAAACCACACTGGATAGTTAGTTTACATGCCCTTTGTCGGCCACTGTACACCCGGAGTAATTCTCAAAGAGGGCTTGCCGTTGCCACCTTCCTTTTCCCCGCTCTTCCTCCCTCATCCCCCTATACGACAATGTCAGAATGACGTCAGTGCCCCTAAACCGCACTGGATAGTTAGTTTACATGCCCTTTGTCGGCCACCGTACACCCGGAGTATATTCTCAAAGAGAATTCTTAAAGAGGGCTGGCCGTCCCTACGACATTGTCAGAATGACGTCAGTGCTCCTTTAAAACCGCACTGTCAGTAGTTGCATGCCCTTTGTTGGCCACCGTACACCCGGGGTATATTCTCAAAGAGAATTCTCAAAGAAGCTTTCCGTTGCCACCTTCCTTTCCCCTCCCCCCTTACCCTACCACATTGTCAGAATGACGTCAGTCAGTGCCCCTACACCGAACTGCCAGCACTTTGTCGGCCACCGTACACCCGGAGTAATCATTCTTAAAGAGGCTCGCCGTTGCCACCTTCCTTCCCCTCCCGATCCCCCCCCTCACCCTTCGACAGTGTCCGAATGACGTCAATGCTCCTAAACCCAACTGCCAGTATAGTTACATGCCCTTTGTCGGCCACCGTACCCCCCCCCCCCCACTCCCTTCCCCCGTCAGCTGCGCTTCTAAGCCTGTACATGGTGCAAGATGTGTTTTGTTCGGGGGTTTTTTCTTCTCCAAAGCTACTACCTGCTTCAAAATTAAATACAGCTAATGCCTGGGGAGTCTCTATAAACTCACAATGCACCGGGACACTACTTGGCTGTAGGTTAGAGAAGTATTAAATTTAACGGTGGATTTTTTTATTTTTTTTATGATAGTAAATGACTGATGTGTGCGTCACCGCAAGACCATTTTATGATCCATTCCAGTTTGCCCATCATGAAGAACAGGGTATAAAAAAATTGACTGCAGAGGAAATATTAATAAATAAAATTTGCCGAACAGAATACGAATTGGATTTGTGCTCACCTTATTAACCTCGTAACCAACTCTGCCGCGTTCTGGAGGGATCGATCAGGAAATGATCCGAATGAAAATTTATAAAAAAACTGTCTTCTTGTTTTCTCGTCACTCAAGCCAAGCTTCGTCATTGCTCTGATCTTGTCAGTGGTGTTGTTATGTTTTTTCAATGGCTACGCTACCGGAAAGTCAGACTGATGAAGACCAATGTGTCAGTGTCGACGAAACGTCGTCTTCCTTGAGGAGATCGTGCAAGAATTCAATTATAGTTTGCTTGCCTCGTGAGGTATATGCACAGCAATGAGACATGGCATGTAGATTGATAATAATGTAAACGATAATTTCTCAAAAATCAGTCATTAATTTTACCAGTTAATATTCTAGTGATGTTCTTAATGGTATTATACGGAAATGGTAAGGATAAAAAAATGTTTTAAAAAATCATTTTAGTCTGAAAGCTTACTGATAATGAAGATTAAAGGAACATTACAGAATTGGTAAGAAAAACACTTGTAAAATATACTTTTTGATCACAGATTACTTAAAACTTACACGGTCTAATGATGATAGTAGAAAACATCCCTTGAAATATTTCTGTCTGAAATGTCATATTTGATGAGAAATGAAAACTAATTTCCGATTGGAGTTATCGCTCAGTGAGCGTTTTATTCATTTTGTTAAACCTATATGATTTCATGCAATGTGTAATCGGTTTTTCATATTTTCTCGTGACCAGAGGCCGATCGATCTCAAACTTCTACAGGTTGTCATTTATGTAAACGGTGGATTAATAAGTGTTTACACTGCCATCAACTGTTTTGTTAGCAAAAACCAAATCTGTAATGTTCCTTTAAGAACCAATTTTTATGTGAATTTTTTTCCTCTGAAATGAAGTCATATTCGGGAAAACTGTAGCTGAATAACAGCTGATTTCGGTTTTTACACTCAAAATTAAGGACAATGCATGGTTTTTCACTATTTTCTCCTGACTCAAACATCGGATTAAGTCCAAATTTTCACAGGTTTGTTATTTCGTGGTCTAGTTTGTAAGACATCTGCTCTAGAATGGCAAAGGTCGTGGGCTCGAATCCCACCGAGTAATAGCCTATATGCCTGAGGACGTTTTTTTTTCTCAGGACTCTGAAAAGTATTTATTATACAGTGCTTTAAACACATCGGTGTAAGGGTAAAAACAAATAGTATACTGTCTGCAACTGTTTTGTAAGCTCTACCAATCCTTAGTCCCCCTTTCACAATCGGAAATGGCCGAATTTCAGGGCTTATGCTTACCGCGAAATTCGGCATCCACGGCGGTCCCGTAAACCGCGTGAAGCCACTACCGTGAAATTGGACTCGGTTTTATACTCTGTTTTAAAGGTACACGTTGCCTTGAATCGGCCGAGTTGTTCTATAAACAGCGTTTGTAAACCGTTTGATATACAATGCATATGGTTAGAAAGATGTTTTAAAAGTAGAACACAATGATCCACACAAATATGCCTCGAAACTGCGTGGTTTTCCTTTTACATCGTGAACTAACACAGTCGGCCATTTTATTTTGACTCCACAAGATGGCCGAACGTGTTAGTTCGCAAAGTTAAAGGAAAACCACGCAGTTTCGAGGCATATTTGTGTGGATTATTGTATTCTACTTTTAAAACATCCTTCTAACCATGTGCATTTTATAACAAAGGGTTACAAACGCTTTTTATAGACCAACTCGACCGATTCAAGGCAACGTGTACCTTTATCAATATCAAGCTATACTCCGCCTCTAATGTACCAGTAACACACAAAAAACTCAGCAGCGGTGTCATGGCGTTGTCAATCATTGACAGTTAATAACTGTTGCAATTGTTTTTGAGGGCTGCCAAAGTAAACATCAATGATATTGGTTCAAGGTGATTGATGAACAATAATATGATGTGGGTATGGACTCTCGCTGGTATGGTGAGGGGGTAACTGGTATCTTAGAGTACAAAGTCTACGCGTTAATTTTCTGGGTTGCCCTTTTTGCATCGTAGGGCAGCTTAAAGGTGTTATACAGGATTGGTAGAGCTGACAAAACAGTCGCAAACAAAGTTCATGTTTTGTGTGATTTAACCATATACATAAAAAAAAAACCTGTGAAAATTTGAGCTCAATTGGTCATCGAGGTCACGAGAAACTAGTGCAAATAGACCTTATGTGTTTTCTGTTTTTCAAACATCGAGTTTGTTATCGCGCGCGATAAAAACTATTGTTTTATTCATTTCTCAGAAACGATAGCATTTTAGGCAGAAATATTTCAAGGAACCCTTTCTACCATTACTTACTTTAAATCATGTAAGTTATGTGTGAATCTGTGAACATTGTGTTTTTCGATCTTACCAATAGTGTACAGGGCCTTTAAAGGAACATTACAGAATTGGTAAGAAACAAACTTGTAAAAGTGTTTGATCACAGATTTACATAAAACTTACACGGTCTAATGATGATGATAGTAGAAAAACATCCCTTGAAATATTTCTGTCTGAAATGCCATTTTTGATGAGAAATGAATAACCTAATTTTCCGATTGGAGTTTATCGCTCAGTGAGCGTTTTATTCATTTTTTTTAAACTATATGATTTCATGCAAATGTGTAATCGGTTTTTCACTATTTTCTCGTGACCCAGATGGCCGATCGATCTCAAACTTCTACAGGTTTGTCAGTTTATGTATATGGTGGATTACATAAAGTGCATACACTGCCAGCAACTGTTTTTGTTAGCAAAAACCGATTCTGTAATGTTCCTTTAAAGGCATGGTTTCATTTTGGTAATTGTCAAAGACCAGTATCCTCATGGTGTATCCCTATACATTATACATAAAATAATAAACCGGTGACAATTTTGGCTCAGTTGGTCATTGAAGTTGCAAGAAAATAATGAAAGAAAAATAAAACACCCTTGTTGATATAGAATTGGGTACTTTCAAATGCCTGAGAAAGGATTCATGCCTGAAGCCTTTCTCAGATTACAATATTTCAGTGAGAAACTACCTCTTTCTCAAAAATTACATCACTTCAGAAGGGAGTCGTTTCTCCCACTTCTACAGTTGTGGCAACCAATTCGTGGCTTCTTCTTTCTGAGCGGGGGGGGGGGGGGCATAGCACAAACAATTTCTTCATAATTTTAAAACTAAAAAAGAAGATGTATTCCCTCTAAACAAGGCATGTCGTCGCGGGGGGGGGGCTGACGTAATGCCAACATTTTTGCTTTCCTTTCTGTAAAACTTATCGAGTTACAATCAAATGGCGGCGATGTTTGTTCAGTTGTTGATCGATTCCGCGAGGTGTGGTGGCCGAGGACCGGGGGAGCGGCGAGGCGGCGTGCCGACCTCCCCTAGTCCAGGGGTGGCATCCACCGATGTCTGCCTATAGTATTAAAAGGTTCGATGCGACGGTTCTATTTTGGGACTTGAAAAAAAAGCTGATCAAAGTTAAACCGTGTAGCTCAAATCGTCTACGACTGCCTCGCGACTAACTGCCATGTGCGATCTTTCTAATGCAATGCACTTATCTCGCAAATCGTAGGAAAGAGTGTGACGTCATCGCAGAAAGAGAAGAGAGAAAAAAAAGAGGAAAACGTCAATACTCCTCGACATGGCAAGTTTGTCAGACGACTCTATTTTGGGCGGGAATATGCTGATGCTGATGTTATCATCGGCTTTATACTAAAAGAGGGCATTACATAGGAATTCGAAAGGAGGAAACAGACGAAAGGGGGGCTTACAATGTTTAAGTGGTTGTACTGTATTGAACTTTCCTTCGCCTTTTGTGTGTGTGGGGGGGGGGTTGTGGGTTTTTTTTTAGCTGGGTGTTTTCTGGAGACAAATGGACACCGGTTAGGGCGCACGACATGCCGGTGCCAGCGCGTCGTTATCGCTGCGATTCAGTGAAACACGCGAGACTAGTCTCTTTCTCCAGGGGTTTTGCAGAAGAAGAAAAAAAAACAGACACGTCCACGGGCGACAAAAAGACTCCTTGACTTGAATCGGTCGGTTGGGGTCTTATTTTTTTTACCAAAGAAGAAGAAGATATACTCCTCTTCATTTTAGCATAGTTGCGAATTTTTATTCTGTTCAGATTTGAACATGTGAGGTTTTTTTTTAGTTGACTGTCACATCACACTGGTCTTAGGATGTATTCTCTTGAGTTTAAAAATGTTTAGTTCGTTTGTGTAGGGAACCCAAGTGCGCCCTCAGTGTTTAAGTGTAATTAGCAAATTTACAATAAGAAGTTAATGGAACATTCCAGAAATGGTAAGAAAAAAACTTGTAAAATATACTTTTGATCACAGATTTACACAAAACTTACAGGGTCTAATGATGATGGTAGTAAAAAACATCCCTTGAAATATTTCTGTCTGAAATGTCATATTTGATGAGAAATGAATAAACTAAATTTTCGATTGGAGTTTATCGCTCAGTGAGCGTTTTATTCATTTTTTTTTTTATCTATATGATTTCATGCAAATGCGTAATCGGTTTTTCACTATTTTCTCGTGACCTAGATGGCCGATCGATCTCAAACTTCTACATGTTTGTCAGTTTATGTATATGGTGGATTACATAAAGTGCTTACACTGCCAGCAACTGTTTTTGTTAGCAAAAACCAATTCTGTAATGTTCCTTTAAGTTTGGGTCCGCGACCTTTGCACTCACTCTCTTTTCCTTTTGAGCTTTGAGCAAGAGAGGGCACATTTTATTTTCTATTGGATCTCGGCAAACCTCCTACAGCCAATCTCTCTCATACAAACGTTGGTTTAACGTCTATTGTTATGAATTGCACAAATGAAGACATTGTGATTCGGTAACTATAGACGACAATGTTTATTCTGATCGTTGCGAAATCAGCGGGTAGCTTGGTAGGATTCAAACCCCCAACATTGCGATTGCAAGTCCTGCAGTCCAACTGCATGTGGTATAGGTCCCCCCCCCGTAATTTTCGTCAGCCTATTTAATTTCCATGCATTCGTATTCAACCGATTTTGCCTCTTGAGAATTAAGCTTGAGAATTAATATCACATTATATTCGATTGAACTTTATAGAGGGCGTTCTTTTTAACGTACGAAACCATGCAGCATTCAGGATTAGAACCTTTCTGAATCGCATGACGCAAAAAGAACAATTGCTAAGTGAAACTGATTAACTGTTTTGCAGAGCTTTTAATTTTGAGCGAAATAGAGTAACGCGACGGCCGCTTTAATATTTGCCGAAAATGACGGGAAAAACCTAATTTATTACTAACATTATTTTTTTGGAAATTTCTTTAAGTGTGATTCTGCTCGTCGCGATTTAGTGCATTGCTGTATGGCTTTATTCTTCTATAATAGTAATAATAATAAGTTATAAATAAACAAATAGTTTTCATTGAGTAAAGCTATTGATGTCATAAAGGTCATTATAGTCCTTTAAAGGCAGTGGATACTTTTGGTAATTACTCAATAAATACATTACCATAAAACAAACTTACTTGGTAAGGAGCACCTGAGAGCTGCTGATAGTATAAAACATTGTGAGAAACGACTCCCTCTGAAGTTATGCAGTTGAGAAAGAGGTAATTTCTCCAAAAATATTTGAATCTGAGAAAGGTGTGAAAGCCTTTCTTAGGCATTTGAAAGCACACATTTCTGTACAACAAGGGTGTTTTTTCTTTCATCATTTTCATCGCAACTTCGATGACCAATTGGGCCCAAATTTTCACAGGCTTGTTATTTTATGCGCAAGTGAGGATACTGGGCCAAATTTCATAGAGCTGCTTAAGCAGAAAATATAGCTAAACAATTGCCTGCTAGGCAGAAATGAGCAGGATACCAGTCACAAATTGTACATGTGGTATTGTAGTTTGGCTGGTAACCTTATTCTGGTAAGCATAATTTTCTTGTGCTTAGCTACTTTTTGTGCTTAAGCAGCTCTATGAAATTGGGCCCTGGTCTTTGACAATGACCAAAAGTATACCCTGCCTCTAAAGCTATTGATATCATGAAGAGCCAGTCTAGTTCTTTGAGATATGAAAATCGAGTATCAATTTGGCGGGAAACTGTACTCAGTGTCGTCTGCAGGTTTTGGCAGCGCAGCGGCCATGACTCCCTTGTGCAGGATTGACAGTTCCACTTTAATCCTTTTTCTGTCTGCCGTCATTCTACTGTCGTCAGCTCACAATATCTCACATCTTTCATGTTCTGGTCTCCACCACCTCTTCATCATTTTCTGTTCAGTCACGTGTGCTGCGCCCACCCCCCCCCCCTCCTCCCAACCCCCCCCCCCTTCTCTCTTCACGAGGCTCTTCTCGGCATGCTAGTCTCTCTCTGCAGCCTGCTAAATGCCTCTAACGATGGAGATGACGATAAATTACAAATCCAATTCGGAAAAGAAAACACATCATGCATAGCTTGGGCTCGATCTCACAGAGCTCTTTCGAATCGTATCTACGTTAATTGCTAGGCAAAGTGTAATGTCACGTGTTAACCATACATGAATTCGTACATTGCTATAAATATGAGGACTTTCCTTTCTCCCTCTAACTTAAAGGAACATTACAGAATTGGTAAGAAAAAAACTTGTAAAATATACTTTTGATCACAGATTTACACAAAACTTACACGGTCTAATGATGATGATTGAAATATTTCTGTCTGAAATGTCATATTTGATGAGAAATGATTGAACTAATTTTCCGATTGGAGTTTATCGCTCAGTGAGCGTTTTATTCATTTGTTGAATCTATATGATTTCATGCAATTAATGTGTAATCGGTTTTTCACTATTTTCTCGTGACCCAGATGGCCGATCGATCTCAAACTTCTACAGATTTGTCAGTTTATGTATATGGTGGATTACATAAAGTGCTTACACTGCCAGCAACTGTTTTGTTAGCAAAAACCAAATCTGTAATGTTCCTTTAAGAACCCATTTTTATGTGAATTTGTTTTCCTCTGAAATGAAGTCATATTCGGGAAAACTGTAGCTGAATAACAGCTGATTTCGGTTTTTACACTCAAAATTAAGGACAATGCATGGTTTTCCACTATTTTCTGATTACACTGCCAGCAACTGTTTTGTTAGCAAAAACCAACTCTGTAATGTTCCTTTAACACTCTCCATAGACTATTAATAAAGTGCAAGAAAAAAATGTGAAGCCACAAAAATACAAAGGATTCCAATGTGAGGACGGCAAGGTTCCCTTTTTGTGTTCCTTTTTTTCTGCTGTCCCCCATTCTGCTGATAATACCATGCCACCGATGTGTGTTAAGCGCTGTATACTTCAAGCATGAAGCCTTTCTCAGGTATTTGAAAGTACACAACTCTGTAATGCACAAACAAAAATGTGTTTCTTTTCTTTCGTTATTTTGATGACAAATTGAGCCCAAATTGTCACGTCTAATGTCATATGTTGGGATACTTCAAGAGAGGATACTAGTCTTTGACAATTACCAAAAGTACATCCTGCCTTTCAGCAGCTCTGTATGAAGTTGGACCCAGGATGAAGCACATAAAAGAGCAGCAGGTTCGCAAACACTATACTGCATCCCATCTTGAATTGTCTCCTTTCTTCTTCTTCTTCTTCTTTCTCTTCATCTTCTTCCACCGTGTGGAGATGAACAAGGGGTATCTTAAGCCAATGAGTAATTTGCTCTGAGCAAAGGTCGACCGCCTCAGTCTCTCTACTGCCCGATCAGAAAACACGGACCACTCACTGGGGAACCGCAGTTTGTTATGATTCTGTTTAAATGAAACCAGGGAGATCCGAACAAAGCGCCCGCGGCACTCTAGTGTAGCCTATATAGCCCCCCGTATAAGCTGGGAGAAAATTGTTTGCTAAATTTAATTGAAAGGTTTTTTTAAAGGGATCGTACAGTGCTGGTTCAAATGAGCCGAAATGTTTGCGCTTGAGTAGGTAGTCTATATTATAAAGCTTTACTTGTGTATGAAAAAAAGGCACTGCAAATTATTCTAAACCTCTTGCAATATGCCGCCATGCACGCTGAAAGGTCATGGGTCAAACCTGACCATAGGAGGAGGATCACCGTAGAGGGCTATTTTGGGGAATCACCTTGACCCGGTTTTCCGCAGCACGCTGATCAGCAATCCGGATCTGTGGTGTGTTTTTGATTCAGATTCTGAGTTATGTTGACCCAACAAAAATGGCTAATGCTGACCCAGAATTCGGTCTGGTTCCGGTCCCCTGGGACCATTCGACCCGAGACTCTCCTTTTTTTTTTTAGTGTAATTGAAGTCGGACCATGAAAGTTGATAAGTGCTTTGTTTCTGCTCGTGACGTCATACAGGAGTTATATTTTTTTAGAGACCACATTATGTGGAATATCCTGGGCCCAAAATTATCACAGGAATCTTATCCACACGTTCATAGAGCCGCTTAAGCATATACAGTAGCGAGGCACAACAAAAAATATGCTTACCAGAATAAGGTTACCAGCCAAACTAGCATGTCACATGTACAATTTGTGACTGGTATCCTGCTCATTTCTGCTTGGCAGACAATTGTTGTGAAGCAATATTTTCTGCTGAAGTTGGGCCCTTGAAGAAATGGGATGAAGGCCAAACGCAAAAATAATAAATAATAATAATTGGATCAGGTAAGCTGATAATACCTTTAAACTAATATTTTGGCAACTCATCGAGGTGAGTAGTAATTTAGAAAATGAGTCAACATTGTGACGAATGGCCATGCACTGGAAAACGGCCTTGACGAATCACGACCCCGTTGTATCCAAAAATAGAAACCGCTGTGAGTGTTTTAGTTGTAATGAAAAAAACAAACTCGTGTTTTTGCAAGGCTATTCGCCCTTTGCACGGTCAGCCATTTGCATGCAGAGCCTCGAATTGGGAACAACAGTGAGTAGAGCATGCATGTAGAGCCTCGAATTGGGGACAAGAGTGAATAGAAGCATATAACTCTGCAGAGTTATATATAATGCTTCCATTCACTGTTGTCCCAACCCAAACAGATGCATAAAAGGAAAACACATCCAATGATTTGTTGCTTTGTTTCCAACAAATTCAACACTATTTTTGAGTATTCGTGTAGTTTTTTTACAATCTGTGTTTGCTTTGCATTATATGGCTTCCAATAGTTTTCCAACCTTGGTTGGCAAAAAAAGAATAACCCAATCCATGATTTTTAACACCTGATTATCATAATGCGCAATAACCCAATCCATGTTTTCTATACCTGATTATCATAATGCGCAATAAACCCAATCCATGTTTTCGTACACACACTGTCTTAGTTTTTTTTTTCGGCTAGCGCCTAAACCTAGCCCAGAGCGCACGCATTGATCATTCGGATTTTCCATCCCGTTTTGTAATTATTTACCAAGGAATCCAGTCGGCGAGATGCGAAGTAGATTTCTCCCGCAAGTCGAGCGCCATCTATCTCAAGCTGCAACACTGAGTGCTCTGTACACAGTCGTTGCTTATGGCGGACGGGGCACGGCAGGGGAAAAGAGCTGCGCATTGCTTGGTGCGTGCGGCAATCTCTTTATTGCTAAGTCAACAGCGTGTGGTTGCTCAGTACGTTTGAGCAGTGTCGGTTTACGTTGTAAGCACTCGTCGGCTGGAGAGACTCTACGTCATGATACATTGTACTGCAAACTCGTAATTATCTGTATAGATATCGTTTACTTTACTTTTGTGTTCCTTTTTTTTCTGTGTGTGTGCGCGTGTGGTTTCATTTCCACTACCTAATGGAGACCGAGAACAAAACAGAAAAGGGATAACAACAAAGGGTCTCCATAGGGAAATTCTACAAGGAATGTTGTGTACAAAGTCTATTGGAGGTTCGTAACCACAGGGACAAAGGAAAGAACAAAAGATGTATCCACAGGGATGCAAAAATAAGAATGGTTTCATTTTCACTACCTTTTGGAGACCGAGGACAAAACAGAAAAGGGATAATAAAGGGTCTCCGTAGGGAAATTCTAAAGACTGGGTTGCTCCACAAGGACTTTTGTGTACAAAGTATGTGGGAGGTTCTTAACTACAGGGACAAAGGAAAGAACAAAAGATGTCTCCACAGGGATGCAAAAAATAGAATGTGTGGGTGTGTGTGTGTGAAGGCTATTATCCCCACATGGCGGCCATTTTTTGTTTTATTAACAACTGGGCCCAATTTCATAGAGCTGCTAAGCACAACAATTTGCTTAGCATGAAATGTCTTCCTTGATAAAAACATGTGTTGCATATTGCAATTGTTACTGATATTCAGCTGTTGTTTTCTTATCCTGAAAATCACGTGGAAATTTGGTTGGTAATCCTGTTTTGATCAATGAAGAAATTTCATGCTAAGCAAATTGTTGTGCTTACCAGCTCTATGAAATTGGGCCCAGGACAGACTACGTCACGATAACACCAACTCTTATCTGTGTTCCCATTTTCCGGCGCCTTCATCACGAAGCGACCATTTTGTTTCGGATCCACACAAGTCCTGCCACAACAAAGCCAACACGCTATGAAATGTTGTATAATATTATTGAAACCATTTGATATTCCCTGACAAAGCCCGTGCTCAAGTTTTGTCTGTAACCTCATTTATTATAACTTAGCCATTTTGTAAAATTTCCTCACATTTTTTTTAGAAGACCAACTGGTCAAGTTTTAAACCCAATTTCCAATTTCAACTCTTGTTGAAACGTACATCTAAACATCAAAACTGCTTTTTATTTGACTGCAAAAGCACATCAACAAGAGCAAACTGTAATTTTAAAATGGGCTGATCATGACGAATAAAGACAACTGTGCAAACTTCTTTCTTTTTTACCGTAATTTTTGTCCAAATATTCGAAGTAGGTACTCCATGTAACCGCTCGAAGACGACTGTGTAACCGCTACTCAAATCCTTGTCTGTTTTCTGAATTTTTATCGACGCTCGAGACCTAAGAAAACATCCCGCCCAACCAGTTAGGCCCGAGTAAAACAAAACATGTTGAGCGTTCCCGCCTGCTTCCTTTTTAGAATCTGCCTCCTTCTTCTTTTTTTAAAGATAAACTTTAACGATCTCTAAACAAGATCGTCTTTTTTTACTTTAGCACACCGAAAAAAACACACAGAAAGAAGCTGGCAACCATCTTGCAAAATAGCCCGCCAGATTGTCTTGAAAAAATGTGTCGGGCGGTCATTTTGGGGAAAAAAGGCCCTCCTCCTTCCTTTTTTCAAAAAGGCAGGACGCTAAACATGTTTTTATTTTTTATTTTGCCTTACCTGTAGAGTGCGTCAAATTTATGTAAATGGTACTGTCAACACTCCAAGCTGTGATGATAGAAAACATGTTCCCGGTGTCAGGTTGTGGAGCACCATCTTTATCCAAAAAAATCATATTCGATCTGCTAGTGGCAGTGATGTGCATGCTTGTCATATTTTATTTTTGGGGGGTGGGGGTATTTGGTCAAGACTGTATGCAACAGCAACGCAGTAGGCTGACGATATTTATTTGGGTGATGCGGTCATTACGTAGCCAATATAACTCAAATCGTAACTTTCTGTCTTGAGTGGTTGACCCCTGAAGCGTATGGTACACAGGGTGATGACGTAGGCACATTGATGAATTCATAATGAGCAACGATCTTAAAGGGGTGGTAACACCGGTCTTGTCGTTTAAAATATCAACTGGTGCGACTGCTTCTGATCGGTATAGTTTGTATATTGTAAGCGTAGACTTGACATCAAGTCGTTTAGCAATTTGCTCCCTCGAGAGTGCACTGCGGTGATTATATCGACTTGAGACTATAGCGACTTGAGTCTAGGTCTAGCGAAAACACCGACAACCCTGGATGACATCTGGGGCAAAAAAAGGCTAACTTGAATTTGAAAAGGAATTGTGCGTCCTGTACCGGTCTCTGCTAAAACACGCCGTGCAAAATGTCCTGTCGTTGGAAACGATGCCAAAAGAAATAAAATATTCAGGTGCCTTCCAACGATGCTCAGACATGTCAGACACGTCAGACTGCCAGACTTGCAACATTAATAAGCGATAAAAAAAACACGCGATGAGCCATCCCATAATACACTCATTGCTGCATGCTGTGTAGTAGAGAGCCAGCATAGGAATGGGTCCAATTTCACTACCCAGGAATTAATACGGCAGTGTCGTATTGTTGTGGGAGATTAATATAAAAAAGGAGACCCCTACGCGCTGTGTCGAATGAAATAGTGTCCATCACCGTCGAATGCTGCCCTAATTCTGACAGCTCTGTACAAGCGTATGAATTACACTTTATCAAAGAAATCAGAGTGCAGTAACTGTGTGCGCTGACCGCCCTAGCAGGGGGGCCCCGGTCGTCTAGCCATTCTTTGCAATTTATAGCCGCGCTTCCTAAAACTCATGTAAATCTAGCGCTGTAGGTTTTTTTTAGGATGATAGGCATTGTTGAAATGTGAAAAACAATAGTCTCAGCACTAATATTCTTTTTAGTGTTTGGGCATGATCAGTACTAAAACAGTTATTTTACGGGACACATGATTTATGGCGAATAAAAAGAGGGAGGAAATGTCAAGATTGTGGTCGGCAAAGTTGACTTTTTTGTCTCTCTCTCTCTCTCTGACGGATTGTTTTTGTCTTAATTCGTGGGGGGAAAACTGGGGAAAGAGTAGAGGCAAGTACTGGTTTAAAGAGAAGTAGTCACTGTATTGATTAGTAAACTCTAGTTGACAAAAAAAACTTGAACTTTTTCAGTTTCCTTTTTGCAACATGGAAGGCGGTTTTATCAATAGACCTTTCCTGTGAAATTGTATTTCGGCCGATATAAACTTTATTCTGGTCAGCACACATGTTCTGTGTTTTGCTAAGTGCCAAAGTAGCTCCATGGAATTGGGCAAACTTAGCTGCTTAACGGTAAAAGCATTTTTTCTGCTTACTGGTAGAAAAAAAGTTTGCTTAAGCGCAAGCGTATTTTACTGGCTTAGCACGAAAGTTAGGCAGCAAGCTTGTGCGTTCACCATGAATTTGCATTGATGTTTCAATCATTTTGATTACAGTGAACATGGGAAGGTTAACATGCTTTGCCCGTGCTTGTTGGCATGCAGCGCTATGACATGGGCCCATTTTCATAACCTTTTAAGTAGAATATAATATTTGCTAAGCAAAAATTTAATAAGAGACCAGTCGTAACCATGTAAACTGCATGGAACTTTGGCTTGTAAACTGTTCCAGCTAAGCATGATTTGTCTTTGCTTAGCATTTTTGGTGCTTTCTGGTTTTATAACATTGGGCCATGGGAAATCCCACAGTAAGCACAAAATAGGCCAGAGAGCTGCTTAAGCAGACAATATTGTTTAAAATTCCCTGCTAAGCAAAAGGCAGCAGGATACCAGTCACAGAATGTACATGTAACATGGTATTTTGGCTGGTAACCTTATTATGGTCATCATAATTATGTTGTGCTTAGCTGTTTTTTTACTTGTAATTTTTTTTTATTAAAGCGGCTCTATGAAATAATTGAGCCCTTGTGATTGGAGGTTCCAGAAGTCAAAATCAACCCGCGTCTATCTTGGTACTGCCATAATAATGTGGAAACCTGTCCCAGCTAAGCATGATTTTTCTTTGCTTAGCATGTTTTTGTGCCAGAGGTTCCAGAAGTCAAAATCAACCCGCATGTATCTTGGTACTGCCCAACCTCGTCCCCATGGTTTACATTATTTCCAACCATGTTTACAATAGTAAACCCTGGGAGGGAAACTCCTTACTTGGACCCTAATTGGACAAAACCAAATGTTAGCCTTTGTCAAAACAGCCGGCCGGCAACCAATGTACAAACAGGCTGTTAAATCTGGCACCCGACCACGAGACCATGAGAATTTTGAAAAGCAGCCAGACTATGCTAATTTGCATTCGTATCCAAAATTGTTGGACATGCAAATGATCCAATACCAGGGTGAGAGAGCGCTCAACCTCGTACTGCTCGACACACGCTGGGGACGAGGTTGGGTACTGCCATAATAATGTGCTGATATGAGCCAAACTGGAGCCTAAATCACACAAGGACTCCTTTCAGCCATTTTGTCCGAAGCAATGTCTCGCCCTCCCCCTCTCTCTCTTTCTCGTTGTCCCGCCTTTTCTTTTCCCTTTTTTCTAAAGCGCGCGAGAAGTTCACGAGGTAACTCTAGACCGCCATTGATATCTCCCAGCGTGAATATACGGCTGTTTGTTTCCCCACAGTCGCTGTGGAATTTTTCTGTGACGACAATGTCACGACTCGTGTCTGCCCTTCGTGTTTCTTATCCCAGGGAATTTTTTTTTTTAATGGGTCTGGAATCTCGATCGATGCTCCTAGCGAAACAAATAAACAGAGTCCTCATTCATTTACTAGTGTCAATATTATTATATCACTTGTTTTTTAACCTTTCACCGATGTGTGTCAAGCATTGTGAAAATAAAACTCCACAGGCATATTACATAATTACTCGGTATGGGATTCGAACCCACACCCTTTGCCATTCTAGAGCAGATGTCATACCAACTATAACCACCGAGATTGTCCGGTAGCTAAGAGGCAGTTCGAATCCTTTATTTTAGCAGCGGGTGTACCGCAACAAATTATGTTAAAATTTGCACCGGGGATAAAGAATATTACAAAATAAAATTTAACATCTGGTAAGTCAATATTTTTGCTCATAATAGTTCAATCGGCTGTTTAGAGTAATGGCTAGTTTTGTGTCATATATTTTTGTAGTCATTCATTAAAAATACATGAATAGACAATGCAAAATATGGCGCCTAAGGCATATGGTTTTCTTTTCAAATGTTCTTAGTCGACCAAATTCACCCGTAGGCCTACGTCATCACTCCCGATGAATCTCGGAGTCAACATTTATACAAAATGGCGGACCGTGTTAGTTCACAAAGTAGAAGGAAAAACCACACAATTTCGAGGGACATTTGTGTGAATCATTATATTCTACATCTTTCCTTTAAACATCTTTCCAACTGTATTAAATCCGAAGGCAACGTGCCCTTTAAAGCGTAATGGCTTTAGGCTTTCACTTCCGGGTTCAGTTTGATGTTGGAAACACTGTACAAAATGTACACTGCTCCAAAAACTGATGACGGGGAGACGGAGCCAGAGCCCTGGCCGAGCTTTTGGGAAAAGACCCTAAGGGCATTCAAACAGAAGTCTTGTCACCACACCATAGGCGGTTTTATCACGGGCAACTTGGAGGCTACCAACATCACTCTTAAGGCAAAGGGAAACACTTCAGTGGCCGTTTCTAACAGTATCTCTTTAAATCCTGATAAAAATAAGAGAACAAAATGGGATGTGAAGCCTTCTCGGACATATTTTCTCCGTATTTTTTGGCAAATATAAGCGGCCAATTTCGAAATTCTAAATTGTCCATTATTCTATTATTCGCACGCAATTGAAAGCTCATTCAGAACAGTCATTCGATGTCACCTAAAAAATGTGTCAGCAAGTGTTTTTTTGCGTCATGCGATTTCAAAAGATGATTAATCATACAATATTTAACAATTCACTTGGACAGCTATCACGACTCGCACTTTTCGCGGAAATCTCAAATTGGGCCTTTCTGATTTCGCTTGGCTAAACAGAGCGCCTTATATAAATTTAATTGACTATAATGCTATACATTTGCAAGCCTCAAAACGAAATTGAATTACGGTTTCTACTGAAGAGGCAAGGTCGCTTTTAAAGCACATGTGCAACATTGGTAATTGTCATCAGACCAGGGCCCAATTTCATAGAGCTGCTTAGGCACAAAAAGAAGCTAAGCACAACAAAAATATGCTAACCAGAATAAGGTTACCGGCCAAAATACAATGTCACATGTACAATCTGTAACTGGTATCCTGCTTATTTTTGCTTAGCAGAAATATTTCAAGCATAATTTTTTGCTTAAGCAGCTCCATGAAATTGGGCCCAGTTTCTGCACTGTATGTGTCCCAACATATACATGAAATAACAAATAATATGTGAAAGTTGAAGCTCAATTGGTCTTCGAAGTTAATACGAGAAAATAGTGAAGAAGAAAAATCTTTACGTTTTCACTGTTTTCAAACATCAAATTTTATCACCGTGATAAAGACAAATTGTTTCACTCATTTCCTAAAAACTATAGCATTTCAAGTAAAACCATTTCTAGGGAAGTTTTCAACAACGACCATCGTTATATCATGTAAATTAAGTGCAAATCTGGGAACATTTATATTTTCATAACCTTACCAATGTTCA